>OY728162.1:1208404986-1209654986 GCA_963277665.1 Viscum album
GTGGATGAAATATTTTCTCTATGTAACTTATACATTGCTCAGCTGCAAATGGATTTTTATTCCCATTGAACATTGATGTTTATTGCCTCATGAAGCGTTCTAACATTGATCATTCACATTGGAGATCAGGGTGCTTCATATGGGTAAGGTTATTATTCATAACCTGAGTGAGTTGTCCCAATATGGTGATAAGATGATCAAAACCAGTTACATCACTAGCTCTACTATAATTGTCTTGAGTAGGAGGAAAATACCTATATATATTATGTGCATTGATACGGTTTCCATTCCTTCCACTAGTTGGAATTTCTAAATAATGTCATACACTAGATTTGTTTATGAATCAAAATACATTATTCAAAATTTGTAAAACACTTAACCTAAATTGAACAGTTTATGGATATAACCCATAATCATAAAAATGTTTTCTCTTAAGAGTAATATACTCATAAATCCTTTATAATGGTTTATAAATAAAATGTGAATTATCCAAATCATATACCTTAGGAGTGTCGTAACCAAAAGTGCAGCAGAGCCCGTTGTCGTGTACTAGGATACCCTGTGTCAAGCCCGAAACTCCTTGTAGGAGTTTTCACTCCTACGTACATCTGTTCCAGATCCACCTCTACCGTATAATATCCATACAAGGTTGTATTTCATTGAAAATTAACAAAATTTATACATTACCAAAATTCTATAAAGTTATTTTATACTAATCCCCAAAGTCTATATCAGGGTCATGTTCTCTAATCATAGATTTTTTAAATACACCTTCCAAGGTTAGTACTAGACATCCTATGATACCAACTTTAATTCAGTGACCCTATTTACTGAGAGTTCATGCATTATTACATAACATTTTCATGATCACAAAATATCAGGTATCGAAAGTCCTATTAGTTTAGCATACATAGAAGTACTAGATACATATATATGTTTGAAATTAAATTATAAAATGAAAAACAATAAAAACATTATATCCATTGTCTACATTCATATCCCTTGTACTATCCCTATAGTTAATTCATAATATACTTCTTCACATCGTGGGAAAAATAAAACAGAGAAAGTGGTGAGCTCAGATGATCAGTAAGGATAACAATATTGAAAAAAACATTCATAAATAAGTATAAACATCTAATGAAATGTATAAAACTAATACAAAATCATTTTAAACAAAAAAATCATCATAATATGGATAATAGAAATCAAAATAATTCCATTCAATTACTCACATAGATATTTTACTATTAAAATAATCTCATGTAATATCAATAACCACTTTCATAGTGATGGAATGCATAATGTCGGACTTCATAACCATATTGTCAAGGCCTTGTGCCAAGACTAAAAATTAGATATTGTCAAGGCTTTGTTCCTAGACACTAGTTTTTCTCATGAGACCTGATGATGCATCAAGGACCTATAGTGGGATCCACCTGTCACATACTATGTCCAATGCATTCCTTATATAAAAAGGTTTAAACATAAAATAAACATTCATATTAAAAATAGAATACGAAATGTCAATTCATTATCCATAAACCATGAATGGTATAAAAAACACATCAACAGTCAAAAAGTATCACAAAACCTTCAATACAGTATGTAAGATTTGTATCATAATAAATCAACTTCAACAAGTTTAAAATCCATCAAACGTTGTTGACATAGATGAAATGAAAACTATTTGATAGAAATAACTCAATCTAATTTGAGACCATTTAAAATAAAACATTTATTATAAAAATCATATTATAATCGTTTAAGGGAAGCTTAGAAGGTGTTATAACATAAGAAAATATCCTTACTCATCTTATAAGTTAAAAAATATATTCTTACCTTAATTTGGTTGAAAATGTCATAATGTACCTTGTTTTGAAAATGAAGGAAATATTCCATTCAAAACAATATATAAAAATTCATCCAATGGTATAAATTACATTAACACATAGTCTATTAAATAGTAAAAATGTTTTGAAATAACTTTTTTTAAGAAACATAAATTTGGATGATAAATAGGTCCCAGTAGATAATAACGTATAAAAAACCACAGATAATATAGAGATTATAGAATTAACCCATACCGTTTACATTTACTTGGAATAGTGTAGGTTAACCTCATATATAATATTTAAATCACTATTCTAAAATTATACAAGAACCATATAAAAAAACATATATCATATATTCTCTTGTAATATTTCTTTGTTAATGATATTTTTGTATTATCGTCGATTCGGGTGTTAACTGATTGGTTTTTCTCTATATACTTGGTTAAAGAAGCAATGTTTGTTATGGATAGTATGTATTTGATTCATATCTAGAATGATATTAAGTTATTTGAATATTATTTTTAATCATCAAATGAAAATTATTCTAGAATGATTTCGATGGGGAAACGAATCTCATCGTGTTTGTGGAGACAGTAATACATATGTACGCATGAGCGACAATATAATTCTTTTAATATTAGAATCATAAATAAATGAATGGTATATAGTATATACAGAATAATTAACATGTTGTATCTATTATTTACATCAATTATTCATCATTATTATACCCATCTAAATAATAATGTAATAAATAACTACTACACCACGACGTGGAGACGGTAAGCCGTACGTACACACCTATGGTGACATGTTAATCATAGGATCGATATCATAATAAATATGGTTGTACCATTTTTATAATAACATCAAAATATATAGAAGATGATTTATTTATTATTTTATAATGGAAAAAACAAAGAATGATGAAGTGGAAGATGAAAATAACTTGAAAGAGGTTGTGAGATATTTACCTCTTATTTGGGTTCTTCCGTTTGATTTGATCAACAGGTCTACTTAGGTTGGCATTGTGATCACACTAAGGCATCTAAGATGAAGGGAGGATAGTTGGTAGGTTATTTGGTCAGGGTTTGGCTGATCTAAATGTCTTTGGAGGAGTTAATTAGAGAGAAGGTGATGTTCCCTATTATAAGAGAGGTAAGGGGCACTTTTGAAAAAACATGAAATATTATTTTAATATACTATCATATTCAGTTAATAACGACTAATAAAGGATTTAATTCTATTATATGGTGTTTATGGGTCTAACTACACTCAAAAAATATGTTTAAGATAGGTTTAGGTCATCATATTAACCTTATCATTTATATTTAACACTTACTTAAATAGTTTTACATTTACCATGTCTCTTTGTATTTTAATATTATATGGTTAATAAACATACTATAAAATTACAAGTAAACCCCAAGTGGTTCATTAATGACATATATTATTATTTAAGTCCTTTTTCCAAAAAATATTTTTTTAGGACTATTATATTATTTAATAATATATTATTTTTTTAAAAACTCATTTATGTCAATTTTGTCAATATTTAGTAATTTATTTTCATGGAAGTGATAATAGCATAATTAATTCAAAAAAAATTATAAATCATAATATATTATATTAACCTAGAATATTAGTTTAAGTCATCAAAAGTCTTCATCTACATTTATTTGGATATTTATAATATCAATTAGTTTAATTTATCATTAATAAGGTAATAACTACAGCATCATTGTGTCATTATTAATTTTATTAAGTAATGTCTAAAAATTATAAATAAACTGAAATAATGTAGAAAATATTTTTATCTTTCTAATAAATATATATAGTCTAATTTATCTTATTTAAAACTCAATATTAAAAATGTTTTAGTTAATAAAACTTGAATATAACAATTTTAACTATTATTTTAATTAAATAATAATAAATGTCTTAATATAATTTAAGTGGACCAATTAGGATCATATTTTATTCCTAAGGTTATTTTTTGTTTATTTACATTTATCCAATTGAATTAGGACACGTGTTATGGTAATTATAATATCATTTTTACCTTTAATTACCCTATTTACTTTTAACTGCGGTAAATAAAGGTCAAAAGTTACTACTCAACAAAAATTATTTTCAACTTATCGAACCAAATTTTACTTACTAATATCAACCTTGTCTCTCGGATTTATGAAATTAAACTTATTGAACCAGTAAAATTATGTTTTCTGTAAATTTTAAAATGCTCATAAGTGGTGGGTAAAAAATGGTAAAAGTTCAATAAAATTTAATATATCTAAACTTATTGTAAAATTACTTCAATTAATTAAATTGAACTTATATAGGTATTATGAATCTATTTTGACATAAAATAAATTAAAATAAATTATTATTTAAATAAAAAGTTGGTTTAAAACAATAACGCAGTGTTTTTCACTATTCATCAAAACTTGAATGTTTTCAGAAAAATACCAAAAAAATCACCCCATGCTAATTTTGATATTCCGAATCCAAAAATGAAGTCCATTTTGGAAGATATATTTTACAAATATTTAAAAATTTGGTATTAATATTCATAATAGCTAGTTTGATTGGTTGTGGTGTGTTAGAACTCGAAGGTACGTACAACACAAGTTAATGTATTATTCAAAGAGAAGTGTACCATGGAAGCTTGGGGTGTTACAATATTGTTTCAATAAGTAAAACATTCTATTGTATCTACTTGGGATCCATGATTTAGCTTAATGTTCTGGACAATTATATAGCATGATCTTGTTATAGATTAGAGATTCAAGACATATTATAGTTCTGTGATATATGGATATTCTAAGAGAACAATCTTAACCCAGATGGATATAATGAGATCTTTTTTAATTCATTTCAAATGTGGTTGGGATCAACACCTCCCCCATTTAATGTTTTCATACAAAAATTTCAATCAATTGATCACTCAAATTGTTCTATATGAGGAACTCTATTACAATATGTTTTGAGCTCTCATGTACTAGGATGATGTTAGAGAGTTAAATTTATGGGGACTAAAAATTTCTATATAAATTTAAAAGAATATTAAATTCATTATGCATAATATCATGGTAGCTCAAATTTTATAAAAACATTTTGATGAAAATAATTCTTCATATTTGGAATTTAATGTTGGTGAGAAGGTATTTTAGTCAATTTAACAATTGAAGAATTTTATATGATTTTTAAAGAAAGGAATGTTAATCCATAGGTATATTGGCCCCTTATATATTCTTAATCAAGTAGATATGGTAGTTAATCAATTCACACATCCAACAAAGCTCTCTCATGTTCACAATGAAATCTATATATCTCTCTAGGGAAAATACATATATGATCCATCAATTTTACTGATGTCAAAGCTCATACCAATGGAAAATGATCATTCTTATAAAGAAAAACACGTAAAACTCTTTTACCATTAAGATAATGTTATATGGTACATGACTACACACCTAGTTAATTTTTTCTAGAGGAATTAGAATTTTGATGTTGCTACATTCAAAACTAAGGAGGTGGTGAGGCATAATAATCCTCCTTTTTTTGAATCAAAGTGAGAAAAGAATCGTGAAATTCATTTAAGTTTTATTAAAATGTAAAGCCCTAAACTTTTACAATATTTCCATTAATATATGTTTTATGACATCTAAATCATTCATTACATGGGACATCAGTTTTAAACAAACTGTGATAGACTATTAAAATATTTTTATCTAATGTAGTAATTATCACATATCTATTAGAATGGTGGGTATCAATAAAAAAAATAAATTATGAATTTTCATAACATATAAAAATGTATTAATTGGATATAAAATGAATATAATAGAAAATAGAAATTAATTTTAATGTAACATAGATACATTTATGAAAAAATACCTCTATGATTACAATTTGTTTTCATCTTAATTAATTAAACTAATAAATAATGGGGAATTTCGATAATAATATGTAGAATAAAATAAAATATTTTATGATTCATTTAATATTTTTTACCCATGGAATAAAAATAAATCCAATTTAATGTATAAAAATTTAATTTTCCTAAAAAATTATTTTATCCAATTTTGAACACGTATATTATATAAATTTATGAAAATTATAGGAATTGAATCATCAAATATAGAACCCCTATTTGGGATCATAAGTTTCTAATGGATATAGTATTTCTTTTTTTAATTATGAATGTAACAACTCATGTACTTATAAAATAATTTCATGTCATTATTGAATTAAATAGTCAAATTAATTATAAATTTATAAATAAATATGTGATATTTATAGAAATTAATGAATTTATTTTGATGGAATAGTTAGTTGACATTAAGAATAGTTATCTAGCCAATAGAAAAGTAACATCACCTATGATGCTATGAAAAAAATTCAAGAATCTTAAAAGTAAAAAAATGATATATTTATGTCATGTAATAAGAAAATAAATGTTTTAAAAGTGATAAATTATACATTCATATTTATTTGATCCATAAATGTCTATTTATAATTTTATAGATAAATTAACGATTTAAATGAAATTTTACTTCCATTAAATATATTCTTATATTTATATATTTCCATCATACGGTTATTGCATTATTTTATCGGACCTTAATTATTTTTTCAAAGTTTTACAATTTCAGTTATAGTTTTAAAATTGGTATTTTTTGAACTTTTGTTATTTTAACTAAAAATAATATTCCTCATATAAATAAATAAATCTTTATAATATGGTGTTCAGTTTTAAAATCAATACATTGAAAAATTGTCATCATTTATCTTTGGGATTTTTCTATAATATATTAATTTTTGGTCAATAATGAAATACAGTAATTTACGGTATAAGATAAGAACATGAATTATTGTGTCATAGATGATGTAAGGCTTATGTAGGACCAAAATATAGAACCCTAAATTATTATGTTAATATATGAAGTGATAATGATAAAACTATTAATTTTCTTGAGATAAAATTATATACCAATGAATATAATAATGAGAAAACACCCCTATCCTCTACTATAAATAGCAGCCCTCACCACCGTTTATCCTCACAGTTTAAAGTCCTGTAGCATGTTGAATTTCTAACCAAATTTTTTCCAAGACACTTCCATAGTTCTAATAAATTCTTCTCTCACCAATTGGCCAAAACCAATTTCATTAAAGGGTTTCTCAAAAAAGATAATTTAAGAGGAAAAATCCTCTTTAGTTTTCTTTAATTTTCATTTCAATTATTTTTATATTCTTATAATCTATTCACCTCATCTCATCAAAGTGGTGTAAAAAATATATTATATTATATATACTATATATTTATCAATATTATGGGAAACATAATCATCAAAATACTTCTCCTATCCCTTTTATTATAAATATTAGAACATCATCCATGATCTGTCAATTTACTATCATCGAAGAAGATATACATTAATTTCCATGAAATCCTTAAAAGATACTCAGAAAACAATTATTATTGTTAAATTATATATTTTTAAACATATTAATATTTATTTAATATTATATAACTAATATATAAATATGATATTGAATAAATTGATAAAAGTTCTCAATGATCATAAAAACCAACTATGTCAATTTAATTATTATCATTAATGTTATACCTAATGATTCATCCTCAAATCATGAAAAAAAATGATATATGCTATCATTTGAATAATTTAAAAAATTGTCATCATTTCATTCCACTTATGGATTTTTTATTCCATTTGAAATAAAAATCCATAATGATCCATCCATAGAAACAATGAAACAAATGCAACCTAAACAATGAAAATAACAAAATATTATTAATAAATATGTGGAAATATATTGTAATAATATCATATACGGAATTGTAAAAATTAATATAGTTCATTTATATATTAATAAAAAAACATATACCAGTATAAATTAGGTTCGAACATGTTTATTGTACGATTAACCTAAGGTAAGGGAATTCTTTACCCAATTGATATTCATTGGGTTTACCTTATAGTTCATTGATTATATGGTACTCAAATTTTTTTTGATGTTAATTTAGATATTATTATGTTTTATTAATTCATTAAACAATGTATACAAATATTCAATTATTTTTATCCATTATCAATTATAATATATAATATTTATAAGGGAAATTTCTTTAAAAATCATCTTCTTAATTTCTGTTTTTACAACAATTATAAATGAAAATTTTGATTGATGTATTATTGGTAACTTGTTATGTTTTATTTCTTCTAAATTTAATATAATGATTGTGTGGACCTATATATCCCTTAAATTCATAGGTTATGTATATGTTTGAGGTCCACAATATGGTTACTTCATGTTTAACTGTAATGGTTACACCATAAGGTAGCTATGAGGGTTACATCATAAGGTAATTGTGGGGGTTACATTGTAAGGTAGCCATGAGAGTTATAAATCATATGGTAGCCATGAAGTTTATAATCTTATATAAGTAATTAATCATGATACCTTTATTGTTTTATCTATATTATTTATGTTTTATGGAAATCTATTGTTTTTAAAAAAGTAAGTATTTGATACTTTTTGGGTGAGAAGCATGTCTTTTTGAAAATTATTTCATATGTTTATAAGTATTCATGTAATAATGGATTCATTCCTTATTTCTACATTCATTAATGAAATTTGTTTCTTATCCCAGGTGTTAAAATGTTTTATAATAGTGTTTAATGATGGGTAAGAGAAAATAAGAAACTATGTTGAATGTTTTAAAAGATTATTCATGAGATGTTTTCATGTATTTTTTTAAATTTTTATTATAATAGAAATATATATTTTATAGTAGTAACCTCTTTTTTTGTTTCTTCTTTGATATGTTTTAATTATTTCATAATTATCTAAAGAACTAAACTCAAAAGATATTAGAGATTATAAATAAGTGAATTTTAATGAAATTTATTAGATTATGAATTGTTTAAGGTATTGTCTTTATAGTTGGTTTCATATCTTGGATAAGATAACATTATAGATTAGGATCTTGTTAATATAACCACATAAATGATGATTAAATTATTTGTATGTTTATATTATTTATAGTTTTTAGATTAACATGTTTCTTCATCTAAGATATGTCTATTTAGAATGGGTTTCTATAGAATAAATAGGGAAGATGAAGTAGGAAGGCATCGAGTGGATAATAGTTTTCTGAATGTAAATCCTAAAATGGTGGGAATTGAAACCAAAAATATGTGAGAGTAATGGCTTAGTTGAAATAGGATATAAAAGAAATATAATACATGGAAGATAAAAACTAGAGAAACCAAAAGGAAACATGATTATAGTGGAAATTTTTATGAGGCAACACCCTTCTATTTTCGGTGCATCTCCTGACCTTATTGTTGTTGAAATTTGGATTAAATACCTTGAAAATATAATAGATGTTATTGTGTATTTTGATAATAAAATGGTTAATCTTTAAATTTATAATATTGAAGTTGAATACGACCAGTGCTGTTCAATGGTCAACAATATAAGGGATATTCATGTGATTAATGCCTTGGAATGAGATGAATTTAAAAATATTTTTATTGAAAAGTATTTTTCTATGGTGGCACCACTTTAGATGGAAATTAAATTCTATTAATTGAAAAGAAATTAGGGATACTTAATCTCTATTTATGAATTAAACTTCAACCTATTTTAAATGTGCTCTCAAAATATTAAAATAAAAATAAATTATTTTTACTTCGGATTAAAGCCATGATATCATTGAGAATTAGACAACAGATTATTCAAAGGTTATGAGAATCATGTTTGATATGTTGATATTGTAGAAATGGCAATGTTGATGATAAAATGTACTTTTAAAAAATCATTAAAAGAGGTCTAGATGTGAGATGTATGTAAGAATAAATCAATTAAATATAGTTATAATAAATTCCAACTTCTATTTTTTGAAAAAGTGGGTTTAATAGAACCCTGGGAAATACCTTAAAAATGGGAAACATTTTTTATGTTTTATTCTTTAACATATGGCCCAATATTGTAATGAAAATGAACATAATATTTTGATAATAAAATTACATTGTGTTTTAAATGTGGTTATATTGTTTATTATGAAAATACCCACACAAAGAAAGATCTGAATAATGGAAAGCAGCTAGATTATATGTAGAATGGAAAGTGTGATCCTTTGCGACTCTGTTAATAGATGATAACCATCCAGTGTAGTGTTATCAGGTGAATTTTTGGATTACATTGACTTTTATAATGTATTATTTCATACAGGGTCTACACATTCCTTTATTTCTAAGGAATTTTTGGTTTAATTGGAAATTAAACCTCAATAAATGAGACTTGAACTTATGGTTAAAACAAAATTGTGGTATTATAGAAAAATTTAATTATAATAATATCATTTTTGATTTCTATGGAAATTAATTACTTAAAAACATGTTGTTTTCACTTAACATGTTTTGATTATATTCTTGGTATATATTAGCATTCTATTTATCATGCTATGATTGATTTTAGAGATAAAGAAGTTTGTTTTTCTAAATGAGCTTCAATTATAATGCATTAATCAAACCATATAATTGATAAAATATCATGAAGCTATGAAACTGTTACAATATGGAAATGAAATTAATCTTTCCCATATTGTATATGAAAATGTAAATTTTCAAATTTATGCTCTGTTAGTGGTAAATGAATATGTGGATTTTATTCCTAACGAGTTTATGTGTGTTATAATTGATTGGGATGTTGAATTTACTATTTAATTCTTTCATGATGGTAATATAATTTCAAAACCCCTTATTTGAATTACTCAATTATAACAAATTTTATTAAAAAAATTTTGTTATAGGAGTTTCTTGAAATAGGATGAATTCGACCTTGGACTTCACTGTGGAGTGTTCATGTTTTGTTCAATAAAAATAAATATGGATACATGATTCTTTGTATTGATTATAGGTCTCTAAATATCATTATTGTGAATAATTATTATCTTTTTCATCATATCGATGAATTTCTTTTATCACATCTAGGTATCTCCATCTTTTTCCGTGATTGACAAGAGATCTAGGTACCATTAGCTGAATGTTAGAGAGGATAACATCTCGAAAAAAATCTTTTTTTTACTTCATATGAGAATTATGAGTTTTTTGTTATCCCATTTGGTTTTACAAATTCCTCTACTATATCCATATATCATATGAGTAGAATATTCAATAAATATTTGGATAATTTTGTTTCTTATTTATTGATGATATTTTGGTTTCTTAAAATATATATTAGTATCTTGAAAAAAAGTTAAGGATTTTCATGAAAACTATCAATAAAAATAATTTATATCGAATGGATTGAAAATGTTATTTTTAGTTGAAAAATATTTATTTTCATGGTAACATAGTAAATAATGGTGGAATAAAATTTGATCCCTAACATCCTAAATTGGTTGATTAATGGAAAAGACCTAAAAATGTCATAGATATTTATAGTATTCATGGATTGTCATGTAATTATCGACGGTTTCATAAACACATTTCATGTTTAAATATATCGTTAAATAAATTAACACTAAAATGGGCTAAAATAATTTGAACAAAATATTGTGTTGTTTATTTTAAAGAAAAATTGAATATATTGGTGAATGCTCCCGTATGGGTCTTTACTTACAAAAATAGTGATTTTTCGTCAATAGTGATGACTCATTGAAGGGACTTGGCTCTGTTCTTGTAACGCCCCAACCCCAGTTACCCAGAGTCAGTGTGTTATTGCATAACATTGTCATGATCACAAAAGATCATGTCTCAAAAGACCGATTAGTTTAGTATCCTTGGAAACACTAGATACATTCATAAGTCTTACATTACATCATAATGTAAAACAAAACTACAACTACATCTTGTCTTCATATCCCCTCATACTATCCCTGCAGATCATTCATAATACACTTCTTCACATCCTGGAGAAATTTAAACATTGGAAGGGGTGAGCTCAGATTCTTAGTAAGGATAACAATATAGCGGAAGCTTTCATAAATAAACATAAACATTTAAGGCAATGAATGACTAAAACAAAATCCTTTAAAACTTGAACTTCTACATAATATGGAAAATGTAAAATGAGATGATTCCATTTAATTATTCACATGGATATTCTACTAGTGGAACAATCACATGCAATATCAATAACCACTTTCATAATGATGGAATGCATAATTCCAGACTATTATAACCACATAGCCAAGGCCTTGTGCCAAGAACACAAATAAGATTTTGCCAAGGCCTCGTGCCAAGACACTAGTTTGTCTCATGAGACCTGCCGATGCATCGAGGATCTATAGAGGGCTCCACCCATCACTTATTATTTCCAATGCATTCCTCATATGAACAGGTTTAAACATATCATAAACCATAACATAATCGTATCACATAAAACATGCATAAAGGAAACATAAAATTTCCACATTTCAATTACAAGATATCAATAAAAACATTTATATAATAACAACATTTCCAAAACCATTTTCAATACCAAAATAAAAGATAATTAAAACATGGTATTTATTTTTCATTTAGAAAAAAGATATGGCTTGTAGAGGAAGCCGAAACTCTAATAATAGTCACAACGGTGGGGAAGTCGTTGTCACCGCATACGTAAGAAAAAAAACATTCCTTTTTTCATTTAGTAAAAACGCATCATATAAAAAGATTCCTTTTGAATAAACTTAAATGTCAACGGGGTTTATACACCTTATAAAATAAAGCATTGTATAAAATAAAACATGCCTCAATGAAAGGTGATTGAGACGAATTCCCTTACAAAGTTCATTTTTAAATAAAATTGATATATTATGTGTATTCACTATATGTACACATAAATAAATTATAAATACAAGATATGACATAATATAATGACATAATTTGAAAATAAAAGATTAACCCAAAGAATAGAGATTGGGTTAAGAAGTTCCCTTACAAAGATCAGTTTTAAATAAAATAGTTTTATTATGTGTATTCATTAAATGTATACATAAAGAATGTATAAATACAAGGTAGGAAATAATAATATCATGACATATTTTTAAAATAGGAGATTAACCCAAAGAACAGAAATTGGGTTAAGAAGTTCCCTTACCTTAATTTTTTCGAAAATGTCAAAAAGTACCTTGTTTGGAAAATGACGGAAAGATTCCTTTCAAAAACGTATGAGGTAAAATAGGGGTATAAATGACTTTAAACCATTTTATAATAAATAGTAATTTTTTTGAAAGATATATTTAAGAAACATGGATGTAGATGATAAAAATGTCCCATAAGATAATTACATATAAACAACCTTGAATAGTGAAGAGGTTGTAGAATTAACCCTTACCTCATGTCTGACTTGACTCGACCATTATTTAACCCCCAGAATAATAAAATAGAGTTAATTTATAATCTCTTAGGAACCTTTTTCATGTTTATTATTCCTTTTATATCACTTATTACCAGGTTATGAACATTATTTATGTTAATAACGGCCGTTTTGTCCATCTTTGGTACTTGAGTCAAAAATAAACTTCTTATAATTACAAGTTGTTCATGTGGTGAAAAATCCATTATATCCAGAATTATATTCATGATTTAGATATCATATATATCATATATATCTATTATATACATGAATTTATAATATTACATAACATTTAGAGGTAAGAAATGAAATGCACCGTTCATGGAGACGGTAAGCCGTGCATATGAATGAACGCTACTTCCATTTCTATTTCGTATTTAATGGAATGTAGTTATAATTATATAAAGATATAATATAATTAAAGTATAATATAATGTATAATACCATTTACTCAATCTTTTATACATCCCACATATTCCATAAACGATTCAAATCACTTTGAGGGGGCGGTAGTCCGCATTTCCTAAAATGAAATTATCGCGTTTACCCATAATGGAAATCGTAAAGGTATTCCGTAAATGAAAAATACAGAATCATAAGGAAAAAAAACATAATATATATCATATATATAAAAATAGTTTCATCATAATGGCCACCATTAGAGGTGTTAAAAGAATATTGAACAATCATCGTTTCGTGAGACAGTATTTTGCCACCCACAGAAACAATATGTTATTTAACCATTAGACGAAGGTGTGTGTAAGTGTAAATAAAATCCTTCTCATAGAAAAATCCTAGTATATTGGATATACTTGTGTTGTTACAAAAAAAAGGAATAAAAAGAGTATAAGGTGTTGGAGAAGCAAAATAAAACAAAAGAGCACAAGAGAAGACATTACTTTAAAATCGGGTAACTCTTTTTGATTTGAGCCCAAGGCTTCCTTGGGAAGACTTCTGCCCAATGTGAGGCTTCTATGAGTAATAGAGGGAAGTGTAGAGAGTATTGGTGAAGAGTTTGGCCGATCCAAATGGCTTGGAAGGTGTGAATAAGGTGGTAGTGGTGGGGCCTTTTATAAGAGGAGAGGAGGGGCAATTTTGGAAAGTCATGAAATGTTACTTTATTATATAATGTGTTTCGGATTTTAAAGGTCCCACACACATATATTTTGAGGATAAGGTGATAAGGGTTCTAAATATACTCATCCAATAGGCTTTTGACAAGTGTAATTCTTATATTTTACATTATCCTTCCATTTTATTAAAATCGTTAATTAATTAGGTAATCGCTGCATCATCATGGTGTCATAAATAATTTAATTTATTTAATGTCTAAAAATTATAAAAAAAATATCATGATGTGGGAAATTTTTATATATTTGTAATTAATATTTATAGTAAAAAATATTACTTGTAAAACCCCATTTAACAATTGTTTTAGTAAAACAACTCATGTTTGTGACATTTTTATTTGTACTTTAAATAAAATGTTATTATTGTCATTTTCCTACCAAAGTGGCTCCATGGGGTCCCCAAGATGACCCATGGATTTTATTGGTCGTCCATGACTCATAAAATAGGGTTAGGACAAGTGTTATGGTATTTTAATATTTTTATAATACCATTTTAACCATAAATTTCACTAATTACCTTTAATCGCGATTAATTAATCTTAAAAGTTACTATTCAACAAAAAATTATTTTAATCCCATTGAACCAGATTTTACTTCCTAATGATAACCATGTATGTCAGATTTTTGAAGATCAAATCACATAAGTGGAAATGTTTCATTTAAACAAAAAATCGGGTTTTTAACAACCACTTAGTGGTTTCACAATTCATCAAAAATTGATGTTTTTCAGAACAATGCCAAAATTTCACCCTAACCTATAATTGATATTCAGAATTAAAAAATGATTTATATTTTAAAAAATTATAAACAGATAAGTTACATTTATTAATTTTATAATTAATTCCCGTTGTCACCACAAATAGCGTCTTTTTAAGAAACAATATATATCAAAAGATTGACAATTGTTTATGTCCAATTTCAAAATGAAATTAATTATAATGAACACCATTGGATAAAATGGTAAAAATATATTATAATTTTACTTTAAAACCACTCAATAGTAAAATTTATCATTATAAATTACTTTGATTAAAAAAGTTGTTTTTGAATATATTTCACTATTCATAAAAAATTGGAAGTTCTCAGAAAAATACAAAAAATTCAACTTAGAATAATTTAGATATTTTAAATCCAAAAGTGAAGTCCATTTTGAAATATAAAATATATAAAATTTCTAAAATTGGGTATTACTATTCATAATGGCTATTTTGATTGGTCGCGGTGTGTTAGAATCTCGAACTTGCATACAATGCAAGCTATTGCATTATTGAATGAGAAGTGTATCATGGAAGCTTGGGGTGTTACAATTCTGATGTAGACTGATTAGGTAATTTCTTATTCATCAGTAAATTGAATCCTCATTAGTAAAGTTATCTTTCACAAAATTTGGAAATAGAATCTATGATTTTTATTTTGAAGATTTGGTTTCATTATTTATACTAATCCTAATTTGTAATATTTAATGACCACAAATGGCTAATGTATAAATATTTACTCATAATTAATTAAACATGTGGAAGAAAAGAATTCAAGAATTTATAATAGATAATGATTGCATGATAAACTATAATCCTTTAAAATAAAACAAAGTGGTGAATTCCTTGAGTACAAAACATCATCATAATCTATTTTTGGTTTGGCACAAGACCTCATGATTAATGATTTGATAAATTTTGTATTGGTAGTTATTGGTTTAGGAAATTAATATTTTTTTGTTTCAGGTTTTTGTGCAGTTGCCTCTATTGAAGAGAATTCTGTAGGCACAGAAGGTAGATGGTGAGTTATATAAAAAGAATGAATTTGTGAAATAGGGAATGTTTCTTGAATTTATTGTTGGTAATGATAATTTTTTGATATTCAGGGTGAGATTATGTGTTCTATGTGATTCAGAATTGATGAAATATTTGATAAGTGAATCTCATATTTCTCTATTTTCAGTTCATCCTGGCTGGAAAATGATTTATAGATACACTAGGGAGCTTACTAGTTAGATGGAATGAAACAATATATTGCAAATTTTAAGATGAACTATTTGAATTTCCACCATGTTAATGCAGAGAAACAATTAACAAAAGGGATGATTTATCCTTTGCTAGTGCGAGAGTGTAAATGGTAAAAAATATTCACGGACATCATTTTGGGACTACCAAAGACTCTCAATATTACAAAGCAATTATAGTTATTATTGACTGGCTAAGTAAATATGAAAATTTCATTCAAATTTGATATATTTTATATTTGAATTGACATTATCGAGTGTACCTCAACGAGGATGTCAGGATACATGGAGTTCTTCTATCATTTAGATCTAATTGTGATCCCTCTTTTACCTAATAATTTTGTAAAGGACTTAAGAAGTAATTCGGCATAGAATTAAATTTCAACACTTCCTTTGATCGCCAATATGATAGATAGACTGAGTGAACAATTTAGACCTCTGATTATATACATTGATCTTGTTCAATGGATTACTAGGTTTATTTTTATTTAATTATTTCATTAAATGAGTTTACTTATAATAAAAATGTACAGTCTAGTATACAAATGGCAGTTTTTGAGGCATTATACAGAGTGAAGTGTCATAAACTAGAATTTTGGGCTGCATTTATCGAAAGGATGTTTATGGGACCAGAATTATTAGAATAAATAGGTATGAATTTTAAAATGATCAAAAAACACATGAGGACATCGTAGTGAAAGAAGAAAAGTTAAAAAGATAAAAGGAGGAAAGAATTTTCTTTCGATGTAAAAGATCATGTTTTTTAGAATCTCACCATCGAAAAGAGTTATGCATTTTTTATGAAAGGAAACCTAAATTATTAGTTCATTTGACCTTAGGAAATCCTAGAAAAATTTGGACCAGTCACTAACTGAGAATATTTTCCTCTAAATTTATATCAAGTACACAATGTTTGTCATTTTCTGATTTTGAGAAAGTATATGATAGATTTATCTCTTGTTTTGGGCCTAAAATTAGTTCATATTAAAGAGACACAATCTTATGAAAGGAAAACAATTAATATTCATCGTCGTAGAGATAAATTATAGTTGAAGAAGGCAATAAACAAGGATATAGTTTTGCAGGGGATCCATATGTTTGAAGAACCGACATGGAAGTCTGAAAGTGCTATGAGGGAAAGGTACCCTCACATATTCAGTAAGTAATTAAAAATTTAGTGGTTTAAATTACTATAAGGTCAAGGGAATGTAAAAACCCTGGTATATATAAATATAATTTCTTTTTATTGTGAAACAAATATTCAAATTCATTATAAATGTTTAATGAAGAAAGTGGTATTTGTAGAAATTAAATTATTTATACTTATTTAATACAAACATGAACTTATGAAGAGTAATATAGCCAATATAATAGTAACATATCCTAGGAAACTATAAATAATATTAATATATCTTAAAATAGAAAATTTGATATATTTATTTCAACGAATATGTAAATAAATGTATTGAAACTGATAAATTATGTGTTGGTATTTTTATTATACATAAATATTTATTTATAAATTAATAAATAATCTATTTATATAAGAGAAATATTATTTTAATAAAATATATTCTTGAATAAATATTTTGTTGTCTTATAATTATAAGATAATTTTATGAGATCTTAACTAAAATTTAAAAGTGCTAACATTTAAATTTTAGTTTTAAAATTGGTATTTTTTAAAAAATTCCATTTTTAATTAAAAATTAAATTTATCATATTTTGAAAACTTTATTCATAGAATGGTGTTCATTTTTGAATTATAAACATTGAAAAAATGGTTATGGTTAATTTTGGGGGTTTTTATGAAATACTTGAATTTTTTGTGAATACTGAAATACACTAACAAACAGTATAACCTATATAGATGAATTGTTGAGTCATGTCGGATATAAATATGGTGTGATCCCAAAATATCAGAATATATATCATAATTTCAATATATTTAGAGATAATTTTCAATATTTTCATATTCTTGAGAAAAAATAATAAACCAATAAATATAATAATTAGAAAAACCCCATCACTTTCACTATAAATAAAAGCTCCCACCATCTCTTCTCATCACACATGAAACAATTTTATCTTTTTAATTTATACCCAATTCCATCCCCAAGGCTCTTCCCCATTTCAAATACCATCTCGGATCACTAAATTTCTAGAACAAAGTTTCCTATGGGGGTTCTCAATTACATGATTTCAAGAGGAATAATCTTCTTTCTTTTTCTTTTATTTTATTATCAATTAATTTTCTTTTCTTATACATTATTAACCACCCCTCATACAACTATAATTAAAAATATATTATCTTATATATAAATTATTTTTTTCTTTTTTTTTGGAGAAATTCATCATCAATGTTCTTCTACTCTCCCTTTTAATTTAAATAGGAGAACATCGTCTCTGATGTATCAATTTGCCACCACCATGGATGATACACTTTATTTTTCCATTAGTGCCATAATTTCTGGCCATAAATCCATTATTGTGGTTATAAATATTTAATTATATATTTTATATGTTATTTAATGTTCAGGAAAAGATATATAAACATTCTATTTAATGAAATTATATATTATCATGATGGTCATAAAAATAGTCAAAATAATTTAAATCATTATCATTAGTGTTTTTCAAATTATTTACCCTCATATCAGACTACAAAATTATATTTTGTATCATTAAAAATAATAAAAAAATATTAACATCTCTTCATTCCACATCTTGATTTTTTCTTCCATTGGAAATAGAAATCCATAATGAACCAACCATGGAAAACATGAAATAATTGCACCCAAAACAATGAATATAACAATATATTATTAATATATTACTGAAAATGTGTTATCATAATATCAAATAAGTAATTATAAATATTTAAATTGTCCATTAATATATTAATAACACACTTTTAACTAATATAAATGAAGTTTAAACATGCTCTATGAAATATGAACCTAAGGTAATGAAATTCTTCACCCAATTTCCATTAATTGGGATAAAATTATACTACATGGACTACATAATACTTATATTATTTTTTAAATTAAATTTTATTATATAATATTATATTATATTTACTTATAGTTTAAAGACCTATTCCCGTCATTTTGTGATTTCTCATCTAAAACACATGTTAATTTTAATAGATTTTTCTTTAATATTCCTCTTTTAAATTTCAATTTTTACAAAATTGAAAAAAATGTTGTCATAAAAGTATTTTTATTTTATTACTATGTTCAATTTATTTTCAATTGAATATGATAATTAATGGTACCTATATATTCCTCTAATGAATTAGTTTTCTTTAAATTATAGGTCGGCCATATGGTTACTCCAAGAATAGCTACGATGGTCATGTCATAAAGTAGCCATTAGGGTTACATCAGAAGGTAGCAATGATGGTAACATTGTAAGGTACCTATGAGGGTTACAAAGCATATGGTATCCAATAAGGATTAAATCATATGTATTTAATTCCCTAATATAAAATTATAGCTTTATTTATGCTTTCAATATTTTATATAAATCTATTTTTTTGACAATGTAAGTATACGATACTTTATGGGTGAGAATTATATCTACGAGAAAAGGATTTCCTATGTTTATATATACACATAGAATAGTTGATCATTTATATATTTTTATGACCCCTACAGATCATTTTTATCTCATCCAATTTTTTAAAAATTTTACTATAGGGATTAAGGATGGGTTGGAGAATAAAATAATCCAATATAAATGCTGTGATGATTATTCATGAATTTTTTTGAAGTTTTGTTAGAAACATTTGTATTCTGCAAGAAATGCATGCTATTTTAGTAGTACAAAATTTAAATTATTGTGGGTTTATATGTATGAATTATGTTTTAATTATATAAAACTATAAATTTAATTGATCTTCGGGAATGTAATGATGTGAATTCTATTATAATTTAGTAGATTATGTATTCTTTAAGGTTGAGTCTATATAGTTGGTATCAGATCCTATTTTATATAATTCTAGTTGTTACAAAGATGTTAAAATAATAAAATATTTTTTTACCATTCTTTATTATTAAATAATTTATTATTTTAATATTATAGTGTTTCATTATCTAAGATATGTCTTTTTTGAATGTTTCTTTTGTAGAAGAAATAAGGATGCTAAAGTAGGAAGCCACCGAGAGGATAATATTTTTCTGACTATGTGACTAGAGATCATAGGAACTGTAACCAAATTGTTTTTCATAACAATTGATCAGAAGATATAGGCTATAAATGGTAGTTTAATCCATGAATGAAGAGCAACCAATGCTACCAGAAAGGAACATGATGACAATGGAGTATTTTATGTGACAACACCCTCCAACTTTCACGTAATCTTTATACCCAATGGTTTCTAAATATTGGATTAAATAACTTGAAATGATATTCAATGTTATGAGGGTTTAGATAATCCAAAGGTTAGTCTTTCCATTTTTTATTTTTGTGTTTAAGCTGACATTTATTGGTAAATGTTCAAGTATTTCAGAGATATTAATGATATCCACTCTTTGAAATGGGATGAATTAAAAAATATTTTCCTTAAAAATATATTTTCCTATCATGGTTCTACATAAGATGATAATAAAATAACATGAAATGAAAAAAAGGAGGAGGATTCAACGGATGTCTATAAATTAATGTTCACTTTATTTGAAAGGTATGGTCTAAATATTATTCAAGATGTTGATAGGAATATAATAGTTTTTTCTGATAATTAAATCCAATATATCAAAGGGAATTGGCCTCACATGAATTAAAAGTTAATGTGAATCCTGTATGATGTGGGGAGATGGTTTAAATGGAGTTTTATAATGGTCATGTGTATTTTTACAATAAGAAGATGAAGATGTATAGATGTAATGTTTTGGGTAAGAATCAACCAATTAAATTTAAATATATGAAGTTCTAGATTCTAGTTTGTGAAAATTGTTATAAAATTCAAAATAGAGAATCCCTTTAAAAACAGTGATCTCTTTTCAATGTGGTATGTTTAGACATTTGGACATAGATTTTAATGAAAATGATCATAAGATTAAATATGATAAGAATACTGAAAATTATTTTAAATGTGGTGAGTTGAGTCATTATGTAAATATATTCCCAGTGAAATATCTGAATGATTGAAAGTACCTAGATTATATGTAAAATAGTGCAGTGATATCCCTTAATACTACGTTAGTAGATGTTAGGATATCCAATGAAGTGATATCAGGTAATCTTTTTATTTGCATATATTTTTCTAATGTCTTGTTTGAGATAGGATCTACAGATTCTATTAATTATGAGAATGTTTCTCGTAAATTGAAACTTTATCCTCAAGAAATTATATTGGAACATATGATTAAACACACATGTGGGAATACTACAAAAAAAGGAATTATAATAACATTCCTATTGTTGTATTTTGAAATATGTTACCTAAAAACCTTAGTGTTTTTCTTTATTATAGTTTGATGTTATTCTGGGTATGGATTGACATTATATTAATCATACGAACATTGATTTTAAAGACAACGATTATTTTTTTTTCAGAAAGGGATTCAGTTTCTATAAAATAATGAAACCATATAATTGATAACATATTAGGAAGGGGAAAATTGTTAAAAGATGGAAATGAATGTTATCATACTCATATTTTTTATAACAAGATAAATATTCTAATTAATGAGGTTCTAGTGGTAAATGAATATCTGGATTTTTATTCTGATGATTTACATGGTTTTATACAAGATCAGGAAGTTGAATGTACTATTTCCTTTGCTAGGGGTGTTAATTCAATTACAAAATTCCCTTATCAAATGGCTCAAGTAGAACATCATAAATTTAGAAAATTAGTAGTATAATTTTCTCGATAAAGTCTTTATTTTTTGTTTCACTTCACCATAGGGTTCTCCTATTTAGTTAATTAAAAATAAATATGTTTCAATGAGACATTGATTTATATATAGAATTGAATAATATTAATATTAAGAATAATTATATGTTACCTCATATCGAATACTTTTTTATCATCTCTAGGTATCTATGTGTTATTGCAAGATTGTTGTGATATTTAGGTCCCATCACCTATGGTGAAGGAGTATGACATCCAGAAAACATATTTTTGTACAAGATATAAGCATTTTCAGTTTCTTCTTAAGCCCTTTGGTTTAACAATTTCTCCTACTATATTGTTGGATATTATGAATAGAATATTCCTTGAGAATTTGGATAAGTTTTTTGCTTTATTTATTGATGACTTTTTGGCCTCTTAATAATTTTATGAGGTCCCTGAAAAACATTTCAGTATTGTATTTCCAACTCTCCATGAAAAAAATTTAAAGGAAAAACTAGTGAATGTGATTTTTGGTTCCATTATATTTTTTTATTTGGATCATTGGAAATAAATAAATAATAGTTGATCCTTCCAAAAATAAAGTTGTTGATTAATGGCCAAGACCTAAAAATGATTTAGATATTCT
Source organism: Viscum album (assembly GCA_963277665.1). Classification (NCBI taxonomy): domain Eukaryota; kingdom Viridiplantae; phylum Streptophyta; class Magnoliopsida; order Santalales; family Viscaceae; genus Viscum; species Viscum album. The sequence goes on from OY728162.1 coordinate 1,208,427,824, forward strand.
TAGTTTTCATGCATTAACATATTATTACTGATGGTTTGTGTAAACATTGAATAGTTATCTATCCCACAATCTGTGTTATCATGAAAAGGTGTTATGTTTATTTAAAAAAATATTGGGATGTTGATTTTTAGGACAGAATAAGAGATTAGTGAATGCTCTAAATTTGGCCCCACCATCCAGAAATGGTTATTTTTTGATCTATAGTGATTCTTCATTGGAGGGAGTTGGTTATTTTTTAAGGAAGAATGGTTAGGAAATTTCTTATGCTTCAAGAAAACTAAATATTAATGAGTTAAATTATCCCACATATGATTTGGAATTATCATCTATTTTTTTCATTGAAAATATAGAGGCATATTTTCTATAGATCAAAATATGAAATATATACTAGCCATAAAATTTTAATTTATATATTTACTCAAATAGAATTAAACGTGGGGAAGATAAGATGGATTGAGTTGATAAAGGATTCTGAATTCATGATCAATTACCACTATGGAAAAGAAATAATGTAAGGGATTACATATATAAAAAACACCATGAATCATTAACCATGTCATGTTTAGAATAATACACATTGATAAATTATTTGTGAATTCTGTATTTAATGTTATCGGTGTAGGAATTTCAAATGTTTTTTTTGGTTTCTTTGCATTAATATCTATTAAAAAGAATTAATCATGCACAAAATAATGATGGTGAGTTATAGAAAAAGATATAATTGGTGAAAATGGTATGTTTCCAGAATTTAATGTTGATAAAGATTATATTTTAGGATTTTGGAAGAGATAATTATTATCTTCTGATTCATAGATGAAGAATGAGTTGTCAAGTGATGGTCATAGTTCTCTATTTTTATTTCATACCGATGACACAAAGAAAATAAAGACCTTTAGGAGTATTATTGGGGGGTGGAATGAAAATAGATATTATCGACATTACCCAGAAATGTTTTACATGTATACTTGTTCATGTATACTACCAATAACCAGATGGGATGCTTTAGACTTCTGTAGTGCTGGAGTTGAAATTGGAAAATATATTCAAAGACGTCATGGAGGGACTCCCAAATTCATATCATGGTAACAAGGTTATTTGTGTTAATATTTACCAACTGATTAAATATTCATATTTCCTTCCTATTCAAGATACTATGTATTTGAATCATAATACATGACTATAGAATAAATAGATTCTTATGATATATAGTGATCATATTTCCATTTTATCTGACTATTACCCAAGGGTTACATCAATATTTTGGAAATGCCTTTAGAAGTAAATATGAATTAATTTAATTATCAGTACTTCTTTGCATCCCCAATCTGATTGATAGTCCAAGGGAAAATTTTAGACCTTGGTGGGAAATCATCTAGCATGGTTACTGAATTACCAAGTATGTTGGGATTAATATCTTTCTTTAGTTGAGTATATTTATAATAAAAGTTATTATTCCATTATGTAGAATATAACTTTTCAGGATTTATATAGAAATTTGTGTGAAACTCTATATTTTTGTGGTGAAGTCGGTGATTGTTAGTTTATGAGAGAAAAAGTATTAGAGGAATAAGAGGAGAAATTGAATATGATCTATCAACACATGAGGATAACTCAGAGCATACAGAAAAGTTATGTTGAATATAGGATGCAAGACTTTTATTTCAAGGTAGGCGATCATGTTTTTATTTGAATATCATCATGGAAACATATTATCAGTTTTATTAAGAAAGAAAATCTAAGTCCATAGTACATAGGACCCTATAAAATTATGGAAAATTTTTGTCTATTCAAATATATAATATCTCATCCTTCAATTTTATCTCAGTTACGTAGTATTTTTCGCATTATGATGTTGAGAAGGTATGTTTCAGATTAATCTCATGTTTTGAGCCTAGATGTAGTTTAAAAATAATGTAACCTTTCTTATAAAGAGAAACCTATTCATTTCCTTAATCGTAGAGAGAATGTAATAAAGAATAATGTAATTCCCTAGGTTATGCTTTTGTGAGTAAACCACATTGTTGAATAAGCAACAAGGGAATCTAAGAAGTCTATGAGGTGGAGATATCCTCACTTGTTTAAAAAGTAAATTAAATTTGCATGGACATAATTTCTAAAAGGTGGGTAGAATATAACAACACATTTTCATATAAAAAAATCATTTCATTAAAATATAAAATTATAAAACTAATTATAAATATATAATGAAATAAGTAGAATTCATAAAAATTATGGAATTCATACAGATGGAATAATAACTTGACCATAGGAATATTAATTTTTCCAATCGAATAGTATCCTCGCCTATAAAACAGTATTGAAAATTCATGTATCTTAAAAATATAAATACAGTATATTTATAGCATGGAATATGTAAATAAATTTTAAGAATGTGATAAATTAATTGTTGCTATTTTTTGAAAATTAAATATTTATTTATAATTTAATAATTAATTAAATGATTTATGTGAAAAAATATTTTCATAAAATATATTAATACTTTAAAATTCTTTATTTAGGATTATATTATTATTTAATGGGAAAACAATTAATTTTTCAAACTGATAAAATTTCAATTGAAATTTTAAATTTTGGTATTTTTTAAATAAATTATAATATTAATTACAAATTTAGTTTCTCATATTTTGAAAATTATTTTAATACAATGGAGTTAATTTTCCAATTTTTCATGTCTGTGAATAGTTAGTTTTAATTTTTTGTATTTTTTTAAAATCGTGATTGTTTTTGTGAATTGTGAAATATGCTACATTATAGTTTCATCTAAAAAGATTCATTATTGAGTCATATATGATGTAAGGATGATGTATCCTAAAATCATGAACTATAAATAATTATTTTAATATATTTTTTATTATTCTAAAAATACTCAATGTCGTGAGGAATATAATAAACTAATAAATTTAATAATAATGAAACACCCTTCTCCTCTATTATAAATACCACATTCCATAACCTCTTGTTATCACATATTAATGCCTTGTAACTAGCTTAATTTTAACTCAGTTTCATTCCCAGAACTCTTCACCAAATCTAATACCTTCTTGTATATATGAAATTACAAAAGTAGGTGCCTTTTGGATGTTATCAAGGAGGATAATTCAAGAGGTAAAATCCTCTTTCTTTTTATTTTATTTTATTTTCAATTCTTTTTCTTTTCTTCTACTCTATTAATATCCCCAAATTTGAGTATCCTAAAAACTATATTATTCTATATTTTTTTTTAATTTTATAATTTTTATGGAAGAATTCGTCATGAAACTTCTTATACACTTTATTTTATTCTAAAAATGAGAACATCATCCCGGATGTGTCGATTTGCAACCATTGTGGACGATACACTTTAATTTGTCATTAGAGCCTACAAGTCTTATCATAAAACCATTGTAATGGTAAAAAAAATATTTTATTATATATATAATAAGTTATTGAATTTAATTTATAAAGTATATAAATGTGATATTGAATAAAATGATATAAGATTTTGATGATCATAAAAACAACCAAAATAATTTAAATCACTATCATTAAAGTTTTATCTAATGATTCATCCTCATATATAAAAAAATTATATAAGGTATCATTAAGTTAGGGAAACTTATTAACATCATTTCATTCTACTTCTAGAGTTTTTCTCATTTTACTACAAAATCCATAATGAACCAACCCTGGATACTATTAAATAAATGCACTAAAACAGTGAAAACTACAAAATAATGTTAAATAATGGGTTGAAGGATGTAATAAAAATATAATAAACGTAATTTTAAATATTAATATGGGTTTATAGTATATTAATAACACTTCCTAAACCATTATAAATTTTTTTGGAACATTATATAATTAAGAAGAACCTTATGTAAGGGAATTCTTTACCAAATTACTATTCTTTCGTTTAACCTTCTACATCATTGATAATGTGGTACTAAGATAATTTCTCAAATTTTTTAATTATAATATTTGTTAATAAGTGTATTTATATTTTATACGCATATTTCTTTATTTTTCTAGATTATCAATTCAAATTTAATATATTTGTATGGGAAGTTTCTTTAAAAATATTCTTTAAAATAACCATTTTTTAAAAATTCAAAATGAATGTTGTCGTATAGGAATTATTTTCCTTATTATTATGTTTTGATTAAATGGATTTATTTGTGATGAATTTTGGAACATATATCTCCCTATAAATCATTTCTAATGTTTATGTTTGAGGTTATGCTTATATTTACTCCATGTTTAACTATGATGGTTACACCATAAGGTAGCCATAACGGTTACATATACAACTAGTCATGAGGGTTATATTCTAAGGTAGTGCGAGGGCCAAAAATTATATAATATATTTGAGGGCTAAAATATTATGTAATTATTTCTCCAATATATACCTTTATTAGTTTAATTTATTTTATTCCTTGTTTTAGGGAAATGTATTATTTTTACAAAGTATATGACACTTTATGGGTGAGAATTATATATTTTTGAAAATGATTTCATATATATATAATTATTCATGTAAAAATTATTTATATCCTTCATTTTCTGTAAAGTAATAGCCTTTGTTTTTCCTTACCATGTATAAATAAACATTCACATAGTTTAAGGATGGATAAGAGAAAATGAGAAGAAAAGATGAATGTTGTGAATATTATTCAAAAAATGAATTCATGTTTTATTAAAAACATTTGTATTATAGAAGAAATGGATACTATTTTAGTATTAACCACTTTTAATTATTATTGGAAGATATGTATGAATTATGTACTGACACTCTAAATGTATGAAATAAAATTAACTTTGAGAATTTAAAGAATTAAATTCTAGAGGGATTTACTATATTATCTAATGATTAAGGCCATGTACTTATAATGAATTGTAACATAGTAAAAAAAATATTAATGGAATGGGTAAAATATGTAATAAAAAATTAAAAATTTTGTTTAAGACTTTAAAATTTCACTAACACTTGAATTTAACATATTTATGAGTTTATTTATACCATTACCATCTATGTATCAAATAAGTTACCACTTGGTGACATTATTATTTGATTGTGACCTATATATTAATTACGGAAAATGAAAATACACAATTTCTATCTCTTTACATTAATAAAAATAATTTATCATTATAATAAAGGAAATAAGAAGTTTTTGGATCTAAAAGCTTATTTAAACTTTTACTAATCTTTTTAATCATAAAAATTTATTGTGAATTTTTATTCATTATATCATTATATTGAATTCTAATGAAACTCTGATATAGTATTTATTGAATTATTAGAAAAATTAAAGAAATGATTTTAAAAATATATTAATTAAAAACAAATTGGTCATGTGTTTTTATTTCGAGAATTTCATTGAAAAATTTACTATATTTTTAAAGATTTAAACGTTTTTATTTTATCTCCTTTTCTTTTATGGTGTATTCACTGTCAAAGTAAATGAATTTTTCCCAAAATTAATCTATTTATATATTATAATAAATAATATTTTACTAAATGATATAAATTTAATAAACATACTTTTATTGGAAAAATAAAAGGGATATGCTTTAACATATCAACCATATAGCATTTATGTTTCACTATTCCTATTATGGTAGAATTCTTGGCTATTATAGTGTTGATAAATGTTTTCTAAAGTTAACTCTCAAAAAGGGTTCATATGTGGTAAATAATAAGGGATAACTTTAAAAAGATAACAAAAAACATGTCAAAAAATTATTATATGATAGGATTAAAATAATACTCTTATATTATTCTAGTTATATCAACCATAATCCATTTTTAATTTAATACTAATATACATTAATTTAATAGATTATGTAATTCATATAATGCCCCTCCCATAGCTTAAAAGGGGAACTCCATCTCCTTCATTATGGTCAAATTTTTATCCCTCTATATAAGACAAGCCCTAATATAATTCTTTCTTATATTAATTTCCCATATCTAGTATCTTCTATTCATAGAAAAAATGATACTTTCATATCTTAAGGTGTAATATAATATTCAATTCTTAATGAAAATGTATATCTATAAACCGAGCATTCAAAAATTTATTTTTTATTATACCTCATGATATTCTATTGTACCCTACGTAAAATAATTTTTTAGGTCACTTAAATTTAATTTATTTTTTCTATGATAATTTAATAACCATTATCTATTTCTTTATAACCATCTGGAAAATGCTAAGTTCACTCCTAAGTTTGTATAGACTACAAGCACCATGAGGCAATTTGATTCATTATTGATTTAAAATTTAAATAAATGGTAGTTAGGATAATTTTAATGAATATATGTGATAATTATTCTTGAATTGTTTAATATAAGTTTCCATTATTTTCTTACATTTACTTAAAATTGGAACCATCATTCACGCATACGTATGGACAACCATCTCCATGAATAGTGTGATTCAATATTTTTTCTATCCATTTGAATGAATATAAATACATATATAATTAGTATATATGATATTTATATCATGACTAATATTATGGATATCATTGATCTATGATTAATGTATAAGGATCAGAACTACTATAGAAATTGTTTCATAAAAATAGATAAAGTTGCACTTTGGGAAGTGGATTTTAATACCGAATTATTAGTAAATAGTTGCTGATATGATCATATATGATATTATAATTATGTTAATAACTATTTCATGTAATTATAATAAATAAAAATGTATTATACAAGATTTTAGGGTACATTCAATATAAATAAAACATAGGGTAGGGGAATTTTTTTTCACTTTTATTTTTGTGAGACGCATTCTATATTCACCGATTGATTCATTAATGTTGTTTATATAATGAACAAGATTTTACTTTTTTAATATTATAATTAAAATTATGGGGATATATTTAACCATTTTTGTTTCTCTCATTAAAATGTTTGTCATTATAAATTTCTGTATGTATTAAGGGAATTATTTTTAAAACTCATTTTTTATCATGTTTGTTTATATTAAATTTAAAATGATGGTCTTTTATGAAATACCTCTCCAGAAAATCATTAATTATAATAAAACAATTTTAATTCCATAGATAACCTTTCTTTAAATACCTTTTTCTATATTTAAGAACATAAGATACTGAATTAATTTTTTTATCGAAAATATGTATTACTTCTCTCTTCAGCCAAAAATCTATTTTCTTCTATTTCTATATTTTATAAATATGTCATCATGGTTTTTTAAACATTATCCAGTTATTTTTATTATTATTTCTTACATATTGTTTAATTATTGAATAATATTTTATAAGTAATATTCTTTTCTTTCTTTGAATGAAGTACCTTTTACTTTTTACTGGAAATTTGAATGAAATCATTATTTTAATTTATAAAGAATTAATTAAATTTCCTTCCATAATGAAAGCTGAAATCAATATTTCATATTTATAATTTATAAATGAAATTTTCAAAAATAGTTTTCAAATATTCTTTTTTTAATTTTCATATTTTAAATAACTTGTTCCATAGTGAAAAGTTTAGTTTCCTCATGAAATCTTAATCGTGATCTTATAATTAAATTTTCTTATAAGATGTAATCTCTAGAGATTACTTACTATTATATTTGTATTTGATCTGATGATATACTCTTTATACATTATATGGATTCTTTTTAATTATTATGAAATTAAATTTATAAAGGCCATTTATTTTCTATGGTTTTTTATAGTTAAATGTTGATTTTATTTAATTAAAATAATTACCACTACATAGTTTATGGCATATGATGAACGATTAATGATCTTGTGGAACACATATTAGTGGTTTTTTATTACGTTCTTGGTAGGAAAAATATTATATATTTCTGTAATTAATTACGCATTAATTGAATTCTCATGAGATAACAGGGATAAGAATGTAGAGTAAGAGATTATTAGTTAGGGAATCTATCTACTATGATAGTCTTGGGAGTTAAAGTAGATTAATGATATACCAAAATGGGGATTAAACCTGATATTCTATTATAGTCTTGAATGTGATGCATTACTGAGGAGGTAATTTTTTATTATAATTTTTATGTCCTAAATTTATGTATTTTGTCAGTTTTATTCACTAATAGCTTATGATAATTTATTCATTTATTATTAATTTACTATAAACTTACAATATGTTTTGAAATACTACTTATTATGATCTATGTTGTTCATGGTATGGGATACCATAAAAAAGAACATGTTCATATACCCTTGTAAATATGTTATTTTTAATTGATCATTAATGCCTCCCAGGATTACAAAAATTAAGTATCTAATATCATACTTTCTTATGTTTCCATACCCCACATTATGATGAATGTTTTTACGTATGATATTTCTAAGAGGGGTTCAAATTCTTTAAAAATTAGTTTGCGGTAGTGAAGATTTTTTATGAGTATGTTTTCTATTTCTTTAGTTTTCCAAAGTCACTAATCTTATAGGATTTTAAAATAGATTTAAATGATTTAATAAAATGTAATAATAATTTTTAAAAAGTATAGGCCTCTTTATAACAGTGGTTAATTCAGATAAAAGTGTCATATATTTTTGGGAACATTTTTTATCATATATATATCAATGGGGATGAAAATTGGTTTGATGTCTAAATTATTAATTTTTTTGTTGAATAAGTTTCCTATTAAGGTAAAATTATATAATTAAGTTAAATGTAAATAATTTGTATATTATATTATTTTATTAGAGGAATAGAGGCAATACTTCCTTTTGAAAGTATGTATGATTTTAATTTGGAATTATGGTGAATCATGTAATTAATGAATTAGAATAAAATATTTTGTATATTATATGATTAATGCATATAATATGTTAATTATATTAACTTATGAGTTTCTAATTTTCTTTATATATAAATGATAAATGAATCTCAGAAGAACATGTGATAATGCGATTTTTTTATTTTTTCTACTAGTTCATGAATTTTGTGAAGAGTTTGAAGGTTATTTAATTATTTAATACCTAATTTATAACTTTGGGTATTATATTTTATATTATAGATTTTAATTTTGATTTTTATTTATATTAGATATTATATTATCTTATACTAACAAGTTTTCTTTTATGTATTGTAAAATGATATATGAAATAACATGTTATCCATTAGTGGATCCTTTGATCCTTAATTAGTTGATTTTAGTTCCCTATGAATGAAAACATAATCATAAATATTAATTTATTGGAATTCTATATATAATAGGTGTTTAAATTTATCGATGAAAATCTGATGTAGAAAAATTTTGTTGATGAAATAGAAAGAAGATATATATATATATATATTCTCAATTTCCCTACACTAATGGAATGGGAATCCTATAACTGAAGTGATAAGATCATGAAATAAAAATGATTTTCATTTATGATCATTGTAATGAATTGATGATCTCTTACCATCTACAAATTGTAATTTTTCTCTTAATCGGCTCTTCTTTACTTGTACATATTTTCTATCCCTACCCATGTTATCTTTATGTAGAATCCCATTTATGAGTAATCATAATTGTCCTTACAATTTCAATTTAAAACATTTCATAATTATTGTTTATTAACCAGTTTTTTTATTCATATTATTAAAAATGTAATTTTAAAATGTTGAGAATAATATTTCTTTAATAATGATTAATTTTATCTTTCACACCCTCGAATTGATTCAGAATTTTTTTTAATCATTTTATCATGAATTATATAAATTTTTTCAGAACATAATTTCATCATGTGGATAGAATAAAATAAAAAAAGTATTTTAGAATGTATTTTCATTGAATAATATTGTTGATATCATATGGCATATGAAAAATAAATCATAAAAAACAATAATATACAGTTATATATATTTTATTACATGGACATTAGATTGTACTATATGAATTATAATAATCATATTAATAAATATATGTATAATATTTCCCATTTTTAAAATGAAATATAAGTAATTCATTTACTATAAATTGATTTAAATGATGATAAAAATTTTTGAAGGTAAAATCTATATTTTTTATAAAATAGTTTTTATTGGTGAAATGTATTATAATCGTAATGGAAGATGTTATCATAATTTTTGAATGAATATAACAAAAAAATTGACGAAAATTTTGAATTTAATGAAATAATTTTCATTTAATTTTGTTTGTTATTAATGAAATTAAATGAAGATCACTTTTTTCTTGAAAATTATATTTTTTTTATAAATATTTCTATTTCATTTTTTGCTGATATTATAACTAGTTTGTTAATCTTTTTATATTTAACTAAAAAATGGATATAATTTCTTAAATAAAAATATAAAATATAGTGGAAAGTTACATATTGATATTTTTCTAGAAATATTAACTTTAATGTGAATTTCGAAAAAATATTCATTTTCAAGAATGTTAACTTTTAGTTCATGTATTTACAACATCCATATTTTCTTCCATTTGATTCTAAAATTTAATTAGTTCATTTAGATTTAAGAAATATAAGGAATTTAATTGTATCCAAATTAAAACTTATTTTTTAACAAAAAAGTTAAAAAATTATATTTCTAGAAAACCATTTTCATTCTATTTTTTTGGTTTCATTTCAAAAAATTTCAGACACTTATATAAATTTTTTTAAGAAAATTTATACAATATTTGGAATTATATTTTCCAAATTCATTAATTATTCCACTTTTATTTATTCTCCTTATGAATAGTAACATTGGTAGAAATGTTAGTCATTATAGTTAGAGTTAATATTAGTTAAAAAGGATAAATATAATTCAACAAGGGGTAAAATTACCAAAAAAACCATCCAAGTATTATTGGATTTAGGTATTTCAATTCTATTTTATATTATATTATTATATTAGTAATTTTGGATCCATTTATTTTGAGTAAGAAATTAATATATTTTATTCTTTTGAAATATTTTGTGTGTTTCCCCTCCATATATTATAAAAGGATACACCCTCTCCTCCCTTATCCACACTTTAATAGGACCTTCATCCAATATTTTACCTTCCCTATACCATTCAATTACCCATGTTTTAAATGTTCATATTTTTCATAATGCAATCATAGTATGGATTTTAATAGAAACCAATGGTGGTTATTTGAAGTGGAGTTATAGTTCGTAATTGATCATTTTAATTTCTTTATTCATCTACATTCTTAAAATATTAATAACCTATGTTGAAATAAAAAAATCAGTATCTTCATTACATTGTAATGCTATTATTATTAAAATATAACCATTTACATCATCTTAACGATCTAATGGAAAATAAAAAATTTATTACGAGTATGTATAACCTATAGCCTCGTGATATGATGTATTTTGTTTTTCATCACTAAATATTATGAACACTAGTAACACATGATAAAAATGAAATATTATAAAATATACATACAAATTTCAACCATTAATTTTAAATAAATTTTTACTTCTTTCAATATTATCCAATGAGAATAATAATATCTTTCATGATTATATAGAGGCTACTGCCCTATGAACCGATATATTTTCTTTATCATCATCAAATCATGTGTAGAATATATAAAAGTGGATTTTGAAAAATAATATTGTATTTTTTATATAATTATTATTATGTAAACAATAATACTTACATTTTTTCTCTCTTGTTATTTTAAAAATAGAAATGTTACCCATGTATAGGTATTACCTACCACCTCTATGGTTGTAACATAATTCGTTTTTCATAACCAAATTACATATTTTATTCTAAAGATATAATAAATTTATAAAAATTTAATTATAAGATGATTAATATTTTTTATGTGATATATTCATTATAATATTTTACCATGGTCAACCTGATAATGTAATTTTGGACATATAAATTAAAACTACTCAAAATGTCTGATGTAATGATAATCAATTATGTAATTAATTATTATATGTATATATTTTAAAAAATAAAAATAATATAGTGGAAAAATGATATTATGAAATTAAATAATTAACATATTGTTTTTATTCAGAAATATAAAGAATTTACATTATAATCCAAACTCGAGGTATATGCCACTTTTTCTTAAAAAGTCATTTTTAATATATTAAATATTATTTTATAAATATTATTATTTCATGTCTGTATTCTTAAAAATTATTCTATGAATATAGTTTTAAATAAATAATTATACATATACTTCAATAGAGGTTCCACCACAATATTAAAATCAATGTGATTCTACTCTAAACCCAAATCACTCTTTCAAGGTGGTGGTTTCTGGAAAATCTGTCAGTTCTGAAAATGTTGAAGTCCAACAATGTGTATCCTTAATTTATTTCCACATTATTGGAAACATGAAATTTCATTAATTAGGAACAATGTTTAATTTCATACATAATATTTCAAATATTCACATACTTGTAATTTTTCTTGTTGTTTTCCTTCCACTAAATTCATTAGGAATTCATTGAATCTAATGGATTTGTATCATTCAATCTAGGGTTTTATATACTGACTCATCATTATAGGATTTCCTCAAAAGGGAACAATTTTAGATTTGGGTATCATATGTAGTGGTCATTTATAGGTTGTGGTGTGATGATAATGAAATAGAACACATATTTTCAGAAGTATACTGACCAACCAATGGTCCCCATTTAATAAGATTGTAAAGCCTTAAAAATTCATACCATTAAATTGGATTCCCTATAAACCATTGAGAACATCATTATAACTCCCATTAATATTTATTCCTCTAGCTCTAATTTTTATCCCCTCCATTGAAAGGATTTTTACATCATTGGATGTCTCTAAAACTCTTCCCTAGATCATATGGATTCTAAATTCAAGTAAAGGTTTTTTAAAAATGGTGGATTTTGAAAACAACCTAGACTAATGGTTTTATTGTTTCAAATTTGGTAACTATAATATTATCAGTGATATGTTATCACCAAAAAAAACCCTCTTATAAACTTCTTGCTAGTATTCAGGCAATAATGATTAAAACTGAAAATTGGACTCTCTTATTTCGATTAATTATCCCACTATGGATAGTTATAATGAATTATGTGGTATTGCCTCTTAAACAATTGTCTATAATTATAATATCCCCTCCATGTATAATATAGAGGGATCTGAGGAAGTATTTTTTTCTATTATTAATAATTACAAACCACCTATATATATGATAAGTCTTAAAAGTTTGAATTCTCTAAAAATATAATCATGAAAATAAGTACAACCTTTTCTATATGATGAAAATTTCATACTCTCTAGTGAAATAAATGTCGAATACATTGGTGTATTTATACGGTTTTTTCACTTCACATTTTATAATGATTTATAAATGAATGTATTACACTAACATTAAGTAAAAAACTATAAATATATCCTCTTGAATCCATATTTATGATAAAAAAAATAAAATTATACTTAAATTATTGTATACACCCATCCCTTATCCTTTTATGAATCACCCTATAATGAGTAATCCTATGGTGAATCATCCTATGATGGTGAAGATGTTTTATGATGAGGAATGACACTAATATTATTATGGTGAGTATAATAGTGTAACACTATAGTTAATTTGATGAAAAAATGTTTTATATTCTAAAATATATAAATGTGGTATATGTATGCGAATGAATATTACAATCATAGACTTTGCATATTTGAAAAACATTGAATTCGAATTTTATAATAGTCCATTTATTGATATTTGGAATCTTTTGATAGAGTAATTCATTATAATGAATGGATTAGTAATATTTATCATTGTATATAATTAAATCAATAATTTATCATCATAAACATACCTTGATACTTTTTCATCATGAATCTGATTAATGGGGTTTTTTTACATGTCTAATGTATTATATTCAAATAGAATCTACTCAAGGTTGTGAAACTCCTAAATTTTTTATGTGGTGGATTTTTGGAATATCATCATTAGTGTCGTTTTTGTTTTTTTATTTGGGCTTGACATATAATATATTTATATTTTAAATTTCTCTTGATTATTTATTATTTTTTTTTCAAATGATTGAGGTATTATTACATAATATATTGGTTGGATTCATATATTATGTATTTCTAAATATTCAAGATGACTATTGAATTTCAATTAAATATTTGTTATGGATTTATATCCCCATTACTGATATCTCACCAATTGGAGCATGTTTCTTCTCATATGAAGAAGAAAGTTTCAAACCATTACCATTGAACTATTTTTTGTGTCAATACAAAATAATTTTCAGATAGTAATATATCATAGAATTAGTTTGTTTATCATGAAACTCATTTTTATGATTTATGTTGATGAAACTCTCTATTTTATACATTATCTTAAATAATGGTTCAAGGGAATGTATTTTCCTCTATTATAAGTGATAATTAGTCAACTAATAGAAAATTTTAGTTGTATAGAATTTATTTAATCAATGGATTAACATCATATTCTCTATGATGTGTGTCAATATAGTGTTGTTGGTTTCTTTTTTAATAGATGAAGTGAAAGGTTAATTTAAATCTATTATCCTAAATAAAACATTGAGAATAATTTATAAATTATAGATAACATTTATTATATTATGGTAGTTTATGGAAACAAATTTTCAGAATTAAATCATTAATATTATAGAGGTGATGTTTATTTATACCACTTCTCAAATTTATATTGTCTGATTTTGATCGAATCTGTAACTATAATCTATTCTAACTATTATTTGGTGTAATATCAATACACATATCCATTACATCTTAGTAGATGGATATTCATTACATAATATAAATATCTAAGATAGAATCATATAATTCAAGTATATTTGGAAACTAGGACAACTAAATAATGGGTTTATAATAAATCTACATAATCACCCAATTATTTCTTCAAAACTATCAACCACATTAGAAATATCTTTAAAAAACCATTCTTTATAACATGGAGAAAATAAAATTAATAAAGGTTGATCTTAGATACTTTTTATGTGTAAAAAATGATGATATCAATGATTAGAAAAACATAATATGATCATAAGCGTATAATAAAATAAAAATATCCTTTTAAAACCATATGTTATATATCATAGATCATATTATTGAATCATGAAATAAATCATGTCATATCATAACACAAGAATCATAAATTAATCAAATAACATGATCCATGATAGTATATCATTGGATTAGGATATATGTTTTTGGAATACATATAAGCATACGTTATCCATCATCACCCAATTCAATATAGGGATGTATAAATATAGATTTATTATTAAATATTATAAATATATATTTATTTTAAATATACCCTAAACCATACTAATATAAATAAAACCATATATTATTTAATTATAACCTATTATCACCCATTTATTAACAATTCCTTCTTATAATAATGGTTTTGGGAGATAACTGCTTCATTTTTCATGTATGTTTTGGTTTGCTGGTTTTGGACCTCAATAATTGGTTGTGATTTCATTATATCCATAATTTTTATAATTACATAAATTTAATATAAATTTAATATACATATATATATATATATATATAATTTTTAAATCTATATAATAGTGTAAGGAAAATTAATTACATCATTTAATGAGATGGTTGGTTGTACATACTTGTTAACATTATTTTCAATTTTTTATGGATGGAATAAATGGAAGGAAACTAATTTCAAAAACATTTAGAATAATTATTATATAATATGTATCATATATAATCCTTAACTATTTCCATATTACCATCCATATAAAATATAAACAATGAAAAAATCACATCACCTTTTGGAGGTGGAAGACCACACATATGCACAAGAAACATTATATATTTCCAACATATTAGAAGATAAGAATATAGATATGATATTATCATTATAAAAATATATTTTTGTAATAATCCATTTATAAATTCTGTTGATGAAAAATGGATTGCACCACTATGTGGAGACAATATGTCATATATATTCACAAGTGATAAATTCACTTCAAATTTAATTGGTAGGAGGGTAAATAATGGTGGTTTCATAATCTTAATAAAACATAATTATACTGATAATAATTTAGTTATAATTCTATGATAAATACCACATCATTATAGGAGTTAGAGGCACTTGTGAAAAATAATGTGGTTTCTTAGGGATACTACCACTTATTTGAAAGTACTCCTTTTGATATCCTCTTAAGGATCCTACGGTTGGTCTTTTTGGGGATATAAGAACCTCTTGAAAATGGATTTGGAAGTTGATAAGAAACTTTTACATGGTTAGGTTGACTTATAAGTCTCAATTTTATGTAAATATGTGAATGAAAGGTGTCCTTTTATAAGGGAGGGAGAAGATATGATTAAAATTTCATAAAGAATAAAACATAGAAAAGATATACCCAAAAAAATTCCAAATGGAATAAATTTAAATAACAAAATTATATTATATAAATAAAATCATAAAATTAAATTTATACAGGATATCGTGCCATTTTTATCAATATAATTTGGATTAACTACATCATTAACAATTTTTAACCGCAATGACATAAACAAATATTTAAATATTAATTGCATAAGAATGGAACAATAAATGAAACATATATTCATAAATGAATCAAAATTGATATTTACAACCTTATTTTATTCAATTTTATTAATATAATAGTTATTAAAATATTTATTCATTTTATAAAATATTATTTATTAAAAAATATTATTAATGACAATTTTGGATCTATTAATTTTATTAGAATATAAAAACACCAAGAAAAATATGGAATTATAATATAATATTTTAAAATGTACTTGATATTACATTTTTTTTACAAAAAGAGGTATAATTATTCACTAAAGTTGCCTTAATTTTAAGAACATTAAAATCATTTATATTATTTTTTGGTTAACGGAAAAAATATTCAATCGAAGATGTATAATAATTTATTATTATTATTCAAATTTTAAAAATTAGAAATAAAATACAATGATAATAAATTAATATATATTTCAAATAAAAATTTATCACTAATCATATACCATTTCGATAAATATTGTAAAATCAAGTGATATTAATTCCAATACAGTGACATTTTTTATTTATTCATTTCTTAAATTACAGTAAGGGTCAAAATCTAAGGAACCATAGACAAAGTTATAATATATTAGAGACTTGTATGGAAATGTATAAAATATATTCATCCTATATGTTAAAATTCAGGTGTTATACAAATTATAAATTCTTATCACAATGTTTTAACCCTATTTTAACTGCTAACCTTATTAAGGTGGCAAAAATTTAAAATATTAACTGTTTATATTGACTAACAATAAAAGTAAAATATTTACAACATTTGAACCTATTGATTCCAAATATGTATTCAAGTTTTCAAATTTTTTTTATATAAATAGAATAAATTATCCTTATTTTTAATTTCAAGATGAAAAAAACATTTTAAAAAAAATTAACCATAAAACTTGATATATATTCTTCTCACATTCTAATAGAAAACAATAGATTAATATTTTAAATTTTGATTCAACATATAATATATAATTTTGATTAAAATAATGAAGTTAATTTTATTAAATTAATATTTTATGATAAAAATAAATATTGTGTATATAAATACTTTTTTAGAAAAAACACCAACTTAATTTCAAAAGATTTTTTTTAATTTCAAATAAATTTATACCCATTGATTTTATAATATTTAAAAATATAATTTTTCATAAAATAGTATCTCATATTCCAACCCATCAATAGAATGGTAAAGTGATAAAACATACATTAAAAAATATTTTTAATAATATATGACAGTTCAGTGAAACTAAATGTTGCATGAAATTAAAGTAATCAAAAACAATATAGAGAACCATATCATAAAATAATAAAGAGTCAAATTTTATCCCCACTAAAATTAATTTTTCCCATGATATTATGTTACTCTAATAAAATTAAATGATTCTATCTTTGTTTCTTTAAATCATCATGTTCCCAAGTAGCTTCTTTAAATTTCTAATTTCTCCAAAGAACCAAAAATAAGTGTCTAATAGTATTACATAGAACATTATATCTACAATAAAATACATCTATGTTTTATTCCACAAAATAAATATCATCCTCCAGTGTTATATCCTTAGAGTTTAGAATATGAGAAGGATAAAGTATGTACATAATCATGAATGAATAATGGAACATGTTGTGTACTTGAGTGAGGTTCAGTGAAATCACATTTTGGTATGTTACTATCCCCACTTGATCAGGAGTCTCATGGGGACTAATATACCATGGGATCATATATATATTATTTTCAAATCTCATTAACTTTATACATGGATAAATTCATAAAAACTCTTTTCCACCAACATCAAACTACAAATAACCTAGATTATTATAAATATAAATTTTCTATAGACTATACGCTACCTTATGTGAAATAACTGAATCATTCTCTATCATTTACCACAATATATTATGTAATAATTGATTTATTTATCAAAATTCATTCTAGAAAATTGTATTTCTATAATTATTTCTATTAATTTCCCCATAAAGAGTCATCTAAATTATTTATTGAATAATAATGTAGTATGAAAAAAAACTATAGGACTGTGTTCATCCCAATAAACATTAAATTATATATATCAATATATCATCATATCCTATATGGTTTTAATAGTTCTATCTGATTAACATTATCATTAAGGAAGATACAACATATTAAAACTCAACTATGTATATATAACATAATGAATGATCCACTAGATATTTGAGGCAAACATCAAATACTTATTAGAAATAAAAGAATTTTTTACTCTAGGAAAAAATAAAACATTCTTAATAAATATTATTTCAATATGATCAATAGAAAAATATTCAATAAAGGAAACGAATATTATTGAATTCTTTTCCTAATTAACTACAAAGAAAATATAATAGTGCTCTTTATAAGTTCGGGTGAGTCTGATGACACAATATATAGTTATGTTTTCAAATTTTCATTGAGTAGTAGATATGATTGTAACATCCAATTAGAAATATATATCTCATAATTAACATAATAACATACCATTCACCAAGATACATACTTTAAAATATCATTGGTCATTATTTCCCACCAAATATATTATTTTATTACATTATACATCTTAATAATTCTTGTATCAACAATGAATAATTAATTACGGTCCTTATTCAATAGCTCTTTGTTCCACTATAATATGGATAAAACAAATTCTTAATTCTTAAACCATATCGTTCTATCAAAATCATGGTGGAACAGGTGGATTTTTTTCCTTACTATATAGTTTCACATATTCCATCTATACCTCTATAATCCCTGCCTAAATATATTATCGAACACCCATTTCGAAAATATAATATATACCCACTTCATTCAAGATTAACATATCAATACATTGATAATCATGAAATATTTGATTGTTTTGGATAGATCATAGAAAATATTGCATGATACATTCAACTAAAGGGAATTTCCACCTTATTTATATCCCTAGTATAGTAAAATATTACGTGTTCATAATCTTTAATTTACTACAACCATATTCTCCAGAATATATTCTTATTATTTTAAGTAAATATATGCCCAATTTTTTATGATAATTATATATATCACACCTTTCCCCATATATATAATTATTTATTATCAATAATTAAAAGACAACCATAACTAAGTACAATTAATTTGTAGGGTAATATTTATCATGCATGTTAAATTATCATGAGACATAAGATATCATTATATAATTTTTCATGTGATCACCACATAGTCCCTTATACTATGAATAACTATAAATT
Organism: Viscum album; assembly: GCA_963277665.1. Taxonomy (NCBI): domain Eukaryota; kingdom Viridiplantae; phylum Streptophyta; class Magnoliopsida; order Santalales; family Viscaceae; genus Viscum; species Viscum album. Next base: position 1,208,447,599 of record OY728162.1, read on the forward strand.
AAAAAGATATCTCTACTGAAAAGTAATATATCTACAAGGTCACTATCAAATCTTCTCATTAGTGCATTGAAATTCTCCTCTTATCCATCTTTCAAAATAAACATTTCTCACATTTGAGTTATCATAATGAATGGATAAGATATTTATCAAATAGTTTCCACAAAGTGCCAATAATATCATTCCAATCATATAAAACTATATATCTCTACCACTATGGTTGATCTATACTATTATTTAATTACAAAACTCTCTTATGAATCCAATGAAATACCATTTAATGTGATTATATGACCAAAAAATATTATTTTTATTTCTAAAATTCACTACTTGTTAATTTTGGAAACAAATTATAATTACTTAGGGTCTTCAATATAATCCACATTTTATAGTCATGATCTTACTTTCTCATTTAATATATAATAAGATTTTCTAAAAATATGTCAAAAAACTTATCAATGTAATCTATATAGATTTTATTCATTGAATCCATGACCATAGTGGGGAAAATTAGTAAGAAAAAATTGAAAATCTATATATTCATAGTGTCCATACCATGTACAGAATGATATTATGGGTATATTCACATTCCTTCCAACTAATATATGATATACTAAATTAATATCAATCATGTAAAAGTATTGAACTCTATATATTTGTTATAAAAATCATCAATAAGTAGAAAATTATACATATTCATGATTGTTATCTGATTATGTTCTTAATAATCAATTAAGTGTGGCATTGATCCACAATTTTTCTTAAAAAAATTATTGGTTCTCCCCAATGTGACTCACATGTCCAAATAAATCCCTTATAATGATTCTCTTGGAGTTTATTCTTTATTTCATACAACTCAGTTTGGGTCACTATATATTGATTATATTAAATATGTGTATCTTCAGTTATGAGTTATATTTAAAACAAAACTTCATAATTTAGTAGAATACTATGAATCTCTTCAGGAAAGATATCAATAAAATCTCACATGAGAGGAATATTATCAATGATGAGATTATCCTTAACCATCAGATATTAATACCCATTTTGAAAAAAATTAATATTCCAACATGGAATATAATATCTAGTGGAATTTAATATTTATCATCACATGAAAATAAGATCATATGTTCGTTAAAAATACGAAAAATGAAATCCCTCCTTCAATAATTAATTTTTTTTCACAAAAATAAACCCGATACATTCACAAAATAAAATCAAATTCAACATGAAAGTGCATAAAAATCTTTTTAAGAAGTGGATTCCCAAAAATATCTATCAGATAATAATAATTGTCGTGGTATGTGATCATCATACTATTAGGGGTTTCCATTTATAATTTAATGTCTAATCCTTATGGATATGAAATAACATTTTATTATACTTTTACAGATATATTGGAATTCATATCATTAACTCAAATAGGGTACTTCACTATTTAATCAAAAATATTACCACCTCAGTATCATTATTCTATAAGAAATCCCAAAATAAAACTAAAATATTAAGAATCGATATTATGTATATTTGATGAGAGTAATCAATAATGAAAAATTATTTATATGACATTTAATTCATAATAACATCTTTTCAATATATGACAACATAGGTTTAACCTATACCCTTCATGAGCATCATTTCTTCAAATCATTCACGATGGTTTGTAAATAAAATTTTAATTAAAAATTGAATACCACCACCCTAGAGTTTCAAAATAAGTGTTAGGTAATGGTGCACTCAACATGAATTGGAATGATAGACCACATATAACCAAAATTAAATTTTTGTTGTAATTTTCCCTAAATGAATCTTTTGAAAACCCATATCTACTTGACTATCAAGACATTAATGTATTTCCTTGAAAGACACCCTAAAATTTTAACATATATTCTCCTTTACATAAGATTATATTAAGGGTTTTAAATAATTGATTCTCATCATGGATTCCAATAGTGAGTTAAGCCATACTTTGATACCAATGATAGTGACTGGTACATAACATACATAGATATTTAATCATTTTAGAATAATATTGATTACATAACATAAAAATCCACACCATAATCACATAGTTCTAGTATCATTGGAATCATGGTTATATAAAAAACTAGTTCATAGTACTACTATGTCATAACGAACGTAGTTTTTAACAAAAATTACTCTTCTATGATACATCATAATGAAAATCATTCATTTTAACCTTATGAAATTAAATTTAAGAAATAACAAGTTCAAATATTCAGTATTGTTAAAAATGTAGATATCAAAGATCACCTAATGAAAAAATGTGAATATGGTTATGAGAATATATTCATAACATTATAAAACTATATTGCACATAATATAACTTATAGCCATGAATCATGGAATAAATCATGGATGTTCCTCAGATATCAATCATAAAGAAATAAAAGAACATGATGAATGAGAACAAAACATTGGCATATGTCATAATTTTGTGGCTGAAATATAATCATAGAAAATAATTTTCATACTAATCAAGGATATTTTCCAATACTATCATATTGGATTGTCCTCACTCACCATTTCATCATATTAGTCAAGGTTTTCCCCCAAGACTTTCATAGTAGAGAGAGTCCCATACTGAATTGGGATCAATCCCCATTCTAGTGTTGTTTATATCATGAGATATCCATCATTACCTAGATTATTGGAAGGATATATAATTCCATAACCACCCATAATGTAATTAATATTATATATACTTTTATCACCAGATCATTAATATATATCATATCATAACCATTGAAAAAGAAACTAGTTTCATAAAAAATACATAATTTACTAATATCATAACCCATAGAAAAGAAACAGTTTCCATACTCATATTTTCAACATAAAAATTAAAATTCTAGGGAATTAATATTTATTTAATCATTATATTATATCTCTATTAAGTTTTTAATACATTTAAGGGTGTTATCTTTGATGGAAAATTCTTTTCAATGATCACATGGGTCATTCTTAAAAAAAATACCCTTTTCACATTGAAATCACATATTTAATATCATAAACGTAGAAAAATATGAAATAATTTTTTTTTTGGAAATTAAAATTCTATAACTTTAGAGAAATATTCAAATCTTTGAGTTGTTATGATGACGAAAAATTATCTTCATTCCATATACATTAAAATAAGGATTCCATTCACAATTTTGGTAAAAAGTAAAAAGTAAGTCATTTAGAAAAAAAATTCCTTTTAAATCCATTTCTTAAAAATTATATCACTGTAAAAATTACATTAAAACAAATAAAAAAATTTAAAATTGTATTTATAAAATATTGATATATAAGAGGATTGTTTTGACCAAATAGTGAATAAAATTCATTTTTCTTAAAATAAATCATTTTTTCTTTTTAGTAATAAAATATAGTGTATTCCAATGAAATAATATAATTTTTAGAAATCAGTATATGAGAATAAAATTCATGGGATTCATGGGACATATAAAATTAAAAAATATTTCATCATCTCAACTTATCCATAAACAATATCGATAAACAATGGGAATAAAAAAAAACCATAACTCTAGTCTGAATTCCATCAATCATGTTTGATAATCCTATTTAATAAATATGTACTTTTTATACCACAATTCTAGATGAATAAACCTATATTTAAAAAAAATATATACTTATAACCTTTTATCACCCTCTAATTAAAAATTACTTAAAGAAATCATGTTTTTCTGTAATGACTACTTAATTTTTCATGAATGTTTTGACTTTGAATTTTTGGTCCTTATACATTTATCACTAATATATAGTATCCATAATGTTAATCATGATATAAATTTTTTTAGATTCACATATAGATTTATAAATAGAAAAATTAATTAAACAACTCTTGGATATTTTAGGTCATTCGTACGTATGATCATTGTTTTCACTTTTCGATAGAATTAATCAAATAAAGATATAGGATAATAAAAAATATAAAGTAATTATATTAAAACAAATATTAATGAAACATAATGTTATTAACATAAATTTAAAATGTAAATAAAAAACAAATCACATCGCTTTGTGTGGATGTTAATCCACAGGTATGTAAGAATGACGTTACCCTTATCCAACATATATGAATTAAACAAGTTAAATATGATATTATCCCTAAAAAAATAATTATGTAAATTTCATATAATATCATAAAACACATTATAGTATCAATCTATAAAATATGGGTATGAAATATCGAATATATCATTATGTGGAGATTAAAAGTTTTGCTTACGCATGAATAATAAATTCCCTTCCCATCTGATATAATTTTTTTTGGATAATGGTGGATTAATAAACCAAATATAATTTCAGAATATCTGGTATTATGAATTTTATTTTTTAAAAATAAATTATATTCCTTCTAGAGAAAAGAATAATTAAACAAATAAATTGATCTGTTATGGTGATTACATCTTCCTAACATGAGCTCATATATATATATCCTAATAAAGACACATGAGTTAGTATTTTAGGGAGACTAGAACCTCTAAATGGTGGATAAGGAATTTAAAAAGGCATTTAAGTAGGGTTTTGTTGAGATATAGGGCTCAATGTGGTGTAAAGAAGGAACCTCATTAGAGTTCTATTATTTAAGAGGGAGGGGACACACAATGAATTTCATAAACAGTTAAATATAATAAATTTATTCTCATTATAAATTATTCCAAATAGATAATAATTATAATAAATAGATTATTTTTTATAATAAACATCATAAAATTAAAATTATATTGGTTTTGGAGTCATTTTGAACCTTATGTTTTTATTAACCCCTTTTTAATTATTTTTAAACATAACTAAAGTATAATATATTTTAATCTAAAAGGGTTAATAATGTTACAATAAAAAATATTTCATAAATGGAAAATAGGTAATATGTTAATCCGTATAACATTGAATTAGATAAATATAATTATTTTTATTAATTTAAAATTATTTCCTAAAATATTACTTATAAGTAATATCATTATTTCCATTTTTTAACTATACAATAAATTTTACTTTAAGGATAGAATGGAAAATATATAATTAAAATATAATATTTTAAAACAAAACTGAATGTCCTGAATGACTTTATTTTATTGATTTTTGATAACACCCCTTTCAGGGGATGAGGGGAAACATTACAAGGCTTGTAGGCTTGATGATTATATTTCCTATATTCTTGGAAACATTCAAGATAAATAGGACTTCAGGAAATCATACAGACTATGACTACTTGAAACTACACCTCCCAAGCATTTGTACTGTAGTTAGATCTCCACCTTTATATGGATGTTTGGCCAGGTTTCTTCTGCATGTATGCACAGGCCTGGTACCGATAACAATTCCATACCCTCTCATTATTCCAAATCTGTATGTCATGTCATGGTGAATGTATCCTTCTCTTGAATCCTTTTACAGAGTCTGTTCCTTGTAGAATATTTCTCGACAAATGCATATCAGGTGCCCCTAAAGGTCTTGTGGTGTCCCGAAGGCCTTTAGGTGGACCGAAAGCCTTAAAGGTATCCTGAAAGCCTTACTAACCAGATTCCATGGGTAGCCCAAATGCCATAAGGACTGAAAGCCAAAAATGGTGGCCCTAGGTGAATAGTTATTGCTATTATAGTACATAATAGTACCTGCTTCAGTACACGCATTTTACTATTACAGTTCTTACTACAGTACTACTACAGTGCCCCAAGGAGTTTCTTATTCCTAGTTTCTAACCTAGGCCTCATATATTCACATAGATAGACCTCACTAACTGGGATGTGGCTCATGTTATTTTAAAACAAATATATGATGTTATATTTTTCTGAAATATTCTAGTTCCACCGTACTATACAAAAAATGAAAAAAAAAATTTAAAAAAAAAATTAATAATGAAACAAGTAAATTTTTATATTTACATAAAAAATTTATATATATTAATGTCAAGAGAGTGATATTATATATTCTTCCTTTTATTCTATTAATTTAATGTTTATAATCAACGGACAATGAAAAAAATGCCCATATATTCTATAATTTGATGGAATTGCATAAAATACACTCATTCAGTAGGACGATGGAAATTGTTAATGACATTTTTAAGCCTTATCATAGCTCTTTATACTTGATTCACAAATTGTAACCTTAGCGTTGTGACAAAAATTTACTATGGATCTTTTTCTTATTTAACAAAAATAAAAGGGGTCTATTATCCAAATTTGAACCTCTTGATTCGATATATGGAATAAATTCAGAAATATTTCACATATTATTTTATGATATTTGTTTTAATATAAGATTAAAAAACAAAACAAAGACCATTTTTTTGAAAAATACATTTTTATGCATAATACTAGACATATATGTTGTTATATAATAAATTGATAAAACATTATATGACTGTTAAATTAGTCGATTGAGTATTTAATTTATAAATTTCATACACATTATTATTAAATATTAATTAATTTAATTTATTAGGATTTATATATATTGTGAAAAAAATGGTTTTCTAAAAATATCATTTATTTTCAAATTATTTTATTTTTTATTATTAAATAATTAATTACTGATGGATTCATTATAAAATTTTTTAAACCATATGTTTTCAATATTTTGTTTTATTTCTATTCATGCCTTCAATTTTAATAAATATATGTTAATTATTACATTAAATAAAAATATTTCAATATTATATCAAGGGTTGTTTAAAATCTATGTTTTGTGTAATGTCGCATACCAAAAACAATTATAGAGATCTATGTCGTAAAATATATTATTGCTATAATATGGGTTCTGTGACTGACTCATGTCATGGATCATAATGAATCTTATATAAACAAAATATATTTATAAAAGATATTTTATTTATTTTTTATTTTCATTCAGTGGTTCTAAAAAGAAGTCATTCTATATATTTTTTATGCAATATTTTTTATAAAAGAAAAAAAACCTATTTAAATATATATAACCTTGAATTGTTTTCCCACTATCATTACCATTATATTATAAATTTCATAATTTATAGTAATTATTGTTTTATTAAAAATAACATCCTTCATTTTTCTCTTAGAATTTAATTTCTCAAATTGATTTTTAAAGGAATGTGATATATCAATATTTAAAAAAAGTTTTCTTATGGGTTTATAAGTATTTTTTTTTATTTTGATGTTTGGAATGAAATAATTTTTTCATGGATATTCAAAAAAAAATTATGATGATGGGTGAGACACATATAGCTCTATAATAAATTGTTTCATGATTATGTTATCTGGAAATTGTTTTTTGGAAATAATCGAGTTAGTATTCCATTTTTTATCACTCTTATAAGGGTTCCATTCAGGGTTATAGGAATATGATGTACTAAATAACCAATATGACATTTATATAATTTCTAATGAGTATTTATAGACATCCATTAAATTGATAAGGTATGATATTGATATTTTATTTAATGGATGAGTATGCCGATTATGGGTAAAAAAATTTATGAAAATGTTTTTCGTGGGTTATAAAATATTATAAGAGGCCTCATAATAATGTCTCTTGATTTTTGTTTTTGTTTTAACATATTTTATGAAACAATTTATGATGTCAATCGGATTCTAAGTTTTAGTAAATGGTTATATTAGCTCCAAGTTTATCAATTTATAGAAAAACTATATTATATAATCAATAGGGTATGAAATTGAGAAATGAGTTTCCTTCTTCATTTTTATATGTCCCTCATAGAGTTTTTTGTTCTTATATATTTATCTGAAAACAAATTATGTTGTTTTAGGATAATTTGAATCATTTTCGATGTATAATTTAAAATCATGAATATTTCTCATGAAGAGAAAAGTTCATTAATTTTATATCTACTTTAACAAAAAAACATGATTTTCTGTGGAATTTTTTAACTTAGATTTTATAGGTTTTTTATGTATGACTTAATACCTAAATCTTCTAAACAAACCAACCTGCATTGATCCTCAAATATTAAAAAACATTCTTATTCACAAATAAAATTATGTGTGGAATATTCATCTTGTCGTTATAGTTGTAATTAGAGAATGTTTTAGATAATTTGGGAGGTTTGGATGTTATATTTCTATAATTTCGAAGTCCTATATAACCTAAGTTGTTAGTAAGATAAATATAATTAATTTTATTTTATATAGACCAATAAATATCAATATAATAGGTCATGGTTAAAGATATAATAAATTTTATCAACCGTATAAGATTTTTTAATATGATTTAACATTATATACTCACACTAATATTTTATATTGTTTATTACTGAATCTATTTGGAAAAAATAAACAATTGATATGAAGAAAAATGGAATGGTTTTCTAAATAAGATATAGAATAAAAAATTAATGTGGTCCATATTCTCTTATCAAGTAAAGTCTACTCATCACAATGAAATACCCTTAACTAGAGTGGAATGAAAAATCATGGTAGTATCATTGAAGCATGATCTGTGAAATGACAACAAAACCCCATCCATTATGTATTTCCCTCCCCCTCTGATCAAGCTATCCGAACATAGCACATGGGTTTTAGTGTAATTTTCAACCTCTAACTGATTTATAGCTAATACCCAAGGATAAATCAATAAAAATAAACCTTGATCCCCTACTAACATCTCAAATGACATTAATTTATCAAATATAATTATTTTTTTTAGAAAATAGTTCAAAAAGTTATATTAAATTTTGAATGGTTTTAGACTGAAATTCATAATCTTCATAAGACCTCCTAAAAAATAAAACTCCGTTTTTTTTATAAAATAAATATTTATATTTATAACAAAATTCCTTTACTCTATATGTATTGAGAGATCCATAAAAATTAATTGTTCTAGTGGCTTTAAACTTTAATATACATTTTTACATTCCCAGAGAATAGTTAGTTTTAGAATTATATATTGTTAGGTTATAACACATACATAACTAAACTGTATTATACAAAGTTGATACTTTTTTTCATTGTCCATTTTTCATAGTGTAAAAATTTTTAAACAAAAATACATGATTTCTATTAATGAAAATTTATTATGCTTTTCAACTTGAATTATTTTTTCCCTAACCCATCCTAATAATCTTTAAAAAAATATTTCATAACATGTGATCAGGATAAAAATATCAATAAAGGAAATAAAAAATAAATAAATGATTTTTCCATTGCTACATTTAAATGTTTTCCTTTTTCAAAATAATCCTTGAGTCTATATTTAAAAACAATTCTCCAATAAATAACCATATTTTTTAAGGGATTTTGTAAATCATTTCCTATGAAATCATAAAGGAAAAAAATTGAATCACTTAATATTTTTTTTGAATTCATAAATAAATCCTAATCCTTCTTTCACAATATTATTCTTTTCTCCCTTAAAAAGTTTAATATACTTTCCCATAAATAAAAAATCATTTTCTTACCTTGATAAAATGTAAGATTCCCATAAACACCAAAAGAAATAAAAAAATATATCATGTAGGTGCCTTGGGAATAATTTGAATATTACTCTCAAAAATAAGATATCCTTTACAGTTACAAATAGCATTACCATCCTGACTACACATAAAATAACCCTAATAACATCAATTGGAATAACCATCATAGTATATTCCCATAATCTATATAAAGAAAGAAAATAATTTCGTTTTATCAATTAAAAAATGCATTGGAGTTAAATAATGGGATCACACACTTATCTTATAATGGAATAACTATTTTTTAAAAACTATACCTATAACCATTATAGAAAAAATAAAACCACTCAACAAAAAAACCTTTCACATAGAAGAAATAATTTTCAGAAATTGATACATCTATTTCTTTCAAAATTAATATTTTAAAACTAAATTTATGATAAAAAGTGAAATAAGATTATTATTTGAATAAGAAATGAAATATTTTAAAATAATCAAAACATAAAATAAAAATTGCAGTGGTGAAAATTTCATTGTCATTATATACATTAAAATATATTATCATGTCTCTCTTTTTGTAGAAAAATGAAAATATTAATTTTATAAATATTCCATTGCAGAAAAATTTAATGAAATGAATTATTTTCATAAAATTAAATTTATAATTAATTTTTTCTTTATTAATATATCCATTAAAATGAATTAATAAATATAGATATGGAATAAATATATTTTTCTAAGGTAATGGATAAAATATTTTTTTAAAAAACAATATCCCTTACCGAAAGTATGAGTCATCATGTAGGTTCTTTTTCAACATAAATAATAAAACTATGTTTATTATATAATTTCATGAGAAAAAAATTGAATTTTATTATTCCATTAATCTCACTATTTACCAAGTCATAACAATTGGTTTTTATTTTTCGCCGACATCAGATGATTTCACGATATTTAGTTCAAAAGTCAAAAATAAACTGGATATGTTAAATATGGTAAATAATTAATTAATTGATCATATCATGAATAATAATCAAGATATATTTATTCCTTTTAAAAATATTAATCTTCAATATCTATACATTAAATACTGTTATGAATAATGATCCACATTACCATCATTGGGATAATAGGCTACACGTAGGCATAAGTAACATTTCCATTTTTCAACAATCATTATGGAAAGAATGTATGTATTAATTTATTAATATAGAACGATCGTAATATAATAAATATAATATTACTTCTTATAAACACACAAACACACATAGAGAGATATATAAATATCATTCTTGTGATATTTCTATAAAAAACAAAACACATTGCTCTATTGAGGTGGTAGTATACACGTATACCTGAATGGAATTATCATTTCTCAATGAATCAAGTAGTAATAAGGAAAATGATTCATTCAACATTAATAATGAAAATTATTTCATTACTATCAAATAAATTAATATATTCTGTCATTATAATATATTTTTAAGAGACGGTGATGAAAAATGAAATGTATCACTTCATGGGGTGATAGTCCATCACACACACAAAAGAATACATAATTTCACATTCAATAGAGCTTTTACAGGTATATAGGTTTCCCCATTAACATATCAATTATCATTATACGACATATAATTATTTTATTATATCTTAATAGTTAATGAATACATCAAGGATATGGGACAATAAGTAAAACTAAAAAATGTAGTTATAAACTATAACCCTTTATTGGAATGTCTCCTTTTTTAATAACTTAATCCATATAGGGTTTGTATTCTATAAAAAATATAATTAAATTTAATAAATTTATTATATTTAGGGGTATTAGTAGGTTTTTTATGATAAATTTTTTTTTCTTGTGTGAAGAAATGAGAAGAATTGGATCCCTTTTCTAAGAGACTAAATGAGAGCTTTTGGAATTTCATAAAATATTAAAATAATATAAAACTTTTTTAACCTTAAAATGGCTCCATATTAACATAATTATAATATATGATTGTTATTAGTCTATAAAACCTCACAAAATAAATTTTGAAAAAATTTCGATCACATTTTGACACTTTCCTAGTGTTTTGACAAGATATATCCATTTTCACACTTACCATGAAAACATGGTTTTGCACTATTTTAAGGGTCAAGATAGTTACTGTCAATGGATAAAATTTCCATAAATGTACTCTAGTGGATAATTTGGTACTTATATTAATAAATTGGAAAATATTTTAATTTTATGGATTTAAAATCATTTAAGAAAATATTATGTACTGTAATATATCATTAATGCCAATTTTAGAAAAATTAATTTACATTGTCTTTAGCAACAGAAGTACAATAACAGAATTAAAATAATCTTCTTAAAACCCTATATAATATTTAATTTTTTTCAATTAATTTTATGGTTCACATTAATTATATCATTTTATTCTAAATTTAATAATATTATATCATATATATTATTTTTTATTTAATTGAATAATTATGAATTCAATGTTCTGTAAGCATTTTAGTAAATTATTTATTCTCTAAAAATTGTAATTAAATTAGAAATATTAATATAAAATATTGAAATTTCAATTTAAACTTTATAATCAAACTTATCCTATATTTATCCCCATGATAATAATATTATAGTTTTCAAATACCAGATCATGAAATTTTATAGTTTTCATTACATTAAATGTTATAAAAATTATAATCACATCAAAACGGAAAAAAAATATAACCAAATAATAGATTATTATAGAAAAAATACACATATAAAGTAATATTATATTATGTTTTAGAGTCATTATTTAATCCTTATAATATTATTTTAATCCTTAATTTAATTATTTACCCTTTACTAGGGTAACAAAAATTACTAATATTGTTATTCCTATTTAAATAAAAACTAAAAGAGACCCATTTAAAAACATTTAACCAATAAATAAAATATATATAATGAATTTATTTATATTACCAAAAAATAAGAAGAATAATTTAACTTCAAATAAACCAGACAAAATAGAATAAAAAGGTATTTTCAAAAGAAAATTTAAGAATAAAATATTTTTATACTAGATTCAAGATTTTAATCCCTTTAAAAAACATATTTGTACTTCCTTAATTGAAATATAACTAATAATTTTTTTAAAATATTCCTAAATGTGTTTAAATTTTTAAATATTACAGAACAAATATTTTTTTAAATAAAAATCAATATTTTTCACTATTCATTGAAAAAATTATGTATTTAGAAAATTATCAATATATAAACTTAAGATAAATTTTTCCTGATGAATTAAAAAGTGGATTTATGTTTTTGAAAACAAATTTATATAATTTGGAGTTATTTATTTTAAAGAAACCCATATAATACATAAAAATATAATTTGATTAAAAATAAAATACTTTCCTTTTCATCAAGAAATTGAATATTATTTTTATAATAAATATAACTCATATTAATAATTAATATATAAATTTTTTTTATTACACATAAAATCAGATTTGACATTCATTCTTCCATTTGGAAATTGTTTCCTCACAATTTTATTCACCTATTAAATAGGTGGAGAATCATTTCCCTCAATGTTTTTTCTGATTACCATGTTGTTTATCCAACAATAAGGTTAATCCAAAGAACCATAACCTAGTGAATTTACTTATTTAAAAATATTTTCAATCTATAGTCAAGAACTTTAGTAAATCATTTCTTATAATATGGTTTCAATTACAACAGTACTAGTTTAAGGCTGAAAATAAGATATAAATCCTTCACATGCATTTATTGACATCAAAAAAATGAAAAGAATTGTATACCAAGTATAACTATGGATTAAAGGACACATGGAAGGAAACCAATAAAAAAATCATTAGGATTTATTATGGTATAATTAACCATGTACATAACATCCCCTTTTACCAAAATTCATATCATTTTTCTATGGAGATACCTTATGAAAATCATGTTCACCTATCCCAAAAAAAAATTTTATATTCTTATTCTCATAGATTTAAGGCATACACTAATCCTTATTCATATATTGTTTTTTTTTTAACTTTATCTTATCAACCATTTCCTCTATAAATATTGGTTACATCAGATTATTTTATCCAGTTTCATCCTGAAAAGCTAAAGTTCAATGCCAATTTACATTTAATTTCTCAAAAGGTTTCATTTGTATACTATAATAAAAACTATTATTATAATAAAACTCAACTAATGATATATTTTAATCCCAAAATTCCTAATAATCCATCGAACAAGAATGATGAATGTACCCCCAATATAAATATTTTATTCATACTATCCATGAGATCGAGGATGAAAATCTTCACTGAAATTTATTTCAGTACCCAAATACATCTGATGTCCATTTCAAAAATCATTATGTGAACATGGGATCATGTTGAGATATTTTAAATAGGGTAACTCCATGTATAAAAACTATATCCTTAATATATAGTATATAAAGATGATCTAGTGAGATAGTATATCGTTGGGAAAGGAAATGAGAAGATTTACTTAATCAATCAATAATAAACAAAATATCATTATGGAATCCTGATGTATTTGAAAATCCCACAATGGAAAAACTATATATACATTCCCATTTCAAATATAAAATTAAAAAAAAGTACGAATATTCCCCTTTAATAATTTTTATTCTTCCTTAACCCATTGAATAGTAAAAAACTTCTTAGTAAAATTATAAAATCATTTTAAATTCCATGCCACAAGTAATACTCTTGAAAGACAATGCGCATCTTAATTATACCACGTGGAATGGAATATGGTGATCTGAAAGCTTTATAGAACAATTTTATCATCACCTTGGAATCATTTGAAACGCACAACCTCATTCCAAAAATCAAATCACAATCATTATCAGTTTTATATTTAGAGAACATACCAATTTTGGAAATCTATTTTTATTGAATCATGTCATAAACATTGAAATAAGTGAAAGTCAAAGGAAATGAGACTATCCTACAAGAGTTATCCCATTGATAACTAGAATGAATACTACCTCTCATAGACCATAATATCATAACCAATCTTTTCATAAGTTTATCCTTCATGATACACCTATGTAGATAACATATGAGGTCCAACCTGTGAAAAACATATGCATTATCCACCATTAGGTGAGACTATACTGGAATATCCCTTCACCCAAGACCCCAAATTTTTATATTACTATGACTCTTGGGATCCTAATTTTAAATTATTGTGAGAAAAAGAGACATCCCTAATCTCTTCTCACCCATGTCTCCCACCCATGTTTTAAAAATTCTCAAGTAGATTTCCAATATATAAATTTAATAGGGAATTAATTAGAGTCATGATAATCAAATTTCCTTAAGGATTTAAACACCCATAATCTACCCATGGAATAACCCCACCCTAATCCAAACATACTAGGGTGATGTGACCTTAGCTAAAAACATGATTTCAAACCTCTTATAATTTTATGAGGATATCCTTAGAGATCAAAGCAAGGTACTCCATCATTATGGTATCCCAGATTTCTCTATTCTTAAGAATCCATACCGAGTTATCTGTTATTGTAACACCCCAACCCTAGAAGCCTAGAGTCCGTGCATTATTACGTAACATTGGCATGATCACAAAAGTTCATGTCCCAAAAGATCATTTATTCTAGTAGACATCAAATTTCTAGATACATTCATAAGGATTACATTACATCATAAAATGGAAAACTGCAACAACACTATTTCCATAGACAACACTGAGATCCCATAGATTGTCCCTCTCTGTCAGTCATAATATACTTCTTGACATCTTGGGAAAAATAAAACATAGAAAGGGTTGATATCAGATTCTTAGTAAGGAAAACAATATAAAGGAAAATTTCAAAAATTAGCATTAACATTTAAGGCAATGTATAGAACTAAAACAATATCCTTTTAAACATGAACTTCAGCATAATATGGCAAAGATAAAATCAAAATAATTCCATTTAATTAATCACATGAATATTATAATAGTTTAATTATCACATACAACATCAATAGCAACATTCATAAATATGGAATTCATAATATCGAACTTTAATTTATTTATCAAGGCCTCGTGCTAGGAGCTAGTGGATAACTGTAACCAAACAAAAAATCTAGAGAGCCTCTGTAAACGGACTCCATACCGGAGAGCCTCTGTAATTGGACTCCATCACAAAGAGCCTCTATAACTGGACTCCAACCCGAAGTGCCTCTGTAACTGGACTCCAACCCTAAGGGTCTGTTGTAACCGGACCCCAACCCAGGGGGGGCTAACATTTACCGATCCCCGACCCGGAACATACTAGTTCAATACATTCATCATAATAAGAGTTTGAAATATAACATAAAAATTAGTATTAAAACTATCATAAGAAATGTCAGTACATTATTCATAGACTAGGAATGGTATGAAATAACAGAACCATAGTCAAACATATCACAAAAACATTAATACAGTACAAAACTTTTGTATCATAATAAATCAACTTCATAAAATCTTACAATCCATCAAAGGATGTTGACATAGATGAAATAAAAACTTTTTTTAGATAAATATCTCCTTCTATTTTAAAATAATTTAAGAGTCACATAATGATAAAGGAAACTTTTATTTTGAAAATATTATTATGAGCTTGTAAGGGAAGATTTGATGATGTTATAATGGCAGAAAATAGTCGCACCCGCCGTATAAGTTAAAAAATCATTCTTACCTTAATTTTTTGAAAAGGTCATAAAGTACCTTTTTTGGAAAACAATGAAACTATTCATCTAAAAACATTTTATAAAAAGTAAAACAAGGGTATAAATGACTTTAACCAATATTTTAGTAAATAGTGGATATGTTTCAGAATAAATTTTTAAGAAACATAGATGTTGATGATAAAGAGGTCTCAGTAGATAATTACGTATAAACAACCTCGGATAATGAAGAGATTCAATAATTAACCCTTATATTGAACTTTTACTTGGTTGAGGGTATTTTAGCATCCTATATAATGGTGAAATAATTGTTATTAAATTATACAAGAGTCATATACATTAATATTATATCATATATGGTCTTTTAACATTTCTTTGTTAATAATATCTTAGTATTATCGTCGTTTCAGGTGTTAAAATATTCGTTTTACTTTATATTATTTATTATGTGAGTCATATTTGTTATGGATGGGATGTATATTATTCATATATAGAATGATATAAAGTATTAAAAAATTATTTTTAATAATCAAAAGAAAATTAGTCTTGAATGGATATGAGGAGGAATGAATCTTATCGCGTTTGTGGAGACGTTAATCTGTACATACACACAAGTGACAATATCATTCTTTTGATATTAAAATAATATATAATTTTATGTTATATCATATATAATGAATCATTATCATGTTATATTTATTATTTTTATGAATTACACATCATTATTATACCCATCCAAAAAATAATTTATTGAATAACAATTACACCAGGACGTGGAGACGGTAAGCCTTATGTACGCACGTATGGTGACATGTTATTCAAGGGATGGATAGAATAATGAATTTGGTTTTACTATATTTATAATAACATCACATTATATAGAATATACTGGAGTTATTATTTTAGAATGGAAACAACAAATAAAGAGGAAGTGGAAAAAAGAGAGGAACTTGAAAGAGGTGATGAAATATTTACCTCTTCTTCGAGCTCTTCCGTTTGATTTGATCAAAAGGGATCTATATATTGGATTTCAGACTAAAGAAAGTCCTTTAGGATAAAGGTAGGACATTTTAGATGGAATTTGGGTAGGGTTTGGCCGATCCATATGGATTTGAAGGTTTAAATTTGACAGAAGGTGGAGGGCCCTTTTATAAGAGGGGTGAGGGGCACCTTAGAAAAAACATAAAATATTATTTTCGAGTATAAGGTAGTTATGGGTTTAAATCCTTTCAACCAATAAGTTTTAGACAAGTTTAGGTTAACATTTTAACCTTATCATTTAGATTTAACTCTATGATAAATAATTTAACTTTTACTATGTCTTCTTGTATTCGTACATTATATTGTTAATAAACATACTATAAACTAACAATCAAACCCCAATTGGTTCATTAATGCCATATATATTATTGTATAAGTCCTTTTTCCCAACCTTAGATTTTTGGACTATTATATCAATTGATAATATAATATTTGTTTTTAAAACTATTTTATGTCAATTTTGACAGTATTTGGTATTTGTTTTTTTAATCATAAAAGGATTATTACTTCAAAAAAATACATCTAACCAACCCTAACATGACATATTAATATAGTAAATTATTTTAATTCATAAAAAGTCTCAAATTACATTTATTAGGATATTTATAATATCAATTATTTAAAAATTCCAGTAATTAGGTAATTAGTGCATCATCATTGTGTCATAACTAAATTAAATAATGTAATGTATAAAAAATATAAATAAAATACAATTATGTAGGAAATCGTTTTTTCTTTCTAATGAATATTTATAGTCGAATTTTCTTATGTATAACCCTATATAAAAAATGTTGTAATTATTAAACCTGGATTTTAACTATTTTTACTCTTCTTTAAAAAAAATTATAAATGTCCTAATCTAATCCAATTCGACCTAAAGGATTATATTTTATTCATAAGGATGTTTTTGGTTGAATTAAACTTATCCAATAGAATTAGTACATGTGTTAGAGTAATAAATATATCATTTTTACCCTTAATTAACCTATTTACTTTTAACCGTGGTAAATAAAAGTAAAAAAATTACTATTCACCCACAATTTTTTAATCTTATTGAACCACGTTTTAATTACTGATATCATCCATGTCTCTCGGATTATTAAAATTCAACTTATAGACGTGGTAAAATTACGTTTTATGTAAATTTGAAAATTCTCCTATGAGGTGGGTAAAAGACAGTGACAAGTTCTATAAAATTTTTATATATCTAAAATTATTATAAATTCACTCCAATGATTTTAATTGAACTTATATAGGTATTATGTATCTATATTGACAAAAAAAATAAATTTAAATAAAAATAATTATTATTTAAATACAAATTTGGTTTTTAAACTATAACTCAGTGTTTTTCACTATTAAACAAAAATTGAAATTTTTCAGAAAAATACCAAAAAATTACCAGAGGCTAATTTTGATATTCCAAATCCAAAAATGAAGTCCATTTTGAAAGATAAAATTTATAAAATTTAAAAAATTGGGTATTACTATACATAATGTCTAGTATGCTTTTGGCGTTGTGTTAGAACTCGGAGTTATGCACAACACACGCTATTGTATTATTCAAAGAGAAGTGTACCATGGAAGCTTGGGGTGTCACATTCTCCCCTCAGTCAATAAATTGCATCCTTGAAATTTTAAATTGTTCTTCGAAAATAAAAGGTTGAAAATAGAAAATACCTTTGTGGAGAACCCACATCGGAAATAGGGTTAATAAAATTTAGTTTTAATAAGAGGGAAAGGGAAATGATAAAGTCACCACCGAATTAGGGTTTTGAATAAGATAACATTTGTGGAAATTATAGACACATAATTAGAGGAAAAACATAAATATTTATAGATAGTGATTGAGGTCATCAATCACAAACAAGTGTAAAATTAAGGGCCTCAAAGCCATCAATCTATGATTATTTAAAATATCATCAGTTCAACAAAATATAAGATATTAGGATAACAACTTCTTCGTTTTAATATCCCTTCCCTAAATTTTAACAATTAATTTATTCATAGAATTATATATATATATATATATACTTGATAACTATAGTTTCATCCTTCAACTAATTTCTACCACAAACTCATCTTTCACTCCAAAAGATTATAGAAACCAAAAGAATATTATATTTATCCTAATCGCATAAGGTTACAAATATTAACACATACCATTTAATTGAAGAAAAATATTTTTTAGTAAACAAGGACTTCTTGTAGGCTAGTGGTAGGAAATAAAGGTCTGTCGCACTATGGTTGTGGGTTCGATTCCTGCAGCTTTGTCTGACACGACGGGTTATCGACCATCCTGCAGGTTGTCCTTTTTCAAAAATAATCATAAGAAATGTTTTAACATTAAACAATACTATCCAAAGATCAAATTAATCCATTAAAAACATTATAGTTATCCCAAAAACCTTAGTCCAGACTCTCTATAAAAGGTATCTAAATTCAAAAAATCTATTGTAACATCAGATTCCCCAAACAAAGTAATGTTTCTCTAATTGTCACATAATGAAAATATGATTACCTTAGTTATATTAAAACCTTAATGAAAACAACAAGTATTTTAGTATAGTCCATATATATATCACATTATTCTTATAACAAGAATATAATCCTTGAGACCAAAAAAAACATAAATACATTAATTATTCCTCTTCAACATTAGTAACAACATAAGATTGGCCTTGATCCCTTGGCCTTTTCTGAGATAATTTTCCTTTGTGCTTAGGGTATATATTTTCATAATTCCCCATTTCACTATAATTGTTGCATTCAACATTGACCACCTCTTTCCTCCCCTTGCAATAACGATCTAGGTGGCCTTTTTCGCCACACTTGTAACAAACTCTCTTTCCTTTTAGGCTAGTGTTTTGGTATTTCTTCCCAAAATTATCACATAATGTAAAATCCTTCTTTCCCTTTTTCCCTTTATCTATATCATGATCCATCACTCTCTTCTTCTCTTTCATTACTTTATTGTCATAATATTTAGAGAATTCCTTTTCTGTCTTGATAGCACATGAGATTATATCTTCGTATGATGAGAACAATTTCGATACTAATGCTCGACGGAGAAATGGTTTTAACCCAGAAAATAAATGGTCAATATTAATTCTTGGGTTATGTATATAATCATAAGCATCCCTTTCTATCCTTTTAAAGTTAGCTTCATACTTTGAGATATTCTCATCCTCCTTTTTCCTCAGAATCGGAAATTATCATTCCATATCCGATCGATGGTCATGAGGAAAGTATTTTTCTATGAAAATTTCTTTAAAATTCCCCCATTCCATATTTGATAATTCCTCATCTTCCATTGTGTTTTGAATCAATAACCACCTTCGATCAACATCTCCAGTGAGGCGATAAACTACCATGATAACTTTTCCCCTTTTGCTACTCCCCAAGGCAAGGAATATTTTGTCTAAGGAATCTATCCACTGCTCAACTACTAGTGGAGTTTTACCCCCATTGAATGTTGGTGGTTCATACCTCATGAAGGGATATAACATTGATCATCCACACTGCGGATCAGGGTGCTCCATATGGAGATGTTTATTATTCATAACTTGAGTGAGTTGTCTTAGTATGGTGATTAGATGATCAGCACCAGTTTTATCACCATCTCCAATATAGTTGTTTTGATTAGGAAGGAAATCCCTAGATGGAGTGCGTTTATTGATATAGTTTCAATTCCTTCAACTATGTTCCATTTCTATACAATGGCATAAACTAGATTAGTTTATGAATCCAAATACATAATTTCAAACTTCTAAAACACTTAACATAAACTAAAGTGTTTATGGATATAATACATAATCATAAAAAAAATCATTGAGGAAGTATATACTCATAAACCCATCATAATGGTTTGTAAAGAAAATTAGAATTATCCTAAGCATATCCACCGGGAGTATCGTAACCAAGAGTGTAGCAAGGCCCATTGTCATGCACCAATTCCCGTTTGAGTCTATCTCAAAGAAGTGTTTTCATGTTTTACCCATAGGTACATATATGCCAGAGCCACCTCTACCTACTTGTATCCAGACATGGATGTATTTCTTGAAAAACTCATAAAATGTCTACAATACCAAAATTCTAGGAATTTCTTCTATACTAATCCTAAAAGTCTATCTTAGGGCTCTGTGCTCTAATCACAGTTTACCTAAATATGGTTTCCAAGGTTTGTTCTAAATTTTCTATGATACCAACTGTAACACCCTAACCCTTGAAGCCCAGATTCGGTGCATTATTAGGTATCATTGGCATCATCACAAAAGATGATGTCCCAAAAATCTTTTAGTTTAGTAGCCTTGGAAGTACTGGATACAATCATAAGGATTACATTACATCATAAAACGGAAAACTACAACAAAATTGTTTCCATATACAACATTAATATCCCA
This sequence comes from Viscum album, assembly GCA_963277665.1. NCBI lineage: Eukaryota > Viridiplantae > Streptophyta > Magnoliopsida > Santalales > Viscaceae > Viscum > Viscum album. The sequence goes on from OY728162.1 coordinate 1,208,469,163, forward strand.
TAGACTATCCCTACAGGTAAGTCATAATATACTTCTTCACATCCTTGAAAAAATAAAACATAGAATGGGGTGATCTCAGATGCTCAGAAAGGATAAAAATATTTCGGAAACATTCAAAAATAAGCATAATCATTTTAGGAAATGTATAGAACTAAAACAAAAACCTTTTAAACTTGAACTTCAACATTATATGGAAAATATATAATCAAAACAATTCAATTTACTTACTCACATGGATATTCTACTAGTCGAATAATCACATGCAATAACAATAACCACATTTATAAATACAGAATGCATAATGTCAGACTTTAATTTATGTTTCAATGCCTTTTGTCAGGAATAAGGGGCTAACTGTAACTGAACCCAAAACCCAAAGAGCATATGTAACTGGACTCTATCCCGGAGAGCCTCTATAACTGGAGAGCCTCTGAAACATAGATGTGGATTATAAAGAGTTCTTAGAAGATAATTAAGTATAAACAACATCAGATAATGAAGAGATTGTAGAATTAACCCTTACCTTGTACTTTTCCTTGTTCCAGGTTAGGTTAAACTCATGTATAAATGTAAAATAATTGTTATTAAATTATACAAGAATTATATACATTAATATGATATCATATATGATCTTTTAACATTTATTTTTAATAATATCTTAATTTTATCGTCATTTCGAATATTGACAGATTCGTTTTCCATTATATTCTTTGTTATGTGAGTCATATTTATTTTGGATGGGATGTATATTATTCATATCCAGAATGATATCAAGTATTTAAATATTATTTTTAAACCTAAAATGAAAATTATTTTTGAATGGATATGTTGGGGAATGAATCTCATCGTGTTCATGGGGACGTTAATTTGTACGTATGCAAGACATATGATATCAGTCTTTTTATATTAAAATAATATATAATTGGATGTTATATCATATATACAGAATCATTATCATGTTATATTTTTTATTTACATGAATTACACATCATTATCATACCCATCCAAATAATAATTTATGGAATAACAATTACACCACAATGTGAAGACGATAAGCCATACATACGCATGTATAGTGAGATGTCTTTCAAGGGATGGATAGAATAATGAATTTGGTTTCACCATATTTATAATAACATTATAGTTTTTAAAATATACTGACTTTATTATTTTAGTATTGAAGCAACAATGAAAGTGGAAGTGGAAGAAAAATTAACTTGAATGAAGTGATCAAATATTTACCTATTCTTCAGGTTCTTCATTTTGATTTTATCAAAAGCGCTTCTTAGATTGGATTTATCACTAATGAAAGTCCTCTAAGATGAAGGTAGGACAGTTGAGAGGATATTTGGTAAGGGTTTGTCCAATCCAAATGGCTTTGATGGTCTGAATTTGAGAGAAGGGGGAGTTCCCTTTTATAATAGGGGTGAGGGGCTGTAACACCCCGAGCTTCCATGATACGCATCTCATTCAATAATCTAATAGCTTTCCTTGTATGCAAGTTTGAGATTCTAACACACCGCGACCAATCAAAATAGCCATTATGAATAGTAATTCCCAATTTTTGAAATTATATATATTTTATATTTCAAAATGGACTTCACTTTTGGATTCAAAATATCGAAATTATCCTAATTTTAATTTTGGGTATTTTTCTGAGAACTTCCAATTTTTTATGAATAGTGAAAAATACATAAAAACAACTTTTTTAATCAAAATTATTTATAGTGATAAATTATACTATTTAGTGGTTTAAAAGTATAATTATAATATATTTTTACCATTTTATCCAATGGTTTTCATTAGAATTTATATCATTTTGAAATTGAACATAAACAATTGTCAATCTTTTGATATATATTGTTTCTTAAAAACACGCTATTTGTTGTGACATAGGGAATTAATTATAAAATTTATTAATGCAACTTATATTTTTGTAATTTTTTAAAATAGACATCATTTTTGAATTCGGAATATCAATTATAGTTTAGGGTGAAATGTTGGCATTGTTCTGAAAAACTTCAATTTTTATGAATAGTGAAACCACTAAGTGGTAGTTAAAAACTGATTTTTCTTTTAAATGGAACATTACCAATTCTGTGATTTGATTTTAAAAAATCTGACATACATGGTTTTCATTAGGAAGTAAAATGTGGTTCAATGGGATTAAAATAATTTTTTGGTGAATAGTATCTTTTAAGATTAATTAATCGCTATTAAAGGTAATTAGTGAACTTTATGGTAAAATTGGTATTATAAAAATATGAAAATACCATTAAACTTGTCCTACCCCTATTGGATGAGTCATATCAGACCAAGAAAATTTATGGGTCATCTTGGGGACCCCATGGAGCCACTTTGGTAGGAAAATGACAATAATATCTTTTTATTTAAAGTAAAAATAAAAATGTCCCAAACATGAGTTGTTTTACTAAAACAATTTTTAAATTGGGTTATACAAGTCATATTTTTTACTATAAATATTCATTAGAAAGATTAAACGATTTCCTATATCATGATAGTTTTTTTATAATTTTTAGGCATTAAATAAATTAAATTATTTATGACACCATGATGATGAAGCAATTACCTCATTAATTAACGATTTTAATAAAATGGAATGATAATGTAAAATCTAAGAATTACACTTGTCCAAAGCCTATTGGATGAGTATATTTATAACCCTTATCACATTATCCTAGAAATATATGTTTGTGGGACCTTTAAAATATGAAACTCATTATATAATAAAGTAACATTCCATGACTTTCCAAAAGTGCCCCTCCTCTCCTCTTATAAAAGGCCCCCACCACTACCACCTTATTCACCCCTTCCAAGCCATTTATCTCGGCCATCCTATGACCAAATACTCTCTAAAATTCCCTCTATTACTCCTAGAAGCCTCAATTTGGGCATATGTCTTCCCAAGGAAGCCTTTGGCTCAAATCAAAAAGAGTTGCCCGAATTTAAGGTAATGTCTCCTCTTGTGCTCTTTTGTTTTATTTTGCTTCTCCAACCCCTTATACTCTTTTTATTCCATTATTTTGAAACAACACCAGTATCTCCAATATACTAGGATGTTGTTATGAGAAGTATTTTATTTATAGTTACACACACCTTCGTCTAATGGTTAAAAAATAAACTATTTCTGTGGGTGGTGAAATACTGTCTCACGAAACGATGATTGTTCAATAATCTTTTAACACCTCTAATGGTGGCCATTATGATGACAATATTTTTATATATATGATATATATTATTCTTTTTTTCCTTATGATTATGTATTTTTCATTTATGTCCTACCTTTACGATTTCCATTTAGGGTAAACGCGATAATTTCATTTTAGGAAGTGCGGACTACCGCCCCCTCAAAATGATTTGAATCGTTAATACCATATATCGGATGTATAAAGGATGGATTAAATGGTATTATACATTATATTATACTGGAATTATATTATACCTTTATATAATTATAACTTCATTCAATTAAATACGAAATAGAAATGGAAGTAGCCTTCATGCGTACAAACGACTAACCGTCTCCATGAACTGTGCATTTCATTTCGTACCTCTAAATGTTATGTAATATTATAAATTCATGTATATAATGGATATATATGATATATATGATTTCTAAATCATGAATATAATTATGGATATAATGGATGTTTCACCACATGAACAACTTGTAATTATAAGAAGTTTATTTTTGACTGAAGTACCAAAGATCGACAAAACGACCGTTATTAACATAAATAATGTTCATAACCTGGTAATAAGTGATATAAAATGAATAATAAACTTGAAAAAGGTTTTTAAGAGATTATAAATTAACTTTAGTTTATTATTCAGGAGGTTAATGAATGGTCGAGTCAATTCGGACACGAGGTAAGGGTTAATTCTACAACCTCTTCACTATTCATGGTTGTTCATATGTAATTATCTTCTGTGACCTCATTGTCATCTACATCACTGTTTCTTAAATATATCTTTCAAAAAAAATTTACTATTTATTATAAAATGGGTTAAAGTAATTTATACCCTTATTTTACCTTATACGTTTTTGAAAGGAATCTTTCCGTCATTTTCCAAACAAGGTACTTATTGACATTTTCAACAAAATTAAGGTAAGGGAACTTCATAACCCAGTTTTTCTTCTTTGTGTTAATCTCCTATTTTCAAATTATTTCATGATATTATTATGTCCTACCATGTATTTATACTTTCTTTATGAGTACATATAGTGAATACAGATAATAGATCTATTTTATTTAAAAATGATCTTTTTAAGGGAACTTCTTAACCCAATCTCTATTCATTGGGTTAATCTCCAATTTTTAAATTATGTCATGATATTATGTCTTATCTTGTATTTATACTTTATTTATGTGTACATATAGTGAATACAAATAATATTTCTATTTTATTTAAAAATTATCATTATAAGGGACTTCGTCTCAATCTCCTTTCATTGAGGCATGTTTTATTTTATACACAACATTATTTTATACGGTGTATACACCCCTTTGACATTTACGTTTATTCAAAAGGAATCATTTTATATGAAGCATTTTTACTAAATGACAAAAGGAATTTTTTTTTCTTACGTATGCGGCGACAATGACTTCCCCACCGCCATGACTATTATTTTAGTTTCGGCTTCCTCTACAAGCCATATAATTTTTTTAAATGAAAAATAAATACCAAGTTTTAATTATCTTTTATTTTGGTATTGAAAATGGTTTTGGAAATTTTGTTATTATATCAATGTTTTTATTGATATATTGTGATTGAAATGTGGAAATTTTATGTTTCTTTTAAGCATTTTTTATGTGATACAATTATGTAATGTTTTATGATATGTTTAAACCTATTCAAATGAAGAATGCATTGGACTTAATAAGTGAAGTGTGGAGCCCGCTATAGCTCCTCGATGCATCGGAAGGTCTCATGAGACAAACTAGTGTCTTGGAACGAGGGCTTGACAAAATCTTATTTCTGGTCTTGGCACGAGGCCTTGGATACGTGGTTATAATAGTCTGGAATTATGCATTCTATCATTATGAAAGTGGTTATTGATATTTCATGTGATTGTTCGACCAGTAGAATATCCATGTGAATAAGTAAATAGAATCATCTCATTTTACATTTTCCATATTATGTAGAAGTTCAAGTTTAAAAAGCTTTTGTTTTAGTCATTCATTGCCTTAAATGTTTATGTTTATTTATGAAAGCTTCCGCTATATTTTTATCCTTACCGAGCATCTGAGCTCACCCCTTCCAATGTTTTAATTTTTCCTGGATGTGAAGAAGTGTATTATGAATGATCTGTATGGATAGTATGAGGGGATATGAAGACAAGATGTGGTTATAGTTTTTTTTAATTTATGATGTAATGTAAGACTTATTAATGTATCTAGTGTTTTCAAGGCTACTAAACTAATCGGTCTTTCGAGAATTGATCTTTTGTGATCATGCCAATGTTACGCAATAACCCACTGACTCTGGGTAACTGGGGTCGGGGCGTTATAGTTGGTATCAGAGGAAGGTTAGTACTAACCTTGGAAGATATATTTAGATAAACTTTTATTAGAGCACATATCCCGAAGATAGAATTTGAGGATTAGTATAGAAGAACATCCAAGAATTTGGGTATTATAGATATTTTGTGAGTTTTCCAAGCAATACATCCCTGTCTGGATACAATCAGGTAGAGGCGGCTCTGGCACAGATGTACCTAGGGGTAAAACCCAAAAACACCGCTTTGAGCTAGACTCGAACGGGAACTGGTGCACAACAACAGGCCTTGATGCACTCTTGGTTACATCACTCCCAGGGGATATGCTTAGGATAATTCTCATTTTCTTTACAAACCATTATGAAGGGCTTATGATTACAAACTTATTCAAAGAAAACATTTTTATGATTATGGATTATATCCATAAATAGTTCAATTTTTGTTAAGTTTTTTATAAGTATGGAATTATGTATTTTGATTCATAATCTAATCTAGTTTATGCCATGGTTTAGAAATGGCTCCTAGTGGGAGGAATGGAAACTGTATCAATGTATACAATCCATGTAGGGATTGTCCTCCTGCTCAAGATAATTATTGTGGAGATGGAGATACAACTGGTGCTGATCAACTTATCACCATACTGGGATAACTCACTCAGGTTATGAATAATAACCTTACTCGTATGGAGCACCCTGATCCACAACATGGACAATCAATGTTAGACCGCTTCATGAGGAAACAACCGCCAACATTTAATGGGGGTACAAATCCATTAGTAGCTGAGAAATGGTTAAACTCCTTAAAGAAAATATTCCACGCCTTGGGTAGTAGTGAAAGGGAAAAGGTTATAATGGCAGTTTACCGCCTCACTGGAGATGCAGATCAATGGTGGTCATTGATTCAAAATACAAAGGAAGATGAAGAAGTATCAAGTATGGAATGGAGAGAGTTCAAAGATCTTTTCTTAGAAAAATACTTTCCTCGTGACCATCAAGCAGATATGGAAAGGAAATTTCTAAGTCTGAGACAAAAAGAGGATGAGAATGTCGCAAAGTTTGAGGCTAACATTACAAGGTTAGCAAGGCATGCAGCAGATTATATACGTAACCCAAGAAGTATGATTGACCACTTATTTGATGGGTTAAAACATTTTCTCTGACGAGCATTGGTATCATAGTCTTTCTCAATATATGAATATATATTCTCGTGTGCTATCAAGACAGAAAAGTTAATTCTCTAATTCTTATGACAACAAATTAAATCAAGAGAAGAAGAGAACGGTTGAACAAGAGACAGATAAAGGGAAAAGGGAAAGAAATATTTCCCATTATGCGATAATTGTGGGAAGAATCACCCCGGTACATGCCTAAAATGAATGAGCGATTGTTATAAATATGGATAAAAAGGTCACCTGGCTCGTGATTGCAAGGGAAAGAAAGATGCTATCAATGTTGAGTGCTACAATTTTAGGGAAATGGGGCATTATGAAAATTAATTTCCAAAGTGTGAAAGAAACTTCCCTCAGAAAAGGCCAAGGGATCAAGGCCAATCTTATGTTGTTACTATAGTTGAAGTGGAATAATTAATGTACTGGTGCTTTTGGACTCAAGGATTATATTCTGGTTATAAGAATAAAGTGATATATATAAGGATTGTACTGCAGTACTTGTTGTTTTCATTAAGGTTTTAATATGATGAAGGTAATCAAATTTTATTATGTGATAATAAGAGAAACTTTAATTTGTTTGGGGAATCTGATGAATTGATTTTGGAATTTAGAGACCTTTTAGAGAAAGTCTGGATAGTGGTATTTTGGATAATTATAAAGGTTGTAATGGATTTAGTTTAACTTTGGATAATATTGTTTAAGGTTAAAACATTTCTGAATATTATTTTTGGAATATTATAAAAATAAAGTTTTAGGAAAAGGACAACTTGCAGGTTGGGGGATAGCCCGTCGCGTCGGACAAAGCTGTAGGAATCGAACCCACAACCATAGTGCGACAAGCCTTTATTACTTACCACTGGCCTATAGGAATTCCCTGGTTATTACAAAAGAGTTTTACTAATCTAAATGGTGAGTGTTAATATCTGGAACCTTTTATGAATAGGATAAATATAATATTTTTGAGTTCTAATATCTTTTTGAGTGAAATATGGGTTTGTGGTAAACATTTATTAAAGAATGAAAGTCTACATGACAAGTAAGTATATTTCCTTACGTTCTTAGTAAATCCCTTAAATAAATTCCTCAACTTTATGAAAGGTAACTTAAAACAAAAATGTTGCCAGTTAACTTTTCCAAATGGGGATTCAATGACTATTTAACCAACCACAGGTTTGTGATTTTCTTATGGTTAACTTTCTCTAAATCCTGTTTTCTATAACTCTCCATCAGACCTTGATGGTTTGTTTCTCCTCCATATACATATTTTCATAGAATCCTAGTATGGGCTATCTCGGGTGACCTTTGTACTTCTCTCTCTTTCTTTTTAAAGTTATATTTTTATTATCCTTATTTTTGATGTGGGTTTTCAACAAAGGTATTTTCTACCTTTTATTTTCAAAGAAAAATTTCAAATTGTGAGGACGCAATTTCTTGAAGGAGGGGAGAATGTAACACCCCAAGCTTCCATGATACGCTTCTCATTCAATAATGCAATAGCTTGCATTGTACGCAAGTTCAAGATTCTAAATCACCGTGACCAATAAAAATATCCATTATGAATATTAATACCTAATTTTTGAAATTATATATATTTTATATTTCAAAATGGATTTCACTTTTGGATTCGAAAAATCGAAATTATCCTAAATTGAATTTTTGGTATTTTTCTGAGAACTTCCAATTTTTTATGAATAGTAAAAAATACATAAAAACAAATTTTTTAATCAAAATAATTTATAGTGATAAATTATACTATTGAATGGTTTTAAAGAATAATTATAATATATTTTTACCATTTTATCCCATGGTGTTCATTAGAATTAATTTCATTTTGAAATTGGACATAAACAACTGTCAATCTTTTGATATATATTGTTTCTTAAAAACACGCTATTTGTTGTGACAACAGGAATTAATTATAAAATTAATTAATGCAACTTATATGTTTGGAATTTTGTAAAATAGAAATCATTTTTTAATTCAGAATATCAATTGTATCTTAGGGTAAAATTGTGGCATTGTTCTGAAAAAAATCAATTTTTGATGAATAGTGAAACCACTAAGTGGTAGTTAAAAAACTGATTTTTCGTTTAAATTAAACATTACAACATCTGTGATTTGATTTTCAAAAATCCGACATCATTGATTATCATTAAGAAGTAAAATGTGGTTCAATGGGATTAAAATAATTTTTTGGTGAATAGTAACTTTTAAATTCAATTAATCACGATTAAAGGTAATTAGTGAAATTTATGGTAAAAATGGTATTATAAAAATAATGAAATTCCATTAAACTTCTCATACCCCTATTGTATGAGTCATGGCCGACAAATAAAATCCATGGGTCATCTTGGGGACCCCATGGAGCCACTTTGGTAGGAAAATGACAATAATAACTTTTTATTTAAAGTAAAAATAAAAATGTCGTAAACATGAGTTATTTTACTAATACAATTTTTAAATGGGGTTATACAAGTCATATTTTTTACTATAAATATTAATTATAAAGATAAAAATATTTCCTACATCATGATATATTTTCTATAATTTTATACATTAATTAAATTAAATTATTTATGACACCATTATGATGCAGCGATTACCTCATTAATTAATGATTTTTATAAAATGGAAGGATAATGTAAAATATAAGAATTATACTTGTACAAAGCCTATTGGATGAGTATATTTCGAACCCTTATCAGCTGATCCTCTAAATATATGTGTGTGGGACCTTTAAAATCCGAAACTCATTATATAATAAAGTAACATTCCATGACATTCCAAAAGTTCCCCTCCTCTCCTCTTATAAAAGGCCCCCACTACTACTTCCTTATTCACACCTTCCAAGCCATTTGGATCGTCCAACCTCTGACCAAATACTATTTCCACTTCCCTCTCTTACTCCTAGAAGCCTCACTGTGGTCATAAGTCTTCCCAAGGAATCCTTTGGCTCAAATCAAAAAGTGTTACCCGATTGTAAGGTAATGTCTCTTCTTGTGCTCTTTTGTTTTATTTTGATTCTCCAACCCCATATACTCTTTTTATTCCTTTATTTTGTAACAAAACTAGTATCTATAATATACTAGTATGTTTTTATGAGATGTATTTTATTTACACTGACACACACCGTCGTCTAATGGTTAAAAAACATACTGTTTCTGTGGGTGCCGAAATACTGTCTCACGAAACGATGATTGTTCAATATTCTTTTAACAACTCTAATGGTAGCCATTATGATGAAAATATTTTTATATATATGATATATATTATGTTTTTGGTTTTCTTTATGATTCTTTATTTTTCATTTATGGCATACCTTTACGATTTCCATTATGGGTAAACACGATAATTTTATTTTAGGAAGTGCGGACTACCGCCCCCTCAAAGTGATTTGAATCGTTAATGCCATATGTGGGATGTATAAAGGATGGAATAAATGGTATTATACATTATATTATACTGGATTTATATTATAACTTTATATAATTATAACTTCATTCCATTAAATACGAAATAGAAATGGAAGTAGCTTTCATGCGTACGTATGACTTACCGTCTCCATGAACGGTGCATTTCATTTCTTACCTCTAAATGTTATATAATATTATAAATTAATGCATATAATGGATATATATGATATATATGATATCTAAATCATGAATATAATTCTGTATATAATGGATGTTTCACCACATGAACAACTTGTAATTATAAGAAGTTTATTTTTGACTCAAGTACCAAAGATCGACAAAAAAGCCGTTATTAACATAAATAATGTTCATAACCTGGTAATAAGTGATATAAATGGAATAATAAACTTGAAAAATGTTCTTAAGTGATTATAAATTAACTCTAGTTTATTATTCAGGAGGTTAAAGAACGGTCGAGTCAAGTCGGACACGAGGTAAGGGTTAATTATACAACCTCTTCATTATTCAAGGTTGTTCATATGTAATTATTTTCTCGGACCTCTTTATCATCTACATCCATGTTTCTTAAATATATATTTCAAAACATTTTTACTATTTATTAGAAAATGGGTTAATGTCATTTATACCCGTATTTGACATTACACATTTTTGAAAGGAATCTTTCCGTCATTTTCTAAACAAGGTACTTTTTGACATTTTCGACAAAATTAAGGTAAGGGAATTTCTTAACCCAATTTCAATTATTTGGGTTAATATCCTACTTAAAAATAACTCATGATATTATTTTTACTTTATTTATGTGTACTTATAGTGAATAAAAATAATATATCTATTTTATTGAAAAATGATCTTTGTAAGGGACTTCGTCTCAATCTCCATTAATTGAAGCAAATTTTGTATTATACACAAATTTCTTTTATACAGTGTATAAACCCCTTTGACTTTTAAATTTATTCAAAAGGAATCGTTTTATATGAAGTGTTTTACTAAATGACAAAAAGAAATGTTTTTCTTACGTATGCGGTGACAACGAATTCTCCACCGCCGTGACTATTATTTGAGTTTCGGCTTCCTCTACAAGCCATATCTTGTTTTTAAATGAAAAATAAATACCATGTTTTAATTCTCTTTTATTTTGGTATTTTAAATTGTTTTGAAAATGTTTTTATTATATCAATGTTTTTTATTGATATCTTATGATTGAAATGTGGAAATTTTATGTTTCCTTTATGCATGATTTTTGTGATACTATTATGTTATGGTTTATGATATGTTTAAACCTGTTCATATGAGGAATGCATTGAAATTAATAAGTGACGAGTGGAGCCCGTTATAGCTCCTCGATGCATCGACAGGTCTCATGAGACAAACTAGTGTCTTGGCACGAGGCCTTGATAAATTCTTATTTGTGGTCTTCGCATGAGGCCTTGGCTACGTTGTTATGATATTCTGGCATTATGAATTATATCATTATGAATGTGGTTATTGATATTGCATGTGATTGTTCGACCAGTAGAATATCTATGTGAATAAGTAAATGGCATCATCTCATTTTACTTTTGCCATATTATGTAGAAGTTCATGTTTAAAAGTCTTTTGTTTAAGTCATCCATTGCCTTAAATGTTTATGTTTATTTATGAAAGCTTCTGCTATATTGTTATCCTTACTAAGCATCTGAGCTCACCCCTTCCAATGTTTTAATTTTTCCTGGATGTGAAGAAGTATATTATGAATGATCTGCAGGGATAGTATGAGGGGATATGAATACAAGATGTGGTTATAGTTTTGTTTTACATTATGATGTAATGTAAGACTTATGAATGTATCTAGTGTTTCCAAGGATACTATACTAATCGGTCTTTCGAGACTTGATCTTTTGTGATCATGCCAATGTTACGCAATAACGCACCGACTCTAGGTAACTGGGGTCGGGGAGTTACAGGGGCACCTTAGAAAAAACATAAAATATCACTTTATAATAAATTTATATTCGGCTTATAATGGATCAAAAGTGACTTATTTATAGTATAGGGTGGGTATGGGTTAAAATCCTCCCAACCAATATGATTTAGACCTGTATAGGTTACCATTTTAACCTTATCCTTAAGATTTAACTCCAAGTTAAATAATTTATCTTTTACCATGTCTTCTTGAATTATTACACTATATGTTTAATAAACTTACTATAAACTTCCAATAGAACCCCAATTGGTTCTTTAATGACATATATATTATTATATAAGTCTTTTTTCTGATCCATAGATTTTTAAGACCTATATATCAATTAATAATATAATATTTGTTTTAAAAACTATTTTTTTGGCAATTTTGGAACTATTTGGTATTTGTTTTTTTAAATCATAACAGCATTATTACTTCGAATAAAACTAATTTTACCAACCCTAAAATTTCATATTAACTTATAAAATTAGTTTAATTCATAAAAAGTCTCAAATTGCATTTATATGGATATTTATAATATCAATTATTTTAATATTCCAGTAATTATGTAATTACTACATCATCATTGTGTTATTAATAAATTAAATTATTTAATGTCTAAAAAATATAAATAAAGTACCATTATGTAGGAAATAATTTTATATTTATAATGAATATTTATAGTCTAATTTATTTTTGGTGTAATCCAATATTATTAATTTTTTATTTATTAAACTTTGATTTTTCCTATTTTAACTCTTCTTTATATAAAATAACAATAAATGTCCCAATCTAATCCAAGTGGTCATAAAGGATCATATTTTATTCCTAAGGTTATTTTTGGTTGAATTTCACTAATCTAATAAAATCAGGACATTTTTTAGTGTAATAATAATATCTTTTTTACCATTAGTCACCCTATTTACTTTTAATCGTGGTAAATAAATGTAAAAATGTTATTATTCACAAAAAGTTATTTTCATCTTATTGAACAAAATTTTACCTACTGATATCAACTATGTCTCTTAGATTTTTGAAATTCAACTCACAGAAGTGGTAAAATTATGTTCTATTTAAATTTGAAAATTCTCTTAGGAGGTGGGTTAAGGATGGTGAAAAGTTCTATAAAATTTATATATATATAAAATTATTTTAAATTGAATCCAATTAATTGAATTGAACTTATATAGGTATTATATATCTATTTTGACCTAATATAAATTCAAATAAAATAAATAATTATTTAAATAAATATTTTTTTTAAACTATAACTTAGTGTTTTTCACTATTCATCAAAAATTGAAAGTTTTCAGAAAAATACCAAAAATTTACCCTAGGCTAATTTCAGTATTTTGAATCCAAAAATTTGGTCCATTTTTAAAGGTAAAATTTATAAAATTTCAAGAAGTGGGCATTACTATTCATAATGGCTAGTTTTCTTTATGTGGTGTGTTATAACAAGGAGTTGCATACAACAAACGCTATTGTATTATTCAAAGAGAAGTGTACCATAGATGCTTGGGGTGTTACCGTTATACCTCATAGGGGAGTCCCCTCTCGAGCTCGTGAATGTAATACATGGGATAGGAACCTCCCATTAATTCTCTAGTAATACATGGGTGAGGTACAACCTAAATATCCCAATTATTTCTTGGGTGAAGCTAAAGCATGCTCTCCTTGGTATTTGCAAGGTGAAGTCAACGTCTTCTCACGAATTTATCAATTGTGTGAAGAACCATCCAGCTGAAAAGGAAATACCTTAGTGAATCAGAATATAAGAACTCTTTTTTATCATCAATGATAGGGCCATGTCCATGTGACTACCAATTCAAGGAAAAAAATCCATACCCCTCACTATGGGCCCCATATTATCATGATTAGAAAATAGAACACATAAACAGGTCTTCCATTCTATTATCCATTACCTTTTCTAGTGATTCATCACATGTATCCTACCTAAGATGTAGAGCCATCGGGCTCTCTGTGATTTTGTATCCCATCAGTATCAAGATCTTCAACCTAATTGGAAATTCTAGGGACCTCCCATTTTAAACATTTAGGGGATCAAATTTATTTTTGAAAGTGTTGTGGGAAAATTATATATCCTTACATCAAACTCTTTAAAACCATTAACCTATAATCCCTACAGGTGTAATACCCTATCCTTTTTTATGGGACATCTCCCAAAACCCGAGCCATTTAGTGGTGATCACGTCATATGCATAATCAAATATCCTCAAAATTTCATCTTACTAAATGAAATCCCCAAAATAATGTTATAAACACATCAAAGGGAAATATTTCATTTGAGACAAACCATAAAATGGACATATTCATGACAAAGGAATCAATTGTCATCTCCTATAGTTGTACTCCTTGAAATTTATAAACTACATGGGATTTGTTCTCATATATTATAGATACATAGATATACACCCTTAGGTTTGAAAAAAATTCCTTTAATCTAAAATTATCTTTATTAGCCTAAATCCCTAGTAATATTAATTACCCATGTTGGAGTGTCTATTCCTCCTAGTTCCTTTTCACCTTGTCCTCAACAGATTAAATCCCTTATGTAGGTCATCTTGTCACATGGCCATATTATAGGATAGATCAACTATAATGGTGTTATCATGCATCAATCCTACACCATACTATCATATTCATCATTATCCTAGACCTTATATCCACATGAAACTAAACCGCATCGTTTGGTTCTTGTCACATGACCCTAAAAGTTATGATGTGTCAGGTCAATTCGGATCAAACTATACAGGTTCTATTACTTTTCACAATGTTACATTGGAAGACCCTCTCATGTGAATAATCCCAATATCAAAACACTAACTATATCTATATACATAAATAATCACAGTAGATCCAAATAATGTGGATTCAAATCAATACACTATAAATAAATCATCATCATGTAAACACTAAAACAATATAGAAAACCACTGATATATATATATATATGTGGATCTCTCAATACAGAACCTCAGATACATACACATGATTACATATTGATATATAAACATTGATATATACATATGTTTACTTCTTCAGGTATATGAAATTGATTAAAGAATTTCCACAGAATGTTGAAAAACATTCCTCCCCTACATTATGGATATAAATAATGATGTTTCCTTGAGTGTCACAAAAATATCATAGGATTCACCTTGTTGGGGTCATACCAGCAACTGCTGCCTTTAATGTTGCACAACATAAATTTCTCAGAATGACTTTGAGGTTTCCATATAGGCTCTTTCTCAAGTCACTCATACTCAGGTTCCTAATACACCCCACTGAGTGTGAGAATCAATCAATGGTGAATAAAATAACCTAACCATTACCTCTAGATAATACTAACAATGAAACTAGGTGGAAACCCATTAATAGGCCCATATACTGGCTCGCATATATCAAGAATTCGAATGCATTTTAGGATCTATAGGGGAAACCATTTTGAAAATTATGATTGTAAATGAAGGGAAACCACATACCTCATCCCCCATAAATGATATTTTTCTATATATCTTTATTATAAATTTTGGATAAGTGTATGTATACATTCCTTCTGTAACCATGTAATAAAAAAATCTGTGTTTCATCCTCAGAGTCACTAAATACATTCTCGAAATTATCAAAGGATAGGAATCACTCCCTTGAGACATTCTATGATCCTGGTAGGAAACATTGACCATAGTGGATGTTTTTAAGAGTCCTACATGAAAAAACTCTTCATTAATCAGAGTTGTACATCAGTATAATATTAGTTCCACTCATGAGGATATTTAAATTCTTACTCTCATCTAGGAGTATTGTTGGAAAAATACCATGAAAAATTGACAATATGATCAGGTGTACACCACCATTATAATTGTATATCATTTTTATTTTATAATAGTCACCCAATTGTAGTAATATATTCCAATAAAAAATCATACTATAAATATAAAATCCTGAAAATGAATGATGAGTCTCCCATGTGAGAGCCTCAACATAAAGGTCATTTTTCATATCATGTGACTCTAGTTTTCTAAAGGATAATCTCTAAATAGTAACCTCACCAAAAGAAAATTGAAAGTATATAGTTGGCCAAAAAACCATCCATTATAAATTATGGTTATCTTCATTCCATAAAACATATATCAATTATTGTAGAATAAAATTTTTATTTTTTAACCTGTCATAGATGTAGCAGTCATAGTTTCAATGGTCCTCCTCAAAACTTTTTTTAAAATAAAATATGTAGTTCTTCCTCAAAATATCATCCATGAGGCCCTCATTTGTGGTTATGAATTCATGGATCATGAGAACCCATCCCATAATCAGTACTATGGGAAGCCTTGTTTTTGAAATAAGATATATTATAATGCAACCCCCAAATAATTGTATTCCAAAAGTGCCCCCCTAGAGAATATACTATAGAATTATCACTGTTTTATAATTATTATACATGATAAAAATACTCAACATAATATCAATATCTATTAATTTCATCCACAAAATATATATAATTTAACAAAAATTTAAACCCCTTGAAGAAACAAATATGATAAAGCCCTCACATTATGATGTGGTTAGGGAAATATGGTCACACATTCTGGATGCCTTATAATTGATAAGTGATTTTATTTCTCAATCATAATTCATGACAAGGAAATTATAATCATCCAAAACACCATCAAGTCATTATCCTTCTAATATAATAGATAATATCCATCTAATCCCATAATCAATAATAATGAATCTATAAAATGTCTACATTTCATTAATCAAATAGAGGAATATCGAATTTATGATGAAGGGAAGGGATTTTTTATGATGAAACACATTGATAATACAAATCATACCAAAAACATTTTTGGAAATTAGTTACCAATCAAAAATAGTATTTTAGGTCATTTATTAGGAACAATTTTGCAAGTGATTTTCCAAAATCTTTGGTCATCTCTTCATGACCTGAAATCTAAAATCATTCCTTATTACAAATATAAAAATAATTTAAATGTGTTTTAAGAACATAATTATCAATTTCACTTGTATGACCACAATGAAATATGAAACTTGAAATCATGAAAATAGTGAGATACTTAAATGACCATGAATTAATGTATTACCTAAGTTACATTAATTAATTTTTAATACCCCATCATTCATTCATATCTAGGAAATGGGTGAACCTGGATTACTTCATTTTACATATTACCTTGATCAATAATTTCCACTTAAAGTGACATAATTTAATGAAATTTATTATTTTTATCTCCATGAAGCATGATTTTATGATAAAAATGGAATGATCTATCCTAATGGATATGGATATAGATAAAGTAAAAAAATTTAATCCTAAATGAGAAAGAACCATTTAAAAAATCATGCATCAAGTGTTTGAAAATATTGATCAAACCTCTCATATACGAGAAGATGTTAATTTTGTAACAATGAATCATTCATAATTAGGTTCCTTTCATGAAGTCTATATACTGAACCATAATCATTCTTACACAAAGATGCATAAGATCAAAAGTGTATCCATAACACTAATATCATTGGATTTATAGGGGATACCCAACACCATAGGGATGGGGTCATTTTTATAAAAATATCATCTTTCAAGACCCCTAAATACTAATTTTTGTGATCTAGAAATTAGTTAAGGGGGCCCCCATCCCATAGGGTTGAATGTTATTTTTACCATATCCTCTACTCCTGCTGGAATCATTCATTTTCTTTTTAGGATGATGGTCATAAGGTGGACCCCCCAAATGTTCCCATATCATCACCTGACTTCCACATTGGTGAAATATATAATAAAATTTCTAGGAGAAGATATTTGTATCAATCTTCACCAAGATACTCAAAAAGAATACTTATAGAATATTTTGAAACATAATGGTTGATAAAAAAACAATACAAAAAGTGTGATAATGATCCTTTTTACCACCTATATTTTAATTTATATTCTCAGTGATATTGACCATATTACAATAGAGTAATAGTGATACACTTGAATGGCATTATGCATTGGTGAACATCATTAGAACCACACTTGAAGACATTGCGGATCATGAAGATAATGTAGAAAAAAAATAGAATTATATTTCTATTCGAAACCCTTTATACAATGGAGTAATTGAAGAAGTATTATGAACTATAAATTATATGTTCATAAAAAAGTCAATAATTACCTATAATTATCAAACAAAACTCCATTGTAGATATTAGATGAGGTTATAAAGGTAAAGAAATTAATACATCCCATATTTTACATGAAAGTGTTTAAAAATTCATATTAGAGGAGTTTTCTTCAAATATGAGATAGAAATGCAGGAGTTTGAGAAATTAAACTGTGGACTATGTAGAGTTAAAATCCCCACTGGATATTCTCTTAAAGTGGAGAATCATAACTCTCACAATGATTTTTTGACTCAAAATTTAGGGATCATAATACATTTGAGATTAGATAAAGAATATACACTCAAAATGGTATATATGAAAAACAAATTGAACCTAGATTGGAGAGATATCAAGAGTTTTCTCTATTATAGTCAAAACCAACACTATATTATATGTATCCTCATATGAAATCCCATGTAGGTTATCAACATCAAGTAAAGGAATAACCTTAGTTCTAGGCTTAACTCATTTCCCTATGTTCATGATTCTGATCTCATGCCAATTACCCACGAACTTCTAAAAACCATTGAGACACTATTGGTGTCGTTAGAAGAAATAGAATGATGTTGTGTGCTCATATAAGGAGAGATGAATACTTTCCTTGAATGGGTGGAAGAAACTTATCCACTAATTTTTTTTGGGAATTCAACATTTCAATCATTAAAAGTCTCGAAGGATCTAGAACAACATCTGGTGCACATTTTATCCCAATTTTCATTCATGATGGGAACTATAAGATGTAATAGGTTAAAAATTAGGTGTTTCATTCATAATCTAGCAGGATCATCCACCATTTGGGGTACTGGTTTACAATCCAGATCGATTAAAGTGTAGAAAGATCTTATTCAATAGTTTATCTATCAATTCAAATCTATGCTATAGAATATGATAGTCCTTAACCTAATAAATTTCACACATTAATAAATAATGAGTATCTCAGATTTTATTTCAGGTGAAAGGGTTTAGTGTACTCCTTGAACATGAAGCTTCCTCAATAGGACATGTTGTGTCTTTTAGTTGAAAACCTTTTTGATAATCTAAGAAGGCTAGTTATCCAGATAAAATATATAGGTGGATTTTGATATTTTCCATCAACATTACAATGGTTAAATACATCATTTTAATGACATAATCCATTACTCATCCTACCCTCATAACACGCGGAATGTTGCTGGGTTGAGTGGAATCTCCAGTCATCACCATAAAGTCCACTACTACACAACAACCATATCTTGTGTCCACACCATCTCAAATGGAACCTCCTCCTAGATTGAATCAACATTATAATACAAATTCCCTTATGGTCAACTAAAATTATTATAAATGATAAAAAATTGAATATTTAACGAATAATGTTAACTCCTTAAAAGATGATCTAGTTCTAATTTACTTCTTATCTGTTATGGAAAATAATAGGGTAACTTAACCATGAACAATGGGGAATTAAAAAAACAATTCTTGATGACTGCATGAATAATTCACCCATACCTCAAACATTAGGTCACACCATCTAAGAAAGAGTTTAATTTAAATATTTCCAATAAATGATGGTATATTTTTTGGAATTATAGGTTGCTGAACCCGAAGAAAAAGTAGCCTCTGTTTCTACTACCTCACTAGAGAAAGAAGCTATTGGAAAAATGTTACGAGAAACAAGACATATGTTTTCAATGAATGGACTACAATAATGATAATAAATCTAAATTATTATTTCTTATTTGAATAGTTATATCAACCTAATGTGCCCCCATTTTCTTACACCAAGGTACAACCAATATTTTTGGCATTATAATCCTCCATGATCCAACCATCCATGAAGTTTCATAACCAAAGATGACATGATCATGTGACGGAGGATGAACTTGTACATATTCTAAATCCATTCATGAATCCCTCAATTTTTATTCCTTTAATAATAATATTTTGGGTACTATACCAAAAAATGGTACTCCAAAAATATTCATGTGAGGTAAAATCCTCATCGGTAAATATTTAATCTTTAGTCACATTAATTTTATTCAATTAATTGATCCCTTATCTGATGAAGTTTGATATTATGAAAATAATATCCCTAATTAGGATCTTGGAATATAGGAAAAAATTTATTAAATATGATGTGGTGGGGGAATATATAGTTATGGTCGGAACCAATCCTCTAGCTACATCCCTGCCAGAGCAATTTATACATGTAAAGATCATGAAAAGAAACATCAAAGAGATAACATGAGCTGGAAAATGAACTAATATTCAATTATATTATTTCATTTATTGTCATTTTTAATGATCAATTACAAGGTGTTAAGTAGTGCCATAAGTGCAGATGGGTGGAAATTTAGTCTATCATAATCTGAGAACAAGAAAAAAATACCTTAACATCTCTCCAGCAACATGAATATTCTATTATAGGATATACATCCTTTAGTTATCCATATGGGGAGAAAACCCATGTGGGGAAGTATAGACCTCTTTTTAAAAAATTTGAAATCCCAAAATAATTGGTGATTTTTCTATCAATGAACTCAAATTTAGATTCTCTTAATTTATCAAAGGATTTTCCTGAAGAACCTGAAAACCCCTTCTAGTCCCAAAATTCATTGATCATGAAGTCACTTCAAATGTGTCATATCACATAGATACCAAACTTGTGGAGTACCATGGTGTTATCTCTATATCTGGGTTGTATATGGAATATATTATAGAGGGAATAAACTAGCACTTGTATGTTTATTTAAAATTGGATTATATTGACATCTGATGAGCATTCAAAAATAATATTTCATGATTCAAATTTATTATAATATGAATTCTTGGATTGTTGGGTTACAACAATGATGAATTGTCACTATCTCCTTCGATGCATTATGAAAATGAAAAGAATGAACCAAATCAACTTTGTCATGTCATGTTTATAATATAATTTTAAGACATGGTGCTCGATTATATTTTTGGTATTCTTATTGGATACAGAATATAATGTCCTACATAGAAGGCCTTGGTTTAATATACATGCAGTGATCCATCTTTCATATCATCAATTTCAAAAATATTGTATCTCTTCTGAAATTATGAAATTACACAATGATAAATATTTATTTGAATCTTTTGAATCTAAATACATTTATGTAGGACTTAACCCATGGGAAGAAAAAATTCATGAATGATCATATTTAAAAGGTTTAATTACCCAAGTGTTCAATAAATGACCCAAGATAACGCATTTAATGAACATAGGAATTAATATATCAACACCATCAACTAAAATGAAATTGGGAGTTTAGAATTGGGACTGCACTTATCAACCCTCATGATATCAGTCATGTTGGTTAAACTATCAAGCCTTTAAAATATCTATAAAACTCACATTTTTGGAGATTCATCAAGTGGATTTCACCTCTCACTATCTTCAGAACATTAATAATACTTGGAATCATTATTTCAACATTAGGTAATTTTCATAACACCATTGGAAAACTGAAATAAAAAATCTTTGTTTTTTTTATTTTTTTGTATCCAATTAAGAAAAGTGATTTTTCTTCATCACCTATCAATCCTAATATATTAATGGATATGAGGAATTAGAATAAGTTGAGTAAATATAATATAGATATGGCCCTCTAGAATATGAATAGGGTATCTCTACTACCATCGATGAAGTATTATAGATAAATCTGTGTTGAAAAGTGGATCTGTTTCTGACACAAATCAGTGCGGAAATTTCCCCTAATGAATGAGGGGTATATGAATCTTTCATAAAATAGAACCATTATTTGATAACATACAACTAACGAGATATTATATGTCAAGATCCTAATGTGGCCTCCCACCACTCTATATGTTCATAAGATCACCATGGTTATAAAAATAAAATTAGGTGGAAAAAAATGACTCCTTACTTCAAGGTCAAAGATGATGTTGATAAGATCATAAAAGACAACTTTTACAAGAAAAATTTGTACCCTAAATAGATCACCAATATAATCACATTCTGTATGAATAATTTCCAGATCAGTGTTTCTATAAAATTCAAATATTTCATCTAACACTTTCCAAAGGATTACGTATTTGTTATTAATTTAGAACTTCTAATATACACAAAAACAAGATACCAATAACTATCCTTCATAGAACTCTATTCAAGATAAAATAAAATCCAAAACTCCCTTGATGAAAAATAAGATGCTGACATCACGTCACTCCAAGGTATATATTACAATCGAGTAATTCCGTTTGGTCTACATAATTTTGTTGCTATGTATAAACATTCCACCCATTTAATCTAAAAATTATTCATGGGAAATTCCATCATGTTCTATGTTGAAGATTTGATACTAAAATCCTAGCAATTATCTAATCATTTTTTTGGCATGAAAATAATTTTAATGAGCTAATCTATTATGACATGAAAATGATCATAATAAAATGTTGTTTTGGTTTTACTTCTATAATTTTTACTATGTTCATATAACTTCATCATGGAATCATGGTTGATCCTGAGAAGACAATGTTTATCCTTGAAATGTCACATCTTTGATAACTCAATATGTTGAGAGTACGACAATGATATATGTAATAGATTTGATAAATTGTAGAAATTATTATTGGAATGTGTCTAGCCTTCACCATGTTAATGAATAATTGGTCACTTATTAGTGGTACAATGACATTTAAGAATCATTTTTTTGTCAAATGAATTATCTCTTGATTAAACTATTGGTGATTCCACCTGTCGATGGAAGGAATCTCATCTAATGTGTTATGGATTTTTTAGAAATTGTTGTATTCTTTACTCACCCAAAAGAATTATGATGGGAAATAAAAAACCTATTATTACTACTATCAATGTATGCTCAATATCGATAATCATTATTCAAATATTGAAAATTAATATCATGAACTAATATTTTTATTCCAAGAACTCTTGAACTACCTCCATCACAACGAGGTCCATTTTATTTCTCAAAATGTACAACTCAATTATTCCTCAATCGCACCATGTAGATTGTATGGTTATCTTGGTCAACACTCATATTGTTAAAATTAGTTATATGGTACATACCCTGAAAGGGGATAAAATGTAAGGAATTTGAAAATTTTCTCAAAATTAATCCCTCGTTAAGAGAAACATCACTGAATTCTAAAATTCGAGATGAAGAAATTTTGGCTGTCCAATGTCCCCCCTTAAATGGGATATATATTTTGATAGCACATCAAGAATACCAAAATTAAAGTGAGTGAAAGAATCTGTCATTAATGTAGTCATCTTGTGATTCATTATTATTTCTCATATAAAATAAATCCTTCTATATTCCTTATAATTTTCGGAAGGATGCACCAAAAATGATATATAATACCAATCCAGAATTGTTGGTTTATAACTCACTCTTCAAATACAAATACCCCACATAAGGGTCAAATTTGATTTGGATTTGGTAATAAATAAAATCAGTGGTGATTATGCGATCATAATTGAAGATATGAATCCATTGTTAACTATGATTCGGTATTGATGGAATAATTCCCCTCTGATTCAGAATTGACTCATATCCCACACAAGTATAATGTTCAAGTAGACACATTATAAAACGTGGAAATAGTTTTTTTAAAATTAAATAGATGTGAAATAATAATCCACATCTTATATAACAACAATTTATCTTTTTTTCATTAGAGTATCATAAAATATATCAATGATGTTAACTCTAGGACAAAACTAGAAAAATTCTGTAAATTAATGGATGATTAACATATTGGACTATATCTAAAGTGGTAAACTTCCATTATTTATAACTATTAAATATAAAATCCCTATTTGGGAAATCAAATTCATCATTTAAGACATGTTAGGTGATCATAAGATCTGTTAAAAATGGGTTTTGAAGGATTTTTCCTAAAATGTATTGATGAAGAAGAGGATATTTCAATTTTGAAAGAAATACATGTAAGATAATATAGTTTGTATAATCCATAATCTAATATTTCTCAACAAATTTGTTGGATTGAGTGTTATGTCCCTCAATGATGTATTATTATTCACAATTCACCAAGAAGTGTCCTTTTTTTAAGAGGAATCATACTTAATCAATCAACCACCATAATTGTTTCACACACAAAAATATTCCTATTAATTTCCAAAATGGATATAACATTTTTTAAAACCATAACCTATATTTACTACCATGACATTTAATTATATAATCACTAATAAAAACTTATCTTCAAATTGGATGAGTAAATACCACTAAAATAAGTCATTTTGAAAAATGTCGCCAGCTTTTTAAAGTCCACCATCACTACGAACATTTTTTTTCTTAGACACAATATCTATGGAAAATATAAATATAATCTTGAGTTATAATTTTAAAAAGAAGTATAGTTTTTATAAAAATATAATACATCATTCATACCACTATCAAGATGTGTAAAATTTATGGATATTGGCTTCTAATAAAACACTGTTAGACATTCAATTGAAAGTGTTGGAAAAATATAAGATTTATTAGACCAATAAACCTTTACATGAATTGTGTGAGAGCTATACTACAAATAATAACAATATAAATGAAACCATATATTCACTATAATACATAATATAATGAATCCTATCCATCATGGTCTAATTTCCTTCACTCCACATTTCAATTTTTTTATCATTTTCCTTCATATGAGCAGTCCTAGAAGTGATTAGATGAATTTCAATGGATGAATGAATACATAATACAATCCCTATGTAATATATAGGTTCTCCAAAATTGAATATTATGATATTTCAACAATAATGTTCTCTGTTATTCATTCATTCCTAGAGAACTAGTATTTGTTTTCAGGATTCTGATGAAACCTGAGAATAAACCATCCAATGTTGAACCAATGTGGGAAGTTCCTTTTGACAACCATAAAGTATATTACCATGGTTTACACTCATTTTTAAACATTTTATGTTGATATTACATCCCCCACCACACACTAATACAATGTTTCTCAAGAAGTACTTCATGCGATCAATGGAAAATCAACTTTACCACATTATGTTAATACTAGACCTGCGATGCTCCTAGCAATAGATCATATTCCCCACATAAAACTAACTTATGTGATCCATACTCTAGTCCACTAACATGGGCTATGTTTCTAGTTATATCCCCTAGCCATCTGGGGATTTATTCTTTATCCCCACATAATCGAACCCAGGGATGACATTAATTAAATTGTTCAAGGAGATTCTTTGTTTCCACTAATCCATGTGGTGTAGTGGTACATGTGATGGTCCATGATTGTTGTCAAGCCTGGGGCAGTAGATTTGAATTATAGGGGAGGTGTATTAAATCCTAGTATGTCTCCAGGACTATACCTTCTACATGGAGGTGTAACTCCACAGTGTTCTAGTCTGGAGTAATAGTGAGTGTGGGGAATGGCTAGACTGCAGCTCGGTTTGTTAAGTAGTTATTTTTTGTTAGACCCATAATTATCCTAACAATAGACAATATAACACGTATCCCATTATCTCTTGGACGCTGCGATAACAAGGCATCTCACTAGGCTTGGTATCTGGATATCTTCCCTAGCTCGCTAGAAATTTATATCACCTCCCCAGAGATTCCAACTCGTGGCTGACTAGCATAATAACCATTGAGGACCATCTCTAGTACCACTACACCATATGGTGTAGTGGTACTCATGACGCTTTCTAGTGGATTTTATTCCTAATGTACTAGGTTCGAATTTTGGAGGATGTGTATTAAATCTTAGTAGGACATGAGGACAATACCTACCACATAGAGGTGTAACCCACTAGTGGCTTAGTCTGCAATAATGTAGGGCATGTTGTGTGGCCATAATATATCCCACATAGTGGTGTAGGTATTTTTTGATGGACCTGTGATGTTATCAATAATGAAACATATATCCCGCAAACCATAAACTAGTGGTCTCTATGCTAATTCATCCTCTAAATGGTCAGACTATCTGGATATCTCCCCTATCTAGCTAGGAATTTATTTCAACTACCTATAGATTAGAACTCAGGTAAGAATAGAATAATATCAAGTGGGGAGAATCTCTACAGTACTACACCACATGGTGTAGTTTTACTCATGAATCTCCCTGGTGGCTATTAATCCTAAGGTCCATGGTTCGAATTTGGGGGGTATTAAATCCTTGTATAGAAAGGGGAAAAAAGCTACCAAGTGGAGGCATAAATCTCTAGTGGACTGATCCATAGTAATGGCGTACTTTGGGTATGGCTAGACTACAACCCAGTTAGTAGAGTAGGTCTATTAAAAAAGAACATTTTTGGACCTTTGATGATCCCGAAAACATAACATATACCTCACAGCCCACTAAATCATGGACTCTATGCTAACTAGGTCTCTAACTGGACCACGAATCTGGATATATTTCCTAGTGATCTTGGGATTTATTTCACCCCCATAGAGATTTGAACCAAGGGATAACTGGCATAATAACCATCGAGGAGAATCTCTAGTAAAACAATGAAATATGTGGTAGTGGTACTAAAGAATTTCCCATGTTGGTTAAATTACATTGAACTGCAAGGTCGATTATTTGTGAATGGTAAATAAATCCCTACCTAGATATGGGATATATCATGATTTGCGGCCCAAGCTGGTGTCCTAGAGTAAGGAGCCCATGAGTTTGTGGGCTGGGGGTATATGGTCTATTGTTGAGAGGGTCACGGATTTAATAGTAAAAATGAAAGGGTCCTCAATATATGACCGTAAAAGGAATGATTTATTCCATCCTAGACAAAGTAGATTACACTATATGATAAATTAATTAGAACATGAAGTTAAAATATAGTCATACCTCATGAACAAACTATATGACACCTAGGGTGATAATCCTTGGAATCTATGTGAGACGGGCATGGTATTCCTCACATGATATGATTTCCCAAACACATGGGAATCATTAATACAAGAGTCCCATTCCATATATATTATCATTTGTTCCATATAAAAAGTTTCTTTATCACATGGTTTTATACTATAAGAAATATTCTAGAGTGCATGAACTTAAAAGGAACACAACTCATCATGATCACCCAATATCAAAACTATGAAACAATTCCTTTTAATAATTATTAAATTTGAGGACTATGTGTTGGATGATTTAAATTTCTATGAGAATCCTAGTGACACTGAGATCCCAATTCCAAGTCCTAGCTAAAAGACAAAACAAATTAATTATTCCCAGAATATCAGAAAAAACAGAGAAGTTAATCATTTTGTAGAACCTTGTATGGATTGTTTACTATCTACAATGGATACATAGTGATGTCTATTCCTTCTATCTTCGTGCTAGACACATCATTCTTGTAACTGCAAGTGATTTATTAAAATGAAAATTATGTTTCATAATATATTAAATAAGAAACACCAGTAGTATATGATAATGTAACACCCATAGACAATATGATTTATTTATTTTAAAAAAAATTTAATTTCATTGGTACCTCCATTAACATGAAAAATCGGCTTTAAATGAAACACAGTACTCTATTAAAATATTTTTATTTATACGTTACCATTATAACATTGAAATTAAGTTCAATGTTAAAAATATGAGTACCTAAATTATAAAAAATAAATTTTTACACATGTAAAATATAAATACAATGGATATATAATGATTAAAAATAATATAAGTACTATTTGAAATATAACAAAATGTTTCTGAAAAATTGTATTTTTCAAAAAGTTAGTTTAGTCACGATATTCATACATAATTTAAATTCAATGAGATATAATTTAATAAAAAAAATTTTATTAAAAATTTTATTATTAAAATAAATAGTTAAAAATTAACTTCGAGAATATTTTTGAGAATTTTATGAAAAGATTAATTTTTTGATGAATAGTGATAGATAAATGTTTTATTGAAATATATATTTTAATTTAAATTATTTAAATAGAAAATTTATTTTTTTAATTTGTTTTAAATTTAAAATAGTTTATTTATATTTTTATAAACCCCATTCCATTTTTTGTAATTAATTTTATATTGAAATTTTAAATTAAAAATGTCTATAATTTTAAATCATTTCTCTTTCAAAACCCTCTATTTTTCACCATATGTGTGGAATTAATTTTAAATTAAAATTTTATAATGATATGGATTTAATTTGAAAAAATGATTCCCATATTTTTTATCATAAAAAATAATATTACCTAGTGAGGTAAATTTAATTTTTGACCATATTAAATAGTGAATATTGTAAAAATTTATTACTGTGATTAAGGATAAAACAGGTTTATCATCGGATAAACTAAAAATATAAGTGTTAAAAAGAACTATTAACTTGTATGATTAATGTATTCATGAAATATATTGTCAATATAAATTAAATGGTTTGATAAGGATGCATTTTCAATTCTTTTTTTATGAGAAAAATATAAGTATCAATATATCTTTTCCAAATTTCAATGTTTGTCCTCTCCCCCACTTATGAAATAGAAAATAATCTCTCCCAAAAATAACACATAAAAATACAATTATTTCAGCTAATAAAAATATAAATATTTTCTTTAATTACCTACCCACATCTTGGTGGCCTTGTTTTAATTATGAAACCTTGTTTATAAAGGCTTTAATTATTAACCTAACGAGGATTTCCGAAGAAGATATAAAAATACAAAACATGTGTTTTTATATTATTTATAATCCCACCATCATAAAATATTATTAAAATTTCATAATATAAAAAAACTAGTATATCGTATATAATTTTCTTTTATTACATTAATTTCCTGACTTATATCCATCTCCACTTCGATTAAATGCAATACGAAATAATTAATCAGGTGTACAGAGAACAACCGTCTCGCAAACCGATATGATTATTTTTCCATCACCAACATCAAGTAAGGATATAATAATTTCATTAAAAGTATATATATATAGAAATTATGACACTATTATAATTATTTTTTAAATAATGTAATATACCTTCATACTTTCTATTACATGGGGGCATGGTAATGTCGCTCGTGTGTAATACATACTACTCCCTCACAAAGAGATGTATTTCGTTTTACACTTATGAATTACATGGATGTTATTAAGTATAATTTAATGAAAACCTGTGATATTAGTGACCTAAACATACTTCTAGGAATATAATATCACATCCAACATCTTAACATACAATCCTTTGGAATATAATAACTTTTCTAGTGCATACATGTTGATTACCACATCCATATAGCGATTTAAAATAAATTCATTTTATTTTTAAATGGATGTCACAATGTTTTGATTTAATTAATATATATAATTTAAATTATATAATATTCTGAAAAGTTGTATTAAAAATTATTTTCCTTTCATTCCATATATCGATAAAATAGAAACAATGCTTTTGTGTTTGTACAACCCACCATCTCCAGGAATAGTGTAAGTCATTTTTCCATATATTACATTAATAAAATATTATAAATAATTATATATGATATTATTATCTAGGAAGATGTTCTATAGACAATGGAACCATGATAAAAATAAAACAACCCGAATTATTGAACCAATGCATACATGCAAAAAATGCCAGTTATCACCAAAAACATTGACTTTAAGAATGAAATATTAATAAAATGAACTTTAAATACTATAATTTTATCATATATCATATGAAATATATGATTTTTGTTATTTATTAGATATATATATATATAATAAATATATATTAATTATAAAATAAGTATGGACTTGTATATGAAGGAAGTCATACCATAGGTAATGGTTTCTCATCACATAGTAACTTCCCTAAGATGTATTCCAAATTAAACCCTTAGCTATTTTGAGTGGTTTATACAAAAAAAATTATATTAAATTTCATAAATCCATTTATCTCTATTTATTTAATGATTCATTAGATTTTATTTATTTCATGCTGTTTTTATTCAAAAGTTAATAGTGGCAAGGGTCTGTTTTGTAATCTGATCGCTTATCATTTTTTTGGATTAATATTAAGATGCTAAAATATTATGATATATAAAATAATTATCTAATTATTTTTATTCCATTAATTTTTATCAATTATCATTTTACATAAAAACAATACCTTCCTCTCATTGGTACATAAAATTGATGAGAATTGTTTTACAAAAAAAAAATTAATTTCTATTTTTTGTTGAAATTCCTTTTCTCTTTCATGTCCATGTTTTCTAAAATGTACAAAAAATATATAAAAATTACATAAATAATTAATTAATCAAATTTTTATGATTATTTGTACTGATATAAAATGTTTTAAAAGGAATTGTTACATTTTTCTGAACAATGTTCTTTTTAACTTTAAAAAAAATAAAGGAATCATTATTTAAATAAACATGACATGTGTATAATTCCCAACCATCATGAACACACATTAAATTGAAGATATAGTTACATGTTTACATGGTTATTTTTAGTTATATTTATCTTAATATTCTCTAAGATCTTAGTTTGAAAAAATTATTTTCAAGGTGAAAATGATATTTTCCTCAGGAAAATACTTTAGGTATTTTTATAGTGTTTGAATTTATAGAATAAAAACAAACATAATTTTACATATATACTTTTTTGAATATATTTCAATGATACAATAGTTATTATTTTTAAGGATCAATGATTATTAGTGCTAAGACCAAGCGTATATGGAAGGTGATTGTAGTTAGATGTTGTCTTATTTTTGTCAAGAATGTTTTACAAAGAAGAAAAGATGTTTGAGAAAACAAACTCACTTGTTATTTTAATTGGTCTATCTATCATATTCAAGGAATCAGAAAAACATTTCTAAAATATTTCAATCACATTGAGTAAGAATATTTTTGGAAGTAAATTTTTATCAAATTCACTCTAAATCATGTTTGAATTGATTGATCGTTTTGGAGTAGAATCATAGTCTTCAGGACTACAATTTAAATCAATTGATTATTTTATTATCATCATGTTCTTATAAATCATGAGTATTTGTAAAACATGTGAAGTAAGATGGATGAATGAAATGGGATTGAAGGATATTCTATCAATTTTATTTATATTGATCTTATTTGTATGGAAGGAGAATAGAATATGTGGATCATATTTACCCTAATTATAATCATGTTGATTGAAATATTATCTATTATATTCAGATTAGTTGAATTTTGGAAAATTGTATCCAGGGTGAGTAGTAAAGAAAGATGGGTGTTGGAGCTTTGGGGTGTTTCAATACATTCAATTGAAAGACTAAATATTCTAAAGATATTCTCAAATTTATTCAATATCTTCATGAAATCAGGACCCAAGAAAAATCATCAAATTGATGGATTTTGCTGACTGTGTAGCTACTGACATTGGTCTATTATATTAATCAAACCATATCATTAAGATAGAATGTTTTTCAACATGAATTGTGATAATTTAAATCAGTTGGGTCTAATTAAAAATGTAATGAAAGAGACTAATTAACAATGGTGTCAACTATTTTTCATGGTTGAATGTGTTTTCAAAGGTAGAGCATTAATCCTGAAGACTTTGATGATTTGTGAAAAATGTGAGAAACCAACAGTACATGTTTTATGTTAGACCAATAAAAAATAGATAAAACCCTCAATGATTGAAGACAATGATTTTAACAACTGTAATATGATATCTGATTTATTTTCCAATGTTTTTAATCCACTAGATCAAAATTAGATCTGAATGAAATAGATGTATATTTTTGTCAAGGGATACTTGAGTTCTGAAGAATTTTTTTTTATTCATTAATTTGTAAATATAATAGTAAAGATTAATCAGAATGGGGTTTGATAAAAATATGAATGGTATATATTTATTCATGTATTTATGTTTATCCAGTTCAGGGCATTGTAATGATGAAATCAGACTGATCTAATCAATTAAAGAATCAGAAACATGTAGGTGATTTAAATGAAAGTCTGAAGGAGAACCGAAGGTAGCAAGATGAATCAAGAAGAATCAATGAGCATTGAGGAATTCAGATATACAACCTGAAATATATATATTAATTGAATTTTTTTGAGTGGGAATCCATTTCATATTCCGACCAAAACCACTCTTGGGTCACCTATAAACAGTGAAAGTACTGTTTACTTTTTCTAATGAATATTATGTTCTGGTAGTAAGAGAAATAATATCTACATTTCTATGTAAAGAATAAGTTTTATGTATTGAGATCTACTATAAACGTTTTGATGGACTTATGTGAAAGGATAAGATACAAGATTTCAATACATGTAGTTGGTCATTGAATTATTTGTTCATCATATTTATAGATTTATCATATTCTTCAAGTAATCATATTTAAGCGGTCATCATATCGGGCTAGGGAATTGGATAGGGATTTATATATTGGGATTTATATATTTTGAAAGAAAGTGTTTAGAATTTTTTTGATCGTATTCAAGAAGAGTCATATATATTTTATTGGGAAATCATATTTGAAGATCAAAATGGAAGATCAGATAGGTAAATTAGATTTATTTCTATATCAAATTCTTGATAGTTCTTACTCTCTTCTATTTTAGAAATAGAAGAATTGTTTAATTGTAGAAAAAATTTTTTGATGTTGAAAAAGAAGCACAGGTAACACATTTTTATGACACTAACATATTATTTCCCCATTTATGTTAGAGGGTTCACATTCACTATGGAGTTTTTTCACATAGTGTTACATGAGTGAAAGGGAATATCCATTTCATTGAATTTTATATGAAAAGGAATTATTTCATTTGAACAGTTTTGTATTGTATTATTTCTAAACAATACAATGTTTAAAGCTATTATAATTTAATACTAAACCTTATAAATACTTTTGTTCATAATGATGTGTATTTGATTTTTTTTCTACAGATAATGAAATTTATTAATAAAAGGATAATGTTTATTCTTTTTCAAGGATTCATAAATGAAAAAATCATCACTAATTCACCCTATCCCCCTCTCAGTAATAAAATTATCCTGACTAGGCACATTCAACTAGTATTAGAGCCATTTTGGTTCCCTATACTTTTTCATTGCTGATGAAGAATTTAAATTGTGTGAACAGTAAAGGTGTTATGAATTTGATTGGAAATATTTATTATATATAAAAAAGATATAATGATTCTATATATTATTTATATTGGATATGATTCTATTGACATTTCAATAGATGGGTTTCAACTTATTGATTTTGATGATCCTGTTACATCTGTTAATAATAAGAATCCTGATAATTATGGAAGGGAGAAAAATGATTTATTATAATCACTTAATGAATGTGAATTCCTATGGTTAAAATTTTCTCAATAGAAATAGGTGTATCAGATAAATTGAATAACATATACGATGTAAATATAAATGTAAATAAGGAAAAATGAAAAATCTAGAGATTGATGTTTGAATATTTTAAGATGGGTGAATACAAATCTGTTTGGGAATTCATTACCATGGTAAATGACATTGTCAGCATTATCAAATGACTTAGTAAAAAGTTATATAACTCTATATTTATTGATAATATTTTAATAATTCTTACCAATAATGTTTATGAAAAATTTTACTCTCTAGAAGGACAAGATACTAAAAAATTATCTATACATTATTTGTGTATCCCTCTGATTATTTATGAAATGAAAAGGGAGAAAACTATGATAAGAAATACAGTAGTTGATAGGGAAATGTCATTTAAGAATGCTATGAATGATATGTCAAATAATATTCTTATTGAATATTAATATGGTAAATTATATTCTAAAAATTAGGTATGTAAAAAATTAATTATATTTTATCCTTATTTTATAAAAATGTGAAATTTTGTATAGGGATGTTTAAAAGAAAAATTCCATTTACATTTTTTGAATGTCGATCTGTTGGGAATTTTGATGCTAATTTTCATCAACTAATGAAAGAAGAGGATAGTAATAATAATAAATAATCCCATGAATATTATAGAGGAAACATAAAGATAATGTAAAATTTTATTCCACGGTGAAGGATTGAAAATTATTCAATTCCAATAGAAGAATATTCGTATCAAAAGATGGCGATAAAAAAGGTGGTGATGATGAATCTGATAAATATATTTAGTATGATATTGAGAATACTCTTATTACAATGGTAAATGATGGGATCAAGTAGTTCCAAAGATGAAAAACTTGACTAGAATTTCATTTCAAAGAAGATTTGAATGAATTTCTAAGATGTATCATAAGTCTTAAAAATAAAAATAAAACGTTGGAATCTTAATATTCCCCATTAAGAAATCAAGAATGTTTGGATGATAGAAAGGTTAACCTGGGGACTAATATTAGTTATCTAGATAAATCTATTCACCATGAAAATAATCATTATGCGCTTTTGATGGTGAATTTGAAAAGAAAAGTATATGAGTCAGAACTTATCCAACAAAAACTTTCTATATATAAACGAAGAAATACACGATAAAAAACTCTATCTATAATTTTGGTTAGAGTTCTTGAATTAAGAAACATAAGGAAGATAAAAAAATTACCATTAATGGTTGCTATGAAAGGTGGAATTATTTCTGAAAATAATAAATATGGGAATGTTATGTATGTGGCGAAAACCAACAATGGGGAGAATTCAGATTTTGAAAAATAAAAAATGCCTGAAAATATTTCCAAATACACTAGAACTGAGTATATTTATAGAACATTTTA
Source organism: Viscum album (assembly GCA_963277665.1). Taxonomy (NCBI): domain Eukaryota; kingdom Viridiplantae; phylum Streptophyta; class Magnoliopsida; order Santalales; family Viscaceae; genus Viscum; species Viscum album. The sequence continues at coordinate 1,208,504,078 of OY728162.1, forward strand.
TTATAATAAGGAAGAAATTAATAAATAATATTCATATTGATAACATAAAGGTTTATGTCTTAGAAAAGACAGGAAAGAAGTTTTTTGATCAAAATATTCACACATCCGGTTAGTATTGATGTTTCAAGGGAAAGTACTCTTTTTATAGATATTGCTGGTATTTTGGTGTATTACGAAATATGGGAAACAATTTTAGTTAAATCAATAACATCACCATCTTTCCATGGGTTATGGAAGGAAATATTTTTGGGGGAGTCAATGCCCTCCAAATAAGGAGTATGATTAGACTACCCTAATGAAACCTGTGAAGGATGATGTAAGAATTAGAAATAGATTTCAACCATTAGAAACTATATGTGAAATATTTGAACATTCTATAAACCATTAAAAAAATTCTTTTATTTTTACCTACACACAAAAAAAAAATAACTTAATAATTCTCAATGTCCAGATGTGAATAAAACAAAGAAGATGAAAAATTCCTAGTTGTTGAAACCACTCAGACCGCTAAAAAAGTATAATGACCGTGTATTATTGATATTGAGTGTTTTCTAAAAGGATAATATATTTTTTTTGTTTTTAATGGAAGGTAATGATTTTAAAAATGGAAATGTGACATTTGGAGGTGTTGAAACTTTGAGGATCGAAGGTATTGGGTTTGCTATCATTAGAAAAAAAAAGTTAAAATCCATCAAATATTTATATGTTTATGGGATGAAACACAATTTTCTATGTGTTTCACAATTTTTTCATGTGGGTAACAAATTTATCTTTATCAAAATTTGTAATTTTTGTGAAAAGTGAATAAAATGGAAATATAGTTACAGGGGGGTGACATACAAAACAGAATATGAACCATGTTAGTGTAATATAAAACTCTTATTACTTGAGTTTGGTGGAAGAGTATCAAAATGTGGAATCAAAGCATGTGACATATTTTTCAAAAAAATATTAGAAAATTAACAAATAGAGATAGTGTTTGATATATTCCTGATTTTCCAAGAATAATTTATTTTCATTGAATTATTTTCTATAAAAGAAATATCAAAAATTCTGTGCATAATAAAATTTGTATTTGTTCAAAAGTATCCATGGAGATTATTCATTATGATATTTATGGGCCAATGAGAAAAAAATAATCAAATGAAGATAATTATTTATTATTGTTAATTTCATATTTTACTCAAAGTATTTGTGTTGAGTATATGAAACAAGAAACAGATTCTTTGAAAATGATTAAAAGTTTTAGAATTAAATCTTGAAAAATGTGAGTATTTAGTAAAGAAGTTCATAACTGATAATGCTGGTGAATATAGAAGTGAATAATTTGAAACTTATCATAAATAAATAATTTGGTATGAATATGATTCTATATATACAACCCCCAAAAATGGGGTTTTTGAATGGAATAATAGAATTTTTGTGGGAATATAGAGAACTATGTTACATAAATATAGCATTTCTCAATACTATTAGAGGTTATCCCTGAGCACTATTGTATAAAAAACTACTATTTTTCATAACCCCAACCCTAGGGCTCGTACCATGACTACCCCAAGCCCGCCTTACATAGTCCAGGGGGTGGCAACTAGCACCGATAAGGAACATCCAAAAAGGTTTGTCCAATTCATTTAAACATGTACACACTCACACATCACAAACTGAAAGTAAAATGGATCCAGAATACTATACCAAAACCACAGAGGAAAGTACAAGGGGCTATAATTCAAGACCAAATTCACAATGTAATATTAAACTACCCCGGTTCATCTGCTCAAGACCCTATATTAATGGTAGGTGAAGGGTAAATACCTATAGTCATACTAGTATACCTATATGTCCCATATCACTGAGCACCACCTAGTCCTAGACCACCATGATCTCTGTCGAAGTGTATGTCCATCATGTCCCACTAAGCACCACCTGATCCCATAAAACCAAGGTTTCTATCGAATCCTTGATAACCTCTACGAGACACGACATGTGTGGGCAAAGCCTGTGTAGTGATGAGTAACACAATACTAAGTAGGGACCCCAAACCACACAAAAAACTCCATAATTTAGAGTATGCGCAAGGTACTTCTAGTACACTATTGAGATGAGTAAACTAAGTACACCACTGAGGAGAGTACGACATGTACTCTATATACACCACTGATGATAGTACGCCAATTACTCTAAATAAACCATTGAGGAGGGTATTCCAAGTATAAGAAGTTCACTTCTGAGTAGTGTACACCACGTCTTCTAAGTACACCACCAAGGCGAGTACACCATGTTTCATCTCATGCATGTATAATCTAATGTATATAATGAAATACCATCATTCTCAACACTTAACACCTTGGGCTGCTGGGGTACTCCTCCCAAATGAGTGTTGTGGGTATACTGGGTCACATAGAGTCTCTCCCCACTGTGGGCATTTGGGGTTACACAGAGTCGCTTCCAACTACCGTTGGACTGATGTGGTACTCATCTATGATTAGTATCATGGGTATTCTAGGTCACACAGAGCTATTCATCTCCATGGGAATGCTAGGTCACATGGATCCACATGCCACATTTTCCATGGTACTAAGGTACTCCTTCCTGATGAGTATCATGGGTCTGTCAGGTCACAGAGAGCCACTCCAAAGCATGGGCTTTCCGATTCGCACAGATCCCCTTCTCACTGATCCATCATAGCTGATCCACACAGGGTATCTTATTAGTAGTCTTCAAGACTCATTTATTCATAGGATCTCTGCACATAGTACGCTTTAATTCTGGAATAATCTATCCTCAACCCATTATTATTATTCCAACATCCATGAAATCCTTCATAGAGTATTCGAATAACACTAACTCATCATGAGGGTTCCAATGCCACAAACAGATAATCAATCAGACATCTGGTATGAAAGATATATGAGTTTTAGTAATAAGGGGACGGTCTTGTCTTGGCCTGGTCCTACCTGGTAAGACATACATGACCAACCCTGCCTGGGGGCCCCGCTCGCCCAAGCCAGATTCGGCTGATCTGACCCGACACGGTTCAGTTTCATTCCATCCCGGTCTAGCCTAGGCAGTGGGCTAGTATTGTTTGGTATCACTGTTCTTGGATCAATTAAACAGGGGGTCTAGCCCACCAGGTCGCTCGATGACCTAGTGCTATACGGTCAGGCTTGCAACTGGAAAACTAGTTTGTTCCCTGTCCGGGCCGCTCAGTGGCCTAGTGTTATTTTATCAGCTCATCCCATGTACCAGTTTAGATTGTATGCCCTAGTACGACCCACAACAAGGTACAAGACAACTATATCTCGGACACCCAGTAGGGAATCTGGTTTTAGTGCACTGCTGTTGGCTAGGCTATCCTCATTTGTTGCCCCTGCACATAGTCATTGGACCATGTGTCGGCAAGACCGCAACCCATGCAGCATGGGCCGCATCCCTCTACCAGCCACTAGCTCACTATCAGTGGATCTTTCCAGAACACCACGGCCCGATCCACCCGCATAGTCTCCCCCAACACATCATTGTGGCAGGTCACCACATTCCCACGGCCACTGGCACACATGCGGCCTCTTCCACGGACCATCGAGTCTGCTCCAGTGGTCCGTTCTTCGCATCATCTACACCTCCAACCTCCAGGGGGTGCTGCCTTCCCTTCTAAGGCATCAAAACCTTCGTTCCACATTTTTAAAAGTTCATTAATGAAGAACAACCAATGATTAAGGGCTGTAAACATGTTCAGATCAACCTACAACCTCCTCATTAGAGTATAAACATTAGGAGGGTTGTGATTGATATTCTATCAACCAAATAATTAATCCCGATACAAAAATCCTAACAACAGGCATCCTACTTTAATAACAAGAGATCCATAGTTTAAACTATTTGTGGTGTGATCCTCTTTTGTTGTTTTATAATGAAGAACAAGAAAAGTAATTAAATTAAGGAAAACCCTACCTGGGGAAGGTTTGTCATTGGTGTCGATCTGTTCAAATCTGTTGGAATTCATTGATCTCTAGTCTAGGATCCTACTTCCAAGGTGTCATCTCCACATTACAATATGATATAATTCTTAATTAGAGAGAAATTACATCTCATTTTGTCATTTAAATTCCAACTGGGATTCTCCAACCCGTTATCTCATTAAAACAGATACATGTCGCATCACTTTTGTTACTCTAATTCATCGAGATGTTACATTGTATAATTATGAAAACAACATATCTATTATACTTTGATTAATGATCCATTACACTACACACTTAATATCCTCATTAATGGGGTTCATCACCACCATGACATCACACTGTAGTTTTGTCCTACCATCTCTCAATGGCTAGGAAAAGAAAAGAAAATAATTTTTAATTTATTTTATTTCACTTATAAATTTTTTGAAAGCTATAATTTTCCCTCAACTAGCACCGGTCGATGTTAGGCCCATTATTAGGTAATGTCATCATTCCAGATGCAACGTTGTCCTCAAATAGTCTATCTTGGCACCTTTATAGATGTTTCCTAATATTCACATGCGCGCCATTTTAATTCACTTAAAAAAATTCCAAATGCTATCATTCACCATCGACCTACACCAGTCAAGGTTAATCTCCACCAATAAGAAAAAAACCCTCAAAATATCAATGGTACAGTAGGATTTTGAATCTGTGTTACTGTTTACGAGTTAAAATTATTTGGAAATAAAAACAATTTTTGCTTAATTTTATTATTTACGGCCAGAAACTAACTTCTATTGTTGGCTTGTGCTGGAAAATGTTTGGTTCTACATAGAGAAATCATATTCTCATGATATCAGTGATGGTATAATATTTTTAATATGAGTCACCTTTTGGGAGTTATAATAATTTCCATAATAAAATAAAATAATTTAATTATTTAATTTACGGTAATTCTATTTTTGGGTTTTCACACTAGAGCCATCCGCCAACTAAATTTAAGTCGCAGCTAGGGTAAACCCACCATCTTGAACGTAATGGTGCCCTCAGATTTTTGATCCAAGAACCTTTTTATGATTTCTTCCACTTTTTTAGGAACACTTTTCATGTGAAGTATTTAAAATGTAACATTTTTTTATGGATCATTCCAAGAACTCTCGGCCGCGAAATCACACTCTATCTCAGCACCAGGTCTCAAAAAAATCGTATAAAAAACATTTAAGTAGAATTTCTAGAAAATTACATTAACCCCCCCCCCCCCATTTTGGGATTCACATCTATGTAAGACAATAGAAGTATAAACAAACAAATTGAGTACTGAGCATGAATTTGAGCCTCTCTATTTCGTGATCTCTTTGAGAGAATCATGTACTACCACCAAATGCGTACTAGATGAATCAACCATCCACAAAGTATGCACTCCTGTCGATCCTCTATCTCCCCCAATAACTACGTAAATGTCATCCTATAGTCAATTTCTAGATCTCACAAGTCAATTACGTGTGATGCATCATGCACATACCTCGTCATCTATGACACATGAAAAACATCATGCACATGTTTCATCATTGGTGGAAGACCTAGTTGGTACACCTCCTTGCCAACTCTTCTCAGAATCCCAAAAGATCTAATGAACCTCAGAGATAACTTTCTACCCTAACCAAATCTTTGTATCCCTGATCAAGGATAGGCACATTGGAATATGTGTTCCCCCACCTCAAATTCCAAGGGTCTCTATTTACTATCAAAATTGCACTACTATCAGCTCTTTGTAATCTTCATCCACTCTTGGATGATCTCCACCTTCTCAGTGGTAGACCATACCATCTATGAACCAATGAGTACTGACTCCCATGGGTATATCCAGCATAACAGTAACCTATATGGTCATCTATAAAGTGCCACAGATGATGCCATACAAATGGTGGAGTGGTAGCTCTTGTTGTATGAAAACTCCACCAGTGGTAGGTGGTTGTCCCAACTATGACCAAAATCAAGAACCCAAGAATAAAAAATTTCCTCCATGGTCGGTGTGGTCCGCTCTGTCTGACTATCTGTTTGTGGGTGAACGGATGTGAATAATCACAGTTGAGACCCAAAAGCCTCCAACAATCCCTTCCACAACTGGATGTAAATATTGTTTGACGATCTGAGACATTCGTAGATTGGACACCATGGTGATGATCTATCTCCAACATATAGAGGTGTCCAATGCTCTCTATTTAACCCTTCTCTCGAATGAGTAGGAAGTGGTCCTACATTTTCAGTCATTATATGATCACCCAAATGGTATAGTTCCATCTAGACATTCATGGTAATCCTTTCATGAAGTCTATAGATATTCCATCCCACTTCCACTCTAGTACCATGAGGGGTTTTGTCAAACCATTTGGAACCTGGTACTCATCCTTCACATACAAACAATTGAGGCCTCTCAAGAAAAAATATGCTTTTATCTTATTCATCCCCATACAACTGTACTGATAGAAGATGTCCTAATACAACTTCTCCACACCTAGATGTACCACAATGGGAGTTATATAGAATTCCATCAACACCTCCTCCCACAGAAGAAATGGTACTAGTGTGCATCCTACAAAAATGATGAAGTTCTCCCCAAATTTTAAATATCCATCAGGGGAATGCTCTGTGGACATCTTGGATATATAGTCTCATAGCTAGCATCTCCGAGTTATTTTGCCCTGACTTGTTTTTGGAGTGTAGGGGAAACTACCATCAGTTGAAGATAAGTTTTCTCATCTCAATCCACAATGAATATCTTTATTGAGTCCAACAACATCGAGGCCTTATTCAGTAGTTGTGAACTCAATCTCTTGATGAGAGTGTCTTAAACCACGTTCCCCTTTCCAAGAGTATAGATTATTTCAAAGTCATAGTCTAAGATGAATTCCAGCCAACATCTTTTTCTCGTGTTGAAATACTTTTGAGATGAGATATAATTGAGACTATTGTAGTCTGAATAGATAGAAACCCATTCTCCCATAGAGGTAGTGGTGGCACATCATCAGTTTGAATACTACCACTTCAAACTCAAGGTCATGAGTCCCATAGTTCTATTCATGTTGTCCCAATTGTCACAAGCTATAATAAATTAGTACTTTACCCTATATCAAGTCACAACCTAGACTGGTTCCTAATGTGTCACAGAACACCATGTAGTGGTTCCCTCAACTGGTAGCCTCACAATAAAAGCACTCATCTAACTCTGCCTCAACTAAATAATGATTTGTTGCAATCTCTCTATCCACACGAATGGTTTTCCCTTCTTCATCAATGTATTCATGGGTGTTGATACTCTAGTGAAGTCGGATACAAACCCCTTATAACACCCAGCCAACCAATGGAAGCATTGCACCTTGGCAACACTCATGTGTTGTTACCATGGAAGTGCTACCTCAATCATTAATGGATCCACCATATCACTATTAGATAAATGGTATTGACAATCTATTAGAAAGATTTACCTTCCCATTTATTTAAATTCGTTACCTCTTTCTAAGATGAATAAACTTACCCTTTGAGCCCAAAGCTATTGATCCCCTATCTTGGGACCTCTTCTCGGAACATCTCACACGTCCAAGTCTCTAATACTGACACCAGTTACCTTATTTCCCACTGTTTACATCCACTAGCTGTATATTCTCAGGGAAGGGACTTTCAACAACAAAGATTTTCTTTAGCATCCTAGCTTAAGTAGGAATGCACAAATGAATAGTGATTCTATGTATATCCATACAAACATTTGTCTCGGAGTTCCATTTAATGAATATCTAGTCATATCATATTTATTGAGTTCCGGTAAAGTTTGGTACGCCTCGATGAATACTTATCTACAAACATTTCCTCCCACCGAAGCTGCAAACGGTCTTAGGAATGAATAGACATTATCTTTTAGGGAACGACCCCTTCTCAAATAGTGGTTCCCATGATCTATCCATGGAAACATCACCTCATCATAATATCAGGTGAACTAAACATCATCATCTCCCCACTGAGCCTTATATAAGTCTCACTTCCAAGAATATCATTTAATCTAATGGTTCCCTAACTAGACAGAAAACTCAGTCACCAACTCAAGGTAGTTTTTAGTCACCTCTGATTCAAGATTTCCTCTGATCATTAGGGGTCTCTATCACTGAAACTCATTTAAGGAAATAAGCATGCATGTTTCTTCTACTAGTAGCGCTGGTGGAAACTACTAACCAACGGGTTGTGGAAAATATGGGACACCGTCCGAAGGTTCCACCTCAGGCAATGGTACCTGTACAAAAGCCTCATCACTCTATGGTCCATTCTCATGGTCATGTACTGCAATCCTATCTGGTTGTTTGTGTGGAGAATATTGAAAGGGATAATAATGAATCAGAACTAATAGATTATAAATGGTGAGATGAATCTGACTTAGAAATATCATAAGAAAACATTTGAAGATGCATTTAACAACTATTTCCATATTCTATGTCAAAAAGTTGAAATCAAGGCGCTGGTGCATGGATAAGTCTACCTCCACACCCATACTGGACTCCCTAGACTTAATGATTAGCTTGAAACACTTAACATTGTTTCCGCACAAAAAACATTTACAAACTCTTTTTTCTTCTTATATAACCCACCGCCTCTGATACCACTTTTTCACGAACTGTCCCCCAGTTCATGTTTCATGACTACCCCAAGATAGCCTTCCATAGGTCAGGGGCTAGAGACTACCATCAAGACGACATATCTTAAAAATGGAATTCATTTTACTTTAAACCTAAACACTTGAACAAATCACAAACTAAAAGTACAAATGGGCCAGAATACAAGAAAAAAACTACAAAGGAAAGTACAACTGTACTGGTTTTTCTTCTCGAGACCTGACCTGATGGGTATGTGATGGGTAGATTCATATAGTTGTATTAGTATGTTAATAAATACCTCCTAAAAGAGAACAACCTAGTCCCGATCCAATATTCTTCACCTCGTCGTGTTCATCCGTACTATCTCACTGAGCACCACTTGGTCACAAACCACCTTGGTCTCTATCGAAGCGATGATTACCTGCACGGGACACAACACGTCCAAGCAAATTCTATGTAGTGGTGAGTAACAAAATAGTCATTTGGGACCCCAATCCACAAAACAAAGACCATAAAGGAGATTACACACAAGGTACTGTCAGTACACCGCTGTGGTGAGCACACCAAGTACATTGAGTACACCACTATGGGGAGTACACTTAGTAATCTATGTACACTAATAAAGAGAGTACACCAAGTACTCAATGTACACCACTGAGGAGGGCACGCCAAGTACAGTAAGTACACCACTAGGGATATTACTCCATGTAATCTAAGTACACCACTAAGACGAGTACAACTAGGTTCAGGTTGCACAAGTATAATCTAATGCATAGAAAGTAAGACCATTAGTTATATAATTGAACACATTGGGTTGTTTGGGTACTCCTCCTTGATAAGTACAGTGGGTATAAAGGTTAACAAAGATCTTCCCCCTCTGTGGGCCTCCCAGGTCACATAGAGCCTCTTACCACTATCCTTAGACTCTTGTGGTACTCATACCTAATGATTACCATGGGTATGATAGGTCACATAGTTCCTATCCCCAAAATGGGTATACTAGGTCAAATAGAGACGCTCCCCACATTCGCCATCATACTGAGGTACTCTTTCCCAATGAGTACCATGGGTCTACTGGGTCACATAGAGGTGCTCCCCAGTGTGGGCTTTCTGGGTCACATCGAGATGATTCCCACTAGGACATCATAAATTATCCACATAGGGTCCCTTATCAACAGTCATTAGGTCTTAGTCAACCATAGGATCTCTGCATGTGGTGCGCTTGATTTTGGGAGAAACCACTCATCAGGCCGTTAATTATATTCAAACGTCTATGAAATCCTCCCTAAATTATTCTAAAATATCCACCTCACCGTTAGGGTTTCGTTGCATCAAAGATATCGTCAATCAGATGCCTGGTCTGAAAGATATTGATGGTTTAGTAATCTGGGGTTGGTCGCATCTGGGTCTCGTTCGACCCGGTCGGACTGACCTGACCAACCCAGTCTGGGGGCCCACATGCCCTGACCTAATTCTACCGATCCATCCCTACATGAATCGGATAGGGATCTATCCCACTAGGGTCTCCCAATGAACTGGTCCCATCCATCCCAACACGCTATTGGTAGTCCAGTTTATTCCCAGACCATGTCGCTTAGCAGTCCGTTGTTATTCTGTCTGGCCAGCCCAGATGTGTAGCATCCCAGCTTAAACGCCATGGTCTGACCCATATATATTGGGCCAAAAATCTCCATCCTGGGCACTGAAAATCCCATCCAGTTTCAGCATCCTGTAGTAGGATATTCCGACCACGTTTGGCCCCCCTGCACTAGGTCACTAGACCCCATTCCAACATGAGCCGCGACACGAGCCACTCTGAACAACGCAGCTAGATGGTCGCGTCCTTATACCAGCATCTAGAAAACATCCAATGTCGCTTTCCACTCTTTCAGGGCTTTATCCAACTGCAACATCTCCCCCGATGCACCATTGTGTGGTGACACCACCCGCACGTGGCTGCAGCCGCCAGCACCGACGCACTGACAGCCTCTTTCATGGACCACCAGGTTCGCTTCAGTGGTAATTTATTCATGCTATCTACAAATCCCACTTCCACGAGGTTCCTCCTTACCTACTAATGCCTCAAAATCGTTTTATCACCATTTCAAAGGATTTCCCATGAATAATAAACAATGTAGTGGTTATCGGGCCATGTTTGTGTCGTCATGCACCCTGTTCATTAGAGTTTAAACATTGGTAGGTTGAGGATTGTTGTTCAATCAAACAAATAATTAATCATGATAATAAAAACCCATCAAAAGTCTCCCTCCGGCAATAACAAGCTATCCACAGATCAACCTGTTTGTCGGCTGATCTGCATTTGTAATTCTAGAATAAAGAACATGAAATTAATTCAAATCAAAGAAACCCCTACTTGGGGAAGGTTTTTCATTGGTGTGGGTCCATTCAAATCTGTTGGAATCCATTTATATATTCTCCCATATCCTTACTTTATGTTATCATTGCTACATTTCACTCAATCAGCGTTCTTCATTGTGAGAAAATATTTCATCATTTTTTCAAGAAATTCCAACTCTTGTTCTCTAACTCGTTATCTCATTAGAAGAGAAACATGTCAAAACATTTCTATTATGATGTCTCATCACATTGTTATGATATTTCATTAGTGAAATAGTTTATCTGTTACTCTTTGATTAATGAGTCCTTAAGATTCTAATTTATAATAATCATTAATGGGGTTTGTCACCGCCTCGTCGAAGCACCTAATTGATGTCATGCCAAAACTCAACTGTGAGAAAATGAAAATAAAATATATTTTTAATTTATTTTATTTCTCTTTTGAATGGTCTTAAAATTAACGTTTTTCCTTGAACTACTCTAGTTTAGGTTAGGTCCATTCATAGGTAATTTTTTCATTTCAGATGCTACCGTGCCCTCATATTGTTCTATATGGGCAGCAGTTTAGAATTTCCCAAAACCACACACATGCTTGATTTTAATTTTCATAAAAAAGGATCCAAAAGTTATCATTCACCCTCGACCAATGACTATCAATTTTAATCTTTTCCTATGGGGAAATATCCCTCATGAGATCATCCATACTCTCGTTTTTCCAATTCATGTTACCATTTTGGAGTTATAAGGATTTGACAATAAAATAATTTTTAATTATTTATTTTATTTATGGCTAGAACCTGACTTCCACTGTTGGACCTCACTAGCCAATGTTAGGCTTTGCCAAAGGAATTCATACCCTTAAGAGCTCATTGCTTGTATTAGATTTTTAATATGAGTAATTTGTTATGAGTTATAAAAATTTAAAATCAAATAAAAAAATTTAATTATTATGTTTACTATTATTCCATTTTTTGGTTTTCTCACTAGAGGCCTCTACTGAATAATGTTAATTTATGTATAGGGTAAACCCTCTATCTTGAATGCAACGGTACCCTCACATTTCTAATCTGGGAAACCGTTGTCAGTGTAATTGGACTTTTTTAGTATAACATCTCACATGAGCTATTGAAAACATAACATTTTTAATGGATCATTTTGGGAACTCCATGCCTCAGAATATAATGTCATCTCAATACCTGGTCTCGAAATAATTCTATATAGTAATAATAAATATTACATGGAATTTCAGGTAAATTACGTTGGTTCCATTGAACTAATTCAAATATGAATCAATATTAAATATTGTTTGGGAAAACCCCATGTTTAAAACACTTAAGAGTTTTTGAGAGTCCATCTATTATAAAGAAGAATTGTGGAATCAATTGAAAGTTTTACTCGAGAGGTGATGATGGAATATTTTTTGGCTATGATCTAAATGAAAAGGGTTATAGATGTTTTAAAAAATTAACATGATGAATTTTTTATTCTATTTATGTAAAATTAATTTAATGATATGTGGAATAAAAAACGTTAGGGATGACTAGAAAGATGAGAAATAATGGTTTGATAGAAATTGAAAAAAGGATATAGACCATTGTAATCTGATATAATGAAAAAAATCAGACATAACTATTTCTAGTGAAAAGGAAGATACTCAAAAATATCATCGTAGGGGACAAAAATTACTGTATGCTTAGAATAAAATTGGGGATTAACATCCTAAGGTTAAAACAAGAAGAACAAAAAATGTTATGATGCATACATATTTGTATTGAAAAGTAGAGCTTAATGATGTAAAAGTGAATGATTAGTGATGATATGTTCATTTTTGGGAATGATTAGTGATGTTTTGAATGTTTTTTGAAAATATGAATAAGTCAATTTAATTTTCCTTGAATGGGGAATTAATTTACATTCTTAGGTTTCAAATTTTACAAGGGAATAAACATATCATTAATTCCCATGAAAAAATATGTTAAGGAACTTCTAAAGAGGTTTGGTATGGAAAATTATAACATATTTTCACAAGGATAATAGTGGAAAAGAAGATGAAAAAAATAGAGAAGTAAAATAACTTGATCAGATGGAATTTCATAGGATAATTAGAAGATTATTTTATTTGACTACCAAAAGATGTTACATTTCTAATATTTTTACTTTATGGGAAAGGTTTTAGAATTCTCCAATACAATCAAATTTAATTTATAGAAAAATAATTCTTAAATACATAATAGGCACAACAGATTTCAGGATTAATAATGAAAACATAGAAAGTATTGATTTATTTGTGTATTTATTTGTTGATTTAGGCAGAAAATTATGTTGATATAAGATCCACATATTGTGAAATATTACATGTGGAAAATAATTGTGTTAGCTTTCACTCAATGAAAAAGAATTAAGTAACATTAATTATGGATGAATCAAAGTATCTTTCTTCCACTGAAGCTATTACTCAACTTATGTTGATGAAAACATAATTAGAATATTAACTTGTGGAATTGAAGTTACACTTTTTCTTGGGTTGGGATAATCAATGTACAGTCAATATGAACATGAATCTAGTTAAAAATTCTATTACAAATCTTATTGATATCATGTATAATTTTATGATAGAGAATTTATAGATGAATTTATTGAAGTTGGAGTATATTCCATCAATGGAACAAGTTGCATAAATTTTTACCAAAACATTACCAAATGAATCCTTTTATAAATTTAGCTTTAAAATGGGCATCCAACCTATTTCCCATCAAGGTTAATATATTTTTCCCCCATATCCCATATTAAATTATATAGTGTTTTCAAGGGGGGGGGTATCAATTGTTTCATAAATATATACTTTTGATTGAATGTAAAAATGGGGAGTAGTTGGTAAGCTGTGAATTCATCATTATAAGTTTGTCAACTATTATAAATATTTTTTATAGTTGTTGTAGGAATCATATTTTTTGTATTATAAAAAGGTTTAAGAATATGAGGAAGAAAAGATAAAGGGAATAAAACATGTGGAATTTTTCTTAAACACTTCTTTGGAAAACATAGTTTTTCTATCAATGTTTCTATTTCACTACCATCAGTTATCTCACATAGGCATAAAATGTTTTATAATTATTAAATATCTCAATGATACAATGTATATTGATTTATGAAAGTTGGTTGACAGCAAAATAAAATGGGGAGATAGTTAGGGCTAATATGTCAAGGAATATGATCATATTTAGATGTTGTTGTTTTATGTCATGAATGTTTCAGAAAGAAGAAATGATGTTTGAAAAAATAACCAATCATTTTATTTGAAATGGAATTTCAATCGTATTCATTTGATCAGATATACATTTCTCGAAAAGTAAAATCATATTGGGGATGAATAATGCTAGATGTAAATGGTCAACATATTCACTCTAAATCCAGTTTGAATGGATTTATCATTTTAGAGGAGAATTAAAGTATTCATAACTAATATTTAAATCTTATGATTATTTTATGATCTTGGATTTCTCATAAATTTTGAGTATTTAGATAAAATGTTATGATATCTTAATGAATGAATGGGGGAGTTAAAGAGATGATAAAAATTGTATTCAGAATGATCATATCTGGATGGAAAGAGAAAAAATGACGGAGATCATATTTAGAATGATCATAATTCTGATGATCATAATGAAGACTATTTTAACTGAGTTAGTTGAATTATTGACAATTTTATTCAAGAGGATTTAGAAATAAAGATGGTTTCTGGTGCTTTGGGAAGTTTCAATACTTTCCATTTTCAAGACTAAAAATGGTAAAGGTGTTGTCAAATGTATTCAAAATCATGAAGGATATTGATGAATCTAAAATTCCCACATATTATATAATATATTTCAATGTTCTAAATCCCCCCATTGTGTTATTTTATGTGAAATTTTCACATTTTTATGTGTTAGTGGAATTTTGATCTCAAATGAAAAAATAGCTTAATTTTGAGATTTAACTGTTTTATTTGAATTATGTATTTAGGGAATATCATTTCACACATGAAACCAAATTGTTAAATTCCTTTTTTAGGTTTACTTACATAATTTTCATAATTTAATCCTTCTAGTGGCCCAGCTCAATCAATCATTTGGAGGCCAAAAATCAGCTTATAATCTAGACCTCGTAAACTATGAGCAGATTTGGAATGTTTTAAAGCTAAGATTGTATCTCGAGGTATATAGGTCCATTGGAGATGAAATTAAACAAGGATTTGTAAAAAAATTAGTGAAATTTTTTAATTATGGAGTACACGTCTGAATCCACTGGATAAAAGGTATGAAAGGCATTTGAAGTTCGTGTTGTGGAATATGAAGAGTCAATTTGGCAGATTAAATGTCACCACTACAATAGCCCAAACACATTCATATGTGGACCAATCAACCTGAAATATTATACATGAACACGGAAGGAATAGTGGAACAACTGTCAAGAAGGGTCCATTTAAAAATTATTCCATTTATTGGCCCTAAATGTCGTTGACATACGGAGGACAAAATTGAATTGATATTCATCATCCATTTTCTCTATAAATTTGTACCTCCTCTCTTTTTACTAGGATAGCCATTTCAAGGGGGATAATGTAGCGTTTTTTTCTATAATTTTTCTTAATTTGTTTATTATATATTAGTGTATCTTTCTCCATCTTCTGTTCATTTCTTATTTTCTTTCATTTCTTTTATTTTATGTGTTTCTCCCACCGTGCTTCTTTCTAACTCCATGTCTGTTGAGAGATAACATTCACTGTTGTTCGAAGGGGAAGGTGATGGTATTTTATTTTATAGTTATTTCTTGTTTTATAATGTATTCTTCTAAGAATTCAGTTGTATTAAAATGATTTTGTTGAGTTTTCACCCCACTTTCTCTATTATTTTTTTCTTACTCATTGTTCATTACTTTTCCTTCAGATTAGTATCTAATTCATTCAAACGGTGGAATTTGGATTGGGCATTGATGTAGAAGAGATTACTCCGGCATTCAGAGGTCTAGTTGTAGGGTAATACAATTAAAATGAGATGGTGTGGAGTGATAGTTCTTGATCTCCACATTGAATAACTCATTGATAGATATTTTTAATAACAATGACAATTCCCCCATGAAAACCCAAGAACAATGGTTTTCTTCTACCAAATTCTTTGTGTATTTTTCATCCTTTTATTTTGATTTTGTATTTTAATATATCTATATATTTATAATATATCTATATTTTATTCATTTTAAATTATCCACACATTTATATTACTATTATATTTTTAAGTTAGTTAGTTTATAATAGTCACAATCGAAAGATAGTGCGTGTTAGCGGCCTCTTTGTGATCGACCCTAGGGTGTGCCACTATGGTGAATTTTTAGGTAAATAAGAATTTTATTGAATTTTGGTTCATTAAAAAACCACGATCATCAATTTTGTGTCGTTGTCAGGGAGGCCAAATGATTATGCACACTATTTTTCATAAAAACCCAAATAACATTAAAATTTTCAGAAACTATGAAATATAATTTCATTGTATATCATTATTTTAATTAGGTAATGGATTATTTCAGTGATTTTTCATATGCACAGCCTAGTGATGAATTTTATAGAAATGAATAGACTTTTATGTTATAGATGGAACAAGATGCCATGATGATTCAATATTGTTTCAAAATCGATCAACAAGAAAGCAAGATGGTAGCATCGTTGGCGGCTGAAGTTGAAGAAGTTAATGATATATGGTTGGAACAACAAAAACAAAAGAAACAGTCTGATGAAGAAAAGTTAAATGCTGTTACACCTAAATTTGATGTTTAAGATCCCAAGGAATACATTAATACTCAACTTTTAGATTCAATCGTCTCTACTTGGCCATTACTTGAAGAGGTTCATGAAGATGTCCAGCCAATTGATATAACTATGTGAGATTCATGTGTTTTGGAAAAATTTTGGTATGATTTTGTTAAATATGAAAAGGTAAGTGATCCTCTCATATTTTTCAAAGAAGAATCAGTACCTCTATAACTTTCTCTTTCTTTGGAAGATGATGAATATGAAACTACTGAAAAATAATTCCCATTTGCCTTGTCTGAAGAGATCATGTTTCAAGGTGACCTACACGAAATGGTTGATTTTTATATAGATTCTCCATATTTCAATAATATCCATGTGGAATTATTTTTGGAATTACCTACTGAATTTTTTGAAACAGCATCACATGAGCAAGCCCTGGATGTTGAAGTTGAAGTGGCCAAAGATGTTGTGGATGAAGAAGTAGAGGACTTATTCTTTATCCTTCCCCCATATTCAAAGTTATACCACATTGAAAAAGGGTAGGAGCTACTATACTAAATTAATGGGTTCCTCCATAGTTGTTGTAGGATAAAAAGAATTGTAAGAAAAAATGTTCTGGTGGTTTCTAAGCATGAAACCCTATCCACCATTAGATTGGGGTTAAACTGCTACAACTACTAGACTAGGGGAAGTAAAAACATAGCACCTTCTTGGGGGTAAAACCATGAATTATCCTCTCTCTTTTCCCTTCCTCTTTATTTTAAATTATTTTTCTCATATTTTCTTCATTATATGCCTCTTACGTCAATTGGTAGTAGCTAATAGCTTAACTCAAATATGCCACTATAAAATAAATTCAGGTTGTATCATTCCTTCCCTTTATTTTTCTTCCCTTATTATTATTTTATTGAGTTACATTAAGGGGTAGTGAAATCTAGGTGTGGGGGAGTGTCATCCTACATATTTTTTATGTGATTTTTTTTTCATTATTTTTCATCATTTTAGGATTATTGGGATTTATTAAATGTTCTGATCATTTTTCACACATCAGTTGATTTTGAGAAAATTGAAATGATTTTTGAAGAAATGGATTTTAAAGGATTGTTGATGTGAAATATTTATCCTTGAATTGGATTTCCAAGAATTTTTTTTAGTTTGACTAATTTTTGAAATCCATATACATGAAACACTAACTCAAAAAATTTTCTAGCTCTGTGAGGTATTCTGAACCACTTTGAAATATTCTTTCTAATACCCAAACATTCTTGAGAAAAGCGTAGACTTTGTGTGAGAACCAGAACTTGTGACTTTTCTCTTTTGAATCTTTAGATTTCATTGAATCTCTTTGATATTATTAAGGATTTTTTTTGGAAAGCCATTTTTTATCTTTAGACCTACCTTTACATATATCCTTAGTTATCCCTTAGATTCCATGAATTTCTATATAGGTTTTAGCCACATTTCAAGCTGATTTTTCCTTACCTACCCACACTCTTAGTATAATTGCGTGGATATTTCAAGATTGGTTGTGGGGGAAGGGCTTTTCGTGTGCATTCTTTGCATGTGTTTCATTTAAGGGGGTTTTATGTTTGTCAAAATTTTGGTCAGTGGATGATAAAGTTCAAATTGGGCATGGCTAAACCATTCATTGTTCTTTATTTTCTTCATCTTGTTCTCCATCAAAAAAATGAAAAAATAGAAAAAATAGAGATGATCTTGAATTTATCATTGTAATTATTTATATGACCCATGTCCCTATCCAACATAAAAGGCATGATGTTCATTATTTCATTGTATTCAATTTTCATCTCATTCCCCCTAAAAAAAATAAAAAAAATTATGTTATGCCTTTCTTGAGCTTTAAAAAAAATAGGAAAATAAAAAAAAGGGAGAACATGAATGCAATAATTCTTTGTATTAATTTCCTAACTCATGTCCCATGTCATAAAAAAGGGGGCAATGTTTTTTATCACATTTTTATGGGGATTTAGTGAGGTTCATCCTGTGTTTTCACTTGATTATTGATGCATTGTGCTTAAGAGTCCAACCTCCTCTTTCTAGCCTTAATTTTTCAATAATTTTCCCACCAACTCTAAGACACAGAATTTAACTTGAAAAAGTCCCCATTATTAAATTAATTTTCATATTTCACGCTGTGGAGAGATGGGGATTGTCACAATCCAATGGTGATACATGCACTTTCCATGTATGAGCATAACCCCAGATTTAATTTCTCTACAGTGAAGAGTGACAAAAATTTCCAGGTGAGGAAGGTTTTTATTAGGCAATGGATGGATTTATGGGGTTGAATAAATTTAAATGTAAGGATTTCAAATGAATGGGAATAGTTTTTAACAGAAGAGACATGATGAAATTTCATTTTTGAAGAGATCATTGTTGTTTAATCATTTTTGATTTTTTTTGTGAATTTTGATTTGAATATATGATGATTGACCATGAGTGAAATGATTAAGTGTGGGGGAGTGATGAAGCTAAAATTTTCACATATTATATAATTTATTTTAATCTTATATATCACCTTATAGTGTTATTTTATGGGAAATTGTCACATTTTTAGGTTTTAGTGGAATTTTGAGCTCAAATGTAAAAATGGCTTAATTATGCGATTTAACTATTTTATTTGTATTATGTATTTAGGCCATATAATTTCCCACACTGAACCAAATTATAAAATTCCTTTTTTTAGGTTTACTTACATCATGTTCAGAATTTCATCCTTCTGGGGGCCCAGCTCAGTCAATCATTTGGAGGCCCAAAATCAGCTCACAATCTAGACCTCGTAAACTGTGAGCAGATTTGGAATGTTTTAAAGCTGAGCTTGTATCTCGAGGTATACCAGTCTATTAGAGCTAAAATTCAAAAAGGATGTGTAAAAAACATTAATGAACATATTTAATTAAGGCGTCCATCTCTGAATCTACCGGATACAAGTTATGAATGGCATTGAAATTTGTATTTGGGGAATACGAAGAGTCATATTGGTAGATTAAATGTTCGCACTAAAACAACCATAAATCTTTCATAAATGGACCAATCAACCTGAACATTGTGCAGGAACACCGAAGGAATAATGGAACAACATTAAATATGGTTCCATTTACAAATTATTCCATTTATTTGGCATAAATTTCATGGACATCCATAGGAAAAAATTGAATCAATATTTAATCATACATTTTCTCCATAAATTTTTACCTCCTCTCTTTTTACAAGGATATCCATTTTAAGAGTCTAAGGTGGAGTTTTGTATCTATAATTTTTCATAATTTTTATATTATATATTAGTTTATCATTCTCCTTCTTCTGTTCATTTATTATTTTCTCTCATTTATTTTATTTTATGTGTTTCTCCCCCCGTACTTCATTCTAAATCCATGTTTGTGGAGAGCTAAACCTCACTGTTGTACGAGGGGGGAAGTGGTGGTATTTTAGTTTATTGTGCTTTATTGTTTTATCGTGTTTTTTTCTAACAATTTAGGGGTGGTTAAATGATTTTGGTGAGCAGTCTCCCAACTTACTCTATTATTGTCTTCTTCTTCCACATTTATTACCTTTCCTTCCCATCAGTATCTAATTCATTCAAACAGTGGAGTTTGGATTGGGCATTGATGTGAAAGAGATTAATCCAGAATGTAGAGGTCTCAGTGTAGGGTAATAAATTTCAAATGAGATGGTGTGGAGTGACAGGTCTTGATCTCTACATTGAATAACTCATTGATAGATATTTTAAAAAACAATGATAATTCCACCATGAAACCCCAAGAACAATGGTTTTCTTCTACTAACTTCATTGTGTATTTTTAATCCTTTTATTTATATTTTATATTTAAATATATCTTTATATTTATAATATATCTATGTTTTACAAAATTTAAATTATCCCTCCATTTATATTAGAATTATATTTTTCAATTAGTTATTTTATATTAGTGACAATAGAAAGATAGTGCGTGTTCGCAGCCCGCCTGTGATCGACCCTAGGGTGTGCCACTATGGTGCATTTTTAGGTAAATAATAATTTAATTGAATTTTGGTTCACGAAAAAACCACTCTCATCAGAAATCATGATACAAGAAAATTTTTGGAACAGATGGAAGTTGTTGAAGTTAAAGTTTCTGACACCATTCCATCGTATTTAGTGTACATTCATAATTAGGTGGAACAGTTTTCAGTAATAATGATTGTAAAATAATTTATATTAAGTAGATGGAAAACATAATGACAAAGATATATCAAAAACATATTCAACCATTTAATATGGTTCACTTTGTTCTAAAATGAAGAGATTGAATCATGAAGACTTAGAAGAATTGTGAAAAATATGGGAAAATGAAGTTACTGGTTTAATGAATCACTGTGATATAAAAGATATAAACACTTGGTTATGGAATATGATGAGTTTTAGAAAATAAATATGGGCTCTGATTTATTTTCAAATGTTTTTAATAAACATGTTCAAAATAAGGGACAAAAATAGTTCGATATGTTTTTAGGGGGATCTTGAATTTTGAAGAACATGTTTTCATTATTCAATAGGTACAGAGCATTGTAACGGATAATCATAATAGAGTTTTAGAAACCATAAATGTTGTGTATTTATTCATATATTTATATTAAACTAGTTCATATTATTATAAACAAGTAATATAACTGAGCTAATCAGTATTGGAATCAGATTTAGAATGGTTATTAAAAATAATGTCCGAAGTAGAATTGAAGTCGTTAAGAATATTTGAGAATAATTTATAATTGTTGATAAATTCATAGAATCACAATAAATTAAAGGAATCATGATAATTTATTAAATTAGTTTGAGAAAGAAAAAATATCATATTCAAACAAAAATATCTCTCGGGTAACCTATAAATGAATAAAGAACTATGTGTTTTTTCTAATGGATGTATAGTTGATAGAGTAAGAAGGAGAAGCTCCCCATTTCTATGGAGATAAGTTGTTTTCCATATTGAGATCTCATGAAGAAGTTTCAAAGGATTCAAGTGAAAGAATAATAGAAGATCTTTCAAAATACATAGAACATCATTATATTCAATTGTTTATCATATTTTTCTTGTCATCATATATTATTGGACATCATATTGGGCGATATAGTTAGATCAAGATTTCTTTATTTGTATTTACAAAATAAGGAACAATGTTTTCGTAATTTTATCAACTGAATACATATAGATTCATATTGATCTTATTGGGTAATCATATTTCTAGATATGTTTGAAAGATCATTTTGGGAAATCATATTGAATTCTATATAAAAGCCCTCAAAGTTCCTTCTATCTTTTGGGTAAGAAATTGATGAATTTGTTTTCCAAATAATAAATTTTTGGAAGTTAAAAAAACAATCACATGTAACATGGTATTTAACAACAACATTGATTATCCACATTTTTTATATAGGGTTCACACACACTATTCAATTGTTTTCATAGTGATGCACAAGTGAAAGGAAATGTCCTGCTCATTTTATTACACATCAATGAATTATTTTTCTAGTGCATTGTGTGGAATTGGATTATTTTCAAACATTACCCAGGATGTTCTTAAGGTTATTGAATATTGAACCACGTAAATACTTGTGTTAGTATGAATCTGTATTTGATTTATTTTAAGTATGGAATGAATGCATTAATATTAGGTAAAGGTTGATTCATTTGAAATGAACCATAATTAAAAAATAATCACTGATTCACCCCCATCACCTCTCCATGATACAATTATCCTGATTGGGAACATTCAATCATTTTGACAGGTGATGTTTTATCTTGATATGACTCGATGTATTACTCTTTATGGAATATGATTATGTTTATTTATTATTGAATGTATAAACATTTTATACGTGATTTTGTAAATATGAATGTTTGTGTTGATTTTTCCCACATTCATACATGAAACGAATTGGACTTGTTAATTGATTGTTGTGGCCTACTATATCTCTTTATGGATCAGTAGATTTCATGATACAAAATATATTGGGTGTTTGACAAAGGTTATACCCATTTATATAGGATTTATTGGCATGAGGTATTAACTGAATATATTTATTAGCATAATTCCATTGTAAAAAGTTTTAGATATTTATATTTGTGAATTCAATCATTTGGAATTTTTATTTATGAATATGTGATTTTTTTCAAGTTTCAATATCCAAGAACACATTTTATCCTCGTATGATTATATATAGAGAATTACATGATCATTAATTATTCCATCTATATTATTATTTGTGTTCATGTTTTTGTTAAATGGAATGTGTTTCATGTGTATAATTTTTAATATTGATTATGAATTTTTTAATTAGGAAATAATTTTTTACTTTTACCCTTATTAATCATCTAATCTCACCCATTTATTATGTTTTTATTTCTCTAAGCGCTTCAAAATGAATTATGATTGATTTTTAGGGATATTGTAAATGGATTAATGGGGTAAAAATGAAAATATTATATTCTATTTAAGTTTTTCAATTATAATATAGGAGTCATGAGTGAATCTATTTGAAAAAACTATTAAACTATTTGGCCCTTCAATATGTGATTACTTGTGAATTTGAAGATGTAATAAAATTAATAATGAATATGTTCTATTAGAGTATGGGTATTTACTATTCGTATTAGCATAATTATAGTTGAACCCTTGGTAACTAGATTTATGAAAACATTTATTATGAAATCAGTCCCTATATAATAATTTATGGAAAAGTCTATGTATACGAAAGAATAATAATATTTTGGTAAGGTATTGATTATGTTTCATTCTATGAAATAATTTCTATTCATTATAATACATGTGGAACTAGATATATCATAAATATAACTAGGGGTAATTACTCTAAAAATGGTGTGTGAGGCATCACCAGAGTGTTACCTAGAAAATAATATTATTCTTTATTGTAAACTATATTAGAAACTTTGTCAATAAATATTGGGATTAATTACTATTTTATATATAATAATTTATAACAGATATCATAAAAATATTTTTTGAACAATTTCACCAAAAATGATGTCTCTGGTTATGAGATTTTCCAAACATAAAATTTTATATTTTTGTTATGAGTTTCACATAATTTGGGATTATATAATATGTTTCACAGATTTATGATCAAATATATTGTATTCTATTGTTTATAAATGGTTAATTTTTTATGGAATTAAAACCATATTAATTAATTCTCCCCATGTAGATATTTCCCATCTAATAATGATAATTAAGCTATAGATTGTGCTATAATTAGAGATAAGGAAATTATAATAATATTAGGGAAACTAAATCAAATTTTTATCAACAAATTGGCAGGTATGTAGTTTTATTATGATATACTATGATGTGTAGTAATGTAAAATCACTATATACATCTGAATCCTCTTTCATTTTAAATTATAAAACTTCATTTTTAGTTGGTAAATTTATATGCTCTGTAGAGAAGTTATTTCTCTATTTGGGAATCAAATAAAGGGAGAATGTATACATGGATGTTTATAATATCTCATGGGATGCATATCAATTGTTGCCATTTATTCAAACCAATATGGATGAAGAGTAAGTATAAAACATGATATGGATGGATTAAAAGGTACTCTACATGGAAAAGTATTTTCTTAGCGATAATTGATAAAATATGGAGAGATAATTCCTATGTCAAAAACAAAAGGAAGATTAAAATTACACTAATTATAATGAAAACATTATAATTTTGGAAAATAATTCTACAGAGAACATATGTATTCCAAAGACCAATATTGATCATTTCATTGATGAGATTTAGCCAATTTTTCAATGGTGAATTCTCACCCAATATTTCTCATTATATGAGGACATATTATCATGGGGTATCAAGATGGAGAAAATATTATCCATATCCAATTACTTCTAATGGAATCAAGAGAAGAATATAAATGTATAGAAAAATATAAATAAAATAAATAAGAAAAACAAGGATTACCCCATTTGACAATTATTAAATGAAATGCCTTAGTACAAGCATGAAGGGAATATGAGTTTACGATAAGTTAGGAGTGAAAGGCCTCATGATCTTAATTCAAAGGATGATAATTATGTTACATATGTTCAATTAATCATCTTTAAATAGATGTGGGACTATTAAAATGAATCTCCCCAACATCAAGGGAATATTCTTCAAAATGAGCTATGTGATCAAAGTCAAGATTATTTTTTTACTATCGCATAAGTTGAATGATTAATGTTATTATGTATTAGAATTAATGAATTATATAAAAGAAGAATTTTATTAATGATATTATAAGAATAATAATTATATAAAATACAAGGTTTGTACGAAATTATTTACTCTATAATCATTTGAATAATTTTGTTTAAACCGTAATGATGATGAAGAAAAGTGATATTGTTGAATATTGATCTATTTATAAACCACTGTATTGAGAGAGTATAACCATTAATATGTTCTTAAGTTTGAGATAATAATGGAAATGGCATATTTATGGTTTAGTATTATTTACCATGAAATTAGCGATTAATTATTTGGTTATCTTTGTTGGATTGTATTGAATTTTTGGAAATATGGAATAAAATCAATAATTTGTGATTTTATTTCTGGAATAAGGAATTTTTTTGTATGAATTCAGGTTTTCATTAGGGTTTTATGTTGATAAATATGTTTCTATATTTGTTATGTGACATTGTGATATAATTTATGTTGGGTGGAAAATCAAATGTAATATTGATTTGGCATATTTTTTTAAAATTCCTACTAAACTTTTGGATAGGGAATTTGGTCTTACATATTTAGTAAGATTATTTATGAAATATATTAAGTTAAAATATTGAAATTAATGTTTTGGATTGGATATTAATGTATTATATGTAATGGCTCATGACCATTTAGATTTTGTTTGTTATTTAGAGACATTAATATTGAATCATCACTATTTTATGGATTACAAGATCCATTAAATGTTAATTTTAGGTCTATATAAAAAGAAAATTATTCATTTATATTCATATCATGTGGTAAAAAATGAAGTGGAAATTGATTCAGAACTACAAAAATATGAATTTTATTTTATGTTATAGAATGATATAATGTTTGTTTTCTAATTGTGTTATTTATATAAATAGTAAAATAATACCTCAACATTAAGAAATTCATATTTAAATGAAAATTGGTATCATATTATCCTATTTTAATTCACAAATTTATTGTTTTGTGGTCATAAACATTCCATTTCACATTCACCATATTCTGATCAACGATCTCTATCACTCTCTATATGCATTTTTGTTTTTTCCCATGACCATATATTAAATTCCCATAAATGTTATACTATTTGAAAAAAACTAGTTTTGTGTTATTAAACATTACTTTCACAATTTAGTTTCTATATTAAAAATAGGTTTTCATAATAAGGTTTTACAAAAAATGAATAAGTTATGATGGAAAACATGAAATTGTGAGAGAGTAATTTATTAAATGGAGAAGAATTTAATGCCTTGTGATTTTAAAAGAATAATTTTATTGATATATTATAAGACTTGAAATAAAAATATTAGATGAGAATGTAACAACAAAATATACTATGACATATTTATTTTTAAATAAATTCATTTTCATTGATAGTATGTGTAACATGTAATAATGGTTTTAAATAAAACATGACACTATATTAAAATATAACTAATTAAGAATTAAAATTACAACATAGTCATTAAGTTGGTGGGTATGAATTTTAATAACTAAATTTGGAACATTATATGTTTTATCCATGAAAAAAATAAACTCAATTGTTCTCTTTTATTACAAATAAAATTATAATCATTTTAATGAAATATAAATGTATTATGAAAAAGTATTTTTCTAAAATGAATTTTAGTCATATTTGGTGGTCATAATTCTGTAATTTTTTCTAATTTTTTTAAAAAATTTATTTTCAAAAAATAAAATCTAGTTTTCATATATATATGTTAATAATATAATTTGGTAAAAAAATTAAAAATTTCTAAAGAGTTTTTTTATGAATAGTGAAAACTACACATTTTTATTTTAGACTGCCTATTGGTTTAAATTGCATATAATGATAAATTATTTATTAAATTGTGGTTTTATGTAAAATTAGTTAAAATTTTTATTTATGACCATATATGGGTTATTTATATCAATTTCCTATTTACATTTTAAATTAAAAAATTCTATACACACGAAATGTTTCCCTTTTCAAGCCTAATTTATTTATTATGTGTGTAGTAATAATTTAAAATTGCATTTTTCAACTTCAGTGAATATAATTTTGAAAATTTAATTGAATATTTTTAATCAAAATGATTAATATTATGTTATAAGTTCAACTTAATTTTTGACAATAATGAACAGTCAATGACGTAATTTTTTTTTACCTTGGTTAAGGTTAAAATATGTTTACTAAGGTTAAACATAAATGATAAGCGTTTAAATGGACATAAACATATATAATTCAAATTTTTTACTTATATATAAACCTTATATCTTAAATTGGTTTTGAATAACACATTTTGGAGGATTTTTCCAGGATAAAAAATATGGCTTTCACTTTTCCTTTAAAAAATTTCTTTGTATGTCCTATTCCATAGTTATAAAAGGCCACCATGTATCATCTCGTCTTCCCACATCCAAAGACCATTGTATTCAAAAATATATAACCAAATATATTCACTAATTTTACCATCATAATTTTTACCTTATATTTATTATTAAACATCCATAAGAAACAATTATATATAAACTTAAAGATGCTCTTCGAATAAGAGGTTTAATTCATAAACATAGGTTTTGTTTTAATTCATCTTAAACCTCATACAAATATTATTCAACTATGCTAATATAATTACACTATTATATTCAATATAATTATACTTTATTATTTTAATGTAATAATCTATATCCATCTGCACTTCCATCAAATGGAAAATTGAACTATCGATCATGTGTACGGTGGACTAGTGGCACCCGAACTAATTTAAATTTTATTCCCTCACAAAGATTAATTTATAGATATAAAAATATATATAAAATGTGTATATTATAATGAATAAATTAATATAATTATGCAATAATTATATTTCAAATACATTAATAATTTCCATTATGTTGGGTGATATAATAATGTTGCTCGTGTGCACAATGGAATACAGCGTCACGAAGCGATGTGATTTGTTTTTCCCATAACCAATATATGGAAGGTTTTAAAGATAAATTTAATGAATATATGTTATATCTATGACCTAAAAACTACTATGAATATAATATAACATCAAACTTATTACATTATAATTTGTTTGAAGGCAATAATGTTTTTTTTGTGTACATATGGACTACCGCCTCTACATAATGATGTGAAATTTATTGATTTTATTTTAACATTTATGATAACAAGGATGGATTTAGTTAATAAACATTATATATACATAGAGACTAAAAATTCCCATTAATAAATATTAAATCTTTTTATATTAAACCAAAGATATTAAAATTGAATATACTCCCCATGATTTATGTTGTTTTCCTAGTATGATTTTCGCCTCTCATGCTATTCTTTCTGGGTTTTATAAAATGAATAGAAATAGGAGGAATAATGATATATGAGAATATTATAGAAATTGAAATTATATTATTCATGATCAACCAAATAGAATGGGATTTGGAATTAAAAACATCATTATTATGCCTAATCGGAAATCTCATACTATGATCAGTAATATAAACATTGGTGAGTTTCTTGAAGTAGATAATAAAAGAAATATTGAGTTTCTTGGTGATCCAAGAAGAAATAAATTTCAATTTTCCTCTTGTAAATAATGATGGAAGATGCATCAAGGATAATGTTTCAAAGGACCTTGAAGGTGTTTTGGGAGTGGAAAAGAAGGACACTAATCCAGTAATTTCAAAGGAAATTGTTCCATTAACACAACAAACATTGATAATAGAATTACTAATACATGAAAAATTGTTAAATGTTATAATGTTGAATATTCTAGAATTATGGAAATCTATTCCCTTAGGGAAAATCTCATGAATAGAATCATCATGGTCGTATGGGTAGTATTTATGTTTATGATGATGTAGAGACTACAAATAATATATGAGCTGAAATAAGTGTTGTGGAATAAATTGATGTATCTCAGTCAATAGTTTAAGAACACACTAGAATGATTTTATTTTTATCAATAGTAATGTTGTCTAAGTAATTTAATGGTACTATTGAATAAATAAACACTTAAGGATTGTAACAATATTAGTTTTCTTGATGTATTTTAAAGTATATGTTGAATGATACCGGTAACCATGAAAGGTTATTCTTGTACTTCTGGAAAGTAGATGATATGTCCATAATGAAGGGATAAGGATAAAATAATATGTGTGATAGAATTAATGAGCTCATGATTGATAAAAGAACAAAGTTATATAATTGTTTGAGTATATAGAATTTTTGGCATTTTTTGTCTGTGGAAAGAGTTATTATTGACAGAATTCATGTTTTCACTAAGGTTATATGGTAATTCATGTTATTATCATCAGTCAAAAAGAATACAAGATTATGATATTCACATGTTAGGAATTTGACAACAAAGAACTGAAAATGAGCTATGGGAGATAAATGTTATGTTCATTTATTTCACCACTTTCTAAGATTTATTTTTTTTATTTTTTTAAGGATTGTAATGTTATCTATTTATGGATAGTATAACTTATTTTCCATTTTATTTTTGTCAAATTAATGTATTATCTCACTATAGGTGGACTTATGAATATTTTATTACATGTTCTAACCATTTTATGGAGATTGATATGATGACCTATCAATCTATCGCATGATCTTCTAACACTTCAAAATGACAAATTTGGCTTCATTTTGTTAAATAATAGATGATGTGGAAATTTTTCAGGGTACAACCAATGGAGATATTTTACCAAAATCAAGTAATTATTTATTCTCATGCAAAAATTTTCATCTTTAGGGAAATGATCTTGAAAACAAAAAATTTTATCCATGTTCCTTATTATCAGATGAATTAGATGGTCCCAAAAATCATCGCTGAGTTATGGCTTTCTGGTGATTCACTTTCTCCAAAACTTATTCTGTATCACTATTTATCATAACATGTTAGTTAGATTTCTTTTTCATATCCATGGTTCCACATCCCATCTATGTTTTCCTATGTGTAAACCAATTGATAATTTAATTCGGGTAACCGTTATGTTTCTAAAATTCCTTTTTTAAAATTCTGTTTTTTTATTCATTTTTACGATGTGTGTTTCTATGATAGAAACATTCATGTAGAAAACCATTTATAACCCCAAAAAATTTCATTGGAAAAATTGATTTTAAGGTGGGTATAATGTAACACCATGATATTTTATGAGAGAGTTTCATTTTAATTTCATTTATGCATTTTTTTGTATGTTACACCATGATTTTGTTGAACTATACTCAACAA
The DNA here is from genome assembly GCA_963277665.1 of Viscum album. NCBI lineage: Eukaryota > Viridiplantae > Streptophyta > Magnoliopsida > Santalales > Viscaceae > Viscum > Viscum album. The sequence continues at coordinate 1,208,534,290 of OY728162.1, forward strand.
TGTATTATCTTGCATTATATGCAACACTATTCTTGGATTTTGTTAAACACAATTTCATGTTCTTGTGATACAATCTATTTCACACAAATATGAGTATACATTTTGTTTAATTTTTAAATGAACTATGTTATTATTATTTTATACTCAATACTAATGGAATATTTCACTACATTAAACAATAACTTGGCTTTCGTTACACGAAACAGTGACCTTCCTCGATATATTACATTGAACGCAGTACCGAGTTTCACTAAACAATGATATATTATTTAATTGGATATAAAATAGACTTTATGAATAATATTAACCATATTTTTTATTTTATAACAATATCTTTCATCTTAAACATTTTCTAAAACATTGTATGAGAACAAAATTAATTATTCGGATAAAATAAGTATTTCAAAAAATGCAATTTTACTACCTTTTGGTAGAACACCCATTCTAAATAAAGTTTTTTATACTTTTATATGTTTAATTTGAAAAAGTAAATATCTTTTTATATATTGGTAACTTCAAATTTTACTGTAGATTAAATTTTGGTATTTTTCTGATAAAATTAATATTTTTATGAATAGAGAAAAATATTATACATTACTTCAAAAATACCTTTTAATTTAATTTATTTATGTAGTTATATTGTAATTTTAATCGGTTTTAATGTATAATTTGATTATATTGTTATCATTTAATCCACGTTTCAACATTTTAAGTAATTTCTCTTTTAATTTTGACATAAATACAAGTCAATCTTTTGATAGTTATTACTTCTTAAAAACCTGATTTTTTGGTTTTGAAAAAATAAATTAATTTTAAATTAATAATCGCCAATTATGTATTTTAAATTTATAAAAATAGATTCAATATTGGGTATAATGAGTTTCAAATTGTGAAAAAAGGTAACTTTTATTTTTAGACATCATTAATAGCAACTTCAATAAATATTTTATTTACCCTGGTTAAAGGGTATATCTGGAAAATAAGGGTAAACAAAAAATATTATAATAATATTAAATTACCCTAACACATGTCATAATCCTATTTGATGATACATTTACAACCATGGTTATCCTTATGTCGATTTTGGGACACCATGGATCCACTTGTAAGTGAAAATTACATTTAATTACTTTCAATTTAATGTAATGAAAAAATAACCTAAACATAAATCTTTTATTAAAAAAAATTTATATCTCTAAATATAAGCGATCTATTTGGCTATAAATATTAATTATAAATATAAAACCTTTTTCCTGATCAAGCTATTTTTTTTGTAATTTTTTGAAATTAAATAAATAAATATATTTATGACACAAGGATGATGCAGTGATTGCTTCATTAGTAAAGGATTCAAATAAATGAACTTATAAATATTAAAAAAATTGAAATATAGTTATTTTGATGTCATAAAAAAAATTTATGGATGATATTTACATATTATAATTGAGTAATTTCCTTATTTTTTAAGGTATCTGGTTGTTATAAATTTTTTTAAAACGTCATGTATGAATACTGTCAAATATTTTCATAAATCATAACTTAAAATATAAAATACTCTATTAAATGATATTAAATTCCTAAAATTAAAATATTATATAAAAGGTTTAATATAAGTCCAAATATGTCATAAATAACTTTTTTTGGTCATTTTACATGTTATGTTAATTAAATTAACCCACAAGGTGTAAATAACATGAAATCAACATAATATTAAGAAGGGTAATATTAGGGTTAAACCAACGAGATAAGGATAAAAAAATATTAAAAAAATGTTCAAAAATTATTGGATGATGTTTTTTGAAACCAAAATCATCTTATATTCGAATTAAATATGTTTTGGAACATTTTATATTGAAAATAAATATATAATAAATTAATATTCTAGGACTTTCCTTAAGTGCCCCTCTCCTCTCTTATAAAAGGGAACCTCCTCCCTCTCATATTGACTCCATTCCGAGACTTCAGTCTCAGACAAACCCAATACTTTTATCTTATAAACTTTACATAGTCACATTCTAGAGCTTCTGGCCTTCTCAAAAGACCAATTATAGTTCCTTAAGATGAATTTTAAAGGAGGCATGTCGAGGAAGATGTAATCTCTTCTACCGAATATTTCAAATTTATTTTTTCTTATACATCCTCTTCTTTATATGTTTCATTATAAATTAATAACAATATTGTCACTCATAATACTGATATGTTACTATAAATATGAAAAAACCCTATTTTACCTTCTATACATCATATGAAAAATGAAATTACCGTTTGTGCGTACGTACGGATTACCGTATCCACGCCGTAGAGTAATCTATTATTCACCACCACCATACATGGATTGGTATAATGATGTAAATGAAAAATATAAATGATTATTCTTAAATAATACTAAATAAGATATATTATATACCATCCACTTCAATACCATTCAACAACTATGAGAACGATATCATCGCTCCTCTGTACGTACGACTTACCGCCTCCACGACGCGATGAGATTCATTATCCTTTTCAACCTTTACAGAATGACTATAAACTATATATAATAAAAAATCATGAAATATATGCCATAATAATTATACTATATTTATGCATATATATGTGTGTCTTTTACTTACAATGATTCAATTTAATAAGGGAATGAAAATAGTGTTCATGCATACATATAGCCCACCATATTCATGAACAGTGTATTCCATTCCATTTATTGATCTATTATATATATTTATATAAAAAATCTTTATGATATAGAAATCACGTTTTACAATTTGGAAGTATGTAAATCATGATCTATGTAATAATATCATGAACGACAAGTCCAAACACATATGATAAATGAAATGATTATTACCCAAATCATTGTTTTAACATAAAATTTTCAAATGAACAAGTAATATAAAGTCATAAGTGAATCATATATGATATCATAAATATTATTATGGTTCTATTACAAGTTAATAATATTTTTAAACCCAATATATTGAATTTTTGGATGTGTACCTACGAAATTCGATCCAAGGTATTGGATAACCTTTCCAATCTTGTTTTATCCAAGATTGTTTATTCGTAAATATCTAATGGGATAAATTTACAATATTTTCACATAAAGTTAAAAAATAAGGATCACATTCCTCTTTTATGATGTAAATCTAAATTTTATTATTACCCTATAGTTTAGAACAACCATTTATATTGTTGTTTAGCTAATGTGAACATATCTTAGAACTATGGGCTGCTTTATTCTCATCCCAATGAAATACGTAGTTGCATATGATTCAATATACATTTCTACAAGCCAAAAAAAATAATTTATTTTTATTACATGTGGGATAAATAATTCTAGAAATATTTCCACTTTTTATGATCAACAAAAATCCAAATTCCCACAACATACATGGATATATTATTTTCAAAAACATGCTCCATATCCTTGGAAACGTAGATCCTCATAATCATCCATTGGCTATCTTATATAATAAAATTTAACTTTGATGGACAGCCCTATTTTTACTTAGTAGAATTTTCCAAAATGTGGCTCTCTATAAAATGACAAGTGAATTCCTTTTAAATAGACGCACCTTAGACATTAGGAGGAAATCCATTTAATCATGTATGTTGTGATATAATCATAATAAGAACGTCCTTTCAAAAATGATTTTTGGTTCCCCCAAGACTAGTTCTTATGTGTCATTACCCAAGATTTAAGAACCCTAAGGTTAAATTTTATTACTTCACCAAATTCTTTCCTCATGTATAAATTATGTTGAAACATTTTAAGTCATTTACACCATAACTATGTCATCTACGAGAAGGTTTATACACCCTATCTCCAAAAATACATGACTTGGAATTTTCTGACAACTAGGATAGTCCATAGATAACCTCTTCCTTATTACACTGAGCATTACTCAATTGATAATACTATTTTTTGGAAACTATACTAATTCATGTGATCTAAATGTCCCAAAACTAAATGCAAGGAGTCATTGTTCCAGCCCGTATTATCGTTAACTATTCAAGGTATCTTCTTATATGGGATAACTAATTTACGACCACATGATATGATCAAAATTACCCATTCCTTGAATAAAACTCATATTAATAAATGTAAATTCCCATTATTGGCCATAGTGAATTTAAATGCTCCATTAATTTATTATGAATTAGGTCTATAAATGAATTAATTATCTATCTATATATGGTTAATAATATCTTAAAATCCCCCCCATTTTACACCATGGATATATATTATTTTCACAATTCACACATAATTGTCTTGTTATGTTCATATCCCCACAACCCACCCTTGTATTTGATTTATAATACAATCAAAATCAGATGAAAACCTTTGTTTTGACTATGAACAAAGTGACCAGATTTGGCTCATCATATTAGTCCCCAATGTGGCCTATCATCTATAGTCACCTTTATCCTTAGGATATAATTCTTTTATCTATGTATTCCCGGGATACATCTTAGTGAAAAATTCTTTTCAAACTTATTCCACAGTCATGCTTTATTTACATATCCCATACAATTTCAGCAAATATAGAAAATTATAATATCATGACATAAAATTTCACCCCATCATATCTAGGAGGCATGAGAGATTTCTTATCCTATAATCATTTCTTGGGTCATAATTCATACAATCTATTTTCAAGTACACTCAACCCTAATTATCAATTGCATTGTTTTTGTTGAAAAACTATAAACAATAAATAGAAAGAAGACATGGTATTTTCCATGATGAGAACACAAAAAGGTAACCCTTGGAAAAATCAGATTCTCAGTATGATAGAAATCCATCTCATATGATCTCAGAAAAATCATGTAACTAAAATTAAAAATTCACCAAACATAGTATGTCAAAAACATAAAAATAGAGGCCTAGAAAAATTTCAAACATTTGATGTTAATTCTTATTTTTATCAATATTATGAATAATTGAGGTGTGTTAAATAGATGAAATAATATATTTTGGGTCTATAATGCGACTTCAGTGAAAGCCATATTATGCTTTCCAGCCCAAATGACGTTGGAAAAAATAGAGTATTCTCATGTCTCTTGTCATTTCTATTCAAGAATACTGATATAATATTTTCCATTTAAATGATCCAATTACAGAATACTATTATAATCGATGTAGTAATAATAGAAAGTATAAAAATCATCCTGAAAAAAAATATTTTCATTTATGGTTAAAAAATCATAGGAGCGTCCATGAACATGAATCTCTCTTCATTATATCTGTATATTGTCATATTCTATCAACATATTATTTCAAATATTCTTGGTCCACCAAAACCACATGAATAGTATATTGAAGCAAAGATATATCATTAGTTTTATCTTCATCAGCACGTTGGAACTCTTTCGATGATACATTAATAGATATTTTCCCTCGATCGTATACATCTTCTTATGATTACATATATTTTAAAAGATCCCCTCTAGTGGTATCTATCTCTAAATTAAGACATCTCTTTTCATTAGTTTTCTTTTCTAATATCATATAGAACTCCTCTTAATCAATGGAATGGTTATGATCATGTTGATATTGTGATGCATGAAGATCAAGAGGTTTTTATACATTTTTTATTTAATAAAGAGTGGTTGTGACCTTTGTTCTTGGTCTAGCTAGAATATGACTACCTTCAAAATACAATGGACTAAATGGTAATTGAATCCACCTTACCTCAGCATCTTAAACATGTTATGGATCCAATTATGTTTAAATGGATGATCATTCATGGGAATCATCAATATTATATCCCATATATCTTTCCAAATGAATAGATGAAATATTAAGAAAACATCAAGTGCCTCCTAGTTTTATGTATACCTACTCTCAATATGAGAGGTTTACTCCAGAATTAATTTGACATTAGGACCATATAGTTTTCAGAACAATTATGTAAGTTTATCCATGGATTGTACCATTTGTTGAGTTGGGGTTGAGGATTCCCATGATTCTTGACTATGGATTTTTATGGCAATAAATTAATAATAAAATTGGTAATCAAAATTAGAAGAAAATAAAGAGAAGGGAAAAGAATGATCAATGTGATTTATGACAGACACTCATTGAGGGATCATCCATTAGGATTTATTCCTCTGTAAAGTCCATGGTTATAGAATCCCTAATTGGGATCTCTTCTTATGATGAAAATTATTGAATTTTCACAGGATATGGGGAAGAACACTCTTGAGAATCTCCCACATTAGGAACATAAGCTAGTTCTCCCTCCACTATAGAAGTATGAGGGATCTCGAGACCTTAGTTATGGATTTACTTTTCAAGGCTTTATAAAGATAATGTTAAAACATTTATGGTTATATATTAGTAAATCATGCATTGGAATGTTTTCCATGAGTGAAGAAATATGAAAATCATATCCATCCAACTCCCTATTAAATCCCTCAAACTCCTCTAATGTGTCGGGAATATCATTATGTTGAAACACATCATCCCTTATCAAAAGTTCGTTATATTATGATTCATGTACCAAAACATATTCACTTGTTGGTAAATCAATGATGTTAGGATCTAGACTCAAGTCAACTCTTCCATCAACTTCATCCACTATCTTATTGGCAGACACATTCTTTTTAGGCCCCACTATGTCATGGTTAGCATCTTCAAATTCATATAATGTTCCAAGATCCCTACCCGCACCATCTAGGAAGGTGAAATATCCAATGGTGTTTTTTTTTGTAGGGTCCTCCAATGATTCTAGATGAAATTAAATATCATATGGATAAAGAGTTTTTTATTTCTACATGACTCCCAATGATAAATATCTGATATTACCAATATTGTCCTCTCCATCTTCAACAATATGAATTGATGTTGTATCATCCTTTGAATCTTATCATGTTGAGGGGATGGACCTTCCAATAATATTTTGTGCCCCTCCAAGAGTATACTCTTCTATTAATAGAGGATTATCTATAATCATATTTAGAGAAGATAGGGGGAGTGGATCCTTTATTCCACATTCATGATCAGATGCATATTATGAAAAAATCTATAAAAATTATATTGTGAAAACATTATATCACAAGTGATCCAATCCAAACTTCCTTTGCCTTAGACTAGGAATGACTATAAAATTATTTTAAAAATACCATTATTGAAGGTGGAAACAAATAACGTTCTCCTGATATACCGTCTATTATGAGTCATTGGACCTAGGCTAATTCCCCAAACATAGGGATGATCCCTCATCTAAAAAGGGTTGATAGTTAAAATATATCATGGTTAGTCCACCCCTAGAACAATATCATATTCCCTCTATGAATTTGAGTTATTTATTTTCTCAATAAAATCCCCTTTCCAAAAAAAAAGAGGAAGTAAAATTGATGATAAATGATTCATACACCATCATGTTTTACATACTCATGAAATTATCTAATATCTTGATTATTGTTTCCTACAAAGTTTGGTCACCTGATGATTTATTGAAGGTGGTGAAATGTGTGAAATTGCTAATGATGGGTAAAACTTCATTAAATGGTCTCATATGTGTTTTTTTGTGTATATTGAAATTCTCAATAGCGCTCATATCATTTAAGACTCATGAAACTACTCTCTTATGAAATGTGTTCACCAGGTAACTTGGCCAACAAGACATAATAACTCATATTGGGTGAGAGGAAGGTAATTTCAGATCAATATACCCTTTTGGGGGAACTATTTCTAATTGAATTCTTCTTATATATTTAAGATATATTCATGAATACTTTTTTTATTCCCAACTATGCATACAGAGGCCACAACAAATTAATGATCCAATATATATAATCTTGGGTCTCTAATAATTTATTTGGCTTAGAAGTTCTCCATAAATGTAGGGATCTATATATATATATAATCATATCCATCTATGGTACCATTTTTTGTACATTTTAGGGATTAATTGTTCATTCAATGGTATAATACTTGTTTTAAGCCTCTTGGTGAGGTTCTCTGGTGTCTTTTATCATCTCAGAATATGGAGGTTATTTTGATATTGGGATTGAGCACATATGATGATATTCATATGCATACTCTTAAGAGGAATCATATCCCATGTTGTTAGGTTCCAATAAACAAGACAAATTGACATTTATGGTCAAGTGATAAGAAAAAACCATGTAGTTTAATTACATACATCAAGGATATCTGGGTAGTAGATGTATAGTAAAATTATATTTTTAGGACATAAGATGAGGTGGAATAAGGGACCTGAAATAGATGTGGTCACCTGAAGGGGATATAACCGTATCATTGATGTTCTATATAGAACATTTGGGAGGATTTGGGTGATAGGTTTGGACCTCAGGTAGGCTTCCTATGCATCCCAATTACTTGGAAATCAAATCATGTGTAGATCGGTATGTTATTTATTACAACTTGAAGGTCACCCATGATGACATTTTTCATTGGGAAAAAAGAATATTGAATTTTGAGGCATGGTATTGGGTCCTATACCTTATTGGATTACTTATCGAGTAGATGTTTTTAGGGATTGTGCATGGAAGCTTCCCATTTAATTATTTTTTTGGGAATACATCTATGGAAAACACCCATTTTTTGGGGATTATAATAAAGTGTATTCCCATGGTGCACATGGTTGGGGATTAGATATGAAAGTGTCCCATCTGATGGTTTAAAATTATGTGGATGTCATGATCACCACTAAACTCTAATCTCATGCGAGTTAGGATCATAGTGAAGGAGAAGATGAAGGATTATATATGAATAAAGATGCTGAAAAAAATACCAAAGAGATAGGGGAGAAATTGAATATTCATGTTTACTCTATTATTTTGGTAAACGAGATATTCACATAGGGTGATCTATTTGGATATGAATCAAGATGTGGAGTAGATGAGGAAGAGTGTAGCCTTCTATAAGAAAGGATAAGGGATTTTTCTAGGAGGGTTATCCTAAAATTAGTTCTGGGAGAGTATCTTATTCCCTATTGAAGGGGATGGAAAACATGAACCTCACCCTCCCCACAAGGTTGGAACCATAGTTTCCAAGGTAATGTATCCCTGTATACATTATGATGTTCCTCCACTCTATAGAGGTTACACATAGAACTCATCTTACATTAGGTATGTATACCTGAGGGGACAAACTGATGTGACCAATTAAATGATCATACATGTTTGGGGGATTTGGACGAGGACTTGATCAACTTTCATTGTAATGGTTCACGGAGAGACCAATTTGGGGCACAATGTTAGGACGGAAGGGAGTGATAGGAGATATAGAATGGAACTCTATAAGATTACCCATTTTTCATATTATGTTTTTAGGTGGTATATGGTTCCCCCAATATGACATGTAGTTATGTGGGTGAGGGTTACATCTTTAAAGAATTATGATACACAGACATATCTTCCTATTGAATTACATGTTTCTACGTAAGACCGGGTTTTTTCATCGTACATTGTTTCTACATGGGTTTGATTTTATCCAATGTTTCATTTTTATAAGTGGTGTAGTATCATGCTTGCATAGTGTTTTTATATGATGGGTTCCTATCTATAAATGGGCACCTATTTATGTTCAACATAATAGTATCTATGATGGGATTTTGAGTTCTTAGATATCTATATGATTTATTACTTTCACTATTTTATTTTTCAGTGTATTCATTACCTTCTATTAATTGAAAAATATCTCCTGATTCATCTTAGAGGGTATTATTTGTATCCATCCTCACTACTCCTCAAATTTATCTCTGTTCAGATCAGTTTTATATTAGTCTAGATTAGGTTTATTTTATACAAGTGTGGAGACATCATATATTGGCAAGGCTGGTCATCCATAGTGGGCACAAAGGCATTTCTTGTGTGATCCCAATGACAATTCCTCATCCTAAGAATGACTTAGAAATTATATAGCTGTTATTCAAAGAGGGTTTTTATGTTTAAGGGGGTGGAAATCAAAGCCCATCACCAAAAATGACATTTCTTCATTTGTGGGTGAAAAATATACCACCCTATCCCATAAAATATTTTGTTCATGGGTATGGTCATTAATGAGTACATAAATCACTTCATATCCCCGTAAACATATTTTTTTTTTATTATTTCTGGTGTTGGTGGTGTCATACCATTCATTGAACCATTCTATTCTCAGGGGTTTCATGATGTGCGAGAATTCCATGTGGAGAATTGTTCTAAGAAGCAATTTTTACTTTTCTGAATCCACTAATACATCGTGTCTCACCCCATTTGAACATTTTTATTCAAAATATTATTTGGATATTTTTTTCTATTCCCATGATAATTAAACTTCCTTGTATAATTTTAAGGACCCAAAAAACTCCACCCATCAAAATGGGTTCAAATTTGGAATAATATGAGTATATTTCAATGTATAATGAGGTAATGTTCTGAATTAGTTTTTGGTACTCATGTGGACCTACTAGATAGGAACACTTTTATAAATAGGGGCCCTGTACATTTTTATTTTACTGACTATCTCAATGATCTATGTGATCCTCTAGTTCAATATTTCCCTTATATTATGAGTAGAAACTCTTTTGAAGACTCTCTTTCTGTGAACTGATATTCATCACCCATGAACTAAAAATCCCAACCATGAAAGGTAATTCATGATATTAGTTATAGATTCTAGATTCTTCATGAATATATAATTCTAATGACTTTCAATTTCATAGAAAATGCTTCATAGGCTACCATATTCATGAATTACATTAAGAACTAAAGGTTTTTTGGCCTTTTCATTCACTAACTGATAGTTTTTAGGCCTATTCCTTCATGGAATGATATTCCTTGGGACTCTAATATTACAAATTATTTCAAATAATCAATCATTTATTTTTTGTAATTTGATTCATAGGATAATATGAACCCTTCACATGCTTCTTCTATAACTTCTAATGATACTCTCATGGTAGCTTACAAAAACCATAAATGTCATGAAAAATTATGTTGTCAACAAAATCACAATCAACCTTCTTAATAAAATCCTAGTAAGACATATTAGTGCTTGTAATAGGGGTATCTATTCTTAGGAGTTCTTCCCCTTTAGGATTCGAGATACCATACAACATATAAATTTGTTCACCACTCCCAAAAAATCAACCTCCAACCTAGAAAAGTGAAAATATAAATATCACCTGAGCTCACATTTCATAAAGGGGGAATTTATCTAGGTAACCCATGTTCTTGGTATCTTTTGAATTATAATCCTCAGTGACTATTGGAAACTGTTTAGGTGCCTGATGAAAAAGTCCATTGTTCTCATACTATCACGTTGGAGGCTATTGAAAATGGAAAACTCTAGTGGTTATCAAAATTGGAAATTCACCCAAGGGGCTCACTCATCATGGTCTAGGGGTGTCATTTTATGGTCATCCAGACCAATGTGGATTTTAATGTCTACTTTTATGCCATGGGGATATGTTAATCATTCTAGGTATCACTCAACTACTCTCATTGATGAAATAAAATTATACTTCATCTTCTTTCCTAGTGGATCCTAGACACCAACTCCTTCCATTCGGTTTATGGGGAGGTAAAAATCCATCATTGGGATTCCTAATTGATTTCAGTGGTTCCCATCATATTTGATATGTATGACTATTGTTTCCCACCTCATTGGTCCTAGGATGACAAAAAAAGGACTCCCACATTTTCCAAATGCTTATTGACAAGACAAAGGAGATATTTCAGGTTGAACCTCTTCTAATGTTGGATGTTCAGTTTTTTAATTGGATTAATTTCTATGATACATTGAGTTTCCATGAGCATTGTGCATAGATGTCAATGACTTACCCAACTATTTAGAATCAAAGGTGTCTTAGTACATACATCACATTCTTAAAGAGGGTTTATTCAACTAGGGGGTTTGGAAGATGATCCCAATTGAATACTAGATGTTTTGATTGGTATCCTTTCTTTCATTATTTTTGAGCGTCTGGATACTATCGATGCATGAGTCTAGAATAGAGGGGAGAGTCAAGTCTTTCATGATAGATGATCAATTGGAATATTATAGGTTAACTAGTAGTTTTCTTTCAATGTTGGTGAATATTTACCATTTGTTAGGATTAATTAATGAGGGGATTCCACCGTAAAAACTAGTGGGATCCTTTTACGTTATATAGTAATGGGTAGCATCCCATATTGGTGGATATAGAAATATATTCACTCAAATGATCTCAAAAGATACCATTAGACCATATATCCAAATCACAAGTGGGAAAATTTTATCAGGATATATTGAGCACAAAATGATGGATCAACTCAACTTCCAAGCTCATATTACCTATGATCCCTACATTAAATCTTTTAGTTACTTGATAAATAATGTATCTTGGGGCCTCTCCCATATAAGATATCTTATCTCATTTGAAAAAGGAAACTTGTTTTCTAATACTGACAGGAATTTATCTATAATGGGTACACACCATACATATTTCCACATCAATTCAACTATATCCATATGAAGTGTCCTCTTACCATCAATACTTAATTCTAGGAGAAACATGTGATAATATATCAACATATTTAGTTTATTATCACTTGAGAGGAAACATGATTACAAATTGGGATTCTTCCTTTATAGATTATCTATCCACACTTACCAGATCATAAGAAGATGTATTGAATTGATCATACCCTTGTAGAATACCAAAAGAATCAGTTCCTATTTTTGAATCCAAAATAGTGTCACAGGATTTTGGTATAGAAAAGAAATTAGTTGGTTATTCTAGGAATAGGATGCTTCTAATGAAATCACTCATTTCTAAAGACCTATTGAATGTTTTTTGAGAGCCTGGGGGTCAAAAACTCATGCTTATAGTCCTTCCTCCCATGTTCAAGAATCCATCCCTCATGATGCCAGATATAAAATGGATCTCATAAAATGGTATTCCACTAGGGGTTCTCATTTGGTCTATTATCTATGGATATTTTTTCTAGAGATGAAATTTATGTTAAACATGTATGGATATATTTCTGTTCCCTCTACCATTTCTTTTGGATACAATCCAATGAGGGTGTGTGCCTATATTCAAGTGTCTGATGACTCAATCAATTCTAGATATAACAGACATATATATTCCCAGTGAGTTCTTCTCATGGTGAGGTTTGATGTTAATGAACATAATGAGGATCATATTCTTTACTCTAGGGGTTCTGATGAGGTTAATCCCCATTTGATGATTGGAGTTCGGGAAATTCCACTTTCCCCTTTGGGGTCACACAAGTGCCTACTCATAGAGGGTTACAAGGTGGATGAGATGACCATAATGAAATTATGATTATTGGAACCCACGTCACATCCCATAATGAGTCTTATAGAATTAAGCATCCCCATCACTACTGCATTCCTATATGCTTGGATAGAATTGGTTACTTTGGGATAAAGAACATCCATTGAGGACGTTTTGGAAACACTCCTTGATGTTCCCCTAGAGTATATGGGATTTGGATCAGTCTTTGATCTAGTCTGGATCTCTTCTCATGAATATCCTGAAAAAGTTTTTTTATATTTAGATGAAATAGATACCATCCTTTACACTGTAATGGGAAGACCTTACATTTTCAACCAAGTAGAGAAAATTGGTGAAATACTTGTGGGGAATGATGATATTAATGTTGTGGTAATTTTTTAGTAACTCTTATTTCAATTACTTTTATGATATGAAAACCATATTATTAGTATTTTTAGAGCCTTGGAAGATTTTTGAGATAATCACTTCCCCAGAGGACACCCCAAGGGGCACCGCAGCTAGGGTGAATATCCCTATAGATGAAGTAGTCAATAAAAAGAAATCCATCAGGGAAATTGAACATATTGAAGAAGTTCATGAAAACTATGAAATAGATATCCCACCCACATCCCCTTCTTCTATCCTTTCTAAGGGATCCTCTTTATGGAATATTGTGAGGTGTTGGTAGGCATTACAGTTGTTGATACATCTTACACAATAGATAATATTTGACTATCACGTTTCATTATTTAGTTGTCATGTTATATGTATTTATTTGATAACTAATAATATTTCATATGAATTAACGTAGTTTAAGTGGGTAATCCAGAAGCAATCTCCTAAGGACCTATATCTCTTAATTCTTCCGAGGTATGAGTGATATTGTCTCTGTTTTTATCTAAACAAGCTAGGGAAACTAGACCAACTGAGGTTTTTTGGGGAATCCAAATTCTCGGAAGGGAATCTACTCATAATCAAATGCCTTATACCTCAGTAGAAGGTGTATCATCATATGTTGAAGATTCAACTGGCTGTATTGGTCCTGGCACAACAAAAATAAATGTGATGCGAGTAGAAGAGGTAGCTGAACTAGATGGGGGGCCCAAAAAACTGAGTAACCATATGAGGTCCCAATAAGTTGGGGGTTGACCATTGCTAATAAAATTAATTATTTAATAGTAAAATGGGTGTATTCATGGGGAGACATCCTTATTGATCGTACTGATCCAACCCATCTGGGTAGCACTTCTATGGAAGGGGATCGTTTTAAGCATGAGGAAAATTAGAATCAGCCACTATCCAATTTTTTTCAAGGGATATTTATACATGAACAAAATCAGTGGGTGACCATTTTTGGAAATTTTATACATTGGAGAATGAGTCTTCACCATGTATGTCTCTAGAAGAACTCAAGGTAAACATGATGATTGCGGATGTAGCATCCTTTTTTTCAGGAGATGATGAAACATTGTTTTCTTGGGATGTCGATGTCCAGGATAGAGGAGGTGAATTACCTACCCTTATAACAATTCCCTTTTAATTTGAGGATTAGATTATAAATTTTAAAATATTATGGTTGATGAATTATATCCCCAAGTTTCTTCATCATTATCCAATGATATGATGCTCCCACCTAATGATAAAATAAATGGAAGTGATAGTTTCAGTATCACGTCATGCGGTAGTTGTTGAATCAATACCATGTATATTTGTGATTATTCTTGAATATATCATTCCATATGAGTATGATTATTCAGGATTCCCATAAAAAAATATGGAATAATATCTGGAATCTATTTTCTCAGAACCCCTTGAAAATATGATGAAAATATTACCCAAATTACGGCTCTGTTTTCATTTTTGGGGTACCTCAAATTGTCTATCATTTCATCTTGGATATCACAATTAAGGTGATGGTTGGCCTTGATATTTCATGTGTTCTCCAGTATCACATTTTTTTACATATTCCATGGTCCACCTCACTCTATCGAGGAAGATCATTCTTAATGATTCTATTGATCATGATGGGGTATCCACAAGGTGGCAATACAAAATTATGGAGTAGAGGACCCTAGTGAAGAAGCTTCTCAAAGAATATTACTATATTATAAAAAATCTATAGAGTCCCAAGAAATAATTAGATCTCAACAAGGAAGTATTTTATGAAGGCTAATAGTTGGTGGAGGTGAATATGGAGGATTGGATGCAGTTGAGATAGTAGAGGCACTTCTGGCCTTTGTAGATGCTAAGACTACAACCTTGTATGAGATCTTCTGAGCCAAAAGTGGTTAAGAAAAGAAACTACTCCAACATTTTCAATTTGATGACAATGGTCTATAATAATTAAATTTTATTCATATAGAGGCACTATGTGCCTTATATACTCATATGTTCTCATTTAAGGCTATGAAACTTGTCATCCCTCCAATCAATAACTTTCAAATTTTACTTCAACGATAATTAATAATAAATTTTTTTCACATTGAATGAAAATACCCACTGGATATCAATGGAGATTATAATCTTCGATAACCAAATTTACATGACCATGTAATGTTATATTTTTTCCTAAGCCGAGAGACTCAACGTGAATAGTTTTGACTATTGAATGTGTTATATAAAAACCCAATGAATATTGTGAGTTTTCTGTTACCACCATATGTTTTCCTAAGTCAACATTAGTGTGGGCTTAGTGAGAATCACATGAATTTTTATTAGGATAAACATTTTAGGTTCTCAACCTAATAATATTTGTTCATTTTTAGTTTTTTTCTTAATTGTTCTATAAACAATGAAAACAACAAATTTAGAGAGCTAGTACCTAACTATTGTCTTGGGTTCCCTTTGATGGTTTTCCACATGTTTAGTATTGTGAATCACTTCATATATTTCTATTTCTCAATTTTTTCTGTCACATGTGAATCATAGGATTAATGAGATATAACTCAGCATTTATCAAGGTTTCCCTCTATAGGTTTTCTACATTGAATGTTTTGTGTATTAATTTTAAAAAGTTTACACTATTGATAACCAGATTAATGTGACTGATGTTTTTGGTCAAATAAATTTAACCTTCAATTATAATGCAAGGGTCCCAACATGGTTTACATTCCACAAATGGGGAATTCTTTTTCAATCATGATTGAGGTTGTTTTCTTGACTCCAATTTTGTAATTTATTTATGAGATACATGATATATCGAATATACAGGAGGTGTAACCGTATAAATAGTTTCTGGAATGATTATTTATGGTCTATGGAGTTAGGAAAATTCTCTCATGCGGACTAATTTTCCATCGGTTGAAAATACATAATTCTGTTCAAAATTTGTAGAGCCATTAGGGGAAAATTCTGAATACTAAAAAAATGGCGTCCCCAAGGCATTGACCCTATATTTCTAGTGTTCGTGTGATTTTTAGAAATTTAGATTAATCAAGATCTCAAAGGTATTATTTTTAATTTAATGATGTATAGAAATTATGAGGTCATATATATCAGTTCTATAGATGATTGATAACCCACACCTGAACAAATTTGGTTTTTGTAAAGGAATGATGAAACAAAGTTTATTCTAGTAAAGTGCAACTGGGAAATTAATGAAGAATTTTAAGGTCTTATAGTGAGGATGTTTGAGTGTCAATATTTATGGTCAATTAACTCTTATTGATCAATAAATTAATATCTCTTCTCATGGTAGCCTTTCCATGAATGTTATATCATCTTTAGGAATGAAGGGAGGCTATTGTAAGCTATTTTCTGGGGGGTTTCTAAATCCCAAAATTGGTGTGGGACATATACATAATTTGAGAATACAATGATATGAAAATTATTTCCTATAGAATAATTTTCCATTGTTTGACCACCCTTTTTATGCGAAACATATGCATAGAAAACTGGGGAATATTGTGCATAGTCAATCAATGGTGTCCTTGAGATACTGAAACTAAATTTTGATGGTTGAGGAGGTTTATGGGTATTCATTCCTTCTAGGATAAATAGTGTGGTTCTTGAAATAAAATTAGTAAAAAAATTAATGGAGTAGAGTAAGTGGAAACATTATGAGAATGGGTAGAAAGGTTTTCCCATACAGAGGTACGAGAAGGTTCCCCATACAAGAGTCACCCATGTATAGTGGGTGGATTTTTTCGATGATGTTAAATTGATGATAGAATAATCAGACATTACAATGCATCTGTATAGGACAATAATCAGCACATACAAATTTCTGGGATGGTTACCCACACACCAATCAAACACTTGTGTGGGAAAAATGAATTTTCCTTTGGATATGAGCACAAAAATGGGGTGAGGATAATATTAGCCTCTCTTATGTAGTACTATCTAATGAATAACAGAGTGTGGAGTTTTTTGTCTCTGGTTGGAATGGGATATAGGATACAGGAGTCCCAAAATATTCTATAAATGTGAGAATCAGACCATACAAATATCTTATAGGGTTCCCCATGGAGTTCTGACCCATGAACTGGGAAAAAGATTTTTCATCTTTTGTGATATCTAAAACCAATATTGGTTATTTGGATATCAATATATACCCTGAAGTGGTAGATATAAATCCACAAAAATTCTATGGTATAATTTAGTTTCATTGTCATAAATCTCTTATAAATTTTTGACACATACGTTGGAGAAATGATAAAATTATATCTCATAGTTGGACATAATATTAAGGATTTAGGATAACTACATATCTTATCAAAAAGATAATGAAGATAGACATAATTATCGAGAAAAATTATGTTTAGTTTTAGGTTACTAGGAATCTATCCATGTAATACAAAGTCATCTGATGATGATGTCAGTATGTTTTTTAAGGTTTGTGGTGTGGATGGTATAACATCTTTAATTTATGGGTTTTTCGATTAGGACCATTTGTTTTATATAAAATGGGTAATATAACGGTCATTGGTATGAGATGTTCTAACATGCATCAGACATAATGGGAAATGGTTTAAAAAATTACTATGGGGTTTCTCACATATGAAGAAATGATATGGGTGATAAATTTCATTGGGGATTACATAGATAAAAGAGGCCTCTCCAAGGGACAAATTTTCCTCAGGTTGATAGGTCTTTCTTGGTAAACATATGTAGAGACAACTAGGGAACATTATGAATAGTCAAATAATGGTTTCCTTAGGAATGTGACAGACCATTTTTTATGATTACTGGAAGATTATGAATATTTGAAATTTCATGGGGAGAATAGTATCGTAAATTGTTGGAATGTTTTTGGGTGTGCAATATACATTAAGAAGATGATTGGAAATGGAGTTTAAAAATTCCTTCATATATTTGACTCAATTTTAAGGCGTTTATTTCCATTTCCTTTATATATTCTTTAATGGGGAACCAAAATTTGAGATCTAATTCGTGGATATTTTTTTTCATATAGGAGGTGGTATATTTTTCCCCTTTACCATATGGTTGTGAGTAGGAAATGAAATCTATGCATCACTAAATATCATTTAATAATTATAGTCAAGAAAAATATACTTAATGATGTTCTATATAGTTTAATGTATTTTTGAATAGACAATTCCCATGTAGTTTAATGTCATTAAAAAAAACGTAGTTTCCTTATTGTGAAGCTAAAATATCTATTGTGGCCATTAAGGTCTTCCTACGAAAACCATGAAAACTATAATGTGGATTGGTATGCCTTTAAAATGTGTGAAAACCCCTACCAAAACTCTTAAACCAGATTGATCTGTGCTCAGTGTGAGAATTATGGGGAAGAAAAGTTTTGTTCTTCTGAAAAGAGGTGATAAAATTAATGATATGGAAATTTTAATTTGTGATGGCTGGACCAGGATATGAGATCTAGTAGTCACTACATATCTCATTATGTTAATAATTAATTCGGATTCATTTTTTGAACTAGATCCCTATGAATGTCTGATCCATACACTGAGAGGTTGGAATATATATAAATATAGTTTTTTCCAGAAAGACCTATTATTGTAGAATTGGGTTTCACTACATGTCATCTGGTGAACATAATCAATCTACTTGTAGTTTTGGGACCCCATTTAGTTTGACATCATGTGGTAAGGGTGAAGGTCACCGAACAGAAATGTGGGGGGATGTTATAGTTGGACATAGAACCAGAGATCTAGGCATCACTGCTTATACTTCTTGGACTATAGTCAAGCCACACGTAGTTCTAGACAAGCTTCCCTACACAGATCTGACTCATGTATTGGAGGAGTTTTTCTTCAAGTGGACATAGAAATATGACTTCATTTTTAAGACCATACACTGATTTATTTTGAATGCTGGGTTGGTAAATTTATTGTATTTCATGGTTAGTCTTGGGACATGAGTTATAAGTGTCACTACATATAATATTGAAGGATAATCAAGCTACACATAGTTCTTGATGAAAATACCTCAATATAGGTCTAACTAATACTCATGGAGGGGTACGTTATCACTCTTTTGGTACATGGATAGCGATATAGCCTAGGAATTACTAGGTATCCTCTTTATGAAAGAATAAATCCATGTGTAGATCTTGATTAATGCTTGGCAGATGAGAGATGTTATAGAAAATGTTCTATCACGTGAGAACACTATGGTGATATGTAGTCTAACATCATATAGTGTGGCCATTAGTGTTAGACAGTTTATTATATTTTTAAAAGGATTGTGTACCATTCAATTTAATGTCATGTCACTAGGGTGATTTTTTTGTAGTTATGGGATTAATGATTTTGTAGAGGATAGATAAACATAATCTCGAAGT
The DNA here is from genome assembly GCA_963277665.1 of Viscum album. NCBI lineage: Eukaryota > Viridiplantae > Streptophyta > Magnoliopsida > Santalales > Viscaceae > Viscum > Viscum album. Next base: position 1,208,554,297 of record OY728162.1, read on the forward strand.
GAAAAGAGGCCTTGAGTCTAGAGGCAATAAGAAAATATTCATATAAAAGGTATGAGATTTACATATGGACTTAACACAATAGGTACAAGAATCATTATATATCCTATGACTATTGTAATCAATCAACACAAAGTTGATAGATTTGAATTCTCTAAGAAGGTCTGACCCATATTCATAGGGGGTGCATTTTACCCATTTTTCTAGTATAGGACCAGTACAAAGTGTCGAGTCATCACTATGTATCGTGAGATTATATTAATTAGTACAAACACAGTTATTGAGAAATAGAATACATACCTAGATCTAACTGTCATATGAGAATAATGTAGTTTCATCTTTCTCTAGGATAAATCATGATCATGTATGGTGAATCATAAATTAAAAGGATGATTCACATGTAGTTTAGCATCATGGATTGAGGATGTGGATTTCATGCAATTTATTGTCCTGTGACATGGAAAACGGTGTCTTTTTTTTATGTTCATGTGATAATGATAGACTATATAGTTCAATGTCTTCCTACCTAGACCATATACCATGCAGTTTATTATTATACAGTCAGGATGATAACCCCTAATTTACATTCATAGGGTACATACAAAATGGATAAGAACTGCAAAAGGGTTATGTGTGACATGGTTGCATAAATAACTTGACATGAACAAAGACCACGAAGTCCCAGAAACCACATATGTGTTCTTTAGGTGGCACTCATATAGTTATAATTTGTGATTCTTGGACTTGGGATTCGATTTTAATATCTTGGAGATCAGACCTAGGTAAGGATGCTTCCTTGTGTAGAAGAGTGAAATTCCTGATTTGAGTGAGGCCCCAAGATTCCTAGTTCCACATCACACATTCCCAATATGCTTCAACTTAGTTTAAATTCATTATTCTTGGACTTAGATTTATAGTTTAATGTCAAACAACAAGGATAATAGTTGTTATTAATTTTAACTTCATTAAACTATAATGTCCTATCTTACATTTTATCATCATGTGATCCTGACTAATTATCATGAAATTATATGAAATACTTATTTTGGATCCTCAGGTTATTTTGGAACATGGTATGTTTTCTATCCATTGAAATCAATGACAAATATTGAATGGAGTAGAACCTCTATATGACAAAAGGTCCTTCCCATTTCATTTTATACATCATTGGTTTCTTTCTAGGTACAATCAATTTTTAGAGGAAAAACATCGTCTCTCCTCCAAGGAATGATCAGAGGTGTTCCATTTTCTTAAAGTCTCACAGGATCCAATTTTTGTGGACATCCAAATGGTAAAAGGTATGAAATACTTTCTCCTTCACTTTTTCCAATTCATACAGGCAATTTTTGTGATTTATCATCCATTGATTATTGATCATATATAGAAATGTGATGGAAGGAAAAATGAACCTCAATGAAACATACCTCCTCTTCCCTATATACTAATGAGTATGGGGTCATATGTATTTTATTATGGGTTATGATCTAATAATCCCATAAGGAATTTAAGAGTTTTTTCCTACCATGTTTTCTTTCATTATCTACTATATTTTGGTTTTTATTTTATAGAGTCTTATTAAAGAAGTCTTTCTGTTTGTTAAAAACTTCATGGTAGCAAGAAGAATGGTTGGACTCTATTTCATACTCATTATATAGCCTCTCCAATTTAGATGAATATAAATTGGTGCCATTTTCCATTAGTATTTTATGAGTGAAACCAAATATGGGGATTATGATTGATTTAAAAAATATGAAAATTCCCCCCCCCACTTTACTAAGTGGTATATATTTTTCCCATTTAAAGAAGAAGTTGGTTGCAGGGATAATGTAATTGAACATATTGGCCATATCCATAGAAAATCACTCCACGAATCCATTACCCATATGAAAAATGGTTACGAATACTTGGATGTGTGAATAAAAATTGGTGTTTGGTGAATGAATTTGATATTAACCTAGAAGGAATGACACTTTTTGTTTAATTCATTATAGTCATGCATTAGAGTGGGTCAATAGTACCCAAGCCTTCAGATTTTGTGGGAAATCATAAGTATGTACAGTTGATTGAAACATGCCCTACTGTACGCTTCATTCATGAAAACATTCATCTCTTCTTAATTAGTTAATGTATGAAGGATACCATTAGGATCTGTTTACATAAGACCATATGATGATTTGTGGCTTCGTATAGAATAGTGTTACTTTCTCGTCTCCATATATTCTTTCTCCCAGATCTATTCGGTGGGAGTTATCCATTTTAAAGGTAGTATGTAACTGGTTTCCTCTAGACTGTGTTTGAACTATATGTTTTAGGGAATGAACTAATATCATTAATCACATCTACATGGGTTTGTCTAAAAGGTGATACCATTTGACAGTGCCCAATGTTAATGGATTTCATTCCTTATCTGGATTTGCTAGAGTAGTATATGTATTTTCCATTGCATTGAACAAGTAAATTTGTGACTGTGGGACATGAGTCAATTTTGGATCCAAAGTAATTCTTCTATTAGTCCCTAGTAGTGGTTTATCATAGGGATTAGACCATCTATTTTTATTGCATAATCATTGAAACCTATTTTTAAATCACCTTTTATCTTCAAGTAATTCACTTATTCCTAAAGTGTCAGCTGTAGAACTATAATGAGAGCTTGATATTCAACTTCATTGTTTATAAACCACCACGATAGTAAGAAAGATTAAGGTGTGAAATTCTTTGTTGTAGATATGAGATTGACTCTTAGACCAATTTCTTTGAGCTTAGTGTCCTCCATAATTTTTCCTATCAAGATTCTAGATTCACTATCAAAAATAATTTCCAACATCTAGGGCCCCTCTTCAATATAGAAAAATTATTCCTTGGGTAATTTTGTCTCCAATGAAGTCATTTCAATCGAGCGATTCTCTGTAAAAAAATCAGCTAATTCAGGGACATTGATCAATTTATAAGGCATGAATTTAGTATCAACTGCAATAAAATTACTACCACCATGCATAAGTTTAGTCAATATTGTCTAAAAAAGAATTTATTAGATTGGGTTTTTATGAGAGACCAAACAGACCTCATGGTGTTACAGATAGTGTCTCAGCTTTTAGACTACAATTATTATCACAAAATATATCTTCTCAATATAAAATTAATGAGTATTAGCATATAAAATGGTTCAACTAAGATAATAAATGTTTTTTTCTCTCCTAATATCATTTTTTGTGGATTTATGGAATGCAGTGGTCCCTCTAAGGATTAAACATAAAAAATATGTGGCATTCCTTTGACAGGTAGCATCAGAACTGGAAAGATCAAGAGATATTTCTTGAGACTATCAGTTAATTCCTAAAAATCATTATTCCCCTGATATGTATCCCCCTTTTTCATTAACCTAGTGAAGTGAAATCATTTCCCATAATTATTCCTAGGAATCTCCATATGTAGTGTTAGGGTCATTCAATTTTTCTCAACTCTATGAGGTTGTAATGGTGTCAAATTCCAAGGATATCTTTGGACTTCTTTTCATCAATGTCGATGACAAAATGGTGTATGAAAAAGATAAGAAACATCCCTGCCGTAACACTGAAATAATATTTCAAGTGGATTATCCTCAGGTCATGATACAACAATTTGTTGAAGATTGTTTTAAGGTATGTGAGGTTGTTTTGAGAGTTTTATGAGATTAACCACTATGTGATCAATATATCATTTGATTAACTTTCAAAAAAATCTTTGAATATATGATTCATGTAACATTGGTACATAGTGCCGTAATTATTTAATCCAAATGGAATAAAATTCTATGAAAATACTCCTTAGTGGCCCAGAAGGATGTGGATTTTTCCTATTCCTGGTCCATTAAAATATCTTTGTATCCCAGATAGATATCCATGAACGAGAGTTCCTAAAATCTAGATTTTTCTTTAATAAATAGTTTTTTAATCAAAATTGGGAAATTATCCTTCATGCAATTGTAGTTGAGATCTATAAAATTGATGAAGACTCGAATCATCCCATTCAACTTCTAAATGGGGAAAATATTTTCAATCCATTTGGTATTTTTGACATATTTAATGATGTTGGATATAATTATATTTTAATCATCATCCTCAATCATGGAAGTATGTGTCAGTTTCATCTTTATGGTTTCATGTTAATAGATACAGTGGTCCTCAGCTAGTCCTAGGTGGTGAGTTCCCACCTTGAGATCAAGTCCCATCATTTCTGTGTAGTTCCAACTGCACACATCCCAATGATTCATCAAAAATGATGTGTATACCTCATTCAATTCAATATAAATGGAATTAATGATTATGGTGGGTCAGGGGTATTCTTTTATACCCAAATTTATTTCTATTATTTCATCAATACTGGTAGATACACCCTCTTCAACAAATTTAGGGGAATCCCTAAGGTCTTCCTCCTCTTATTATTCTACCTCTTCATATTCATTAACCTTTTATGTTGGGGACGAAATCCTTGGGATGAGTTCTCTAGAGTTAGTATAGGAGTCAATATCTTGATATTCAAAATATAAAGCTACCTCCTCTAGATAATCTGTTAGCATCAAAAATCTACAGAGAATAGAGTGAGGGATAGATAATTAGTGTCTTTGTCATTTTCTGGGGATGAGACAACATATTTTAAATAATCTATTGAGGATAGGATTTTCAGGAGATATTGGGATGGAATTGATTCATTTTTTCCGATCATTCACAAATATCTTGAGAATCAACAAACATTTCAACACTATTGGACTCATTCGTCATTGTTGAAATCATGTAGACTCTTGAATATGCATATGAACATAGAAAAATATTCTTGATATGATTGTTTGGTAACACATATTCTTCGTTGATATATTTCAAGGGGTCAGTTAGGATCAGTTCTAAAATACTAGGGGCAGTGACCCAGGAAACACCACCAACCGGGTGTTCTTTCCCATTCCCTTTATTGAATCATACATCAATATAATTAACTTCATCATATTTTAAGAGGTCCTTCTCATCATAAAACTTCTTGGTTTTTCAATCAATGGATTATTTTATAGATTTATTATAATATTAGGGTATTAAAATGTATTGATATAATTATAGAAGCTCTAGAAATACAATGAAGGCTATGATCTACCATGTCACTAGAAATTATGGGTCAGCTACATGGTCTCTAAATTTATCATTGAGATTGATTTTTCCCAAAGGCTTATGATCTATTTTTTTAGAGACAAAAACTGTTATGGAAGAAGGTACTAGGTTATCCTCATTGTACCCCATCTAGTGAGGGTATTTCACTTGAGTGGTATTACTTCCAAAGACATTGTCAATATATACTTTTTGAACATTTACACTATTTATCCTTCCATACACATACTAGGTTCTGATGTGACTCTTTATAATGATGTCTTTATCTTGATCAGAGAATGAGATAACTATATCATATTCCAAAGAATTGCTATCTATTTGATAGACCTCATAATTGAAACCTCTGGTTCTAACTCACAAGGGATGAGAAAAGACTCTATGAGTGATTTCATGAAGTCTATTGACAATGTTAGTGAATCCTAGGATGAAGGTTAACTATTTCATGATGTCATTATTTTGGTCCAAAATCCAGTAATTCTTGATGTGTGGATTATCATTTACATAATATATAGTTGATTAATTATTTTATGTAGATGTATATCCCATAAAAATATGATCTTGAAGAACTCCAGTCCTTGGTGAGTTGGGATGAGAAAGTCTACCGGCATGTCTAGGGTGATCAGAAACATGTTCCTCTCGTAATTGATATTCTAGAGTGATCAGTTTAGGGTGGATTCTATTTATTGAAATAATATTTTCCATCTCCTAGAAAACTCACTAAAGTTATTTTCCATTAGGTTCTATATTATAATTATTTGGGTTTTGGTGCCACTATATATCGTCCTTCTACCATGATTTCACAATCCTTAGTGTCCTCAGATCCTACAGCTCCTTCCTAAACTTCCCCAATTGGATGGGGTAGCACCTGTTAATAAAAATTATTTTCGTAGATTAAGGGATCCATTAATTGAATTTCATTGACAGAATCAATGAGAAACACCTCATCTGATGATGAATTTTTCTGACTCATTGTCTCTGGTGGTATTGTTTGGTGGTTAAGTTCCCATTGTTTCATTTCCGAGGGAATAAAATTTGAGGGGGTTAAAGATAAATTTTTCTATGGTGTAGGTTTATCCTATTAAACCTTCTCTACCACTTTAATTCTAGGAGTCTTTTTAATGGATGGAAATTACTGTTTTTTGGGGCTGATGGTGATTGTTAAATTGTGGTGGAAGTGGTTAGAGACATAGTTTGTTGTTTTAGATACAGTTTTTTGAATACCATGAGTTATGTTGATTGTATTCTGAGTTATAAAACTCTCAAACTTCATTTCAATTATTCTAATTACTTATTTCCATGCACCTCTTTCCTTCAGGAAAACAGTAAAAATATATGCCACTTGAGCTGGTGTCCTTCCCATATTTACTTTCTTGGAATCTACCATTTTCTACTTGGGGACATTGAAGATGAAGAATTTTGGAATGGTTTGTTCCAATATTTGGTGAAATAGGAAACAATCTGGAAAATCATTGAGACCTACTAGGTCCTCCATTTTTTTATATTATTTGAGAAGTATGTTTTTAACCACAAAGGATATAAAATAGGAACAAAATTTATCATCTTACAAAGAGTAATATTTATTTCATCTCTTTTCAAATTTATTTCTCTTAGGTCCCCCCACTCTACATGGTGAGGTGGGTATTTTGGTTGATTCCCCATTCGTTCTTTATGATAAATCATTGTCATCGGATCTGGAGCATATACATAGGATGGATTAAGTGTGACGAATGTCACCTCAACCTTTACAACTCATTTCCCCAGGAATGGTGGAGTTATCCATGACATAAAAATAATATGACGAGTGGATTCTTCAATTATTTGGGAAATTGTGGAGAAATCGTAAAATGAACTTATATATTACAATGGGATGAGAAGCCTTCGTTGCTCTTTGCGAAGGTTTCTAAGTCAATGAATGATCATTTTTTCTTGGGGATGGGTTTGGTTTAGGGAGTGGGTAAAACCTTTCCATCTTTCAATTAAATCTGAGACTCCCTCATTTTATAAATTGTTTTAGTTTGAGAGGTCACTTATTAGATTATTTTATAAAATTGAGCTGAAATAGAAGAATAAATTCAAGCGCAGGTCATCCCACCCTATGATTGACCAAGATGGAAATATTGATTACCATAAAAAGGTTATCCCTTTTATGTTTTGGATGATACAACTATGTTTCAAAACTACTTTTTTCTCAATATTTCCTTTCATGGTATCACAATCGGACACATAGTGTATCAGATGTGGTTCTTGGTCACCTTATCCATAGAATAAAGAAAATGTGTTCCCCTAAAGTTATATGGGGGTGGGGGTTTCTCTCACCCAAATATGGTAAGGTTTCTATTCTAGTTGAACTGCTTCATGCCACTCCACTAAGACTTCTAATAAATCTACAAATGACTCAATGGTGTCAATAAGACTATGATGGGTTTTCAACTAGTCCTAAGTTTAGACTGGTGTAGCAATAGGAATGACATATTTTGTTTGTTCAGCCATTATTTGAAGATGATATCTATCTGGGGTTATCTTTTGAGTATTTTCCGAAACTAATTCTGGTTGTCTCCTTAATTGAGGTAAATCTTGAAAGACATCCATGATCAGTTCTAGATAAATCGGCTTTCTCGAGTTAATTTTAGGTGGAGGTCAATTCCTTGCTTCAATTTCCAATATTAATCCTTTTTTTCTAATGTACACCTTCTAGATGTATGTGTTGAGGCTCTGTCCATGGAGCATTTTTGAAAATAATTCTATCTCTAAGAAACTCCAACTTAATTAACATCAACACATTAAATGATTATTACAACAATGTGGATATTTCTTATAGCTTATTGAGCTCATACAAGTTGAGGGGATGTGGTGGGTTTTATAAGAAATTTGTTTTATTATTTTAATAGACTCAATGGGGAGGTAGTGCTAGATTGATTAAGAGGGAACCCAAATTTTGGGTAATTCTCTAGTTCAGGGAAGGCATTCCTTCATTCATAATGTGGATCAAGTCCTAAATGGAACCATACTCTACATTTTCTTGTACATTTTCAGAATATTTAGTTCAAAATGTAGGATTTACATCCATGACATTCACTGATGCATAATGAAATGTGGGAATCATACATACTATTGGATGACAGGAGGGTAGTTTTCAACTTTTCCTGGACCTCTCTCTTCCTTTCAAGGATCCTCTTTGAGCTTCTTGTAGAAGGGAAACACATAGGGAACCTTTATGTAGCTTCATCATAATCCTACCTTATATGGTAAATGTGATACGAGATAGGAATAACATGGAGTCCAAAACATTGTACATCCAACCTAAATGTAAAAAATAATCTTCTCCATTTAGGGGGGTGGGGCAGTTGCGGTTAATATTACCCTAGCCATGTAGGATAGGGATTCCCCAATTATATTGTGGTTATGAAGCATTACTAATTTATCATTATTATAGGGGAATTTTTGGTAATTATTCCCCCATACCTGTGGGTTGAGGTAGATCATGTGTTATGGTGGCTACTGCTGCTGTCACTACTCTCTTGATATCATTTACCCCTTTTCGAGCATGATCTATATACAGTGCTGATTATTAATGTGATTTTTATATTTCTAATGACATTACTGGTTATTTAATATTGGATTCCCTTATGTGAGATTCCTATTTAATTTTATCATTTTTTATTTTCTTGTATTTTTTTATGGATCTCTCTCATTGGGCATCATGATTTTCATACATACACAAGGATATATTTTAGTGTGCCACATTTTCTGAGAATGGGTTTTTCTTCATATCCTCCCAATAATAATAGTATTATAGGATTCCATTTCTTGTGTTTTCTGTTGAGCGATGTATTTTATGAAAATAAAATCTATAGGCCCCCCCTCCCTAGATGTTAAAATTATATGGGGCATCAACAATTAGACAACACAACTTATGTGGTGCATTGAGGTACCTTAGTTCAAGATTTTTCTACCACCTCTATGATTGTGTACATAATGAAAATATAAGGGATTCCAAGCTTGTTGGATAAAAATATCACTCAATAGTTTGACACAGTCTTTATACCAACTATAAGGCTTTAATTTTTGTTTTAGTGGGTAAAGAGTTGTCCAATGTCTGAGAAAAATTTGATGTATGAATTCTTCTAAAAATTCCATTGTCATGTTGAAATGAGAAGTGTTTGGGAGCCAAATTGTTTTTTCATTTATGGACAATTTTATTCTCACAAGAAACATATCCTTTTTCCTTTCATGAAACTCCTTTACTTGATCTTCCCAACATGGGAACTTATTGCCAATTCTTTTCAAAATTATTGGGGATTGTAGGGGTCTCATTGGTATAGGAACAATCATGGGTGGCTTAGAGGGTGAGGGTTGTCTCGAAGAATCTTATATTTGGTAAAAGAAGTTACTTTTCATTGATTGGTTCTCTAATATTCTTGCCTCAATATTTCTATTTGCCTCATAATTTTAGGGATTTCTTGTATCTGACTTGGGAATGGGAGGAACATTCTACATACATGAAATGTTACTATGGGGGGTACCATCGAAGAAGGTGTCATCATCGAGAGGACTAAAATCATAGATCATTGTCCAATTGTAGGGAAACTTTTGGCAACATATACAATGGGATGTATCTTCTGGCATATGACTATAATGTAATGGACTTCTTGCTAAAATAAGATGTCGTTGTTGGTAGGACAGTTACAGAAAATGTCATCATGGTGAGGAATACCATCAAAAATCAATTCAATACTTCAGTAAGATTATCTATAGTTTATACCCAATAGATGATCTTCAAAATCAGATGATAAAAATGTGATGGCCTTTTTTATGACATAATAAGTCTATGTGGGGAGGACCTTTATAGCGAATTCCATCATTGTGGGGACTACCATTATATCTCGATGTCCATCATTATGGAGAAATTATGAGACATATAGTCTAGGTAGAACCTTGAGGGTGGAAGGAAAAAATTGGAAGAACATCTTTCGAAAATAATATTTTACTATGAGGAGGACTTTCTTAATGAATTCCATCATAGAGTGGAAAACCATCATTACTCAATATCTAACTATAAGGATAATTTCTATAGAGTATATCCTAGGGAGGAACTTCAGGGAGGATGATTTAAAGGGGATAAACTAATTTTTATATGATCTCATAGAAAAGAGGAGGGATACCATGATTCTCATAGAGATATATTATTTTATGATCAATCAGTTTGTTCAAATGAAGGTATACTTCATAGTAGATGCTATAGGGAGGACCTTTAGAGCTACCAGTAACAATGATTCTAGGAGGACATTCATAATTGGTATGTCCACTTCAATAATTTGGTAACATTTTATAAGTATCCATACACACTATTCAAAAGGTGTTTTATAGAATTTAGAAATATAGATTTCAACGGATACTGATCATGAATATGCACTTCATTTTCCAACTACTTTTGTTGTGAATTCATTTTAGTAATTGTTTTATAATAAAATGATTCATATTTCTATAGTTGGTGTAATTTATATAATATATCATGATAGAGTGTCTCATGTGGTGCAGATTGGATATGATGGTAAGATTAAGGAATTTTTCCAAGGATACATGCCTGCCATGGAGCAGCCACCGAAGTCTACTACTGTCCCCCTATTGGAATAAGAATTCTTACCCATTTATATTGTCTATTATTCATATAATATTACCAATGACCCTCCTGAAAGCAATACAGGATGCATATTTTCTCTTAAATGAACAGCTCATTGTGTGGATGAGTCACCGATATTTGGGAGGCTGGGTTGTGATCCTGAATCCAATGTTTTGTTGCAGACATGATTATATATTTGAAATTCTATTGGATATGTTCATTAACTTATGTATTAAACTCAATAATTTGGAAGATGAATTTATAAATTCTCTTGATGGGAATTTGAATATATGTCTATTCTGGTGTTATGTTAGGAATTTTTCCCTTTTCTGATCCTCTATTTCCTACTAGTGGGTACTAACAATTCTCATATACAAGGGAAAAGATATTAGCCTACCTCTGATTTGAAACTAGTATAAAATATATTATTTCTCTAATTTCTATGTATTTGACTAAACGACTATATATGAATGAGTAGTAATTTCCCTGTACTTGTTGAATTCCATCATATATAACTGATGGTCTTAATATGAATCCAAAATAATTTTCATATACCTATAATTTTTCACCATATTTGGCTAGATATATTTATATTCATGAGAAGTTTTCGGATGTTCTCATTTTCCACTGTATTTGACTAACGAGCTCCATGTGCATTAGCAAGGATTGTCATCTGCCTGTAATTTTCCAAGCTATATTCACAGCCGGATTTATAATAGTAAGAAGTAATATTTGTATGCTCATGGGTTACCATAGTATTTATATACAAATATTTATCTATATTAATGAGGATTATGGAATATTTAGGATTGTTTGAATTTCACCCTCTCAAAGCCATCTAAAGTCCCCAATCCATCTAACATCAATTGGGACCCATGGAGTTGTATCCTCATCATAGGTATGATACTATGAAATATGGTGTTAAAGAAAATAGTTTCCTTAAGGGAACCTTGGTAGGACCCTAATGATATTGGAAAGAAGTCGCCATTAATGAATTCATCAGCCTCCATAAGGTAAGGGATGAAGTCATTATCACATTATGGGCACATCCACCCAAAATATTTGGAGAAACCTTGTAGATATATCTTTTTCTAGACCACCGACCATCATTGGGTGAGTGGCCTTTAGGGATTCATTGTCGGAGGTCCTATCTAACTACCTATAATGTGGGGTAGTAGCATTTGGTTGAGAGATGAATCCGTTTTTTTAGTTGAGGACCTGGTCGGCGAAGTGATAGTTGTACATGTTTGTGAAATTTGGTGAGATTCCATTAAATTAAAGATATATCTGAAGAGTACATATAATACAAGTAAAAATACAGGAAAACTCTTCAATGTATATACTCATGAACACTTGCATAATGTATGTTCTTGTTTGTCCCTCTTCCATTTGTAATGTCAATAGGGCCAGTCACAGGGCAATATTTCCATCTTGGATATGGATTCATGTTTGTTTCACCATTTTTTTAAGAACTTCGGTCACTTACTGATTGATCACAAGGGGTTTAATTATGTTGAATCACTAACATTGGGTAAAAAAACATCAAATAGACTACATTTGGTTTTGTTCGTGGAGATGGAAATTGCCAATGACTCTCATATTCATGAATACTCATAGACCTTTATTCCAATGATAGGGATTCATTAGGTAATTGGACGACTCTTAAGAACTCACATTGATCAAGAGTATAGGAATTTTGGATCATAAAAATATTTTGTCTGTATGTATTTCATATTCTAGTATTCTCTTATAGATTTTAAATATGTTCATGAATCCTTCATTCATTCCCATGTATGCATACACGGGTCACCGTAAATTAGCGATCCATTACAAATACACACGAGTCTAAAATCATATGAATGTATCCTATTTTCTAAATCAACTGAAAGATATGTATTTATTATAGGTTATCCATTAATGGTAACCTATTACATACAGATTAGAGACTATTTATTCATTTATTGGGAACACAATGGCTCTAGGCCATGTGGTAAGGTGCTCTGGATTTTGTTGTTATCCTGTGAGAAAGTTGTTCTTTTGATTTCGGTATCAAACCCATAATATGGGATTCTTATGTATCATCATGAGGGGAATAAAATACCACAGAGTTTGGTGCCATCAAATATGATATATCTTCTTTTAAGATTATGTGATGTGGATCGAACAATGTATTTTAACATTATTCGGTAAGGATATGTAGGAGGATGATGACTAGTCAATGTGAGGTTTTGGACTTATTCTAATGTGGCCTGAGGGTAAAGGAAGAGATGTGGTTCCCCATGTGGATTTTAACCTACCAGGGTTATGTCCTAGAGAACATTAGAGAGAATTTGAGTGGAGTGTTTGGACCTTATTGAGGCTTCCTATGTATCCTAATTATTTGAGAATCAAATCCCCTGTAGTTTGGTTAGTTGGAGTAAACACCTTAAAGGAGGAAAAAAAGCTACTGAATCATTAGTAATATAGTCCTTTAATGTTGAAGGAACAGTTTTTGGTAATATAAAATATAGGATAACTGATTGAGTTGGTCTGGTAGGTTCAAACACATTGATTCTTCCCATCTAAATATTTTTTGGGGCTTACATCTACAAACAATGCCCTTATCATCGAGTCTTATACTCAGAGTGATTCCCATGGTGCATATGTTTGGGTAATACACATGTAAGTGGCCTATATGATGACTTGGGATCATTTGGATATCTTGATCACTACTATCCTTCAATCAAACACGATTCATCCTCTGTGTAGGAAATAAGGTGAAGCCGTAGATATGATGATCACATGAATCACTCTATCTATTAGTAGATGTGGAAAACCCCTATAGGGATAGGGAGTGGGAGTTAAGTGTTATTGTTTCCTATTTTATTTAGGTATTTGGGATAATAATATTTGGTGATCTATCTGGATATGACCAGGGCCGGGGTAAAGATCATAATGAGTGATACCACCTATATGAAAGGATTAAGGACTACCCATTGAGGTATTCCCAAAAATTGGTTCTAGGTGGAGGATTGCAATCCATATAGATATTAAAGGAAACCACGACCTTCAACCTCCACTCATTAAACTGGGAGGTTCACTTCAGAACACCATGGTATGAACCCTCATTACCTTGGGAATGTATCCTTGAATACATTCTCAGTTTCTATCTTATTAAAATGGTAACACAAGTCACTATTCATACCATGGTTATATAGAAATGAAGGAAAATGATTATGTTCGAATTATTTGATGATACATGATAGGAGGATTTGTAAGTGTCCTCGCCTAAGGTAATTGGAATATTTAATGGAGGGGTAATATAGGGCCTGGTACTATGATGCATGGGAGTGATAGGAGATAGATAGTGGAATTATTTTGGATTCCTCATTATGTGTATCATGTTATTTGGTGGTATGGTCTTCTCTGCATAGAATATTTCTACATGGGTGAGGGTACAATCCACATAGTGTTGCGCTATGTGGAACTTGGATTTTATGATGTAGTGTGTTCTTATGTAGAACCAGGTTTCGTCCACAAATCTTGTTTCTACACATTTTAGAGTTCCTCCCTTATAACATTAAAATATGCTGGTAATGGTTCCAATTTCATAGCATCTTTCTATGGGGGTTATAGACTACAAAGGGATCATCCATTTATCTCCTCTGAATGGTGAATATATAGGGGGATTGAGTTCATAGATGGTTGGATGACTAATTATTTCTTCATTACATATATGATGAAGATTCTTTACCTATTGAGTATCAATGTATCTCTCTTAATTCATCTTAGAGGGTCTATTTTTTATTTATCCTCATCACTGAACTCCTTTGGTTGTCTTCAATCCTCTTTTAGTCTCCTTTGGGACATTTTATAGAGTAGAAGAGGTACATTATACCATCATGTCAAGTCCTTTGCAGTATACTATGGGGATTCATTATTGGGAGACCAAGGAGAATTAGCCGTCCCATGAATGACTTATTCAGTGGGAATATGTGGTTCATGGAAAAGGATTCCGTTTTAGGGGCTGAAAATACCTTCATGGACCGACAAATGGATTTTTATTATTCACAAGAGTTTTTGGTACCACCACATAAATTGAACTATTTAGTTCACGATGATGGTCTTTTAGTTGGGTGGAAATTACTACATATCCTCATAAATTACTTCGTTTCATTTATGGACACCGACAATACCGTCCCATTCCCAAAACTATTTCATTCAAGGGTGATTTCTAATGTGTCAAATTTCCATGCATAGCGGCAGCCAGGGAATCATGTTACCCAACATGAAATCAAATTGTCCATCATGGCTCACCCCCTTTGATCATTTTCATTAAATTCTTCTTCAGATCACTTTCTTTCCTCTGCATTATAAATTTAATTTTCTTGGGGAATTTTCATGATCCAATAATTACTCACTCAATTAGTATCACTAAGTTCCAGCCTATTATTTAACCATTTTTTGAAGGGATTTAGATGTTAGCGTCATATATGAGTATCTCTATATCAAATATATGCTTCCTATCCTTAGTAGGGTTGGTATCAAAGTTGAATATAGTGTTTTTTGAGATAACTCAATGTTGTTAAATATACAGTCCTAATTGATGAAAAATAAACAATTCCTAAATGTAAGAGGTATTATCTATCAAATATTCATTACCACATGCATCATATAATATAATATTACCCTTGGTAGTTGCATTGGGGACGTAGTATCCCTTGACATCACACGTTTTCCAAAACATCTTTCCCCAATTGGAGGTTTTGTAATAGGAATGTGAGTCTCCTAATGAACATATTGGCTCAATCATCTTGGATTAGCTTGTGCATCTTTTTCAATTATATCATATTGTTTGGCTTGTAAATGAGATCATATTGAAGGTGATAGTGATTCTTGTAATTGTATTTTGGATCATCCCTCTTAATATGATTTCCCATCCATTAGTTTTTGTGGAATCAACATGGGGATTGTTCTTCATGAACTCCACTTGAGGTAATGATGATATTAGGGAATTATCATACCCATATGTCAACTTAATTGATGCACCCAATGGTGGTAGCATGATTATCTCCTGAGAAACTTACGAATCCATTAGAAATATGATTTTTCTGGCCACCATTGGGGTTTATTTATAATCATACATGTATATTATAGAATAAAATTAGTTATCTAGTGTACCTTAATTGGTGTGAAAATCATTATGGATCATAGTCATCATAAAAAAATACCTCCATAGATCCATATTTCATGAAAAAAATAAATAAAATTTTCTTTTATGACCTCAACTAATCATCACTAGGGTCCTTGTCAGTGAATTATCTGGTTAGTGGATCCCTATATGGGAATAAGATAAACTATAAAAATAGTTTTAAATTAATAAATAATGCACAATACATCATGTATAATGGTTGGATACCAAAGACTTCTTGAACGAATGGTCTGAAATTTCCTTAAGTAACCTTTCCCTCATTCCACACAATATAAGTTCTAAAAAGTAACGCAATCCTTACCCAAAATTCATATAATATCCCCCAAATATATAAGGGGGGTTACTATATACACATTAAATAAGAACAAGTGGATCTTTTACAAAATGGGGGCCTCAAACCCCTTATTCTCCCCTATTGTAAACATTGATGACATGGAAAATGTATAGTTCCACGCAACTGTATTGAATTCATGGATCAGTAATATGTAAAC
Source organism: Viscum album (assembly GCA_963277665.1). Lineage (NCBI taxonomy): Eukaryota > Viridiplantae > Streptophyta > Magnoliopsida > Santalales > Viscaceae > Viscum > Viscum album. The sequence goes on from OY728162.1 coordinate 1,208,570,725, forward strand.
ACATAAAAATGTTACTAAAAAACTCATAAGAAAGGTTATAGAAGAGATTATAGACTATATTTCTTATCCAAAATTATTATATTGTACTTTCTTCAAAATAGTAAAAACATTTACATGGAATACCCTACTTTTTCAATGATAGGAATCTATTTAGAGGAAGAAAACTAGCCCCCAGTCCTTTTAGTTCTACAAATATATTCTTTCATGCCTTAGGAAGACCATCACCACTCCAGAGTGGGTCTTTACTTCTGGCATTAAATGTTATTTTTTAAATATCATGATCTAATTAAGACATTCACTTAGTATTATTCCATGATTAGTTATATATAATGAACTCATTATAAATCACTCTGAAAATGGAAACTAATGAGATCATGTTGACATCCAATAAACTAATTTAAACTTTTCCAAGCATTATGTGGGAAATAATCTTATATAGGATGCATATTCTTAGAAACTCATTTGTAATATCTAGATGATTTTATGCATATTTCAATGCCACCAACATAGAAACATAAATCCTAATCACCGTTTTCTTGAATTTAAATTCATCATTTGTTTTTCCTTACCAATAATCCCACATGCATTCAAAGTTAACCGCATATTCATAAGTGTATTCCCAATATTCATTCAAACCCTTTTATTATTTTATTTTGGTGTCATGGTAGATTAATGTGTATTAGTGTCATTTTGACTCAATAGTATACTCCTACTTATCTGGATAACATGTACTCTAATTCTTGAAAAATATTGATGGTTTCATTCCCTTACTGATGTATCCACACTTAGATGAAATTTTGGATGTGAAAATTTTCTTATACTCCTAGAATAAATGATTCATAAAATAATTCATCATCCTTTGATTAAGTATTAATTTAAAACTTCAATCATCATAGATAGACAACAGTTCACTCAAAAGATATTCATGATAATACTTCCTCAATTACATCAAAAGATAAAGAAGGGTGGAGTAACTTGAATTGTAATAATCCAGCCACATTTTAGCTATTATATCCTAGGTATCACCAAATCGTAGTCAATGATAACCCACATAATATGACCTCATAATATCAATATCTATATTACCCATGTTTTACCTAGGTGATGCATTATATGGCACCTTTATTATATTTTCAATTATTTTACCATCTCATTATCACACCCTTTTGATGGATGGCAAGGGAAAACATCCATTAATTCCCTAAACTTATAATCTTTATAGAACAAAAAACTTCAATGTTTCTATTATTCTATTATGAATTCACATGGTAGTATATTTAATAGGTAGGGTCCTCATAGTGTTTCTGATTGTGTCCATCCTCAATAATATCGTCCCAGACATGGGGATAGTTCTAGGGACATTTCAATTTAAAATAGTGAAGGGAAACACTTTTTCCCCTTTGATGATGGACCTTTTTTATCCTTCGCCACTCCTCTCTAAAAATGAGAACTAAGCATACCTCGAAGAATAAAATCCATTTATTTATTTTAGGACTCTTCCACCTTCCACACACTTTCCTAAATCCACTTGGAGATGAGGGAGGTTGTGTGAATTTTATTATCTTCCACTTCCTCATGTTTCCCACAGAGATCATGACTCACATGGGATTATAGGATTTTTATTATCAGATCACTAGCATGATCAAATATCCTAAAATATTCTTCTGAATTGGTGTAACCCCAATACCATGTTCTCATCCACAAAAAGGGTCATATTTCATGTGAAAAAAATCCATCGAAGGAGCATATTAATGGTGAATTAAAAAAATGGTAATCCCTTAGTTGTTTAAGCCTTGATATTATAGAACTAAAATTAGTTATATATATATAATAAAGGGAAATATAGGAATCATCACTAATTTTTTAACACAATTAATTTATTCCATAAATATCCTTATTTAATAATTTTTCGCGTAATATCAATTCACCCACCTGGGAGGCTATATTCATTCAATTTTATTTTCACCCAATCATCATTATCCTAAAGCCATGCTGAAATTCATCTAGTCCAAACGCCACATTTCCTACAAGATTAACATGAATGGAAACTATTGTGTATATCCCACACTATCATTTTCTATAAAACTCTTTCCTATATGTCATCTTTATATGTATCATAAATTCAAGGCTGAGTCCTGGTCGCATGATCGTATAAGGCACAACATTTTCAATTAATTAGAACTGTACTATACATGATTCAATTAATTTCACAATGGTTTGTAGAAAGACCCTGTTATGGGTTTGATCCTGATATCGAAACACTAACTTCCACCTGAGACAATAATAATATCCGAAGTGCCCAATCATGCGTATTTAAATGATGAATGTTTAAAGAAAACATTACTAAGTAAAAAATGAAATATATAACCTCATGTATATAAATGTGTGCGTGTGTGTGTATCAACAAAGTACATCATGTACATTCAGATGTTTCTATTGATGTACAAACCCTAATGAAAATATATGGTTAAAAATTCATGTATATGTTATTGATTAAAAATGTGAACGGTTAATGTTTTTATTTTTTGTTTTATAAAAGATTCATGAAAATTAAGTTAATCAATAAGATAGTTCCTGAATATATAACAATTCTCCCCAAAAGGTGAGATAATACCAAACTTTCACTATCTCAACCAATATGAGTCCATAAGTGTCATTGGAAAAATATCTATTGATCACCTACCATTTGAATGCAGTTCAATGTTGTTGAAACTATAGTTATTGAGCGTTTATAGTTAAAAAGATAAAACCCCATTGGAAACCATCAGAATAGGGATGGGGAACCAATGTGGATTCCTAATGTGAATGATTTTGAAACTATATATGAACCACCAAAATCAATTACCATGACCATTTTTCATCAAAAGCACCCCACTTAACTAATTTTACCATTTCATTTAACTCACAATCATCCTTCAAAAATTTATAAACTCTGTTTATGAAAGTGTACTACACTAAAACCTGAAATGAAAAATATGAACTTCCATCCCAACATATTCTAATAAAAAATTCATTATATCATTAAATAATAGTTCATGTCAAAAATATAGAATGGTTAATGAAAAATTATTTTTATTACTCAACGAATCAACTACATTATTTTTTTTTCATTGGTGATAATGAATCGTGTAGTCATAATCCGTTATCAATTCCAAACTTCTCTTCAGTCTCATGTTAAACTTTTTCTGACTGAATATATACATAAAACATTTATGGTTACAATATATTTCACACTTGGATCAATATAAAATAATTTCTCTACATTTTTAAATCAAAACCCCATAGTAGAAAATCATAGATATTGTATAGGATAATTTAACTCATGTAATTTCAATTTTCATGAAGTATATGAAAATAATTGATCACTATACATCACAACATGATCAATACCCTTCAAAGAATCATCATTTTACATAGAAGATCACTATTTATATTGGGACGGCCCAATACTAGAGTTTTCACCAAAATGTATTTTTGTTACTTAAAAGAACTATCACATTCTTTTTACAAGAGGAATTTAACTCTATTTTAATTTATCATGTTCAGTGTGAATGATAATCATGAAGATTCTTCAAAAATACACTAGTAACAGCACACTACCTAATGAAAATATTTATCTCATTATATTTTTTAGTTTTTGTCCATTTAAAAACCACTTTTTTTAGGTTTAATAGTTATTTTATATTTATATTATATACTTACATGCAATGAAATCTACTGTAACTGAAAATTATATTTTCTAAATTTTCCATACTACTTATTTTATTTCCCAGTATAAAGAAACATCATCATTTATTTTCCATAATCCCAAAAACATTTTAAATGAATAAATATATCATCCTTAAAAATAACTAAAAACTTATCTAAATATTCCTGAAATCGTCTATTCATAAGACCGATAAATACAATTATAAATTTCATTAACCCAAATGGAATAATCTTAAATTCATAATTTATGTATCTAGTATAAAACTTTGTTTTTATGATTTCAACCTCCTTCATCTTTAGTCGATATCCCTAGAACCAAATTTTATCCATAATAAAAAATAGATATCCCAGTAGAAGATAAAACAAAAAATATAAATGAAGAAACATATACTTATTCTCAACTATAATATTAATCAATTATTTTTATCAATGAAAAGGCTCATGAAATCATATTTAACATTTATAAAAACTTAGGAGATCACCTTAGTGATGTTATAGGATTAATGAATTATTTATCAATAATGTAATTCAAATGTGTTTTCTATTCAATATTGTTTACTTAATCCATTCGATAAGGGGGTTTGAAAATTATCTTAGCATCATAAAAAAATAAATATTAAATTCGACATCCCATATAGGTTTAGCACCAAGAGACCCATCCATAAAAATATAAAACTATTCTTGTACTATCAAAGAATCATTAATTTGAATAGTTACATTATTTTAAAAACTATGTATTTGATAACATTAATTTAATTTATTTAATAGTTTATTGTCCTTTTGATATGTTATTGGAGGTATGGTTTCATTCTTGTAGATGAGCATAAAAAATTTATATAAAACAACCACATTAGAATTACTATATATCTTATCATTAATAATGGAGTGCCAATACGTGCCAATAATAACATAGAAATTACTAAAGGAAAGACAAAAATGTTTATAGTTAAATTAATTACACAAACAATGAAATAATGATTCATAAAATCTATATCTTATTTAATACTCTCCCTATGTCTTTTCGCAATATTTTGGATTAATTTCATGGGATGGAATTCCAATTTAACTAAAACGTTCCTAAAAATGAATGAATGAGCATACCCAAAATCAAATAATAAATTATCAATAGTATGAATAAGAAATCAATATACATGATTCCACTTCATTTAATAGAAAAACATCTACTAATGTTGTTATAATGGATTTAGAAATAGATTTAGGTTTATTGTCAGTCTACATCACACCATTTGGGTTGTTGTTCAAACAATCATTTTCATAATGGATCATCTCATAAAATTTAAAAAAATATTCATGCATATCAGATTTGGTTATACCATTATCGTGATCATTTTTATTGAAATTACATACCATATAACCAATTTGAAAAAATAATAATCACTTACCTAACTTAATTAAGAAATACTTATTACTCATTATAGTAAAACTTTGACAAACTGAAAAACTAACTTTCATACAGCCAAATTTCATTGATCCATCTTTCCCCTTTGACTTTAATAATGACCACCTTTTATGCTGATTTTTTATGCGCATATGATCTTTAGAAGTATCAATTTCTCTCTTCTTAGAACTTCTCATAAGTTTAATAAAAAATTTAATTAAATGAAATCATATTCCCGTTGAAATGTTTTCTTAAATAAAAATTACATACTCTTAATCCTACTATCATTATCGCAGATAAAATCTTTTCCATACAATTCCAAAAAGGTTAACATTCCTTCATACATTTCCAATAAATATTCCTCCCATTTCGTCAATTCCAAGAATTGACTTTCCATTCTATGTCTAAAATCTGGAGGAAAATATTTCTCATTGAATATATTCATACATTCACACCATTCCAAGTCAAAAATATGCTCTCACTCCCTCATATTCATGATTATTGATCAACTACACATTAAAAATTTTAAATTAAAAGGCTTAAAATTTGTTAATAAGAACATCCCATGATATCAAATATCTTCTCATGGGGTGTAAACCATCCTTCATCTACCACATGTTTAGAATATCCACTATGAACTCGGGGAAATGTATCATAAAATTCTTCACTATAATCATGTTATTATGTGTTACACATGAATTATCTCTATAATGGATTCTGCCAATAGTTACAAACTATTTCAACTGATCCAACACTATAAAAAACTTGTCATTTTCTATTTGAACCAATATGGGGTGCTGATTCAGAAAGATATTGTCCCCTCGGTTCCTTATTACCTTAGCATCTCTATATTCTATAAGGAAAACCATTCCTAACATTCATAGTTTAATAAATAAGAATCATAATCATGATGTGATATATCATTTCAACTTAACCATCAAGTAAAATATTTATGAAAATTATATTATCAATATCTTAAATTGTAAATTTATTTAATCCTTTCTCTGATAAAAATATTAAGGAACCATCCTATAATATCACATATTTTTGTGAAATTATAAAAATATTCCCTTTTATACATTCCCAAATGTATTTTAGGGTTAAATGTTTTGTTTTTTATGTCAAAAAACTAGTATAAAAAACCAATTTTTATATTGTGAACTTCTAATATGTGTCTATTTTTTAACAATGTGAATCATTTATTATAAAAAAAGCTTCATTTTCACTATAAAACTTCATGATTATAAAATTATAATATTCTATTCCCTTAACCATCATTAAACACTTATAATTTCTTTGAAACATAGTGTCAGTATGAAAATATAAGGGAAGGACATAAAACATTATAAAAAAGTTTTCAGACTAAGAATTTGTATTAAAGTATCCTTCAAAAAAAATAATCTTTTGGCACAAAGAAAAAATTTCATAACAAATTAAATCACCATTATTTCCAAATATAATAATAAAATATTTCAAAAAAAATATTAAAGAGAAAAATAAAATTAATATGGTTTCATTGGAATGATAGAAAACTCATAATGAAATTTTAAAAAAGTTATAATTTTCATCCTTAAAAATAAGCATGTGCATTATTTCATACATTAGAACATTACCTTACATTGAGAAATCATAAGATTATAATTAAAACCCATATAAAGGATAGATAGATAAATATTGTAGTTACCTTGGTGAATGAATTTCATATCCCTCTTACAGAAAGGGTAAAATTCACAGTTACACATAGAATAACTGGCAGGGTTACACATTAAATAACCACCACAATTATAATTGGAATAACCATCATAGTATATTCTCATAATCTCTATGGAGAAATATAATCAGTGGACTCATTCACATAACCCAATTCATTAGAGTTCCTTAATTATAAATTGAACCATAAATTTTGACAAGTAATTACAATAAAACATAAGTGAATAAATAAAATCATACATCATAAAAACTTTCCAGACACCCATAAGAAAACAATTTCAGATATTGATATATACCTTTCCATTAAACTACATTTTTTAAAACCAAAAATTATATATAAAATTTGAATGTGTTTATTTTTTGTATAAAACATGTATTCTTACTAATGAATCTAAAAAACTTATAGTTACAATGAAATAAAAAGTCACAATCATATATCCTAAAATAGAACAATATTTTTTTCATTATATAGTGAAATTCAAAACATTCCATAAAAAAATGGCTCATAAAATAGTTAAAATGAAAGTAAAAAAGTTAAATAAAGTTCTATTTATAATTATTTTATATCCTTACAAATACATACTTTAAATAATTTCATAAATATGGACATTGAAGAAAATTTTATATTTAAGGGAAATACTAAAAGTGGATTTTTAAATGAACGTCTCATACATTGTATCTATCTTTTCATGTACGTTCATTATAATCATTAATAATAAAATGTAGTTTATTATTCACTTTCAAGAGATAATTTTACATGTTTATTATTCTATTTCCCTCACTTATTACTAATTTATAATACTTATATAATCATTTTTGTTTATCTGGGATGTTTTGATGATATTCGGTTTATAAGTGAAAAAATAGTTCAGTAGGTTGTATATGATCAACGAAAAACTAATTCCATAATATTTAAAATAAAAAACATAGAATAATATTCATTTTAACCTATATTTATTTATCTAAATACAAATGTTAAATATGGTTATGAAAAATTAATTCCATTGCAATCATGGTTATGGTTGGTAGTATATACGCATGAGTAACATTTTCATTTTTCAATGATCATTGATGAAATAAGGTAAGCATTATTGTATTTTTTTATACTTATTATAATATATTAATTTTTTAAAAAATATTCTATTATGTATCATCCATGTGACTTGGCAATGGAAAATGTGTCATGTTGGGTCGTGGAGGTTGTAGTCCACAAATTTGCATAAACATTGTTTTCATTTTTCAGTGAATAAAATGTTAAAAAGGTAAATATTATAGTGTATTTTCATAATTATATAAATTTTATAAATAAAAAATATAAATATTAATTAAATATTTATAGTCAAGTAATGAGATACGTTGATGGAAGACAAATTACCTTGATCTGCGAGGTGGTAGTCCATAATACACATGAGCAATGAATTCCCTTCCCATTTGATGGATGATAGATATGGATATAGATTATGAAAATAAAATATGAAAATATTAGTATATGGTAGAAAATTATGTTATTATATCATCATGGTTATATAATATTTTAAAGATTTGTAAGGAAGAATAAAAGTAAATCACATGGTTAAAATCCATACATCTTCATTGGGAAGTTTCCATTCCTTAACACAACAATATTAATAATGATTTTACTCTTGGGAAACCAATAAATATATAATAATGTGGGGGATAATAAGATGATTTTTTATTGATTGTCTAAAACGTATTGGATTTTATTTCTGAAGAAATAATAAGACGTATTTCCCTTTTATAATAGAGGGGAGGGGTGGTTTTTAAATTTCATGGAATATTAAATTAATATTAATTAATCAATAAGTCAAAATGGCCCCATATTGATAATCCTTTACCATAAGATGTATACAAGTATAAATACACTGATTCAAGAAAATTAAGGAATACTATATTTAGCCTTAATATTTATTTTTACCCCCCCACCAAATTGACCCTTACAACTCTTACTATGACAAGAAGGTTCTTTAGTTTTATATGGGTCAATATAGTTACTATAAAGGGAGAAATAGTGAATAAATAAAACATGTATGATATTTTCATCCAGAAACTAATCAAATCTCCAAATATAGTATTTTTTCTAATTTTAATGCACTTAATAAAATATTATTTATTCCAAAATAACATAAATGCCAGTTTTAGAAATATTCATTTACATTGAAATAAATAACATATATTGAAAAGAAATTAATTTGAATAAAGTGAATTAAAACATCTGTAAATTTTATTAATGATCTATAAGATTATTTGGTCACATTATGTATTTCATGTTATAGTAATTTTAATATTTTTAATATCATTTATTTTATTCCACTAATTGAATATTTTCTACATTAGTATTGTCCAATAATTTAAGGTAATTATTTACATAATAAATATTATAATTAAATTACAACAAATATTATAAATCATTTATAATTAAAATTAATATTTATAACCAAACTTTTCTTTTGATTTCCCATGTTAACAAAATTATTTTTGTTAAAAACAATAATGATTTTTTTTACATTTATTAACATAAAATATTATAAAAGTCATAATCACACTTAAATGGTTATAAAACTCTATATCATCAAATCCATGATGATTTTATATTAACCTTGATCATAATATATTGTCCATTTAGGTTGTTGGGTCGTTATTTAGTCCTTATGAATTTATTTTTAACCTTAATTACATGATTCACCACTTATCCTGGTAGAAAAAATCAATAAGGCTATTATTCAAATTTACTAATAACAAAATAGTCAAATTTAGAAAAAAAATTACCCACTTATTTGAAAAGTATAATAAATTTTTAAAAAATAAATACATTGATTTGGTATAATTTAATTTAAAAGTAAACAATAAAAATGTAATAAATATTCTTTTTTAATAAAATTACATTTTTAACTATAAAAAGTTTTTATAATAAATTTATGTATTCAATTAATTTTAAAAGACATAATATTTATATTATAAATAAACATTAGCTAGTTTAAATAGTAATGTAATCAAATATATAATTTAATTTGTAAATCCATTCAAATAAAATATAATTTTCAATAAAAATCTATATTTTCACTATTTATGAGAAACTAAAACTTTTCAATGTAACGATCCGAATCCGGAGCCACTCAACTGGTGCCCTGTACCCAGTTCACCACATGACCACAAGAGGATTTCCGCAAACACTAGAGGATGTCTACTACCAGTTAGGGCCTTAGTGAGTCATTGGGGGAAACTATGCCATCATTTTTTAAGGTATACAATGGAAAGGAAATAGCAGTCAATAGAAAAATTAGTAAACAACATACAACAACTGAAACTAAATAGCGGAAGTAATGAATACATAGTAATGATGATAATGATGCAACAGGTACAAGTATCTAAGAAAGAAGTGAGCACAACAATGTGCTCAAATACAACCGAGAGTCAAAGTACTAAAAGTAAACAACAACTCCAGTAACATCGCAAGCCTAAGCTCAGTCCTATTCTCTCCAACTCCAACCCACAATCATGTACCTGAAGTAAAAGGGCCACAATCCCAATCCACACCTGCAACCATATAACATATTTGGGTTGAAAATAAAGACCCAAACAGGGTGTGAGACTAATCCCAATAGGCAACCACCACATGATATGTGCCCTACTGTCAGTGAGAAATATAGCATAAGTAAAGGAAATAAATATAGCAAAGAAATAGAAGTACACAAAATTAAAAATCCTACAAACCACCATTCAAATTTATTTATTAATTAAATTCAATCATTTAATTATCAACCAAGGAATTTGGTAAATAGATCTATATTCCCAGGGTATATGAAGTAACACAATAGGTATCTCAGCAGACTACCTAATCAACAAGTAGTACAAAACCCAAGATTGTTCTTTGTCTTGGCGTACTCATCACAACCAACCAAACAATATTCACACTAACTCTCTGGGTGGATCACACCGGAATACCCCTTTAGTCAAGCAATCATAAAAGGCACAGACACTCTGGGAAGCTCTCACTGTCAATTCCCCTACATTCTGGTAACGATAGCTATAAACTCTATAAGGAAGCACTTACGTCTAATTCCACCTGTAGTCTTGATACATAACTAAGGAAACTCTAAGGAAGCACAAAGTCCAATTCCCATAGGTCCTGAATATGATAATAATTTATATCTGACTCTCTATAGATGACCTTAATCGTCAATTCCCTCTTTAGTCTACTGCACCAGGTTCACACAGCCCTGAGCAATACAATCATGCGTAATCACCTATCAGAATCCCTATGTAAGTTCAATAACTACTTTTCTAATATATACAATGCATAAAAATCATATAAATAGTAGGAAATACATGCAATCAATTGTATCAAGGCAGACAATCAATGCAACAAGCTCTGCCTCATAGGAAACCTAATCCAAATGTCTATAAATAGCCAAAACAAGGGAAACAGCAATGGGGTGATCCTCAAACATGCTAAAAAGCATTCATTATTCATCTAATAGCCACAAGCATACAAGAAGTATAATGCAGATAATAGTGCATGATCAAAACCCTAACCTGAGATACCTGATACATCGGTATCCAACACTTTTGCACAAAAAAAATACATTCATCGTAAGGAAACAAAAGACCTACCTCAATCCTAGGAGATCGATATACTTGATCCTTGGCTTGTGAATCGGCCTATAACAGAGTAGATCTGCAAAAACATCTAAAACATTCAATCTCTGATAACTCATATGAGAGAAGGAATCAGGAAAAATGGCCAAGGAAGAACCAAGAACTCACCGCTGCGATTCTATTTCAACTGACAGTGTTTGATTTGGATAACCGGTGACAGATCGGTAGCTCGGAGAAGATCCATGGATGTACACTCGCTCTCGGTCGAATAAGTTGGAGAAGAAGGTATTTTTGGGGTTAAAACGCGACCCCAGTCTATTTAACGAAAAAAAAGAATGTACACAGCGTGTAATTTTGGAGTACATGGTGTGTACTAGGTTTTTTCATACTCCACATTATGTGGCCTCCACATCACCCCTACATGGAAATGTGTGTGGACATTACATGGCCAACACATGGCCTCGAGCAACATCTAAGTATACGACGTGTACTTATAAATTACATTGTGTGTACTTAGAAAATTTCTAGATTCTCATCTTTTTCCCAAAAACTACTATAAAAGGAAAACATACCTGAAAAGAATGTCCAGGTTCTTACAAACTTCACCCCTTAAAGAAAGTAGTGCCTGAATTTCCCTAACAAGGTGACCTGTGCGGTTAAGGTGACCTGCGCGGTGAGAGATCAAAGGTTTGAAATCCAGAAATGTTGATGCTTTGTACGGAAGTGAGGCCCTCTATTTATAGAGGTGGTCAGAACCGTGCGCGGCTATGACCCTGTGCGCCCGAAGCTCATTTGTGTGCCCAGAATTTGCATCGCCATTACTTTGGTTTTTCTTTCTTTCCTCAAAGTCAAATCCTCTTTTCTCTCTGGATCCAACTCAGAGGGGGGACTTTTGTTGAGACTCCTTTTCGTCACAGAGTATAAAGATTGGAAAAGGGAAAAACCTTAGGCCAAATTGATTCATCCTTTGAAAAAACATCAAATAATTGACAAAGGATGACTGAAGAGAACATTGCCCATAGGCCGCGCAAGTTCCTTCATTGCTGCACAAGTCCATTTGCACAACACCTAATGGTCACACAAGTAACTTGTGTTCCCTAAGTGATAACCGATCAGGCTCTTCTCCTGCCTATAAATTGACCCTGTGGGCCCCCCATCCATAAAGAATTTTTTTTCAGAAACTCAGATTTAAGCTCCCGGTGCCCTAGTCTCTTCTCAATGCTTCCAAAATACTTCTAAGGTAATTTATTACCTAGAGCAGAAGATCTAAAGTATAGGAGGAATGCTTAAGTGTTGAAACTCATCAACACTTGCACGCCTGAGTGGCCAACCCTTAAGGGAAATGGCCACACTTGCGCGCCGCCTTACTCCTTCAATAGAACTTGTGCACCACTCCTCTAGAAGAACCTCAAGAGGATTCTAAAGGCCTTAACGAAGAGTTGCTCAAGTATTACCATGCTGGTTAAAAACTACGCAAGTACCCATGTGTCTCGCTGGTACTGCCTGCGCGACCAAGACTTGCGCACCCACGCAGTACCTACGCACCTGCCAGGACTTGTGCACCCCTACCTTTTTGGGTTCCCTTCTTGCCCATTTTACCCCTCTTAAGCCATTCTACCTCTCCTATTCAAGATTTTATCTTCAAGAGACTCTTCAAAGACATTTCTGTCATGATTTCTTAATTTGACTTCCTTATCCGAAAGGAATTCTATGGAATATCTCTCAAAACATAGCGATTTACACATATTTATCTCACTAAAGATTGAGATTTTATTCATTGAAACTCATCCTTTATGATGAGAGAATCCAACCTTGGGATACCTTTTCATGAATAAGTCCCAGTCATAATACTTTTTAACCTGGGCTTCCTTTTCAGGAATATGTCCCAATCATAATTCCTTAAACCTGGGATTCCTTTTCAAGAATAAGTCCCAATAATAATTCCTTAAACCTGGTATTTCCTTTCAGGAATAAGTCCCAGTCATAACACTTTTAACCTGGTCTTACTTTTCAAGAATAAGTCCCAGTTATAATTCCTTTAACCTGGGCTTCCTTTTCAAGAATAATTCCCAGTCATAATACTTTTAACATGGGCTTCATTTTCAAGAATAAGTCCCAGTCATAATTACTTAAACCTGGGCTTCCTTTTCAGGAATAAGTCCCAGTCATAATTCCTTTAACCTGGGCTTCCTTTTTAGGAATAAGTCTCTATTATAATACCTTAAACCTGGGCGTCCTTTTCAGGAGTAAGCCCCAAGTTCCCTAAACCTGGGCCTCCTTTTCAGGAATAAGTCCCAGTCTCAAATTTGGGCATCCTTATCAAGAATAAGCCCCTAGTCCCTTAATTTTTCAAGTCTCTTAACCTGGGCCTCCTTCTCAGGAGTAAGCCCCAGTCTAAATTTCTCTTAATCAATCCTAATTTACCCTTGATCTGGGATTCCTTCTCAGGAGTAAATCCCAATCATCAATCCCTTCCTAATTTTTGGCCTCCTTTCTTGGAGTAAGTCCCATGTTAGAGTATTCAAATCTCCATGAATCACATATACCTTTATGGACCCTGTTCCTGGATTTCTTCCTAGATTTAAATCCTAATCTTCATCTATTTTGGGCAGTCATACATATATAATCCCCACATCATTTCTTAAGATTGCATCTTTCATGGCCCAATTGTCTATTTTTTACCAATACCTCTTGATTCTCACACTGAGCATGACTCACGTGAGCATAGAGGGTAAAAGTAATTATGACATCCTTCTTTGGGTCATCAATCATAAACATCATACTCCCTTACTTGAACTACATGGGTTCTGATTCCTTTTCTAAACAAAAGGATACGTAGGTAGACCATCTTCCGGTTCGATCCCAACTCTGAAATAATGCATGTCCTTCTGAATGACAATAAACTTCAAGTGCCCCACTGAGTGGATTTAAAAGCAGCATGGTCATCATAATGACCAAGAGACTTCTATATAAATGTGTCAAATGATACCATTGACCAAGAATATCTAATAAATACATATGATTTTCTATCGATGAAGAACCTCGAATACATATAAAAGATTCTATAAATTTCCTACATATTTGATAATTGATTGTCAGATCTAAAAAAAAATCTCATTTTATACTTGGTAATGTAATAACGATTCATGAACATAACTTAAATCTATAAAGAGAGTCCCGGAGTAGACAATAATTCCCCTAAAAAATGTGTGATGAGTTTGACCTCTCATCCTCTCCACCAATGAAAATTCCTAAGCCTCATCAGTCCACAGACTAATGAGAGTCTACCTTTGGAATGTAGGTCCAAATGGATGTGGAATCATTAGATTTTTCTGGTTCTACGAAAAAAACCTGTTAGAAACTGATTGGAGCATTTGAACCTTCCATTCAGGAGGTCATCCCCAAATTTCGAGGGAAACAAAAATGGTGAACCCGACATGAATCCTTAACCAAGTTAAAATGATTCATACCTATTTATTAAGCCCTTTTTTAAAACTCAATTAGAGGGACAACAAAAAAACAATCATTAACATATGTGCTCATCCAAAAGATGTAGTAGTTGAATTTATCTTTATTACGTCTGTTATATCAAACATGCACTCTTTTCCAAGATCTTCTGCATTTCCATAATGGCTGCTCTCAAATTCACACATATGAATTCTGCTGCGGCAAATGCCACTACTGATGTTCATGCTGGATCGTCATCCGCTCTGAGGATGACATCACCTACTCAGCATCTTCAACGTTGGGTATCAAATGCGCTGGTTAAGGAGTACCGTCAACACGGTACCATCCCAACTCTGGAGGATACCCGACAAGCCCTCCAAGTGAATAACTCACACCGGTCGTCCGGACAACGACGACTAGTGATCAAGAAACAGGCGGTGCTGACTACCGTCTATAACCATTTCGGGTTGTTATCCCAGGAATGAAACCACCATTCGCTCCATTATTATGAGGAATTGAATGAGCAGGTCCCTCAGGGCCTTAATTCAAGTAGACAAGAGTCCTTTTCGAGGGCCCCCACCAACAATCGCCGCCAGACTCATGCGGTAGTGCGCCCTCAACATGATGAGGGTACCGACTCCATGTGTTTGGCTCAGGTTCCTCGAACCCGAGCAGGCAAGACGAACTGCCAGAGGCGGAATCCAGTCAACAGTGAGCAGGTTCTCATCTCTACCATCTCCAGAGAAGTCCACCAACCTAAATTGGAGGCAAGAAATGAGAAGGCACATACACCTATTCATTTTAATTCTACTGTCCAGCAGACTCGTCTGGAAGCATCATGCCAATCCCGCCAAGAAATTCTGGCAGAGTACTATAGGTAGGAACATACACCTATTTATACATCATCAGTTAGTCAGCAGGCTCATCTGACTACATATGATGGAGCTCGTCAACCACATTTGGCAAATTTCAATCAGCAGGCACATACACCTGCTAGTATTAATCAATCTTACCAACAGTCTCGCTTTGTAGCACACAGAGATATCAGTCGGAAAGACAAACAAGACGCAGACTCAACTCTCTGACCCCACACTTGAGTACTATCAGGATTCACTGACAGGAAAAGGTGGACAGGAGCAGGCTCATACACCTACTCCAATCACGGAATGGATGTATATCCCCGTTCCAGCAAATGAAGTCACCAAGCATATTTTATCAACGGTGAAAGGGAAAAAGAAAATTCCTTCTCATATTCTAGATGCTTTCCAGGATATTATAACAGTTTCAGTAGTATCTTAGGGAAAGACACATAAATCTATCCCTACCAGTGTAGTGACTCATCAACAGTTAACTCTGGAATAGACATACACATCTGTTTTAGTACAATAGGGTTGTGGGGCATACTCCCCTTTATCATACGGACAACCAAGTCAGGAACATACACCAGATTTGAGTAGAGATTGTTAGCCTAACCTAGCCATCTTTCTTGATTAGGCACATACACCTGCTCGAAGAAGCCACTTTCGTCAACAAGTGGATTTCAAAGTGAGTAAGAAGGCATCTATGAAAAAGACCCACCCAGCACTGATAGGAGATCAAGAGCCAATCTGTAACAAGGCCTTGCTCGATGCTGGAGTTCTTGAAGCCCTCAGACAGTTGTCTGTTGGTATTCAAGATTCTACTCACTCATTTTCCAATAGTGGGAACATTAAGGTCTTCAATAGACACTTCTTCATAAAGGCTTGCTTTAGGAAAATTCGGTCGATCATGAAGTTTCTTCTTCAGATGAGAGCAACAAGAACCCTCTGTGTGGTCAGAATACCAAGGAGAAAGATATCTCACCTTTTGATGTAATCCACCTTGGTGGTCCTCCCCATGATGATGAATTTCACTGCGAAAGTCCTCTCCGCAGTAGTGATGCACATTGCCCGAAAAATGCTCCAATGGACAATGTAGTGCTGAGAAAGCGCTTTTATCTTGAGGCACTTGCAAATGCGAAACCAATCATGTCTGGTGCTTCATCGCTATCAGGTGAAAAAATTTCTCAATTAGAAGATACCTCAGGGTGTAGGTCATTCTCCGAACCACCCCTAAGTCATGCATCTTCTATTTTGATCAATGATTTCTCTACCAATCTTGTTCAATCCGATTAAGCAACAAGGAAACACCAACTCTGGTCAAAATAGGTAGAAGAATATTAATTTAATGATGAAGAGGAAATGTTGAACATGAGAAAAAAACTAGAAAAAGGTGAAGTACCAGTCATGTTTTGGACTCTGGATGACTCTCAGTATGACATTTCAAAGATGTTGATAGAATATGGAATTCATGATATTCATCTAAACATGTGGAAAACTCTTTGAAAATTGAAGAAGAAGGTATTATCTTATGATGAATATGAAAATCATCTTAAGATAATAGAAGGGTTACAACGTCAGATTGATTTGGCATCTCTATCAGTCTCTCGATATCTGAAGGCTAAAAAGCAGTTGAGATCCCTTCAACGTTCATGCCTTGGTGCACTAGGAAGATTGTGTTAGTTAATTTCCAATTCCCCATCTGGTATTCATGTCAGAGGGTGTGGTGTTCATTGAGCACTAAATTTCACAGTGCTCTCCAGTCAGCAAAGCCTAATGAAAATGGTCTCATGCAATGTTATTTCGCATGGTCGGCCACAGTCAATGGGTATTGTTTGTAATCAAAAGCTTTCTCAAGAACAGGCTTCAACTAGTTCCTATCAAAACCAAGAATACAGAGAACAAGTTGTTGAATTAGTCCTACATAAAGCAAACGAGAATATTGAAAAATCCTCTCATATGGAGCAAGCACATCATCAAGTGACATATGTGTCGGAAATCATCCAACGGTCTTTTGAACCAGGTGATAAAAGTGGATACAGGTTAATGCAACCAGCTAATTTCCGAACTAAGGTTCGCAAGATCAAGAGAGATTTTAAGAAAGTCTCAGACATAGCATGTCAAGAGCCACCCCATCTTGCCAGACTGAAAACTCTTTTAAACAAACCCTTGGAATCAACAAATAGAATTCAAGGAGTTGAGGAAGAACAACAGGAACTGCCCCAGTCCACCGGACTGGGGACTATTTCAAATCATCAATCCCCTCCTCAGAGAATGTTGGTCTTTTATTGATTGGGTAAGAAGCCTAAAGAGCTATGAAGATCCAAATTATCAGGAGATTCCCTCCACATTATGGATCATCAAGAAGTTCCTGAGGGATTGAATCAACAAAAGGCAATGTCTCATAAATGACATGGAAGAAGACAATATCACAGAAATGATGATAGGTGGTATACGATGCATTATGCATTAATCAATGTCATCAATGTCGTTGTTGCTGATCCACCAGACGAGGCTCACTCAGGGGACTCAGATGAAGAGGTTCCTGCTCAAGAAGATGTACGCACCGATACAAATGAAGAAGGTCTGCGTACACGAAATCAAATGATTACTCAGAACCTAGGTAATCCTTTGAGTAACCCACATCCCCCTCTCGGAAAAGGACCCAACAAAGGGAGGGGAAAAACAAGTTACATATCCTTCCTCTGGAGAAGGTCAATCGCTATCATTAGAGCAAATGTTTACACAACAGGAAGAAGAAATGAATGAATTAAGGAGGTTGAATACAGAACTACTTCAGAGTAGTCTTCTTCTAAAGCATGCTGGAGTCAGTCAGCCAAAGGAATTTGTTGTAGCTACTGAGATGGATCAGCAATATCCTCCTCTATCAGTACACCCTCACAGGTCTAATGCTACGGGTCAAGTGCAACAACAGTTGACAGTGCTACCATTAGTTGCAGCAACAACCACCACATCTTTCCACGCTCCAGTCATTGCACCTACCCAAGACCAAGTTCAATCGAATGTTTCTCAAAAGTTAATAACTACCATTGAGTCATTAACAGCTCAGTTAGAAACTATGGAAGGGAAATGTATGCAGATTCAACCATAAATGAAATTTTACCCTGAATGGATGGATTCCATCTCTCCTCCGTCCAGTTTTGGAAACCCTGTATTCCCTAATTTCAATGGATCAGGCGACCCAGAACATGATTGGACACATTACATGTCTTGGTGTGATCCTATGATGGGATCTCAAGAGCAACAAGAAGCAGTAAAACTCAGATGCTTCGTACGGACCATGCAAGGACCATCCTTTTTCTGGTTTACAAGCTTGCAATCCCTGTCAATTACCGGATGTGAGGATCTTATCAAATAAATTCCTTCTTTAGTTCAGCTCAACTTTTACGAAGACAACAGTTTTCAATCTTACAAACTGTAAGAAAAGAGAGAATGAAAGATTCTCTAATTTCATTGCTCGTTGGAAGGGATTAACAAATTCCCTGGTCATAACACTCCCTCAAGAGGAACTGTTTCCAATCTGTGTGGCAAATCTGTGTGATGAATTACGCACGCCGTTGATTCCTGTGAAATACACAGGAGAGTTTCAAGACCTTACATCAATCGCTCAGCAGATCGAAGATTCTTTTATATAGGCTAAGACAAAATCTATTTTAATTCCATCAACACTAGGAAGGAGAATGTGTAAAGCATAAACTGCTACAGTTATGCTTAAACAAGCTCATGTACTTGTTTCTACTTCAAAACCTTCATCTTCTCGAAGGGCTCCACCTCCTGAGCACAAAAAACAAAGGCCATTCCTTCCAGATGATCAAAGAGATCAAAGAAGAAAACAATTTGAAGATTTTAAGAGCAAAACATACACTTTCTGAAATGAAAAAGTTCTTGGTTTCTTCATTTCAGCTCTATAAAATAATCTAGTTCAATTTCCAAAGCCCAAAAGGCTAAACAAGGAAGGAGATGAAGAGTGCCCCAATTATTGTCCCTTTCATCAAATGTTGGGGCATCCCATACAAGATTGTTTTGTATTCAATGACCTCCTGCAAAAGATGGTCGACTCAGGACAAGTAAAACTGAAAGGTTCTTCATCTCAGGAGCATGTGTTACTGCTATTGTTCTAGAGGAGGAAAGAGAATGGTAAGAAGTCAAAAGAAAAAATGCACAGAATTATGATGATTTTATAGTCAAGAAGACAATCAAATTAACTCATGCTATTTTGCGAACACAATTAAAGAAACCTATTCTGTCTTCTTCCATAAATGTTGCGGAAAAACCCTCTTCATCAGAGGGAAAGTCCTCAAAGAAATGGAATAATTAATAGAAAGAAAAAGAATCAGAAGAAGATGAGTATGTGTCAAAGCCTAAGTTGTCTCTGACTCTGTAAGACTTCATGCCATCTACTTCAAAGACACGGGCACCACCCCACCAAATGGCACAGCCTAAACAGGCTAATCTCTCAGAGTCTTCATCAGATGAATAGTTATTCTTCAGTTATGTTAATATGATTCAATTAACAGATCCATATGCCAGTCTCAGTTTCAATTTGGATGAGCCTGAATTCCCTGTATCAAACAAGGGAATCATAGGAAGTTCGAGAGGTTCAGTATACAGGGGAATACGTGGATCTTTCAGAAGCCACTACTCCAATTATACCCCTGGTAGAACTGTGTATGCAGCAGAAACTCATGGTAGAGCCCTTCAGTGAGCTCAGAAAGAACAAGCAAGTTCTTCTGCCAATAGAAAATTCAATCCTGGTATAGTTATTTTGGAAGACTGATTGAAGGTTCTATCTACTTCCTCTCTGTAAGTAAATGGATCTAATCGGTCTAATCTTACAAAACCAATGATGTTTCCAACTCCTATCCCAATACAAGATGCATCAACTTCCAAAGCATCTGCTTCCAAGGTACCTGCTAAACCACATATTCCTATTGGGAAACACAGACCTCTCAATCAAAAGAATGATGTATTGAAACACTTGCCCCATGTACGAGCCATGTTATAAATTCCGGATACATTGAATCTGTCAAATGATCTTCGGGAAGAACTCATCGAGGCTTTGTCAAAGTCCTCAAGAGTTTGAAATTGGAATTGCTGCAGCTAAAGTCTATCATATAGAGAATAATCCTGCAGAATTCCATGCAATAATATCTTTTACTGATGAATATGAAGATGATGTTGTGCATGGGAATATTAGGCCTTTGTATTTATCTGCAAGGTCAATGGTGTAGACATCTGAAGATCCTTTATTGATAATGGTTCAGGAGTCAACCTCATGCCCATTCGTACACTTCGTCGATTGGGCCTCACAGAATCTGATTTATCTCCTTCTACCATGATGTTACAAGGATATGATAAAAATGAACAAGAACCACTGGGAGAAGTTACACTCAGAACATAGTTTGGAGATCTTGTATCCAATTCAGATTTCACGATTGTTGATCAAGGCTCAGCTTTCAACTTCTTTCTTGGAAGACCTTGGCAACATCAGCATGCGGCTAACCCTTCATCATACCATCAATGTCTCAAATACTGTTTTGATCATCAAGTTGGAAAACTGTATGGTGACAAGGCCCCATTCAAGACAAGTGTGTCTCAATACATTGAGGTGGAATTCTATCACATTATGGGAAGGGAGAAATCCATAGCAAAGAAAATTACCAAAGTTAATGCTCCATATGGTTTGGAGAAGATTCCAGTAAATCCATTTACACAAGTGAGTACAGATTATGTGTTTCCTATCAGTCAAGTTGACAAGGTATACTCAAATCGAAATACTCTTATGGAATGATCCATAATGTAAATTACGGGAATGGAGCCAGACAACATGGGAGAAATTAGTATCCCACCAAGTAGTAATGAAAGCAAAAATGGTGACGTCTTCATTTCATCGTCTGAAATCCAACAAGTCTATACATAGCCAATTAAGCCAGAAGTAGTTATAGAAAAATCATAAGTGAACAATGATTTTGATTCTCAATCCATCATCTCCTCTTTGTTACCCAAAGAAAACTCTTCATCATTAATAGGGTCGGAAATGGAAGATTCCTCTTCAAAATGTGCAAATTTTGACATCGTTTTTTATCATAAAAATTATGATTTTTCATCTACTATGCAAGTAGAAATGGAAGAAATAACACATGATGAAGAAGAAGAGGAAGATCTCAGAGATGCTCCTCCAGCATTTGAAGAGGGTATCTCTACCACTGTGGATGAACTCAGAGAAATAAATCTGGGTACAAAGGAAGATCCACGCCCTACATTAATCAATGCGGCCATGACCCTTGAAGAGCAAGAGAGGTATATTTCTTTTCTAAAGAGAAATAGAGATATTTTTTCTTGGAACTATACAGAAATTCTCAGGCTTCATCTTGATGTTGCTACCCATCATTTTTGTTTACCAGAAGAACATCGAGGATTTAAGAAAGTCGTGAGAAGAACACAACCAACTTATGATTCTAAAATTGAAGGTGAAGTGGATAAGTTTATCAAAGATAACTTTGTCAGAGAAGTTCAATATCCTCTGTGGTTGTCTAATATTGTCCTTGTAAAGAATAATAACGGGATAATTAAAGTTTTCATTGATTTCAGAGATCTTAATCGGCACTGTCTTATGGATGATTTCCCAGTTCCGATTACAGAACTTTTAATTAATGCATCAGCTGGCTATGAAGCACTTTCCTTCATGGATGGATATTCTGGATATAATTAGATCCGAATGGCCCCAGAAGATGAGGAATCTATAGCCTTTAGATCCCCTCAAGGTGTGTTTTGTTACCGGGTAATTCCTTTTGGATTAAGGAATGCAGGTGAAACATATCAGCGCGCTAAGCATCGTATCTTCAAACCTTTCATAGGGAAGTTTTTTGAATGCTATGTAGACGATTTGGTGGTTAAATTCAAACAACGTTCTAATCACTTGGATGATTTGGAAGTTATATTCCGCAAGCTTCAACAACATAATTTAAAGATGAACCCCTTAAAATGTGCTGTTGGGGTAACATCAGGAAAATTTCTCGGCTTTGTTGTACGCCATCATGGTATTGAAGTCGATCCTGAGAAGACAAAGTCAATCCTTGGTATGTCACCTCCTCAAAATTTGAAAGAATTAAGAGGACTTCAAGGACACTTAGACTATATTCAGCGTTTCATCTCCAATTTGGCGGGAAAAATTTTACCCTTTACCAAATTGATGAAGAAGGGAGTCACTTACCAGTGGACTGAAGAATGTTAATAAGCATTCGATATTCTCAAAAAATACCTCTTGAGTCCACCGGTACTCATGACACCTGTTGAAGGAAGACCACTTATCCTTTACATGACATCTCTAGAGCGATCATTGGGTGCCTTTTGTGCTCAAAAGAATGATGTTGGGAATGAAAACAGCATTTACTATCTCAGTCGAAATATGCTTGAAGCAGAAACCCGGTATTCAAGTATTGAGAAGTGCTGTTTGGCATTAATCTTTGCAGTTCAGAAGTTGAGACACTACCTACAACATCACGAGGTCAAATTGGTATCTCGCAATAACCCGCTGAAATTCATACTTAGTCGTCCAATGCTTACAGGATGTCTAGAAAGGTGGGCTGTTATTTTGCAGCAATTCGACATTTAGTATGTGTCTCAAAAGGTGACAAATGGCCAAGCTCTGGCTGATTTCCTGGCTGAACACCCTTCAGTGGATGACACGTCTTCAGATATTGAACTCCCTGATGAGGAAGTCTTCTCTATTCAAGAAATTCCTCAAGCATGGGAAATGTATTTTGATGGTGCTTCCAGAAGTCCAACAGGGAAGAAAATGGAAAATCCTAAATTCAACAAAGTTGGCTTAGGAATTGTGCTCATTTCTCAAGAAAAGGTAGTGGTACCTTATTCCTTATTATTGTGGGAAGGTGGTACCAATAATGAAGATGAATAACAAGCTCTTATTGTAGGCTTGGAGTTAGCGCTTCAAGCACAAGTGAATCACTTAATGGTGAAAGGTGATTCAGACCTGGTAATCAAACAAGTCAATGGGGATTATACCATCAGAAAAGAAGAACTAATCCCTTTGTATGATTACGTTAGAGAGTTAATGGAGGAATTCCCTTTAGAACCGACATTTTCTTATATCCCAAGATCACGAAATGCTCAAGCTGATGCACTGGCTAATATAGCCACAGCTCTAGCAGATCCAAATCGGGACGAAACAACCATCTGTATTACCCACCGTCATGCAATTTCACCTTATGTTCGAATCAAAACAGAGGAAATTAATGAAATTAGTCTCATTCTTGTATCATATGATCATACTACAGGATGGATTTTACCTATCAGGGAATACCATGAAAATGGAACACTTCCACCTAATAGAGCCGAGAAAGAACAAATATGGAAACGTGTGGTCAATTTTACTCTTTATGATAGACCAGATCACCTAGAGAAAATTCTCTACAAACATAGTTTTGATGGAATTCTCTTCAGATGAATTGATGGTGAAGAGAAAATGGCTTTCATGAAAGAAGTGCATGCAGGAGTCTGTGGTGCCCACCAGTCTGGACATAGATTTTCTGATCAAATTCTAAGGCTTGGATACTTTTGGCCTTCAATGATACGAGATTGTGTTGATTTCACAAAGAAGTTTCATTCATGCCATGTACATTCCAACTTCATTCATCAACCTCCAGATTTGCTTCATACAGCTAGATACTCATGGCCATTTTCCACATGGGGAATGGATGTGGTGGGACCTTACCCTTCGACTACAGCCAAGTAGTTTAACTACATTCTTACTGCTACTGAATTCTTTTCCAAATGGGTAGAGGCAATACCTCTCAATGAAGTCAGTTCTAAATGCGTTGTTAGCTTCATCAAGTCTAACATCATTTCCAGATTTGGTGTCCCTCATACCATATTGACTGACAATAGCACCAAATTCTGTTCATCCGAGGTAAAGAAATTGTATCAAGAATACAACATCAAATCCAACCATTCATCTCGGTATCATGCAGTGGCCAATGGAAAAATAGAAGCCTTAAACAAGACTCTTTCAAATATACTGCAAAAAATGGTGGATAAAGATAATAAGTCATTGCCTGATAAACTCTTTCATGCTTTATGGGCTTATCGGACTTCCACCCGCACTGCAACGCACTCAACTCCATATTCATTGGAGTATGGAACGGAAGTAGTCTTGATAATTGAAGTTCAATTTCCCTTGCTTAGAGTAGCCATTTTTGATCAGTCATCTACAGATGAGAAATCTCAAAAGCAATTGAATGAATTGGAATGGTTAGATGAGAAAATATTGTGCACTTTTCACCACTTGGAAGTCTCTCAGAATCAAATAGCATGAGCTTTTAACAAAAAATTTCATCTTCGTTCACTCACTCAGGGAGAATTGGTATTAGTTCTCAGAACTCCAATGATACCACGAAAGAAAGCTCCCAATCCTGAGACAAAATGGGTAGGACCTTACTCGATACCTAAGGTCGACTCTAATGGAGCTTATTCTTTAATCTCAATGGAAGGATAAGTCATTACTACTCCAACTAATGCCAGATTTCTGAAGAGGTTTATAAACACAAAATACCTCCTAAACAGTCCAGTATGACCTTAAACTGCACAATGGTCAAGTATGACCTTAAACTGCACAACGGTCCAGTATGAACATAAACTGGACAATGGTCCAGTATGACCATAAACTGCACAACGGTCCAGTATGACCTTAAACTGCACGATGGTCCAGTATGACCATAAACTGCACAACGGTCCAGTATGACCTTAAACTGCACCAAGGTCCAGTATGACCTTAAACTGCACAACGGTCCAGTATGACCGTAAACTACACAACGGTCCAGTATGACCTTAAACTGCACAACGGTCCAGCATGACCTTAAACTACACAATGGTCCAGTATGACCTTAAACTACACAACGGTCCAGTATGGCCTTAAACTGCACAATGGTCCAGTGTGACCTTAAACTGCATCATCAATGGTCCATGCATATGACCCTAAATTATTCACTTTTTCTTCCAACATGACGTTAAATTGTGGAAAAATGTCCTTAATTTGTCCTTACTACATGACATTAAACTGCACAGTCCCCCTTCCATCCATCATGACGTTAAACTGTGAAAAGATTATAATCCATCCTACAGGACATTAAACTGTGTCTCCTTCATCGTCCTTTCTATATGACGTTAAACTATACAGAAATGGTCCATACATATGACCTTAAACTATTTTTATTCCTTTCGTCTCACATGACGTTAAACTGTCACGTCCTAACTACATGACGCTAAACTGTATATAAGTCCCTTATGTCCAGCATGACATTAAACTGCACCATCCACAGTCCATGCATATGACCCTAAACTATTCGCAATTCCGTCTAACATGACGTTAAACTGTATTGTCCCCATCGTCCTAACTACATGATGCTAAGCTGTACAGAAAATCATTTAATATGTCTTACATGACATTAAACTGTGCATCGTTAGGGTTGTTTCTACCTCTTGTTTCTCACACCAAGTATAACTCGCATGATCTTAGAGGGAACCTCAACCATAACACTCTCTCTGGGCTACTAACCATGTGTAAGTCCCAACAACATCATTTTTTAGGTCGTTTTCCTCAAGAAAAACTTGATCATTAACTCATTCTTTAATTGAACTACGCAGACTTTGATCCTTGCCTTCCAGGCTGGGTACGTAGGCAACCTCCCAATGTTCAAGCCCAAAATCAATCTATTTACATCGGTTCACCTCCATCTCATACGATGTTGATTCGGGAAACCGCCCTTAGAATCAATATCTTTACATTTGATTCACTTTCATCCTTGTTATACGACGTTAAACTATACAACATTTGTGTCCAGTATGACAATAAAGTACAATATTCTTTGATATCTTCACTTGAAATGGAACCATTATTTACATTTATTTTTCAATCATGTTTCATTTCAAAAGACAACGTGCATACATGGAAATGCCTAAACCTTTTATCTTAGGTTAAACCATCATTGTACTAAAATCCCCTTTCACCCTTCACATGTATGAACCAAATTTGTAGAGAGGGTATTTCTAGAAATATGTGGGCTTGATTCCCATCCTTAGGGGATACGTAGGAACATTTGAGTGCCCCTCGAATCCAGCCCCAATTCTTTTGGGCCAAACCCCAAATTTCACTTTCAGTCCCTTGGCTGAAAATTCCCCATGAAAACACACATTGTGTATTCATTATTATGGTCCAAGCTCTATGACCCTATACTATGATCTCTCATACTTTCGTCATGCACAACGTTAAGATGTATTTTAAGAACTACGTACGGCTTGATTCCTATCATTATGGGATACGTAGTGAAGTCCAACATTTCAATTCAGGACCCAGCCACAACATGATTATGGTTATCATTGATCTGTGTATCTCTGTATACATTGGAAAATATCCATCTTTATGTGTCATAATTCTAACCCTAAATATTTTCAGATCTTCATAACCCTTTTCATGTCTTTTAGTCACAAAAATGTCAAACTTCTGAGAATTATTTTTCCTGACTATGCAGGACGTTCCCATAGGTATCCTTGAATAAACAGTCTACATAACAAACTTGTCAGCCCAAAGATACTACTATTTGACTATGCAGCTAGTGCCCTTAAGTGGCCTTGCATAATTCAACCCCCTAACGGGTTTATCGGATAGTGGTAACTTCATTCGTGGGAAGAATGCCTCTTTTGTCCTTATTTTTCTTAAATGATGGTATGTAGGGATCCACAAAAATAGCCATCCTTAGCATATTTGTCCCATGTCCTTTTTCATGATCTAAAATTATTCAAGTCTATGGTTTATATTCTCCTTCCCTATGCTTGGGTCAGACCTTCGTAGAAGTAATATCCATCTAGTTCTTTGATAGTCTTGTTCGAAAATATCTTCTCCATATTCAAGTACCTCTTTCAATACAACAAAATCTATACTTTGGAAATTTTAAATCTCCATAAACTTTTAATAGCTTTTAGGAGTAGAAAGGTAAATTTATTAGAGTTATTTTGCCTGACTATGCAGCACGTGCCCTTAGGCGGCCTTGCATAAACAGTCTACATAACAGACTTGTCAGCCGAAAGATGGTATTTATTTGACTATGCATCCAATACCCATAGCTGGCCCTGCATAATTCAACCCCCTAACGGGTTTGTTAAATGATAGTAACATCATTTTTGGAAACTACTTCTTCTAATTCCTTTTAGCTCTTTTTCATATCATTCCTCAGATTCAAATATTCTTAAGCCATAGTTTACATATTTTCTCTCATACTTGAGTATGGTAATATGTTTTCAGATAAATTTTCAAATAATTGAGTCAACTATAATTCATTCGGTCAAATCTATTTCGACCTTAAACATTAGCCCCTTTATGTCTGGCGTGCATGACTTTAAACTTCCCACAAAAGACAAAGGAACACTAAATAAAAGACAAGTTCCAACTCACTAAATGTACATTTTGTTTGATTTAGGTAATATTGAGCAATTAAAAGATTCAAATTTTATAGGGTTATTTATAATAATCCTAGTAAAACTAAAACTATGATTACTAGGCCCATTGGCTTATGTAAATTTAAAGCTGGTAGCAAAAGAATTCAAGTACAAATGATTGAAGATGAAAGTGTTTTTCATTGATACACAGAAGATAGAAGGACATCCACAGACTGGAGCCTCTTCCATTTTTCAGGAATTACAAAAGGCTTTCAACATAACTCTTCATTTGATTTACGGCATCCCGAGCTTCATCAGCAACCACCAGGAATTCATCCATTTAACTGGATACAATAAGAGAAGCAGTGATACCAGCTCTTATTGGAAGAATTGTAAAAGGATGTTCTTGAGTGCGGTTTGAGAAAATTTTCAACTGATCAAACAGTGACTCTCTTTCTGTCTAAGGGACTTGGAAGATGGATACATGGATTTGAGAATGGAGAATTGGAAGTAAAGATCCATTGGGAGAGAGTACTCTTTTCAGATATTACTCTAATGCCATGTTTGTCTTCTCTCCACCAACCGGCAGAAGAAAACATTTCATCCCATGGGTTTTCCATTTTCATATCTGCAAGGAAATGGCATGGAGAAAAAAGTTGAAAGTTCACACCAATGTTATTGCTCTTAATACACAGTATAACCGAAATAGAGGAGTAGCAGTGCAGCTGCATTTCAAGTGTATTGTTATTTTCATATGGAACATTGACTACTTGTAGATGACCATGACCATACAAAGACAAGTAGATTATCTGTGGGAAATTAAGATGATATTTCTTCAATTACTTAGCCAAATCTGGGAGAGGGTTGTCGCAGATATCATAGTAATCATGGCCAAAAATGTTTATCATGTCATCAATCCTCTCTCTATCCAGTTCATTAGCCGTTCTGATTCTCCTGGGAGCCATTGAATCTACACAAAAGATGAATAAATTAACTCTTAAATAGGTTTATTTTTTCATAAAATTTGTGAAGCAATTCAGAAAAATGGCTAAGGAATTAAGTCGCGCAAGTCTAAACTTGGTGCGCAAGAATGGATGTGCCATGAAAGTATCACCACACAAGTCCAGATACATTGATAGCAGCACGCCATCAAGGAAACACCAGAAAACAGAGCAACCTTCGTGGTTAAGGTGACCTATGCGGAGAGAGCTCAAAGGATTGAAATCTGGAAATCTGGATGCTTTGTACGGAAGTGAGGTCCTCTATTTATAGACACAGCCAGAACTCTGCGCGGCCAGTACCTTGCGCGCCCGAAGCTCATTTGCACGCCCAGACTTGCGCATCACCTTTCCTTTGGTTTTTCTTGTTTTCCTCAGAGTAAAATCCTCTTTTCTCTCTGGATCTAACTCTGAGGGGGGACTTTTTTTGAGAATACTTTTGGTCACAGAGTCTAAAGATTGGAAAAGGGAAAAACCTTCGGCCAAATTGTTTCATCCTTTGAAAAACATAAAAAAATCGACAAAGGATGAATTAAGAGAACATTTCCCATATGCCGCACAAGTTTCTTCATTGTCACGCAAGTCCACTTGTGCGACGCCTAATGGTTGCGCAAGTGACCTGCGCACCCTAAGTGATAATCGCTCAGGGTCTTCTCCTGCCTATAAATATACCCCGTGGGCCCCCCATAAGGGTGGAATTTTTTTCCAAAAACTCAGATTTAAGCTCCCGGCGCCCTAGTCTCTGCTCAAAGCTTCCAAAAACACTTCTAAGGTAATTTCTTACCTAGAAATAAAGATCTAAAGAGGGGGAGGAAGGCCTAAGTGTTGACACTCATCAACACTTGTGCGCCTGAGTGGCCAACCCTTAAGGGAAATGGCCACAATTGCGTGCCGCCTTACTCCTTCAATAGAACTTGCACACCACTTCTCTAGAAGAACCTCAAGAGGATTCTAAAGGCCTTAACCAAGAGTCGCTAAAGTATTACCTTACTGGCTAAAAACTGCACAATATGTGTCATGCAGGTGCTGCCTGCGTGACCAAGACTTGCGCGCCCATGCAGTACCTGCACACCTGCCTGGACATGCGTGCCATTGCCTTTTTGAGTTCCCTTCTTGCCCATTTTACCCCTCTTAATCCATTCCACCTCTCTTATTCAAGATTTAGTCTTCAAGACACTCTTCAAATCCATTTATGGCATGATTTCTTGATTTGACTTCATTTTCTGAAAGGAATTATGTGGAATATCTCTCAAAACATAGTGATTTACACATATTTATGTCACTAAAGATTGATATTTCATTCATTCAACCTAATCCTTTAAGATGGGAGAATCCAACCTTGGGCTTCCTTTTTAGGAATAATTCCCAGTCATAATACTTTTTAACTTGGGATTCATTTTTTGGAATAAGTCCCAGTCATAATTCCTATAACCTGAGATTCCTTTTCAGGAATAAGTCCCTGTCACAATTCCTTAAACATGGGGAGCCTTTTCAGGAATAAGTCCCGGTCATAATGCCATAAACCTAGGCTTCCTTTTCAAGAATAAGTCCGAGTCATTATTCCTTTAACCTGGGCTTCCTTTTCAGGAATAATTCCCAGTCATAATAATTTTAACCTGGGCTTCCTTTTCAAAAATAAGTCCCATTCATAATTCCTTAAACATGGGCTTCCTTTTCAAAAATAAGTCCCGGTCATAATTCCTTTAACCTGGGATTCCTTTTCAGGAATAAGTCCCAGTCATAATTCTTTTAACCTGGGCTTCCTTTTCAGGATTAAGCCCCAAGCCCCCTAAACCTGGGCCTCCATTTCAGGAACAAGTCCCAGTCTCAAATTTGGGCATCCTCTTTAAGAATAAGCCCCAAGTCCCTTAATTTTTCAAGTCTCGTACCCTAGGCCTCCTTCTCAAGAGTAAGCCCCATTCTTAATTTCTCTTAATCAATCCTAATTTACCCTTGATCTGGGATTCCTTCTCAGGAGTAAAACCCAATCATCAGTCCTCGCCTAATTTTGGGCCTCCTTTCCATGAGTAAGTCCCATGTTAGAGTATTAAAATCTCCATGAAGCACATATACCTTTTTGGACCCTCTTCCGGGATTTCTTCCCTAAATTAAATCCTAATCTTCATCTATCTTGGGTAGTCATACATACATAATCCCCACATCATTTCATATGATTGCATCTTTCATGGCCCAATTGTCTATTTTTTTACCAATACCTCTTGTTTCTCACACCGAGCATGAAACACTTGAGCTTAGAGGGTAAAAGTAATAATGACATCCTTCTTTGAGCCATCAATCACAAACATCATACTCCCTTACTCGAACTACGTGGATTCTGATTCATTTTCTATACAAAAGGATACGTTGGTAGCCCACCTGCGGGTTCGATCCCAACTCTGAAATAATACATGTCCTTTTGAATGACAATAAACATCAAGTGCACCACTAAGTGGCTTTCAAACCAGCATGGTCATCATAATGACCAAGAGACTTCTATATTAATATGCCAAAGGATACCATTGACCAAGAATCTCTAATAAATACAGATGATTATCTATCAATGAAGAACCTCGAATACATATAAAAGATTCTCTAAATTTCCAAAATATTTGATCATTGATTGTCAGATCTAAAGGAAAAGCTCATTTTATACTTGGTAATGTAATAAGGATTCAAGAAAATAACTTAAATATTTAAAGAGAGTCCTGGAGTAGACAATAATTCCCCTAAAAAGGTGTGATGAGTCCGACCTCTCATCCTCTCGACCAATGCAAATTCTTAAGCCTCATCAGTCCACAAACTAATGAGCACATACCTTTGTAAAGTAGGTCCAAATGGATGTGGAATCATTGTATGTTTCCGGTTCTACGAACAAACCTGTTAGAAACCGATCGGAACGTTTGAACCTTCCATTAAAGAGGTCATCCCCAAATTCCGAGGGAAACAAAGCTGTCACTCGCTACTGGCCTCTTGAACTGTATGTAACTGTATCCTCCTCCTCAGTGCGTCTACCACAGCATTTCCTTCCTTGGGTGTGTAAGCAAGATCTAAATCAAAGGACTGTAGGTACTCAACCCACCTTTGCTATCTCAGATTCAGGTCACGCTGTGTGAAGATGTACTTCTGGATCTTGTGGTCAGTATAAACCAAAAAATGCTCTCCGAGAAGATAATGTCTCCAACAACACAAGGCATGAAAAACTATATCCAACTCTAGGTCATTCGTAGGATAGTTCCTCTCATGTGGACTCAGCTTCCGAGATCCATATGCAATGACACAATCCTACTGTCTAAGCACTACTCTAATCCCAATGCTAGATGCATTACAGAAAACTGTATAACTCTTTCCCGGCTCCAGAAAAACTAGAATCGGTGCTGAAGTCAATCCCCCCTTCATCTCCTGGATGGCTGAATCTTTGGATTCTGACCAAATATACTTCAACCCCTTCTTAGTAAAACCCATAAATGGAGCTGCTAAGCATTAGAAGTCCTGTATAAACTACCTGTAGTAACCAGCCATCCCTATGAAACTTTTTACCTCTAAGACATTCTTCGACTCCTCCAAGGTAACTACTGCTCTCACCTTCTCTGGGTCTACTGATACTCTTGTCTCTAAGATGGCATGACCCAAGAAGTGAATCGTGTCCATCCAAAAGTGGCATTTGAGAGCATAGAATATAACAGATTCTCTTTCAATGTACTCAAAATGATCTCAGGATGGTTAGCATGGTCGTGTCTAGTGTCAGAGTACACTAAGATATCCTCAAAAAAACCACAATGAAGGAATCAAATTAAGGATGGAAAAATCTATTCATCAGTTCCATGAAAACTGCTGGCACGTTTATGAGACTGAATGACATAACCAAATACTCATATAGACCATTCCTGCTCTGGAAGGCTGTAAGAGGTTAATCAGATGGCCTGACATGCAACTGATGATAGTTGGATCGTAATTTGATCTTCAAGACAACTTTGGATCCATGAAGCTTATCAAAGAGCTCATCTATACATGGAAATGGATATCAGTTCTTGACCGTCAAATGGTTCAGCTTCCAATAATCCACACAAATCCTAAGGGTGTCATCTGCCTTCTTTGCAAAAAAAAAACGGGCGAACCCCAAGGAGAAGTACTGGGTCGGGTAAAAGCCTTTTACTGCAACTCCTCCAACAACTTCTTGAGCTCCTGTAACTCAGGTGTATCCATCTTATAAGGAGGAATGGACACCAGTGCCACTCCTAGGACAAGATCAATAGAGAAGTCTACCTCATGCTCTGGAGGAAAACTTGAAAAGTCCTCTTGAAAGACATCTCGGATATGATCTACCACTGGAGGAAAGTCTATCTGTGAAGTCCCATGGTCATCAAGATATAGAGAAACAATTTGAGCTATAACTCTGCCTAGCCCATGATTCTATGGTCCTTCACGTCTTTCCTGGACATCCCACTCGCCCTTATGAAGAAACGATCTTCCCTCTAGTGATGTGAAACTCAGCTTACAGCGATAGAAATCGACAAAGGCCTAGAAGGGAACTAACCAGTCCATTATGAGAATGATATCATAGCCTGTCATTTCCAAATCATAGAGACTCCATGAAAAACGATACCCACCCACCTCAAGTGTCAGTCTAAGCACTGACGCATGCTAGCCATTCTAGTCCCCAATGGTGTGTCTAGTGACAAAATATCCTCAAAAGTATTAATAGTAAGAATAAAGCTTTCCATAGTATTCATAGAAAAAAAGCTATAAGAATCTCCCATATCAAAAATTGAAGAGAATGAAACCGAGGCAACTATAATCGTACCTCAAACTGTAGAAGGTCCAAAATCTTGCTCTTGATGAATATGATCTACTGAAAAAGTTTTTCCTGCACCGCGACCCTTTGTAGTAGCCTGAGATCCCTGAGATGACCCTCCCTGTGCCTGAAAACTACATCAATGGCCTCTACCCGGGCTAGAATGACATGAGGAACTCTATCCTCCAATCTATTGTGGAACTGGTAATCCTACTCCTGTACACGGAGTCGAAACTTATCCTTCTTCACTTGCCGCTGGAAGGAGAACCTTGCAGAAACGCTGCCGATGACCCATATTGCCACAAGAACGGCACTCCACTGGGTCTTTTGGGAAGTAGGGCTTCTTATTCATGCTTCTTCCACTCTGATAGAACACCACTTGGATACCCGATGGAAGATCTCGTCTACCATACGGAATACCTCGCTTCCTCGGGTCACCTCGTGTAGATTCTCAGTGGTGTTTCCTACTATATATCTGAAAATAATCATCCATGGATGCTGAACCGCCATGGTCCATAGATCCAGTATCCATCACATTTCTCTATGTTATAAGCTCCTTGTTGACTATCAGAGTAATAGAAGTCAACTGGAAGACGTTGACCTGGGATCTAATTTCCAGTCGGAGGCCTTCCTCAAACATCCTCGTTAAAACAACTTTTCATTCCCCTGAACTGGAGTGAAACATTATAACTCTATGAAGTGGGAGGAATACTCCATAACTGTGAGAGAACCCTACTATTGGTTCATGAAATCTCTAGCTCTGTCAGCCATCAGCACCTCCAGGTAGAAGTAGTCATAGAACGTACGCTAAAACTCATCCCAAGCCATAACCTAATGGCACCATGTCTGTGAAACCACATCCCACCATCTCTTGGTAGAGCCTCGAAGCATATATGTCATGAGCTTAACTCTCCTCTTCAGAGGTGTCTTCAGATGCTCGAAGATAGATAGTATGGCTTCTGGCCATGACTCCGCAGTCTGCGGTCTTCCATCCCCTATGAACGTGGAAGGATGATGATGCTGAAAAACCCACGTCATCTCTGCCATAGATGGGGCAGGATGCTAAGCTCCCTGGAAGTTCTACATGAATCTCATGAAACCCTCTCTGAACTGAGCATTGGCACCAATGTCTGAAATCACTGTAGGTTCCATGCCTGGAATGATAGGTGGAACTAGAAGTAGTCCCTGATCTGTCGTATCAAGCGTACGGTCGCTTCCTGGTTCCTGACGGACAACGGGAGGACGTCTTAGTGCTATATCTTTGAAAGGTCAAAAGCACACCTCAGATTCAGGATTAACCAAGACAGAAAAACTGAAGGCATAAGAAGGAATAGGTAAAAGAAGGCATTCAAGTTATGCAAAACATGACTGCACAACGTGTTCTTTCCCTACATGGACTTCTCCCTTAGGTCATTTACATCAGTGTGTACTTTTACCTAAATAGGTCGTTTAACACCCCAAATACATGGCGTGTTGTCCTAACACACAACATGTACTTGAATCATCTTCACTTCCCGAGTACTTCTATATGGCTCCTCTAAGACAAAACTACACAGTGTGTTCAAGAAAGACACGGTGAGTATTAGCAAGCCTTACCTGGGCCGTGTTTTTATTGGCACGACCTCTATACCCAGGTCACATTACACGACGTGTTCATGAAGGACATAGTGTATACTAAGAAGTCCTAATAGACCGTTTTGGTGAGCTACACGGCCAACTACACGGGTGAAAATACACGACATGTTTCAGGTGAACACAGCGTGTAAGAGAAAGGATGACATTGACCCGTGTTGTTCGTGACACGGCCGGGTACATAGATCAAACTATATGGAATGTATGTGAAAATATAACACTATCAGTGTAGTTCGAGATATGGTCTTGGTACCTATTTCATACTACACGGCGTGCTAAACTTGTACATGACGTGTTCCTACTACACCAGGTCAAAACATCCATGAGAAGTCCAGTCGTGCGTCATCGACTCTCAGCAGCCCTAATAATTTTGAACAACTACTTGGATAATAGCTACAATGCATCAAAATCATATAAACAGTAGGCAATACATGTAATCAATTATATCAAGGTAGACAAAAAATGCAACAAGGTGTACCTCACAGGCAACCTAAGCCTAATGGCTATAAACAATCAAAACAAGGGAAACACCCATGGGGTGATCCTCAATATGCTAACAAGCAATCATTATTCATCTAACAGCCACAAGCATACAAGCAATCTAAGGCAGATAATAATATAGGATCAAAACCCTAACCTGAGATACCCGATACATGGGTATCTGGCAATTTTCCACAAAAACTCAAAGGCATTCAATGTAAGGCAACAAAACACATTCCTCGATCCAAGGATATTGATATACTTGATCCTAAGCCCGTGAATCAACCTAGAATGGGGTAGATATGCAAAATTTCTAAAACATTCAACCTCAGATAACTCACACGAGAGAAGGAATCAGGAAATGTGGCCAAGGAAGAACCAAGAACTCCCCATTGTGATTCTATTTCAACTGAAGGTGTTCAATTCGAATAACTGGTGACATATCAGTGGCTTAGAGAAGATCTGTGGTCATACCCTCATTTTCGGTCGAAGAAGATGGAGAAGAAGGTGTTTTTTGGGTTAAGACGCGACCCTTTTCTGTTTAACGAAAAAAATAAAGTCCATGGTATGTACTTTTAGAGTACACAGTGTGTACTAGGATTTTCCATACTCCACATTAAGCGGCCTCTGCATCACCCCTACATGGTCATGTGTGAGTCCATGACACGACCGGCACATGACCCCGAGCGAAATCAATGTACACAACATGTACTTATAATGTACACAGTGTGTGCTAATATAATTTCCAGATTCTCCGATTTTCCCAAATAACGACTAGAAAAGGAAAATATACTTGGAAAGAAGGTCCAACTTCTTAAATTCAATATGTTCTTAAAAATTTATCTTATGATAATTTTGACATGCTGAATTAAATTTAAAATTTTATTTTATTTTTTAAATTGTAAAATTTGGAAATAAATATTTTTTAAGACCGTATAATATATAAAATCCAATTTGGTAGAGTATTACTTTTCCCTTTTGACTAAAAAATATCAACTATTTATATATTTAATTTAATTCCATAAAATAAAACTAATGAAAATTTTAAAATGCTTTAGATCAAAATTATATGTAATATGACAACATCCTTTGAACCACCTTCTCCCTATGGACCCAAAGAATCAATTTCTCTCATCACACAAAATGAAATTCCACAAATTATAGACCACCCAAATTTCTATTGAAAATATTTTGATATCACAAACCAATCAAACCCAAAGCCAAAACCTCTCAAAAAAAAGGTACACATTATGTATCATATTCTAAGTATTGTTATTTATAAAACTTCAATTCATGCATCATGTAATAGAGATAATTGTATATATATTTTTTGGATATACTCAAATCTTATAAGATATCTAAAAATGTTTTAGATCACATTATATTGGATAAGATAATTGTTCATGTTAAAACTCTAAATTCATTGAGGCCTCCATATCATAGAAAAATCATATAACTGATAGAGGAATATTTTAATCTACTAACACTACATTTTATTTTCATTTTTTACTATGATCATGAGGAGGTTCATTTTCATTTGGGTGGAATATAATAAAATAAAACAATAATCTAAATCAGTGTAGGTAATAGAGTATATATTACCAATTTTTTAGAAAACAATGTTAATGGATTTTTTATGATAGACAAAAGAATTAAATTTAATTATAAAAAATAGACTGATTTTCTCAATAATCCATTATTTATGAATTTTTTTTACAAGCATAAACACTCCCTTTCTCCATATTCTACACTATACCATTACTATTTTCATGTTTTCCATAGAGGATATCCTGGATTCATGATCCAAACTAAGGTGATTATCCTTCATAAAAAAATATAAATTACAAGTATAAATTACATATTTTTATATTTTACTATTTTCATAGAATGAAAATTAAATATAAATACACGGTTATGGGGAGAATTTAATTACCTATCTTACATGGATGATAACATTACATGAAAACACCTCCCTATACCTTAATTATTTATGATAAATATTGTTGTCTGTTTCAAAATTAAAAATATATAATTATATAAAAATAAAGGGGGAATTATGTTTGGTTGACAAAATGATCATAAGAAAAATGACCAAGGGAGAACTCATGTACTTAGTCACACCCTATGATATCCAAACACTCTCTATCATTGAAAGAATATTTTCTCTCCAAAATGAAGTATGAATCCATAGTACCTTTTTTAATCACATCCTAACATTGAATTAAAGGGTGGATGGATACACTTTATGTTAATATAGGTATTCCATTGATTAATATGTCAATTATAATATTTATGTAGGAGTAATAACTATCTACTATAATAGTGTATGAAAATAACATTATATTGATGATGGATTATCAATTTTTATATATACCTAGTCTAGTATATGCACCATAGGATAGACCTTAATCCCATTGTAATTTAATTTAAATACCAATTATATTCACTCTATATTAGTTATATATTATAAATAATTTGTCCATATAATAATATGTTCCATCATTGTAGGATTCGAATAAAACTATATACAAACAATATTATTAAGAAAGGGGGAATGAAATTTTAATTAACCAACAACTTTAGATATATCTATTTGATCCCTCTCACCCCACATCACTTTAAATCACCATCAGGGTACTAGTCCCATGATTCATATCCCCTTATCCATAGCCTCATCTAGAAAATAAATTTTTTGATAAATTTGATAACATTACTATTGAATTCAAGGTAAAAATGTGGAATATAAATCAGACTAATAATGAATATAATTTTGATATTGATGAATACAAAAAAACCATGAAATCATTTTATTTTTTGATTTTTAAATTTTTATATGAAATGTTTGATTAGTATTTTTAGATCTTAATGATATATGTTTTTTTACATCTCTAAAATATAAGTCAATTTTTTAAAGAATGCACATTAATTTTACATCTTAATATTTTGGTTTAAGTAACATTTTCACATATTATATTACTAACAATTAACACTGTAGGATTAATCTATAT
This sequence comes from Viscum album, assembly GCA_963277665.1. Classification (NCBI taxonomy): domain Eukaryota; kingdom Viridiplantae; phylum Streptophyta; class Magnoliopsida; order Santalales; family Viscaceae; genus Viscum; species Viscum album. Next base: position 1,208,609,844 of record OY728162.1, read on the forward strand.
ATTTAATCTCTATAAAAACTCTATTTCCAATTTCATGGTACACTAAAACTATATTAAAAAAATAATTAATACATGAACACAATATGAGAAATGAAAATAAATGTGGTAATGATTTTATTTATCTTTTAACAATATATTATGTTTCCATTAATTAAGAATTAGAAAATTTAATGTAACTCCATTACAATATTAAAAAAATGATAAAAATCATTAAAATGGTATGGGGAGGGGTATTTTTATACATTAATGAATGTTGTATTTTATTTTTTATTCTAATATAAATCTGTTTTCTTAAGAATAATTGTTTCCCATTCAATGAAATTAAAAGGTTTTGAAGATAAAATTAATTATTTTAATTATTAATATATTAATCAACATGTTTCATTTTTTTGATTATTGACATAACAAAAAAGTTATTGAGTAGTGGTTCAAAATATATACTTGAATTTCTTATTTATATTTAAAATTAATTAATTAAATAATTTTAGCGTAATTTAATAATTTTTTTATTGATTCATGTTTCAATTTATTCTTAGGTACATTGTTGAATATAGTATATTAAAATAAAAAAATAATGATTTCAGAAATAAGGTCAAAAAAACAATATAATGACTTTTGGATATAAAAATATGTGTATTCATGTTATAATACTAATAATTAATATTGGGGGGGGGGAGATTTATATTGCGGATTGGGATCATATATTTTTTTACTTCTTAATTATGTTTTGTATTCACTAATTATTATTCACTCTTTTACTCAAATCATGTTATAACTTTTAAAAAGAGTTCTAGTATGTTATTTAAAAATGTAGTACTTTTGAACATCTAGCTTTATTGTGTATTTCATTTCAATGATAAAGGATATCAATTGAAAAATATATATTTATTACATTCCATATATGTTTTGTATCATTATATGAGGTTAAATGTAAATTAAAAATATATATATATATAAATAAATAATTTTTTTGGATTAAATATGAAATAATATGTATGATAAAACCAAAGTTTGTTATGTTACATAATTAATTTTGTTACTTTAGAATGGTGATTTTAAAGGATAAACACATATATGTTTCAAAATTATGATATATTATTTAAATTATTTTAATAAATTTATAAGACTTTGACTATAAAACTGTGATTCTATTGATAAGAATAATGATATTTTTTCTATATGTGTTGAATTAAGTGTGATGGAATTTTATAGTATAATTGTTTCATATAATTTATATTGGGATTAAATGAATGAAATAGGTTATTAGATTGTAAATGTGTGTGTTGTTAAAAAATCCTAGTATAATGGATCTTAATTTCATATTGAGAGGTATTTGGGAGATTTTTAATACATTGATTCAAAAACCAAAATAAATTGTAATTAATACACAATTTTATTTTTATGTGGATCATTTTTTATAAAACACATAAATACACCATCACATGGAAGATGTTTCATTGATGTTTTGTTAAAAAGGTGTAATAGGAACATAAAATATTGGAATGTTATATAAAAAAATATTATGGCCAATATTTGAATCAGAAGACTTATAAAAAATACTAATCATCAAAATATACAATATTACTCAAAGACATCCTAGTTTTGTTTAATTAAATATATAGATATGAACTAAAAATTATGTGTCGAGAATAAAAATGAATTTTTAAATATTTTATGAATTCAAAATGGATAGATTCATGGAGTCATTGTATTATATAAATTAATTAAAGGATTAATTTTGTTTTTATAATATGATTCCCATCACATATTACAATAATTTGGTGATTTGTATAACTATAATGATATGTTAAATGATTTGGATTTTATATTTAATTATCAAACTTTTTGTTGAATTTTCATAAGGAGACTCGTAGTACCCTGAAAATTAATTTTGAAAGAATTATATCCTCTATATCCTTCATAAGAAGCAACGTTGAGAATTAAAAAAATTATGATACAACAAAAATATTATTATTTAAATGTGATATTTGTAACCTAGTCATTGAATTTGTGGGTATGAATAGTATTAACTTTATTATCACGTATATTTATAATCATCCTACTTAGAAAAAAAACTTTGATTGATTCGTAAGAAATACGCACCAAATTTTTAATGATGCCCTTTTCTAGTTCAACATATTCTTTTTCTTAAAAAATATCTTGTATAGTTTGTTCTAGAATATATTATAAAGAATATCTAAAAATTAAAAAATTAAAAATATTAAAAATGATATTATTTTTTAAATTGTCTTATAAAAATTGTATTTTGGATAAATTTGGAGATTTATTGAAAATTAATAATTTTCCAAGAAATGGTGGAAGAATATCAATTTATAGAGTCATCCATTCCATTCATGAATTTTACAATATCCTATTTTTTATTTTAATTCAAAATATATTCAGTAAATTATTATAAAATATAATGAAATCATTTTCATTGGTATCAACCATATTCATAATTTTTTTTATAAAAATATATTTATACTAAAAATTGTATTTTCCTAGAAAAATAATTTTCATCACTTTTTTCTAGTTTATTTTAAAATTAATTTCATCCAAATGTGGGGACTTAAGTTAAAAAAATACCTTATTTTGTTTCATTATGTACATATATTTTAAATTGTTTAGCCTTATTTTTTATCATAATGAATAGTAAAATTAGTAAATATTTTTTCACCATAGTATGGGTAAAATGGGTTGATTCCTGTTAAAACTATGAGATAAGGATTTAAAATCCCACATACACTTTCCTATATTTCATTCGATACGTATAATTTTACCACCCAACCTTAATAGACAAATATAAGCTATTCTGTCCCATTATAATTTGATAAATACCTTTATTATATTTTAAGTAATTGTAAATTCCAAAATGCCAATTTTTTTATTTTAATATATACAAAATATTATCATATAGATAAACATTTTAAATTTTGTTTATAAAATTTTATTTTTAATATTAAAAGAAGTTATGATTTTAATTTATATAAAAAATTTGGCGATCAAGTAATTTCCATAAATGCTAACATAATGCCAAGACAGTCCTTCTGAAATTATTAGAAGAATAAAGTAAATGATTTTTAAAACTAGTAATTTAATATATTCTCGGGTTTTAATAGTGTTTCAAGAAATTTTTGCATAAATATAATGTATTATGGGTGTATTAAAAATTTATTATTGTATTGCATTAGTTTATAGGTTTGTTAAAATTCAACAATGGGAGAATTTCTAAAAATGAATTTAGTGGAATCATATGTCTAATTTTATTTTATTAAATTATTTAAAAATAAAAAAAATAATAAATTTTATAAATTTAATTATTTATATCCGATCATATCATCAATTTTCCTATTCTAACTAATGTTTCCATTTATATAAACTTTCATGGCCCCTGAAAATCTAGAAAATAGTAATATTGTGATAACCATCAAAAGGGTTTCCAATGATTAAAAATAAGTCATAATGTCTAAAAAATAAATAAACATGTATAAACTTTTGTTGGATAATATTTTTTCAAATATTAAATGTCACAAATTGTAAATATATGATACTTTCAATATTAAAATGAAAACTTTTTTTATTTCTAAAATACTTTATGTAATTACTAGGGTTATCTCCCCTCAAATTAAAATGAGAACCTCTTATTCTCCTTTATTAACAATGATTGAGCATTCAATATCAACAAATTAAATCCCGGATATAGTAATAAATAATTTCCCATATCCCATATCTTATTTTATTAATAAATAAATCAATTTAATACTAATGGTGTAATCTATAAGTGGTTTATTAATGAGGAGGTATAACTCTTAATTGAGTAATTTTAATTTTGTTTCTTCTTGTAAATTATATTAATATATTGTATCAATATTAAAAAAAATATTAATTATATTAAATATTAAAATTTTTATTATGATAGAATAAAAATCATCAACAACCACCTTTTAATCTTATTAAAATAGAATATATTACTCATGAAAATGTATGGACTACCATCTCCACAAAGAGACGCAATTAATATTTCATCACACATTTATATGAATAGATATTAATGTTTATATAGTTATTAAACAAGATACTAATTCAATTATAAACATTATATGTATTATGAAATCATTATCAATGTGAAAATATCTGAACAACAAAACTGAATCATTCTTATAAAAAAAGACATCTAACACTCAAAAAAAATTAATAAAAAAATTGGTTGATATTTCATAATCAGCTCGTTATTTATATTATAAGTATTTTTATGTTTATTTTATTTAATTATAATTAATATAAATTTATTAAATTCGAGGGCAGAGTTCATACAAAGAAATTCATACTTGAGATAAGGGTTTCTCATCTCACATTTTTGTTAAAAATATTCCATATTCCCCACATATTTCTTTTATGTGGTATATATAATATTAAAAAATGTATATTATGGTTCTATTATTGAAAAATACTTTTATTTACAATTTTATATTAGGTTATCTCATTCATGAGGTATTTATTCAGAGATTATATAATTTATAAGTTATTGTTGTCTCCAATTGTCTTCTTTGGGACATTTGTTATGTTGTACACCTATATTGTTTTATGAGTTGTATATACTACCCCATTTATATTTAGTGTCATTAATTACTTTAATTTACTTTAATTTAATGTTTCATTAGATATTATTTAATTCATGTAGGTTATTATTCAAAAGATACAAAAGTGGAAAGGGTTATTATATTACTTTAATTAAGATTAATTATGGCTACATTTATAATGATCAAATTATATTATCAATATATTAAAAATGAAAATTAGTATATCATAATATATATATTATTTTAGGATAAATTTTCTCATTTTATTTCTATCTCATTATATACAGATCATAATAAAATAATATTTTTTAAAAATCCACACATATTTTTCTATTAAGTAATGAATATTTTTTCCCATGTCTATATATATATTTAAAATCTCAAAATAATTATTTTAATAGTAAGAAAAGGTTATTAAAAATTAATTTTACCTGTGTAAAACATTCTATAAAATAAATCAGTTTAATATTCATTTCATTTTCCAAATAAGGATTTGTTTACTTTTTAAAAATAATCTAAAATGATTTTTTTAACATAAAAAGAATGAATAGAATTTCTATCTGTCATGTATATTTAATTTTTAGAGATTCATTTAAAATATTCCATTGTCTTTTTAGGGAAAATATTTTTCATCAATATTTTGGAAAAAATTGAACATGAACTAATTGATTTCAAAAATAGAATCACATTTCTTCTAAAATATTCTAGTAATATTTTAAAATAATATTTCATTTTATGTTAATTTTAATTTAACATGGATATTATCATAATATACCAAATGTATTTTCTATCTAGATGAATTATGGTTTTTAAGATGAAAATTTGATGAAAATTATTTTCTTTTCCATGAGTTATGTTGGGATGAATGGTAACTTTTTTTCATAATCTTTTGAAATAATTATAAATATATTATTAATAATTGATGGGTTATTATGGTATATCTCTTTAATGTATTGGATAATGATTGACATTTTATGAGATCAATGTGAACATGGGAGGTTATCAAATTCCCAAAATATGGTACATGGGATCTTATCCCAAAGTTAAAACATGGTCAATGGGAGGTTATCCCTAGAACAAAAGATATAATTCTAGAGGTTATATCATGTTTCAAGTACAAGGGTTTTTATCCCAAGAATAATATTCAATGAGTGAATTATTGTTTGGACTTGACATTTGGTTTTTATGATTATGATTATGTGAAATTTGATTCAATTATTTTATGACATGATCTTATCCTAATGTTATGCTATCATGAATCACATTAATTTATTTATTTATGATTTACTTCTTCTAAACTGCCACTCTTTATGTCATGACTCAAGATTTTGATCTGTCAATTATTGTGTATGATTTTAAATTTTTATGAAAATATTCTCACACCCTAATACTCATGTTATTCTTTTAAAATAACAATAAATGATATCTTCCATGTTTGCTATTATTGATCATCAATGTACAACCTTTCATCTGTTTTCTATTCCTTTGTATTTGAAGAAAGGTTTCAACTGTGTTATGACATATAAGGGTACATGATTTAAGGAACTTAATAAGAGATGAGAGAGAATTTTCTAATTAACCACATGTTTTTGTATCTACATTTTTTACTCTATGGTTCTAGCATGAATAATAATCATATGTAATTAAACTTTATTAAAATGATGTAATATTTATGTATAAAATTATTTGGTCAACTCATTTGATAATAGAGTATGTTTTAGTAATTTTTAGTTATGCGTTTGGGAAAACATTAGTAATAACCCATAGTATAAAAATATTTATAGGATAAAATTTATGGCTTTGTTAAATAAATGATTGTGGGTTTCCAAGTAAATACATCCCTACCAGGATAACAGAAAGTGGATTTGGTTGTGGAATAGATGTACCATGTTCTATCAACTATGAATGGGGTTTAATGGGTATAAACTCAATCATAAGCAATTCTTTAAGGGTATACCAAAGACTTCGTACCGTGACAAAAAAATATAGAAGTATACAATATTGTTATATACCATTTTTATATTCACAATTATGAAGGATTTAAATAGATAATCACCATATATATACTAGGAAAAGACTATGGGTTAATTGATTAAAAATAAGGTGTAGTTATTTAGATATCTAATGAATACAATTTCATGATTATATGATTACTAATAATGATAATTATCGCTCACAATATTCTATATACTTTTATGAAACATCTAAAACCAAATAGAACGAGGTATATTTAAATTTTATAGACATCTAAATTATTTTCCTCGTCAGAAACCAATTGAAATTTGTCATTAAATAAGATATATTATGATTATGGAAAGTCATATATATATATATATATATTATTGAAAACCTCAACATATACGGGGTTCATAACATACTTAAAAATAAAACAAATAGAGCTTCATGGGAGTATAGATGGAAAATACAGTGTAGGGAAGAATATTTAGAATCATATATGTTAGGTATATGGGAATAAACAAATAGGGAAATGTTTTAAAGGAAAGATAAGATGTTTTATGTTAGGAATGTTGGGAATATTGCATCTAATTTCCAATGAAAATGATTTTTTTGATGGAGGAATGTTATGTTCATCCTAAGGTTCCATTTATAGTTCAGTGTTCTATTTATAGAGAATGTGAACATTATTATATTAAATTCCCCAATACAAGGGTTAACTCCTAAACCATGTAATATAACATGCTATGAAAATCAATGATGAGGTTTGATAAATGTGTTGTGTATTTTTTTCAAAATGGAATTTTTATTCCTGGGTCTTATTGTTGATATTTTTTCAAAGATCTGAATGTAAAACCCATCTAACTCAGATCCAAATCAGACTAAGGTATGATTTTATGGGTGTTATTATTCATCATTGTCTAGATACTATAACCCAATGAAAAAAAACAAATAATGGTAACAATTTATTCTAACCCGACATGTTATATATGGCCTATATATACACATATAAAGATACCATGAAAATAAAAATATCATAAAAAAAGAGTTACAATGGTATCAATATAACCCAAACATAAATATTCATTAAATAATAATAATGATAAAAATATAAAATCCAAAACTCCAAATGATATAGGGAGAACCTCTCACAATCTCTCCACAATCTACCCATACACAACTGATATAAACCTCATATCATCCCTTCGTCACCTTTCCCATTACAAAATTAGAAAAAATAGTCTACACACCAATGAAGAATTATACATGGTGTGAGAATAATATTATCCCTAGGATCCCACAATGGTTTTCCATATAATGTCTTTATACTTTAATACAAATATGATCACCTTGAAAGAAAAAATGACACTATATGATGTTAAAAAAATTTATGTCAAAAAAATGGAAAATTTTTCCCATTTTATAATTATTTCATAGAGTAGGTGAAACAACATCATAGAATAATTCCAATTACCATTTATATCAATGACAGTATTTACCATCTCATATCAAACCAAGATATAATAAAAACAATACAAAATGGAAAACACTTAAAGAATAACATAAGTAGAGGATGGCTAGGTAACTCATACATCGATCATAAATAAAGCCCAATATGGACTCAAGTCTCTAGATACCACACATTGTACACTTGATAATAGAGAAACACAAAAAAATATGAACCCCCTACAATTTCAATCAAGGTCCTCAAGACAAGGTTTCTAAGATCTTGTAATATATGATCACCGTATATAGTGAACCCCCTTATAATACCAATGAGTTTCAATACTAGACCATCCTTCTATATACCAAATTATATCATGTATGAAATATATCAAGTCAATTTAAATGTGGGTTTACATTTAATATACAATTACAAAACACACCTTAAATTATAAAACAAGTTCTAATAAACAACTCCACGTTCTATTTCACATTTCTATGAATACCAAATTTCTTCTACCAAACTAGGGTAAATCCAAAATTTCATAAAATTATATTTATAAACTGAAATCAAAAAATCAATAATAATTTCGATTCAATAACAAAACCATTTAATAAATTAATAAAATTATATGTTAATCCATTATATCATAGGGATGAAACCACCTACCTCAAACATAGGTTATACACCAACTGCTTTATAATCCACACAAATCAGAATGAATAAAATAAGATACAAATTAATTAAGTGACTATTAATTATTCTAAAATAATACAAAAAAATTAGGAAATAAAAATAATCATTAGAGATATTATATCAACACATACCACAATAAAAATTGTCACCACACCATAGCTGTCAAGATAAATAGACTCACGAAGATAGTAATGTAGTGAATCTAGGATATATTTGTTAAAAAAACATAACGTGATAAATATATCTGAAAAATGTTACAAAACCACTAAATATTACAAGATAAATAAAAAATTCAAGGACAATGATCACCCAAACCAATAGTGGATAAACCGACCGACTTAGTGACTCAAGGGATAAAATAAAAAACACAGAATAGATGGATTATCCTGAAATTAGTTAAATATGAAATGGGATTATGGGGGTAGTTGGATAATTAATGGAATATTATTTATTTAAGAAAACCATTACATTTTATGCAATATAATCAACTCACCTTCTAATTCATTAATCCAAGATTAGAATTTCTAAGATAGAATATACACTGAGAAAAATGTCACCATTGTCTAAAAAACTAAAAGTATAGTTCACGATGTAAAAAATAAATTTTATCATGTTTGGGTATAATTTTATAAACTGAAAATTTGTGGCTTTGACCCATGAGTTATTAATGTCATGAATCACAACTCATGGTACATACCATATTGTGTAGATATTATTTATGTAAATTAATTCGTATACTTCTGGAATTCCATAAAAACAACTCAACCCATTTAAGAAAACACAAAGAGATGTGTAATAGCCTAAAAAAGACATAACATAATACTGAGTATGTTATAAATCTCCCCAAATTATAAATTTTTATCCCCATAGAGTCACATAAAAATTAATGCTTTAGAAAGAGGTGAGGCCACTTGTCCCTAGCTATCAATTTATGCTCCAATGTCATGTGAGAATCCAATCTAGTATACAATAAAACATTAACTAATCCAATAGATTTCCCCTACAAGGCATTAATTTTATAATCCATGATCTACACTCTTTTCTCTATAGTGGAAAAATATGTCCTTAACTGAATCTCTAGCCAACCCAAAACTTGTGAATGACTGGGATGGTAATACTTGTGGTGAAAAATGTGGAAAACAACATGTACTCCAATCATAGGTGATAAGAACAAAAAAAGATAAGAAAGTTGAAAAATAATTTTCATGATATCAAATGGAAAAACATATCATAAAGACATATTCCCCTATTTATAATTTAATGGTGACCCAATCGAGGGGAAACATTCTAGAAGACCTGTTCACAAATCGAATACTCCACAGGGTGATTACAAGGAATCACATATGATTTTGGATGACTCTTGTATATAACCAAGAATCTTTGTATATCTTTAATAGTTAAAGATGTCTTATAAATGAGACTCGCTCTCACAATATGTGAATATTTAACCTCTAGATAATAGATTGGTGAAATGGAGGGATGACCAAAAAAATTCTTAAAAGGATACATTTTGATCAATTAATTGTAACAATTATTATATAAAAACATGAGAATTCCATGATCGTTGTTCCAAGAATAAAAGGAATATAAGAAACCAGTATTTTGGAGAACCCAGCCTGAACACCCACTAAAACGGTTAACTAATCAAAATTCTATATATATAATGGGAACTCTCAATTCCTATGGGCTGGTAACTAGAATTCGTGCAACAAACCACAAACTGACAGAATGATTTTTCCCAACCTGACATGACAACATGATAAAATTATAAATATAACAGAGTGAAATAACATAATAGTTACATATATTCAATAACATAAAAAATTAAATAGAATCTATAGTGATCAGTGAAGTCATCGAATCCCAAATTTGAGGTCCAACATCAAGTAACAAATAAATAAAAACATACTACTCCATGCGAGAGCTTGGGAAAATCCCACCATCTCACCACCAGCTACCCAGAAATAATTGATGATAAACGTTTCCCACTCATTTCAGCACCTTTCTTTTTACTACATCGAATTTCATATTTAGGTATATGCATAGCCGAACTGTTTCACTAGGTGTGACACAATAGGCTCTATAGAAACCCACCAATGTTTTACATCATAATTTTTTATATGATAATATGATCATTATTAAAATTAAACAAGCAATTCATTATAATAAGTTTAGTGTTTTTATAGAAAAATCATTAAAAAAGTTTTATATTTTTGTTTTTCAATATTTCCAAAATTTTCTAGGAAAATTAGGTTCAGTGTTTTTAATATGTATCAAATCAATGAATATAATGTATCACATATCATATAAAATCAATGACAATAAATGAAAAAATAGTACAATCTAAATAATAGTTAACATCTCACTAAGGATCAGTATAAGTCCTACTTGAAGACTACTCATTCCACAATAAATTACTAGTGCACAATCACATCCTTGAATCATAGGACTAATGAGTATAGAAACACCACATTATTGAATCCCTGGATAATGTCAACATGAATTCCCTAGAAAAACACTATAATGGAACATAGTAACACACCATGAGTGAACCCCCCAATAATACATATGGACAATGAAACTAATTTAATACTTCTACTTAAGCACCCAAGGATTCATATCATCACTATTTTACAATACATTTCTTCCAAAATATGATTGGAAAACTATATTTTAAATTAAATTTAAAATTCATCAAAAATACCCTTTTCTTTTAAAAAATAATGTAAAGCCCATATTTTATAAAAACCCATTTCCAAATTCACAAATAAATAAATAAATGATGATATTTTATTTATAAAAAAATTTATAAATGAGAGAAATGCAGTTCATCCCACATAGGCATGAGATGAAACCACTTACCTCAAACACAAGTCGAACATTAACACAATGGAATCCACAAATAAGGAGGAGAAACATGAAAATAATGTAGGCCCTAGAATCAATACACACATCTCAAATAAGATTCAATTTTCTATAATAGTAGTCAGGTAGAATATTTGAAAACATACTTCAATAAAATCACATGCCGCACTATAACTAAAATAAGGATTATCTTCTAATGGAATATCTCATGATGGATCTCGAAGTAAACAAGAAGAATCAACATGACAGATCGATAGATCTAAATAAATATTTCTAAGTGTGCTACATAGCTAAAAGAAAATGAAAAAATTAAAATGATTACCTAATTGGATAAATGAACCACAATTTCAATAATTATTGGTCACTAAATGAAATGACTTCGAATGGGAGGTGGTCTCCAAAATTTCCCCTATGAGCCTCTAATTCAAGAGACAAGAGGGATGAAAATTTAAAAAAAATGAGATCAGCTGTGAAGTGACTATAAATCCCAACTCATGATACTTACATGGTGCGAACCCTATTTTAATGTTATTTATTCCAAGACCCGATGTATTGAAAATCCCATTTTTACTTTTTATTAACTACATGATTTTTTTAATTACATGGGGTGAACTCCCAATACACTGCATGTAAAATTCCTAACCTAAACCAGATTCACATAATCTACATGAGGACCAATTCATATAATCTAAACCCATTAAAGAGAATGTATTTCACTTCCATAAAGTAAGAAAATACTAGATTGCAATGAAACAAACAAAAATATATCGTCTTCATTCTCTGAAAAAGGGGATAAACCATTAAATTATTTAACACATCTATAGAAAAACTCCACTATTTAAAACTAATATACTCATACAACTATTAAATAATTTTCCACAACATATTTTCAAGACCCTCCAGAGTCCCAACACATATCTAATTAAATGATAACATAAATTAATGGAAGTGAAATACCTGAATTCTTTAACAGGATTTTACAGTCTCCACACCAAAATGAATTCCCTTCTTGAGAGGTCGTGTGGAAGAATGATATTTGGAAAAGTGATGAGGTCACTACTAACTCATTAGAGACTCAATATCCCATGTATCATTATATTCTAATAAATGTTTCTATAACACTCTAACCAACATAATAAAATTACCATGTAAGAAATTCTCTTAAGATTCATGGATCTTTATTGGAATCTCAACAACAAAAACTATTGCTTAAATACAATGTCATCACTACTCAAAATGTTAGAGGGGTTGCTATTTTATTAAATGATCTTCAATATGTGGAAAAAATCATGAATTTATTTCAAATAAAATAGAAATAGAAACAAATAATTAACATACACAAGCAGCTCAGTGACTCTAAAAGATCAAACACATCTTGTAGAAAATGTTCCTTTTTTCGATGTTGTTAGTGTCCAAAGGATAAGGAAGATGATATTTATAATATTTTTTTACTCTTATCCATAACATGTGACAGATATATATCCTGAATCCACACTAATATATATTAAATGAGACTCAGTCCCACCAATGATTCTTCTCCCACCTATCCAAACAAAGAGGTGATCTGCAATGGAAATCGTAAAAATCCTTGAAGGAATCCATTCTGATTGATGTCTAATATCAATTGTTTATAAGAAAATTCAACTAGTTACATATGGTTATCCCCTTATCCACCAAAATCCAAGACACATTTGTAGAGAATATTCTCCATGATTTATGTAGAACACCAAATCTGACTGTCTATCTATGGATGATTGAAAATACTAAACCTTATATGACTCCCCATCACCACATGAAACATCTCCTTGAATCTCAATGAAAACCTAGGATCTCTATCTTAAAAAATAGAAGACAGAACCTTGTGTAACCTCACAATATCATACTCATAGATATTACCAATATCATCAACAATTTTTTGTCCTTGATATAAATAATTTTAGTTGACTTGGTCAACTGATCACTCACCACCCATATAATTTTTAACTCAGGGTGTCTAGGGTAATCTAACAAAAAACATCCCATGGATACCTTGTCCCATTTAAAAAATTGTAACGGAAAGTGTCTTAAATAAACTCTAAGGTTTCAAATTATCATCCTATTTCTTTTTGAAGGTGTACTACTGAGACACATAATCATCAATGGCCTTATTCATACTACCAAACCGAACCTGTCATCACATCCCATAATACATCTTTATAGTACCCAGATGAAATACCGAGGAGGAAAAAACCATCACAAAAAAATAACCTCTTCAATGATATTGGAATTACGAAGTGATCCCAAAATGGAATATACCATATGAAGCAATAGAATGACAAAAAATATTATCCCTAACATAGAGGGTTTCTCAAATTCCTCAAAAATCATTATAAATCTATTGAAACTTCATAATAGACTGAATAATAGATGATGATAACTAAAAACAATCAAAACCACACATATAATTTCCCCATTAATATCCAGGTGTAACTAAGAAAAAGTCCCATAAGGTTCCACTCTTCCTTCCATTCCAAAATTTCTTTTGACGGTAGTTCCCAGTTCAGATAATTGACATTGAAATTACCCCTCCATGAGCTGTGGGTGATAATGAAGTCAATTTTATGAAGTCATTCCACCAAATTTTAATATCTATGATTTACATCATTATGATAAAAATATATCTCCTGGACTTATGGATAGATAAGACTATGAAATGGTCCCAAAAAAGAGAGTGTCACAAATAATTAAGCACATTCATAACCATGGAATTCTCTAATTCATAAGTTGGGTAATTTTTCTAATCAATCCAACGCTTTCTAGAGGTGTAAAAAACCACATGATCATCCAAAATAAGTATAAAATTGAAACAAATACCACAATAATCATATAAAACCACATAACACAAATTTGGATTAGGTAATATTAGAATATGAGTCTATTTCAAAATTCATTTTCTTTCATTGACCCACCACTAACACATTTCATCTCCTATGAATTTCACTAAATACCTAGTCTGATTAGTAAAATGTGGCCCCAACTTTGGTGAATCCTAGAAGAACCATCCATAATATCTAGTAATTCAAATAAATATATGAATCTAAAATATGTTTTGTCACTCTTCCAAAGAAAAAAATAATCAACACCTCAAGATTAATTCATTATTGATTCCTTGATGCCACATTACCATGAAAATTACTTCATGGATTGATAAATTTCATTGAAAAATCATTCCATACAAATGGTGAAACTTAAAAATTTCTAGAACCAAAAAAATGGTGATCATGATCATACAACTACAACAATTTCCCTGTAGACTACCATGAAAGTGTTGAAATAATAATGGTATATTTGATTTATCAATGACATAAAAAATGTAGGTCTGTTATGTTTAAAAAATTTCATCACAATGAATTCATAACATCTATACCCTCTCTTCAATGTATTAATCTATATATTAAACTATCAAAAAATATATCTAATGATAACTCTACTGAAGATAAAAATTTTAAAATTACTTTTTCCAATTAATTGATCAAAAAAATCATCCACGTGTGTTAAATGATACTTTTCATTAAACAGTTATTAGTGAATCTTCCAATAGTTTATAAACATTCACAGTGAACCATTTACATTAATAGAAAATAGCACTGGGGTATGCTATAGGAAAATAATATGGTGAATAAAACCTTTCATCATCAGGTAATTCATCTAAACCATGACTCTTTCAAATCTTCTATATTCATGTGGTTATAAGGTACTTGATTCAGTTGAACTCCAACAGTGAGTTAATTCATAGACTCTAACTCCCTCTCAATAGGAATACTACACTAATAATATATGCTAATATAAGGAAAATCCAAAAATATTATTGTGAAGGTCAACAATAGAAGAAATTTCCTTGAACTCAAATAAAACTATAGAAAATGAACTCCTGACCTCTGGGAGGGAAGGTCCCATATGACTAGAACATAGATCCCACTCTCCCTAAAACACCAGAGATCTCCCATCATACATAAGGAATGAGACATGATAATAATAAAATTCAACCTTGGAAAGATGAAAAAAATTCCAATTAATCCTAATGATGATGAAAAAAAATCTAGATAAAGAAATATAAAATCCATAACTGACTCTACATCAGTTATCGACAACGAACAAGGACACTAAAATCCCTTCTCTTACCACTTATCAAGATGTATATCTAACTCTATAACAAAGTACATGAGTTCTATTTTATGTTTAATCATATCAAATTTATATCAAAATATAAATTATTTTTAATAACCAGTATCAAATAAAAAAATTTCTATAACATATGAAATAATGATGGTACCTCTCACTATTGCATGACCCGCATCTACCTCTGCAAGAATGTCATTTACTGAATGATGGTGCTATACTTAAGGTCATGTGGTTGGATCCCTAGAGTCTTCTAAGAACATAACTATGCCATAGTATCCTTTAAAGCAGATGATCCTTAACAATATAGAGTCATATATAGATCCTACTAATAATTTTGCAGATGACCATAATTTCTAAAACTGTTACACATATTTGAAGGTGAATGAAAATAAAGCCAGCTGTGTTCAAGCATTCCACACTGATAGAAAGTCATAGCCACAAAAAAATATATAATTGTGGGTGTCGGGGAGGTCTATTACAATGAACCTCCTCCACAACTTCTACAATTATCTTGAAACATTCTTTCTCTTCCCTTATACAACAATAAAGATTCCCATATGTGGAATAGATGTGAAAAAATATCCAACATCTCCTATTATATTCATAACTACCATCATTTCCCTATCCACCATCTTGGCATAGGTCTAAATATTTAATATCAATACCTATAATCTAATATCTAGTTGTAGAGCCTACAGTTACATCTATGATGTCATCTGGTCATTATTTACTACCTATGAAAGAAAATTAGTCATATAACTGAACTGATTAGTGTCCACATACATTTAATTGTCACTCTTAAATAAATAGAATAATTCCTAATACATTTCCATCATCATTAAATCTAGATAAAAAAACTAAAATATTACAGACATAAAACCCTTAATTCCCAAGAATATGTGACTATCCGCTTATACCATAGTATCCCAACATCTCTTGATCAGACCCACACGTCATAACACAACAAACTTCATCATGATTCTCTCAAGTTTATCTAGGATTTTTGTGATCTAATCAATCTTATTAAGATATTCCTCTTCCTCTTGAGTTTCATTCATACCATAAAAGGATAGAGTCTTATAATTTAAGAACTCCCATGATTTATCACTTTCTTCTCCATCTCTTAATTGTACCTCAACAACTATTTCCATGAATTTTGATACAATTTAGTCAATATAAAAAAATACCAATTAATTACCTCAAAAACATTATGATCTATATGATGGATTACCCTAATGAGCATTAGTTGGGCCCTCTGGGGAACTCAAAGAGCACATATGAAAGGAATATTATTGCACATTGAAATAAAATAATGATCTAAAATTCGAATAATCTCTGTTAAAACATGCAAGTCATTAGAAAAAGATAATATTATTATCAGGAACAATAAAATATTGATTGAAATTTAAACTTCCCAATGTATCTTGGGTATCATAATGGAAAGATATTGCCAGGAACTCATCGAAACATTTCTATCCAGTGCCAAAAATCACATCTACATCCTAACATGTGTCCCAAGATAAGGACTCAAGAAGAAATACCACCTCTAATAAAAAAATATTTTTAACCAAACATAGAAACCCTCTAAAACTGATACTGAACTCCAATATACACATACATGAAGGGTGTACCAATTACCCATGGGATAGAAACTTACATTTGGGTAACAATCAATAACTATATGGAGTGATCTCATAAAATATGAATCAATAACATTACATGCATATACATTTAATAAAATGAAAAAATAAAGATTAGATAGATATATTCCATAACTAAAAGAAGTTAGTTGCAAGGGTTCAACTCAAAGTAGTCATAAAATCCCAAAATACTGGTCCAAAATCAAATGAAAACTATCATGAAAATAAAAAACTTAATTTGACAGCATGGGAAAACTCCCACTATCTCACTACCAGCTACCTAGATACACAACATAGAAATTCTCACCACCTCATAACATTTTCTTTTCTTTCAGTACATCATGAGACATGTAATGCTCAATGAACCACCAATGTAGTGCACAATGTGTGACCTCAAATGATTAATAGGATCCCACCCATGTTCTCTATAATATGTCTATATAAAATAATGCAAAAAATTTCATCTTTAATAAAAAGAAATGATAATATGATTATAGTTTTTACATCAAAATCACAGGAAAAAAAACTAAATTTCTGTTTTCCTCTCTTCCTAAATAATACAGTTAAAATGGGTTTCAATGAATTTTTCATATTGAAAATAGAATCAAGTCACGTATTACAAATGATATCAAATCAATAGCAGTACCAGATAAAATAGTATAAGACAAAGCATTGGTAACATCAGGCCAGGATCACTATATGTCAGGTAAAATGACCTCTCATTTAAAAATAAATTACTACTAAACAATCATGACCAAAGAAAGCGGGCCTAATGAGTAGAGAAACACCATATGATACAATCCCCTAATAAGGTAAATATAAATTAACTAGAACAATGTTCCTAGGGAATAGAGGGAAAACACATGGGTGAACCCCTCAATAATACATATGAACTATGGAAATAAGTTAAACCTCCTACAAAAGAACACATGTATTCCCATGTGATCATTTTTTCCGAACCATTTTATTTAAATAAAATATTGTACGCTATTTCAAAAATCCATTTCATAATTATTTTAGAATACCCTATTCTAAAAAAAGTACACGGAAAAAATAATCTTTTGTCAAAACCCCATTTTAAAACAAATAAATCAACAAATAAATCATTCAACCACATTAAAAAAATAATTTATAAAACCAGAGAAATGTCAATAATCCGATAAAGACAAGAGATAGAAACACCCACCACAAACTCAGTTCACACATTCCCATGATGGAATATACCCACAAGGAAAAAAACAAATACAACAAAGGAGTCTAATGAATCAACACAATCTACTCCAAAATGTTTAATTATAGAATAATGATAGTGGGGATAATATATCACAACCTAACTCAATGAAATTACATGTTGTACCATATCTAACCTAAGGGTTATCCTTCAGAGGAAGATCAGATGATAGATCCTAACGAAACAAAAAATAATAATCATTAAAGATCAAAAGATCCATAAACACAATGAAACAGTGCTACAATAGTCATATTCAGTGATAAAACTAAAAGTATTACTCACCTAGATAAATGAGGGATGTGAATTAATTAAATAGATATTAGTCAATAAGTTCCCAAAAAATCCCAACTCATGATACTTACATGGTGTGAAATCCCTTTTGATATTTAATTGTCTATGAAACCCATGTACACTGAAAAAATCATCATCCTTTTATTAAAAATCATATTTTTGAATTAGATGGCATGGACTATAAATAAATTATATGTAATGTTACTCCTCTAAAACCTACACTGAATATATTCTTTGTGACAAATACATATTTTTTAAACTAATTACATTAAGTGTATTTTACATGAAAATAGTAAAAACCCAAAATTCTACTAGAAAGACCTAAAAACATCGGTATTCTAAGTGATCTATGAGAACACTATAATTATTTAGAAACATTTACATTGGGAATCTTTTTATTCAAAACAACATCAATCACTAAACTTTAGTTCATTCTCCCTAGAAAATGCTCTCCATACATGGGAGTCCTAACATGCATCCAAATAAAAAGAAACCATAAAATAATAGAGAAATACCCAAATGTTTTAATAGGAAGATACAATAACAAAGAATATCCTACATAATCTATATAGAACACCTCATCTAACCATTCATACCCAGATGTTAATACATAATTAACTTATGTTGAGCCTCTATATTTACCCAAATAATATTACAGAATGTAGAACTAATCATGGGAAACCTACTAGAGATAATTCTATAAAGGGACCAATAAAACCTTAAGATCACTTTCATTTACATATTTCACAAATTTTTAAACGTAGTGTTGTCCCTAATATGAAAAAAATGTGGTTTTTCATCAACAAAACAATCAAAATACATATGTTTTTTCCATTTTTATTCCATGGAAACTAGATGATAATGTCTATAGATAGATATTCTTATGTCCATGTTATCATAAGAAGAGGATTGAGTAGTCTTGAAGGTCTCAATTTGACATCCATTATCTATTTGATTGTTTAAAGACCTAGAAATTCCTTGATTTTTTTAATTAAATGGGAATTCTATGAGTCCACAAAAATTAACGGCGCATAATTTTGAGGCCCATAGTGCATAGAATGAATTTCTGAACATTATTTCAGGTATGTTCAGTAAATGTGTGAGCAGGGTTTTCTACATTTTGAATCGGTTCTTGAAATTGAAATCTGTGGGCATAGTCCAACTCGCAGCACTGATATTCGCTTAAGGAGGCCTTCACCTTGATGCAGTAAGTCGAGGGTGGAAGGTAACATTTCGCAGATTCTTGAAAGAATAAAAAAATTATCTAGCATTTTTATTTTTATTTGTTGGTACCTCCTCTAAATGAGTTAAGGTGGTGGGGACGACCTGAACAAAAACCTCCAATGAGATTTTATGGAGGTGGGGGCCATCGAGCCTAACCTCTCATGAGAGGTTATGTGGTGGGGACCACCTAAGTTTAAACCCCCTTGAACTCCCTATTACATATGGAGAAGTCTCTTTAACTTCCCCTTGTTTAATTATGCCACCCCCCTTTTAATTAATACACCAACTTAATTAAATTAATTATTTGAATTTGAATATATGCCAATATATTCTTTAATGTTGGATAATTCTTTTCTTCTATATAATTGGAGGGAATGTTTTGGAAAAGGGGATATCTCTTGGAGAAAGTCCCTCCAATGAAGAATGTCGTGGAAGAACGTTCTTCGGAAATCAAGGAAGTGGACGACGAGCGAGCCCGACATTGAAGCGTGGTTTTAGAAGCGACGATCTTTGGAAATATCTCCGCCTTCTTCGACAATCTTCTTATGCCAACATTCTTGAACAATCTAAGGTAGGGGTTGTAATTGAAATCTTGAATTCTCTCGATTTTTCTCCTCATTATTGGAAAACGTGCCGAACGTGGATCAACCAAGAAGAGTTGATCCATGATTCGTATTAAATTGTTGAGTTTTCATTATTGATTCCTGATTCTGTTGAAGCCACTTTCATCCACTCGAACATGAAGGGTGCAGGTTAAACAAACATCGCCCAACCCCTCCGCTGTTCTTCCTTTTTGTGTTCTTCGCAATAGAGGAATTTAGATTACACCATGATGATGAATAAAGAGAGAGGCCAGATAAACCGACCACCAACGAAGGCACAGCGCAGTGCTTCTCCCACCACCCCATGGCCCTTGCCACACTGTGGCCTCAGTCGATCCACGTCATTCACAACCGAGCGGAACCAAGTCGTCGCTACCTTCCGAGCCACCGCCGCCACCCGGGCTGAGTCACCATCGTCGTCCGAGCTGTCATCATTGTCTGGGCTGAACCACCATCACCTTCTTGGCCAAGCCACCGCCACCTTCCTAGATGATACCACCTTCCGGGCTGAGTTTTTGCCATCATCTAGGCCGAACCGCCACCTGAGCCGCCATCATCAAGTCGAGCCTCTGTCCGGGTCGCAACTATTGTCTGAACCGAGCTAATGCCCGATCCGCCACCACCCTTCAGGCCAAACTGCCCCAGCTGAGCCACCCTGTAGCCACGCGCCCTCCTGATTACCCCCCAGCTGAGCTACTCCACAACCTAGCGCCCTCGCGGCACCCTCCACGGCCTCGCGGCCACCCGCGGCCCTTCACGGCGCATCATGGCCTTCCAGGCCAGACCAAGCGGGTCAGGCCAAACCCCAGGGGCTGGGACAGACATGGCGAGTTGGGCCGGGTCCACCCAGATTAGTTCAGCTCAGACCAGGTCAGGCCGGGTCAGTCCGACCGGGTCAGACCACACCCAGACCCACTTCGACCCAATTACGCTCTTTCTATCATATCTTTGGCACCAGACGTCCATTTGATGAACCGTTAGCAGGGCTGAAACCCTTAGAGTGGGAACGTCCCTTTATTATAACCTAAAAAATATTTGGATAATGTAGGAAAATGGTCTGGTTAGATCGAGCACCAATCCAACTGGTCCCCCTACACTAAAAGGCTAATAGCTCACAGACCGGGTACCCGATTGATGTGTCGTCTGTTGCATAGAGACACATATGATGTGGAGGAAATTTGGAATACTTCTTCATGGGACATAGTGGTAGTTGGAAAAATGACATGTGGCTTGGGGAGTGGTTCTCCCCAGCACGATATGTACAGAACACTGTGACTGGATGAGACTTGATGACTGTTGACCATTTCAACTCAGAGTGACTCGACTGGACCAGTGGGGAGTGACTTTGTGTGACGCGGCAGACCCACGGTGGAGAGTTCCTATCTGTTACATGGCTAACCCATGGTACTTGACCGGAGGAGTACCTCCGTAGGCCATGAGGGGGACCTCCTCTCGATGATGCGGCAGACCGACGGGGGGGGGGGGGGGGAGCGCTTAAGTGTGATGTGGTAGACCCACAGTACTCGACATGAGGAGTACCTCAACAGTCCAAGGTTAGTGGGAAGAGCCTCTATGTGATGCGGAATTCCCACTATAATTGATAGAGGATGAGTTCTCCAACAGGTATGCTGTTCGAAATATTACTTGTTAATACCTCTAGAATAAATTCTGGTGTGAGCATAGTCAATACCTATGTGTTTCCTCATGATTGAGATGGATTACTTGATTACATAGGTATATGTATGGGAATATACCTTAGTAGTTTTATCTGTTGATTTATTACTTTGTGGATTATCCATTGTAGATTATTTGAGACCAAGAGGGTCTCGGGGTCCCTACTGAGTATCGTTATACTCACCAATGCATAGGCTATTCCTGCACATTGATGTTTTGTATGTAGACTACAGGCAGCGCTAACTGAGGCTGAAAGTATGAGGACTAGACGGTACCTGGAGGTGGATCGTACGGCATGTCGGTACGCTAGGGAGAAGGGTGGAGGTGGAGTGCTGAGGAGGTGATATGTACCAACCCTTCATGTTGGAACCTCAGAGGATGACCTGGTAGCTACTTTTCCCTTTCTTCAGTGGAATTGTTTTTCATTTGTACTTGTTCCATTACTGTTGGGCTTGTACTCCAGTCCTTTTTTACTTTCAGCACTCTTTTTTCTATACAGTTGACTTCTGTTCATATCTTGTTGTGTGCTTGGTTGCATGTGCTTATAGGTTATAATGGAAATTCCTTCCCATTTTTAGGGATTACGCCTTTCAGTGCTAGTCGCCTACCCATGGCCTATGGAAGGAGGGCTTGGGGTAGTCACAGAAAGGGCCCCGGGGGACTGGTCATGAAAAATTGGTATCAGAGGGAGGTTCTACCACAGAATATAGGACTCTAATCATTCTTTTTAACGAAAATAGTGTTAACTATAGTGAGTGTGGTTATCGGTTTAGGGAATCCAGTGTTTTTGTGGCAGCCGACATATACATACACCAAGAACTTGACTTCTGATTTTTGACTTAGTGAAGAAATGCACTGATTGTGTGGATGATATCAACAGTCTTCTTTGTGATCGCTTGAGTCAGCTCATCGACTATAACCTATTGACTGTGTCACACCTGCTTCTTTTTAGGATGCCTCCATAAAGACATCCAGCTAGGGTTCTGAGAGTTTTACACACTGATAAACCACCGAGCGATGAGGCCTCAGTACAGGGCCCTCTTCTAGTAGAGGAACTAGTAGAGGCACCATCAATACCATTACCCATTGGTCCACTGATGCCACCAGCCCCAGCAGCAGACAGTGCACGTCACTTGAGCACGTTGCATGAGTTACAGTGCCAGAGGCCACCTAGGTTTAAGGGAGAGACGGACCCACCGGCGGCTAAGGATTGGATGGAGACTGTGTTGAGAGTCTTCTTACTAGCAGGGACACCATCCGATCTCATGGTGATCCTGGCCACTAGCCTTCTACAGGTAGTAGTAGGAAAATGGTGGAGCTTGATGCTCTAGTTTCACAATAAGGTGATGCTTCTCTGGACAGACTTCCAGAGACTGTTTTGGGAAAAGTTTGTCCTAGTGAATCTTCACACAGTGCTCATAAAAGAGATTCTTCATCTATAGTAGGGCATCAAGACTGTATCTAGGTAATCAGTGAGGTTCACTAACCTCTCACGTAAGTCTACAGATATGGTGTGAGACCCTTTCATCTAGGCCCAAACCTTCGAGCAGGGACTCAAGTGGGAGATCAAGGCTTCGATGATCCCACTCAGCATTCTGATGCTTGCAGGGGTGTTAGAGAGATCCCTTTTAGTGGAGAGTTTCCTTGTTGAGAAGTCTCTAGCAGTGAGATCCACCACCATTCAACATGTTGTAGATTCTTCTGTAGTTGGCAGCAGACAGATGTCATAGAGGTCTAAAAGGACCAGTCCTATAGGTGAACGACCACATGACATAGGATCGGTTGTGTGGGGCACCCGAGGCGGATCCAGTTATACCAGGAGTGGGTAGTGTTATGCATTCGGTGGGCAGGGACACATGACATGTGACTGTCCGACCTGCCAAAAGGATGGTGAGAAGACAGTCAAAGAACCGCCCAGACAGAGACATAGGTTCATCCAAGGAGGTCCGCGGGGAGTAGGCGAACATGGAAGAGGAGCTGGTAATGTAGCTGGAGGTGGGTGATGATTTGATATGTTACCACCACCACCACCACTAGGAGGTCCTCCCCAACCATAGAGAGCAGGAGGACAGGGGTGAGCTCAGCTCAAGGTAGCTGAGGCCTATGACCATGGCACTTCAGAGATGATAAGAGGTACGATCTGTGTCTACTCTACCATAGCTATAGTACTTATAGACACAGGATCCAATCATTATTTTATTTCCACCGCCCTCGTTGGGAGCTCGGAGATTCTGATGAAACCATTGTCTTGATCCTTACAACTAGAGACTCCTACGAGAGTAGATTTGATGATTACATTCTAGTGCTGGTAGTGTGAGCTTACTCTAGGAGGTGAGATCATTAGCTGGGATCTCCTAGGAGCGGCGTTGAGTCCTTATGATATCATCTTGGGTATGGAGTGGTTATCTATAGTCCATTAAAAGATTGATTCTATTACGTGAAAAGTGTGGTTTTTCCACATGGATGGGACCATTTTTACCTTCCCTAATTAGAATATAGCATTTTCTGCGTAGGGTGGACTTAACTGGAGGAGGGTGTAGCTGATTACACATCAGTTGGCTAGCCTTACCCTCGGATCTGTTGATGTGGAGAGTCTGAGTTATCCTGTATTGGTTGACCAGTATGAATATGTTTTTCCTCTGATGATGTCTCGAGTCTACCTCCTCATAGAGAGGTGGACTTTTACATTGACCTGTACCCCGGGATGACATCGATATGTACACTAGTGTATCGAATGGCTTCTGTAGAGCTTCGCAAGATGTGGGTACAACTTGAGGACTTACAGGGGAAGGGATTCATCTGGCCCATTGTTTCTCCTTGTACATCCTCGATTCTATTCTACAAGAAGGTGGATGAGATCTTGAGACTTTGTGTTAATTATCAGTGCCTGAACCAGGTAACCATGAAGAAAAAGTACACACTCCCAAGGATGGTTGACCTCTTTGATTAGATGAAGGGAGCAAGGTAGTTCTCAAAGATATACCTCAAATATGGTAATCAGCAGCTCATAGTGTGAGATGAATATGTAGAGAATATGACATTCAAATATTGGTACAATCACTAAGAGTTCTTGGTTGTTCCATTCGGTGTGAAAAAGGCTCCAATAGTGTTCATGGGACTCATGAATAGTCTCTTTCATCCATACCCTGATCACATTGTAGTAGTATTCATCGATGACATTTTGATCTACTCGGCTACTAAAGAGGAGAATGCCTATCATTTGTGGGTAGTAATGGACACACTTCGAGAGAAACATCTTAATGGTAAGCTCTCAAAGTGCCAATTCTAGATCCAAGATGTTCACTTTCTGGGAAATGTCATATCAGAGGCTGGAGTTGCACTAGATCTGGCGAAGATTGATGTGGTACTTGCTTGGGAGCCCCCCAGGAGTGTGACGGAGTTATGGAGTTTCCTGTGTCTGGCTGGATACTACCGGAGAATTGTGCCAGACGTCTACATATTTGTAGCACCACTATCATCATTGACAAAGAAGGGGAAACCATTCGTGTGGTAGGAGAGATACCAATAGAGTTTTTAGGAGTTGAGGTAGAGGTTGACTAGTGACCCTATCTTGAGGCTACTAGAGGAGGGAGTAGGGTATGTAGTCTATTTTGATGCATCAGGGACCAGACTCGAATGTGTCCTGATGTAGGAGCGATCATGGATCGCTTAAGGTTCTTGATAGCTGAGACAACACATGCAAATCTACGACCCATGACCTTGAGTTAGCAGTAGTGGTCTTCACCTTGAAGATGTGGTGACAATACATTATGGGATAGAATTTTACCATATACTCTGATCACAAGAGTCTCAGGTATATCTTCTCTCATAAGGACAAGAAACTGAGACAATGACTTTTGCTTGAGTTCCTATAGGACTATGACTTAGAGATAGTCTATACCCTGGGAAGGGAAACGATGTAGAAGATGCACTCAGTAGGAGATCTATTATACAGATTCTAGGCCAGGTGATAGAGTAACTGTACACTTTACATATATCCTTTGTGGATCAGGAAAGATCATCTTTCCTCAGTCTCTTACAGTCACCACCCTCCCCATTCTTTAGCAAGTCAGGGAGGCATAGCATGGGTATGCTAACTACGAGATGCGACATGCTCAGATATCTAAAGTAATGGAACTTGATAGATTTTATAAAGGTGGAGATCACATCAACCACTTTGGAGGACATACCATGGTACCAGTGTCACTTTAGTAGGAACTATTGATGGAGTTCCACACATCCCCTCTAGGAGTATATCCAGGAGTGGAAAAGTTGTATGAGGACCTCTAACAACAGCACTGGTGGTTGGGAATGAAGAAAGGAGTGGCAGAGTTTGTCTCTCGGTGCCTCATTTTTTAGAAAGTCAAGGCGAAGCATCAGGTACCAGCAGGATTCGTTCATCCTTTGGAGGTCCCAAAGTGGAAGTGGGATGGGATATCCAACGACATCGTGATAGGACATTCACATACATCCAGAGGTCATGATTATATCTGGGTGATTGTTGACCGACTCACCAAGTCAACCCACTTCCTACCGATCAGAGAGCAGGGTTCAGTAGAGAGATTGGTATTCCTCTATGTGCAATAGATTGTGTAGCTACATGGAGTAACATCGAAGATTGTCTCCAATCATGATGCATGTTTTACTTCTTGGATATGTAAGGCGATGTAAGAGGATTTCAAGACATAGCTTCGTTTGAGCACTGCCTTTCATCCTCAAATGGATGGCCAGACAGAGCGGACCATTCAGACCAATAAAGACATGCTACTTGGTTGTGTCCTCAACTTCAGTCATAGCTGGGAGGATCACTTTTCTTTGGTGGAGTTTGCAAACAAAAACAACTACCACTCCACCATTGGGAATGAAACTTTTGAGGAATTGTATGGGAGACCCTGAAGATCTCCCTTGTCCTGGACTGACCCATGGGAGTCAGTACTAGTTTGACCAAGGATGGTATTGGATACCCATAGAGAAGGTGCAGATCATCCAGGTGCAGATCATCCAGGAGCAGATGAAGATTGCACAGAGCAGGAAGAAGTCGTATGCCGATAAGAGATGGAGAACTTTTTAGTTCGAGGATGGTCACCACGTCTATCTATGGGTCTCAACCAGATGGGGTCTATAGAGATTTGGATAAGGTGAAAAGTTATCTCTGAGATTCATCGGACCCTTCCAGGTCCTCTGTAAAGTTGGCGAGGTGGCTTGCCGCTTAGATCTTCCACCTCAGTTGCACCGGGTGCATGATGTCTTCCAGGTATCTCAGCTGAGGAGATACCCGCACAACCCTTCTCACATCATTGACCATGGTGGGCTGGACATCGATGCTGGGGCGACATTTACAGAGGTTCCAGTGGAGATTGAGGAGAGACTGGAGTGGGTCCTTTATGGGTGTTCGATACCTCTAGTGCACGTTTTCTGGCAGCATGGGAACCTCCACGAGATGACATGGGAGCGGGAGTCCTATTTTTGAGCTCAGTACCCCCACATGTTTTCCTAGTTTGAGTTGTGGATTATGGGGATGCAAAGCCCTGTGGTGGGGAGAATGTAATGTCTCATAAATTCAAAGCTTTTTTTAATTAAATTTGAATAATACGAGTATCTGCAAATTTATGGCGCATAATTCTGAGGACAAAAGTACCAGGAATGAATTTCTGAACATTATTTTGGGTGTGTTCAGTAAACGTGCGAGAGGGTTATTCTAAATTTTGAACCGATGCTCAGAATTAAAATCTGAGGGCACTATTGAACTCGTAGCAATGTTATTCTCTTAAGGAGACCTTCACCTTGAATGCAGTAGGACGGGGGTGGAATATAGCTTTTAACATATTCGTGAAAGAATAAAATAAAAATAAAAATTGTGTAACATTTTTATTTTTATTTGTTGGAACCTCCTCTACATGAGTTAAGGTGGTGGGGACCACCTAAACTAAAACCATCCATTAGAAGTTATGGAGGTGGGGACCACTAAGGAAAGGGATGAAGAGCGAGATCGGCATCAAAGCGTGGTTTTGGAATCGACAATCATGGTTACTCTCTTCTCCTTCTTCGACTTCCTTCTCACACCAACATCAATGAACAATCCAAGGTAGGGAATTATTATTAAAATCTTGAATTCTATCGATTTATTTACTCATTATTAGAAATAGTGGCAAAATTAGATCAGCCAATATGACTTGATCCAAGATTCTTATTAAATTGTTCAGTTGTTGTTCTTGATTCTTGATTCTGTTGAGGATGCTTGCTACCACTCCATAGAGGAGGGTTCCACCAAAACAAAAATGGCTCGACCCCTCCTTCATTCTTACTTTTTGTGTTCTTCATGAGGGAAGAAAGTGTCTTACAACATGGCGATGAATGAAGAGAGTTCTCGGATAAATTGCTCACCGACGAAGGCACGACACTCCGTCACCACATGGCCTCCGCACCCCGCTACGATCTATCGTCTGCAGCCACGGCCGCCCTGCGGCCTCCACTGCTCTACGTCTTCTGCACCCTCACCGACCTGATCCATTGATGACTTCTAAGCCATCGTGGCCATCCATACTGAGTAATCACTTCCATTCGAGCCGCCACCTACGTTGGGGGTGAGCCACCACCGCTGTCTGGGCCGAGCCACCGCCGTCGTCCGGGCTGAGTCGCTGCCGTCGTTCGGGAAGACCCGTCGCCGCCCTTCCGGCTAAACTGCCCCAGAAGAGCCGCCCCGTGGCCATGCACCCCCGCATAAACCCCCCGGTCTGGCCGCTCTTTGGCCTCGCATCCTTGTTGCACCCTCTATGGCCTCATGGCCACCCACAGCCCTTCACAGCCCCTTACGGCCTGCTGGGCCAAACTATGTGGGCCAGGCCACCCAGTGGGCAGGGCCGAAACCAATGGGCTGGGTTGCCCACTAGGCTGGGCCAGACCCAGCGGGTTAGTCCAGGTCAACCCAGACCAGGTCGGTCCAGACCAGGTCAGGCCGGTTCGGTCCGATCGGGTCGGACCGGACCCATCCCCACTTTGACCTAATTACGCTATTTCAGCAATATCTTTAGCACCAGATGCCCGATTGAAGAACCTCCAGTGGCGTTGCAACCCTTGGAGTGAGATTATCCCTTTGGTATACCCATGAGAGATTTGAATATAGTTGGAAAATGTCCAGGTTGTATCAAGCACGAGTACAACCGCCCTCCTGGACTAAAAGGCTAATAACTCACAGATCGGGCATTCGATTGACGCTCCGTCTATTGCGTAGAGACCCCTATGACATGGTAGAAATTTGGAAAACTTCTTCATGTGACATCATGGTAGTCTAAAAATTGAACTGTGGATTGGGGAGTGGTTCTCCCAAGCATGATATCTACGGAACCCTATGACTGGATGAGACTTGAAAACCGATGACTGTTTGGACTCAAAGTTACTCAATTAGAGCAGTAGGGATCACCTTTGTGTGATTCAGAAGACCAACGTTGGGGAGCGCCTTTGTGTGACACGACAGGCCCATGTTATTCAACAGGAGGAGTATCTCAACTAGCCATTAGGGCGAGCGCCTTTGTGGGATGTGGCAAACCCACAGTGGGGAGTGCCTCTGTTTGACGCGGCAGACCCACGGTACTAGATAGGAGGGGTACCTCAGTAGTCCAAGATTAGTGGGATGTGCCTCTATGTGACGTAGCAGGCCCACTATACTTGATAATAGAGAATTTCTCCAGAAACTGAGGTGTTTGGAATGATACTTGTTACTACCCCACGAATAAATCCTGGTTTGAGCTGAGTCAGTATCTCTTTGTTTCCTCATGATTAAGATGGATTATTTGCTAACTTAGGTATATGTTTGGGCAAATACCTAAGTGTAGTTATCTATTGATTTCATATTTTTTGGATTATCCTTTGTAGATTTTTTGACACCTAGAGGCTCTCGGGGTCCCTACTGAGTATCGTATACCCACCCATGCACGGGCTATGCCAGCACCTTGTTGTGTTGGATGCTGATGACAGACAGTGCTGACTGAGGCTGAGAGTACCAAGACTGGATGGTACTCAAAGGTGGACCATACAGTGTGTTGGTAAGCAGACGAGATGGGTGGACGTGGAGTACAAAGGAGGTGATCTGTACCTACCCTTCAGGTTGGAACCTCGGAGGATGACCCAATATCTGATTTTCTATTTCTTCAGTTGTATTTTTTTCAGTTGTACTTGTACCTTTACTATTGGGCTTGTATTCCGGCCCCTTTTTACATTCAGCACACTTTTTTCTATACATTTGACTTCTGTTCGTATCTTGATATGTTCTTGGTTGCGTGTGTTTACAGGTTATAAAGGCAACACCTTCCTTGTTTTAGGGATTACACATTTTGATGCTAGTCGCCAGCCCATGGCCTATGGAAGGTGAGCTTGGGGTAGTCAAGGCACAGGCCCTAGGGGATGGGTCATGACAGGTTGTGTAACAGTATGACATAGAATTAGAAGTGTCTTTCTTTATAAATGGCCATGAAAAATTCCATCACATAAACAAGAACATTTTTTGTATTATTAAGTTGAATGGACCATGAATAACTACAAAAATCATGAAATGAAAAATTCCACATGGAATATGGGTTGATATATCTATCCCCAAAATAGTGAATACTATTATAAGGAAAAATACCCACCAAAAATGGATTCAATACCATATAATGTTTTTTTGATTCCCCTATATAAAATAAACTATAGTTTTACCTATAGAATAGAATTGATGAGAAATGATGAAAATTGAGCCTTGGCCATAATAATACCTGAATCATCCCCATGTACATCTAGATTAAATTGGGTGAAATGGACTATAAGGTTCCACTACTCATTTCATTATAATACAATCAGTGATGTATATTCTGTAATATTTTTTTATTGATTATATTCCCCATTATCATGATGTTGGTGATATCAATGTCAATATTATTGAGATATTCTAACCACCTCCTCTTTTTGTGATTTAAATCCTTTAAAAATTATCTTAGTCTTGTGTGATCGAAAATTCCAATCAACCTCTCCCAAAGAGGATTGTTCTACGAACAGTTTAGTACATAAAAAATGGAAGTAAGCTCAATGTAATGGGTGGGGTAATTTTTTTATACTACTAATGTTGAGGAGATTCATAGGATATAACATGATCATTATATAGAGGCACATAATCCAAACCCACACCATAATAATAACAATTTACCACATAACCCTGACTAGGATCATGAAATATCAAAATTGCGAATGATGTCATTTTTTTAAATTCCTCAATGAAGCACAACATTTATTTTCTCATGTGATGGTCACCACATTAATTGTAAGATCTATTAAATAAGATTATGGTTTTTTGAAATATTTGAAACACATATGATAATATCAAACTAGACCTAGGAAACTATGAATCTTAAATACATTCCATGGTTCTTCCCATTATAAGAAAACATTCAAATTTTCTTTATTGACTGAGATTCCATGTTCTAATATCACTCCCGCCAAGATATTAACTTATAGCTTCTATAAATTTAATTTTTCTATTTCTAAAAAATTTGGTGATTCCTAATGATTTACAAATATATATTCAAAAGGTTCCCTTTCTCTTGCATAGATGTCATATAAAAATGGATATGAATCACAGAAACTATGATAAAGTAATTGATACACTAGTGGAAAATGAGTCTCATCAAATCCATAGAAACTATAAAAATTTTATTTTGACCAAATAAAATAATTTTACACTTGTAATGGTCATATATAATTTTTTAAGCATTCTACATGATATTAGACTTCCAAAACCTCACCTAATGATAACATCACCACAGATTTATTTTCATAAATCTCTTCAACCCCTTTAACTAGTCAAATATTTATTCAGTGAGGGTAAAAAATATGTATTCTTAATATTCACCCAATTTAGTTTTTAGTAGTCTAAACATATATGAAAATAAACTTTATCCTTCTTTTTAAAGAGATTGGGGGCCTCCTATGACAGAACACTAGGATAAATATATATCTACTCATGTAGATCATCTAACTAAATCATTAACACTATTATCACAATTGGTTCCATATGATAATTAGTTATATTAATATATTACATAACTATCAATATTTTGATCGTGAACTATACTTCCCTATCTAGAGAAAGATCGGATAATATTTTTGGATCAAATTGGTGAAGTCTGAAACAACCAATTGATTATCAATGATTGGGAAATTCCATTGGGATTAACTACAATGATAATCAAAATAGTTAAGAGATATGGATAAAATGGACCCTCATGACTAGAGCTTATGTCCCACTCTCCTTGGAACACCCATGATCTCCCATCGGTAGAAAATAACAAGATATACTAATGATAACAATCAATCACAACTTAATGATAACATTTTCAATCCATACCAATGATAGATTATAAAACATTCATGTTTAGAATTAACAAATTTGATACTTAGTTTACATATTCATTCTATATAGAACATATATGACACTGAAACCCCGCCAACTTCCTTATTCTATGAGTCAAAACCAACTCTATAATAACCAAAATCATCTCCATTGAAAGTTTCATCACAAAACAATTGATGATATAATTGTGTGTGAGGAACCTATTTCAAATCAATCAGTTTCTATAGAATTCACAAAAATGATTGTACCTCTCAGTAAATCATAACATGTATCATCCTCCACATGAAACACATCCACATAGTGAATCTGCATTACTCATGATGATTGTGGTTGGATCCATGTATATTTTGATACTTATGACTACGATGTAGTGGACATTGATTCCAAAGAACCCTAACCATAATTGGTTGTAGAAAAAGTCTAGAAGAACCATAATTGATCGACTAAGCAGGAATATGAACTACTAATATTCATGGGTTAAGGACAAGAATATTTGGTTATCTATACCATAATATAATAATTTAGTGTTAGGGTAACACTATATCCTGTTTGATATATTGCAAAGGAGGCACTGTATTGAAAACTTCCCCCACCACCATTATAATTATCATACCACTACCTATTCTATAATTTTCTTCTTTTGAAACTATGTATTGATAGAATATCGGTTCTATATAAGAATATATTTCTTTCCATATCAATTTATACAATAATATACCAGTCCACTTTGCCTTTATAGGTGTAAAAATTAATAATATATACTTTTAATTGCATGCCTTCTTACAAACCCTTTCAGTTTTTCTGATATTTTAATGATCATTCATAACTATAACCTAGGAAAACGAACCATATCAGCAAAATTTTTGGTGTAATTTGATAATTGACACACTCTTTTCTGAAAAGGGTGTAATTCTGGTGACTTCACTATCATTATGAATTGTAGAAAAAACTACTAAATTAAATGGTCTTGAATCACTTCCACTCAGAAGCCCTATATGGTATTTAAGAACTATGGAAAAAAATTCCTAGTTGCATCCATCAATATTGAACATCATGAATTTCAACATTGTAAAATTTGTTGTCCCTAAGACTTAATAGTCCTAATAAATCATTTTGATCCAGTCCTATGCCTCTTAGGGTTTATTTATAAGTTTAATGGATGGCAGATTCTTTCATGGGAACTCTAATAGTCGATCTATATCTCCATAGGCTCCTAGTTTCTTATGAACAAAATGGTTCTTATATAATGGTACATTATGGTCTATGACATGTACATCATGTGAAATATCCTCTAAGGGACTCTAATCGAGTGGATTCTCTAGAGGGGAGTCTCCCACAACACCCCTTATGAGGAATCTAGGGAATACGTCTCAGAGGAATATTTTCTGAATGAAAAAACAAAATAAAAATATATTAATGAAACAATATCAGTTTACTTAAAAATGGTTCAATAAGAATCAAATATCATGATAAAACCCCTATATAGAATACATGCATCTTAGCATCACAAGTTTACTTGAGGCACATCACAAAATGATCTGGACATGTACTCACCAAAACATTACACTCTTGTTCTAAAAATCCAATATATTTTCTATCAGACTTCCAAATAAAAATAATCTTTGGGAAAACCCTTCTATAATAATTTTTTTTATTTCTCATCCAAGGAAACTAGTTCAAATATGCTTCTAAATACACCATCAGTAAGGCACAAAGTGAATTCTTGATTCACATAGGCTCGCAACTAGCACCCAAGAATTTAATAATAATCAACAAGAGCAATTTCACCATCCATGAAATAAGATAAATGGAATATATATATATACAGATATATATATAATGATGATAATAAAATAAATCTTTTATGACCAATAGAGTTTAACAGTAAGAATAAAAACCAAAATTTCTTGTTTATAAAATAATGAAGATGGATATTCAGGACCTAAACTAGCATGATATGTGATTAGTGGGAAACGTCCCACTATCTGAAAGATATCTATAATTACCCTGGTAACATAACCCTTGAAACCTCAATGAGTAATGTTTCCCTATCCAAGATCTAAAAAATAAATTATATATTTTCTTAAGGGAATGCACATAGTGTTATTTAAATAGGCTCTATAGTATCTCACACAATTTCTACATAATTTGTTTTTAAATAATAATACAAATATTCTTAATTTAGAAGAAAAATTACCTGATTAGTGGTTATATAGGATTACATAGAAAAGTATTAATAATTACCAATTTCCAAATCCTTCACAAACAAGGTAAATCAATTTTAAATTAAAATTATAATAATCATCTATAACAATCAAATCATGTATCATCTTATACCAAATAAAGTCATTAAAATCCAAAACATGAAAGGAAAACACATAGGGATAACATAAGGCTACTATAGCTTTTTCACTCATACCCCAACCTCAATCAATGATTATTATTCAAAAAAGTGTATAGATCACATAAATCAAAGCATAAAGAATTAAGAACACCTCAAAAAAGTGATCACCATATAATATCAATCATGTTACTAGGTCCAATGTTTCTAGAATCAAGGAATGTATGATTGTTGGATTTGTTACCCAAGAAAAAAATTTCTCTGTACATGATAATGTGGTTTCATTATTAATTATGTTTCTTATCAAATAATAATTATTCATTTACATAAAATTTTATGAGATAATATCATAAGAATATATATCTCTATGAATGATCTAGAAGGTCTCACTATAATGACATCTAGAATTTTCCATGATATTACTCTTGAATATTGTTCTATGGTTATATGATGTTGTCTAACAGGACAAATGTAGTACATGATTTAAGAGGAAGGCTATAAAAAATACATTGATACACCTTCTCATGGGGTTATCCCAAGGAAATCTCCAATATAAGAGGTTATGATAATAGTTATGTCAATAGGAAATACATGATTACATGTGTCAATGGATGTTACATTCAACAGACATGTCTACTTCTCCTTAAAATATACTATTATAATTATTTTAAATTATTAATCATGTTACATTATGTATAGAAGAAAACATTTATGGAATATTCTCATGGAAATGTAGGATGTGTTGGGTACATACTTAGTGATATTGCATTAATGGATACTGTGGGAAAGATTTTTAATCATTCTTTCCCTTTATTGATGATGATATCTCATGAACTATATTGTAGAAAAATTTTCAATATGAACATGTCCATGGTGTCTTGGGGGTGAGTTCCTTTATAGAAATTCAAAAAAATATTCATTGAAAACATGTGTTGATTTAACCGACATGAAACCTTCTAAATATTATATATTTTGATAAAGGAATTAAATTACACTGTAAGAATTCATTGGAGTCTTTATGTTGTTTCAATATTGACTTTAATCTCTATGTGTTCCTTGGTGTATTTCAAGATAGTAACCATGGAAATTTATTTATTATTCCTAAAACCACTAAAAATAGGCCTATAGGGTTGTACAATAATTTTATCTTCAATATTAGTTAAATTCATGTATTTAATTTAACAACTTAGAATAAGAAATACTTTTTCAACTTTTATTGATGTAAATTATTTAATCTCATGTAATTCGAATAGATATATAAGTTAAATAATAATAAATATTTATTTACATATATTGGATAATATTAGGATTATTACATGTATCGATGAGTAATGCATTTATATTTATTTATTAAATAATTTTTCATTATTTAAGGATTAGTAAATGTCGATAACTGATAAAAGAAAAATAATCATGGTCCAATTAGAAATGGTATAAAGGATATTTATTTATATTATTAATTTGTTTTACATTTGAAGTGATTAATACTATTTAAAATTATTGTTTTCAAAAACACTTGTGTGTGATTATGACACCCTAAATCTTCCACTATAAATATATAATTATAATAACTTCCATAACCAATCATATAGATAAAAACATATATAGAGTTATTAAAAAAAATTCTCTCTTTATCATCTCTCAATCCATTAAGAGATAATTAATATTTCCTCCTAATTCAATAATAATTATGTCTCATTCAACCATGAACAAGTCAAGTGATCATAATCATCCATGTTTGAGATAGTTGATTGTAAAAACATGTTAATGTTTTGTGGTGTGTGTGGATCACCAGAATATATATTATACACTTGGATCCTATATTGAAATGATTGAATGATGTGATCAAATTTTTTATATCATCAATGAATGAAAAATTACATGATTGGGTAATTCTATATCTATTAATAAATTCATTATAAATTATGTGTGAAGATCCCCTTTTTATAATTTGATCATTTTATCTTGTCAAGAAATAAAAATTTGTACAGGAATGTCCACAATTTCTAAAACCATCATTGTCATATTACATAAGTCATATATTTAATTTATATTATTTTTTTACTCATTTTTTGTTTTTATATGTTTTCAATTTCTTTTAAATTAGATAGATTCATTTTTTTAATATCTAAAAACAATCATCCCTTTCTCTATTTATTCATAGTAACTTAGCTAGTAAATGGTTATGATTAAAATTAATAAGCATATGAAAATAAAAATATGATTGTTCCAAAGGATATTCCCAAATGAAATGAGAGAACCTAACATGTAACTCTACAATACATTACATTTTACTGAGTTTCTATATTGTATATCATTAAATGTGGTAATTTTTAATAAAATATAATCCAATATATGAATACATAAGAGTGGAATGAAGATTAAAATATATTATAACACTTTTTTAGAACTATATTTCATGTTCCCATTTCACATGTTGTCTATTACTAATTTTCTCTATTATGAAGGCACGAGCTATCATAGCGTTATACGTATTGGATACACGATATGCAGTATCATATCAAGAAACTGGGGACATAGACCATGTTAGATAGACAAACACACCATGTACCACAAACTCATATATAGTAAAAAAAATTCACAATCCCTACGTGACTACTACAGACATGGTTAGAAGATCGTACGTGTTGAGTAACATATTACATTCCATTTAGTATTCTATAAAAACGTATTTTTTTTAACACTATGTAAATAATAAAATATATGATTAGAACTATATGAATGTGTTTTTCATTTAATTTATTTGACACTAAATGCAATTTCATAGTATTTTTTATTAAATATCTATATAATTTTAATTTTAATTTAAAGATTGATTATTCCATGTGATTATAAAACTACGTGTCATTTCATCTAATTAAACTTTTGTACTTCATTAATTTTAAATGAAATTAGTTTTATTTATAATTATATATGGTATAAAGTTAAGGATATTTGGATGGAATTATGATAATTGAATCTACTGGATTAATTATTAGTTCATTATATTAATTAATTAATTAAATGAAGTAATTAAAAACAAGATTACAAATGTTTGATCATTTCATATTTTGTGGATGATCAAGCGATAAGACAAGTCTTGTTTATGAGGTTAGTTTCTCATAATATATTATAGATATATTAAAATTTGTGGAATGTATGTCATCCCCAACACTTTATTATGTATGGTCATGTGTTATTGAAATATATATTATATAAAAAACATTCATCAAATTCATAGGATCCACTAAACTATGTGAGAGTAAAAAATTATTTAATGATAGAGCTCCAAGGTGATTGGAGGTGGTCCTAGTATTGGAGGTGAGGAGAAACTAATTAAGGAGATATATATGAACCAACATGTATTTATATATCATGAACCAAGCTATGGTTCAATTGGTTTTACCAAATGGACAATTCTTAGTTTATCATATAAATAATAAACTAACCATTGGGAACTTTCTACATCAATCCACTAATATTTTAATTTTTTCAGTTATATTGTAAATTATATAGGTTAATTGATATTCAATGATAACCTAATAAAAAAATTAACAAGCATTCTGAATGTAATAAAGTATAACTATATTATGCGTGAATGCTTTATCACCCATGGTTAATTAATTATGTAAATCTCACTTATGATTATCATAGCATGCGATTAAGATAAATTTGACTTTTACATATGAATATAAAAATCCTTCCTCTAAATTTTTAATCCACTTTATCTTTCCTATACATTATAAAATCAGCCTCATCGTTCAAAGTTCTTAACTAACCCAATTTGGGTAATTTTAGTTATTGGATAAATTTTTACAAACTTTTTTAGTAAAATAAAAAATTTCACATCAAGAATTGACTGCTAAAGGATATCTTGGTGTATCTAATATAAAAATATTGAGGAAATAATTAATTAGAATTTTAGGATTGGGGAGTCCACTTAATAAATCAAGGAAATGTGAGTTAATGTATTTGGATTTTATGCATTCCTAAAATGCTTAGCATAACATTTATGTCCCATGTATATGATATAAGGATATGAATATAGATCCTACAACTATAATACTTAGGAAATATGATTTTATGAATCTAATTTTGAAGGATATTATGAATTATAAAAATAGTTGTAGATTAATGGAATTTAATTTATTTTTAAATTTTTCAATCCAATTATATAATAAAATAAGTACTAATAAACTAATCACAATTTATTGAACTTTAAAGTCAACAGACTTTATAAATATAACATTTTTCCATCATATTGATGGATAACCATGTCAGTAGTGAATATCTTGGGAATGGTAAAGGCAGATATATGTTATACTATGACAAAAATTGAAATTATATGCGTTGGAAACCCAACATCATGAGACTTATTCCAAAGCTTCTTGTGAGAAAGAAGATTCTATTTATATAAAACATGAAGATAAGATAATTAATTTCCAATGTTTCATGTTATTCACTATTTATAATGATCCTATGAAGAAATATATTGATACGTATGTTCATTGCATCATTTTACACCTTCAGAATCTATATCAAAAGATCGCGAGATTATAAAGTAGTGAGATCTCCAAAGAAATATTCACATGAAATTCTGGAGATTCCTCACTATATAATACACATGTAGTCATGGTGATGGGATGCATTATTCAATTGGACATCATGGGTATTTATATTTCTCTTGAGCTGTGAAAATATTTCCTTTGCTTTTAATACTAGAAAAATATTCTAGATTTTTTATGAATAATAATATGAGTAAATGTAAGAAGTGTTGTGACCCATCCTATATAGGGGTAAGAATTCAGTCAAATAATCCTATGGGAATCTTGTAATACCATGGTTTTATTCAATAAAAACAATATGATATTACCCATTAAGGTAATTTATCATAGTAATTACTTTCCCCATTGGTCGACATATGTTCTTTTAATGTTTTTGTCCACTATTACACACACCCTAGAAAACTACCTAAGAGGACACATATCCTGATCAATACTACATAACAATAAATCTTGACTATAGAGTTATAATTATATAGAATACTTAAAATAATTGGGTTCCATATTTAAATATCTAGTATCATTTAGTTTGTTATATAAGACTTTTATTTGGGTGTTATAAGAAGAAACATTCAAAACCTCTTACTCTTAATTTCTAAGATGACAATGACATGATGTGAGAACTATCTACAATCAATTCGGTGAATAAGAATAGTAGGAATAAGGAAAAGGGTTTGAATAATCATTAATGATCTATATCTCTAAATGACTATACTTATAAGAAGAATAATATCTAGAGTCTAGAAATGGAAAATGATGTCGTTTGTTTTCTATGTGGAAAAATGTTCCACTAAAAGAGGAATTACACCCATCAAAATAATAAAGTGGAATATTATGGTTCATTCATTATATAGTGTAATAAATCCATATATACCTATTATATTTTAGATAATTCATGTTATAATCACATTTGTATCATAATATAGGAACCAAGTATATTTCGAAATGTTTCCAAAGGTGAAGTGGAACTATGCGGTAAAAATATATTGATGAGTGTTTATATACCCATTGGAGTAAACTATCTAAAATTTACAACAATATTGGTTTTGGTTTTAAAGATTTTCTATTTTATGAAATGTTTTTCCATGATCATCACATCTGATTCAAGCATGTTTTTGTTAAAAATTAAGAACTTGAAGATTGATTGTCGGGTGAAAATGTTTGTAAAATTATTCCCATCAGATTCCATGTTTTTTAACAGTTACTAAAGGTTTTTGTTTTCTGGAGTTGAAAACACAAACTATTTATATATTTTTGATGACTCATGGACCTTATTTCCCAAGGAATGTGATCATTGGGGAACATGGACAACAATAGTTATGAAATCACATTGGTGGAGGGGGTCGAAGGTGAGTCTCATCACACCCTTTTGGGGGAAATTGTGGCATACTCTGGGAATCTCTTATATATTTAACATATTTTCATGAATCCATCATTAATTCCCAAAAGGGTTTAAGAGTTTCTTCATCAATTGGGATATCTATATGTATCGGACGGGTTCTAATAATGATATAGTAGAATTAATAGATTAGATATTATTTTATTTTTTATTATTACGGCATTCATTTTTATCCACAAAGTGGGGTTCTATAGAGAGTATCAACATCAAGGTGGATGAGAGTTGTTTTGATATCTGGATTGAAACCAAAATTGGTATCCAACGTATCATTTTTAAAGAATCAAAACCCATGTAGTTTGGTGCCACTTAATGGCGAACATCATACCTTTTACTGTCATGAGATAATGAATGACCCATGTTATTTAACTTCATACATGAGGGGCATCTAGGATAAAGGGTTCTCATCAATGTACCTATTAGGAATGTTTCATAGGGAGTATTTGGATCAACATGGGGTATTGGGTTTGAAAATAAGTGATGAATCCTACATACCCCATTTATGTAGAAATAAAATCCCAATTATTTTGTTTTTAAGGAACCAAACATATGGGTAATTATATAAATTAATTTTTTTTTAATTTTTTTTCTCTCTATGTACCAAAGATACAAAAATACGGTTTTTATAGAAAAATTAAATTCTTTTTATAATCAATGGGGAATATTTTTATACAATTTATATATTATCCGTAAATAGTTTTATTGAATGCTTTAATATTTTACAACTATTTATTAAATAATTTTTTTCCAATTTTTGTCATTTAAAAAAATGGTTTAAAAGGTATATTCTTTTCATTTTCTGGACTATGTACTTTTATCTTCTTATAGAAACATTGAGTGGAATTTTTGTTTTGTCAAACACGATGTGAATAGAATTTATCTCCACAACGAAAACTCAATTATTTGATGATTAATTTGAATGTTTCAAAGGTTAGTTTCTAATTAAATATTTATCTTAATATATATATGAATTTTTTTGTTTTTAAATTGTGATTCCAAGGTGAAATGGTTGTTTTCTTCAAAAAAATTAATTCTAGTTTTTAAATTAATAATATCTATGTCAACATCCATTATTTAATATTACTCACTGTGAGGGATATAATCTAATGATACCAACATCAAAATTTTCATATGGTTTATGATAACTTTTAATGGGCTAATTATTCACATTTTGTATGCTAGATTTACCTATACAGACAATTATTGGTTATTAAGCCATGTTGACTAAGATCTATTGTTTATTAATAATATGAATAAAATGTACATATTAAGTGATTGTTGGGGAATCAAATTAAATTGAATGTTATTGTTTTATTGGTCCTATCAGATAAAATAGTTTTGGTATTTGTCTGCGGTCGTGCCAATTATGTTAGATGACTTAGAATGAGGTATTGATGGTTTGTTCTAGATGTCTTTGCATGAGTCATAGATGGTTTGATTAAGATGTCCAGTATTATGAATTAAATATTTCTAATATTAGTTATTTATTTCTATAATATTACATTAATAT
Organism: Viscum album; assembly: GCA_963277665.1. NCBI lineage: Eukaryota > Viridiplantae > Streptophyta > Magnoliopsida > Santalales > Viscaceae > Viscum > Viscum album. The sequence continues at coordinate 1,208,652,398 of OY728162.1, forward strand.
TTATGATATCCATGGATACATTTCAATATGATGTGTTTTGGTATGTATTTTTTTAGATTTTGTTGTATACAAACACTAATGAACGTCTGAGCTCATCAATTCATGGTTTCCTTTTCCCATGATATTAAGAATAATATTATGACTGATATGTAATGGTGTTATTAAGATAATAATGTTTCCAAATAAAATATTTTTTAAAAGGTATACCATATTAAATTTTGAATCTAGTTTACCATGACTACTAAAATATTCAATCATTTGGGATGCAATTTCACTTATACAGTGGCAGTGTGATCATGCGACAACCATCTCTGTGATACAAGGATCAAGGTTATTAAATTTAAATATGGTTTATAAAGATGAAATAATCCATACATATTAGAGTGTTTGGATCTTGATATCTAGATTTTTTTTGTTGATGGACTAGTTGTGAGTTGTAAGGGTTCGCAAAAAAAATAGATTGTCACTGATTCTAGATCTGTGTCTATGTGTAGTATGGATTAAAATGAAACTAAATATGTAATTTATATCGGAGTCCATTTTCATGATTTTGATTTGGTAGATTATATTTGGGACCCAATCACAATTTATTTTGATAACACTATAGTTTTGTCCCTTTCTAAAGATCCAAGGTCACATCAAAGGACAATGCACAATATTTGAAAGATTCATATCGTGAGGTATTTTTACCAATGATGTAAAATTTTATTGTATAGATTATGTATAGAATAAAACATGGTATAATTTCTGAATGAGGTGTTATCTCAGCAAAGTCATGAGTATCATGTGGTAAATAGTGGAGTGAAAGTTGTTGTTAGTTAACTCTAGTACAAACAAAATCCTATTGGATCCAGATCCCTGAAACATACATTTTTAGAACATTATGATGTTTATTATTGTTAATAATGTTTCCTATAACATAATTATTTTCATTTTTCATTATATTTTTCTGTGATAATTTCCTATGAATATGCGACCAAATGAATGTTCGTAGTAGTTCCCTACTATAATGGGAACTATATGATTCAATGATTTTATTCATGAATATTTATCTATAGATAGATAATATTTCTAAAATGGGAATATACAAAATAATATATCTTGTGTAAGAGTCAAATAATAAATTAGTACACCTTATCAAGGTGTTCTACCATTGTAATATATAAGATAAGAGGTTATGAGAACATACATATCAATCATAAAGTAATGTTTCTATGTGTGATTGGTTGTCCCAATCATAAGACATGTGTATTGATCCTTAGACATCATGATTATCATTAATGGATATCATTATCCATGTACATTAATGTATTGATGAAATCCTAGATGAAATGTTCTCATGGAAGCTGTAATGTTTCCTACACTGCTATACTTTAATATGGACAAATCATGTTTGTTAGGGGACCTTATGTATAACTAACCATATAGAAGAGGCTACTGGCTAGAAGATGGGGTGTGATGAATATATTGGGGAAACATTACCCCCTCATAAAAAGTTATAATATATAAAAAATAAAAAATATATAAATACATATCATATTAATATAAAATCAGACACAGTTTAACATACAATTGGGAAACAAAAGGGAATCCAATAGACCAACAATGTGGAGCCTTGTAATGAGGAAATTATATGTCTCTAATTGAAAAAATTATAAAAATAAAAAAAGACAATTTATTGATACAATATAATTCCAAATAACTGAGTCCTAAACCCTATATTTGACCTTTCTCCAATGTCTATCACAATAAGTAATAAAAATTCAGTAACAAGGTCCCTTCCCCTTATCTAAAACTGCATCCATGTAGTTTTCTCAAGAACAAAATGGCAGCCCAAATTGAGTTTTAGTAAATCTCATTATTTCGACACTACTTGACTATACCAAAACAATCTAATTATAATTTCATGTAATAGAGTCATAAATAGGAGTATTATTTAATAAATTAATATAATATGAGAATAATAATGATTTAAAACCATGCAAGAATATCATTGAGCATGTATAACAACCATTCCAACAAGTAACCATATATCCATGAGAAAATAAAAAAAACTAGGCCAATAAAACTATATGATAATTTCAGCATGGGATTGGGTAGAGCCTGCTCTATAAAGTAATTTCATCCTAGGACTGGGTAGATCCCACTAAATTTGATCATTATTCCGTGGGACTATAATAAACATGATAAAATAACCATTACATCATGGGATTGGGAATAAACATATCAATATAATAATTATAATAAGGGATTAGGAAGAGCCTAATCAATATAAGCATTATGTCATGGGACTGGGTAGAGCCCACTCAATATAAGCATTGTTGCATGGGATATGGTATATCCCACTCAATATAATCATTATAAAATGTTAAAACAATATGTAATAATAGAAAGTATATCACAACATAAGACAGAATGGATAATTATATAAAATACCATTTGTATTTCATTTGACCATTTCATTTATCAAATTGGTCTGAAACCATTAACCTGCAATCCATTTCAATATACAAAACCCTTTTCATGGTTAATCTATATCACGAAATCATCTGAATATCATGCCTTTCTAAACACACTTTAAGACATTATCCATTTCATATATATATATATATATATATACTCAAGGTTTAACTCACTTGAGGGTATCCATAATCTAGGTCAATATATTATTTTATCCAAATATATCCAATAAAAAATACAATTCATCATCCAATTAACTAATGAAATTGTTATGTTGGAAAAATAAAAATAGTGAACATACATTAGAATTAGCAGACCAAAGTTTTAGGTTTTAGACCCCCAACCATTATCAGAATATTTAGAAACACAAGTAGTGGGTAACACCAACTGAAATGAATGTGGTGGATATCAATGAAGAAAATTAATATCACACAATCTATAGGATAAAACAGATGAAAATATGGTCCAAATACTCAACCACTAGAATAGAGAATAACATAAGTGAGGGGAAAACCAGATAAAAACAACATACCAGGGATCACATGTATAATAGAGATTGATGGAATGAAATAGGGTAATTAAAAATAATTTGTAAATCATCATAGGTTCTAGAGAAGAAAGGATTCATAGAAGGAATGAATTAATCATAAATGTTTCCCACTTAAAACCACTGGATCTAAGGAATACATGGCATGTAATCCATTCATATCACATGTTACCGCATTTTTCGAGATATTCAAAAAACCCATAACCTCAATTTAATAATTAACCCGACATAGATTTAAATAATGTTAATTATGATCAAGAATGTTAAACAAATCATGTCATTACAAAGTTTTTGAAATTTTATTGGAAGCACTTACACATCATGTAACATGTACATGACATGTAAATATATATCGAATAACTTCCATCCTAGATTAAGTGAATCTTTCCAAACAACCTCTAAAGACATCCAAATACATGGAATCCCCTCATAATCTCATATTACACGTTTATATCTATACTCTATTAATTAAAATAAACAAATATCTCTAAAAACTAAAAAATGTTCTTAAATACACTCTCTTTGTATCTGAAAAATAATCTTCCAATATGTTTTAAAGGAAAAGGAAAACCAAAAAAAGACAATTAATTAAAATCTCAAAGAGGGATGCGTCTAGAAAAATAGTGGATCTTACATAATCCCAGCCATATAAAAACTAATCTTTGAGTTTCTCATAGTAACATTATGGGGTATTTATGAAAAATTATAACCACTATCAACACATATTAGATTCACACTATGAATTTTTCTCCTAAAAATTACCATTTTTAAACTAAAATCGAACATGATTTATAATCCTATCTCAGAGATACTTCTCACTAAAGTCCAAAATCTGCAATTGATGCTTCTAAAATTATTCATCATCAAAATTCCGAACATCCTTGACATCAAACACAAGAGAAGGGTTATGTCAATATATCCAAACCTATGACATTTTAAAATCATCATGCATGGGACAATATCACAATGGATGGGATAATAGATACACCAATGTACTGGCCCTCTCCACTATCTCAAATGGCCCAAAAAACTAGGTATTAGATTAATATATTTCTGAATATAGTTCTTCCCTATACTAGGAGGCACACAAAAGAAAACATGATGGCCAACTAAAAACACTAAACATCATCTCTGGTGGTCACTATAATATTTCTTATTGCTCTATAGAGTCACCAAAAACATCTTGATCAACTGAGTCTACTAAAATGTATCCTCTTAACAATAACTAAATTGGCTACCTTGAACCAATAAATATGAAAACAGAATGGACATCCCTACCAAACATCATCAGATGAAGTTCATATTTATTAATGTATGATTTTATTATAATAAAAATCCATGTGTTTCACATGATTCTCTCATAAAATCATAAATCCAAAACACATAGTCCTAACATATCCTCCAAAATGAAAGTAGTCTACTCGTATTGACTATCCATCTGAGGATGATATACTTTTTACAAAATAACCTATGATCCCATAGCCCTCATTGGACCCTTCAAGATTCGGGATGTGAAATGATGATCTCTATTTGGTATGATACTCATTAGAACATTATGTAGTAGAACTATCTCACACACTTAGATCCCACCCAACTCATCTACAGTGATGGTCTCCCCAATAGGAAAGAAGTGGGATACCTTCATCAGTTGATTCATGATCAACCATACTGTATCAGTATTAAGGGTTCTCATGGGTAATAATTTCATAGAATCCAAATTGTCATCATCCTATTTCCAATCAGTAATGGGAATAGGCTATAACAGCCAATCTATTCTATGATTCTCAGTTATCACCTACAGAGAGGTTAAACATCTAGAGTCATTTCAAGGTACATCCTTCATTATTCATATACACTAGTACTATATTTGGGGATTTTGATATATATTTATTCAAACTAGGTGTACCACCATTCTAGAAGCATGATATGCTCATCATCTCCTCATGAAACCTCGCACATACCCGTACCCAGTTAATGAAAATAAGTGAATTTCTAATACCAAGAGACCATCTTAATTGATTCTCCCCACCATATAATATGTCTCTCAAAAAAATACATATGTATCAGAGAATGTATTTAAAATAATCCCTTAAAATGAAATATAATAAAATATAGTGATTTTATATCTACTCATTGATCGGATTCAAGAGCATCAATATGCATGTATGGGAGAAGAGACATTGTTCACCACTAGTTATAAGACTCTTGTAATTGCACTACCTTCATCTTATCTATTAAATAATTAGTAATGATTCTTCCCATTCATGTTCTGTAAACCAACTCAAAGTATAAATACAATAGTTATGCAAACCACCTTTATTGATGATGGTTTGGGTCCCAATAAGAAAATATGTACTTGAGGCTCTTCTGGTTTGTGTATATCAAACAAACATTCACTAATAAGATAATTCATTCAGCATCACAAGGCTTGTAACACTGTAGATAACACCAGATCATTAGTAGGTTAATTCATTTTATTCAGTATTATTTATATAGAGCCATAGGCATCAACTCCATCCAACTGCATCTGAACTACTCTCAATCCAACTCCAGATGTGCTATAGTAAATGATGTATACATTACCTAACCAAGGTAAACTAAGCATATGTGTTGAGTTATAACCTCTCTTCACATCCTAAAACTCAATCTCATATGTATTGGAGTAAACAAGCATCACTCTCTTCTTGGTCATCCTCGATGTTGTTGCCACTATATGGGAAAATTTCTACACAAAGTGTTGATAATAACATTCTAAACCAAACAAAATATAAATATTAAAGGAAATATTAGGTCACTCTCATTATACCTTGGAAACAAGTTTATTTGGGTTTATTGAAACTAAATTATATGATTTTAAATGAATGAAAAATTTCACTTTTCCTATCTAGAAACATCATTTGAATTTTATAGAGTCAATTCCTTGATCTAATAATATAACAAAAATAATGTCAATATGATGGGAATGATCATTTTTTAGACCTTGATTAGACTAATATGTCATTGAAAAACCCAACACAAACTAATCCAGATTCGGATGAATGAACTATTTTATCAAGGCCATGAATACATTCAGAGAGTTAGTCAAACCAAAAGAAAACACTATGAAACCGTTCAAGTTATACCTTCTCCTAAATGAAATATGAGGTATATTTGAGTATATCACACTCAACGGGTGGTTTCTTAATCTAAAATAAATGTTGGTGAATATATTATCACCCCCATATGAATTAAGAGATCTTCAATGCATGGATTGGGATAATGGTTCTTAACCACTCTCTAAATCAATATCTGATATTCTGCAAAAACCCACAATTTCACGTCATCATTATTGAAAAAACTAACTAGATAATTACATAGAGATATACCAGGACAAATGAAAACTTTATCTTCTTTGTCTTCTAAAAATATTTCAAACTCCTAAAGTCTTGATGGTGCCATCCAATATATTGTAATAGAAACCGGATCTTCCCAACTAGCTTAAAGATCCCAGTCCCCATAGTGAGAATAGCTACATTCTAATATAGATAGAAAGGTAACTATTATCTAGGATATAGTCAATATGAGCATGGTATAGAGCTAACCAACCCTACTAAGAGTAAAATCTAAACATTTAGTATCCATAAAAAATATTTCCCAAATGAAAATACTACCACCATTCTCCAGGGAACATTCCTAGAAAAGTTTGATATCCTCTAACCAAACACACAATGGTGTATCAATGCTCAATACTCTATTAAATATTTCTAAATACATGAATTTTTTTTTTCCAAAAATATTACAAAAAAATAAGATGATGTTCATGTATCAAAATGATACACATGAAGCAGTAGACAATACAATAATCATACCACTACAAGTACAAGTTTGTTGGCGCCAAGATGTTGGACGAACAGAGCAATGAAAAAGAGGCCATGCGACCTGCCTTGTGAAGCCACGGCACGGAGTCCCCCCAAGAAATGCGGTCACCACAAAGAAATGGATGTGATATGCTCCGTGAATTCCTATGACATTCCCAAGCCGGCTGCAAATCAAGGGAGGAGTTATGCTCCGCGAAACGTCCCTGGCATTCACGAGCGCGCCGCGATGCAACTGCAACCCTCTTCACGTCGTGTCAACTCTGCTCTATGGCGCCTCTTGCCTATAAATACTGGATGCCCCTCAATCCCAGAGGAGAAATATCCTACCTTTCAGCTTCTCGTCTCCCAAATCACGAAGCACCATTTTCTCTGTGAATCATGAGCTACGCGAGGTATTTTTTCTGCACAAGATGCCTTCTCCTTGTCTCGTTTTGCCCCCCTCATCCGAGATGGATGCCTTTCACGAAGCCTAACAGCCTTCGCAAAGGAATGGGATCCCCATGGGATCCCGGGTTGTTGCGGAGAGTTTATGATTTGAGAAACACCCTTCATGTACACATCATCCATTTTCCAAGGCAGGATCATAGTACTTCATGAAGCACCTTGGTTCATGACACTTCGCTTCACGAGGCACCTTTGCTTTGCAAGTCTATGATCCGTGAAGGCCCTTCCACATCATTAATCACCTTCCATGTGCATCTTTGCCCCATGATAAGGCTAAGGCACCCCACTTTGCTGATCACACCTCTTCGCAGGTTCCCTCCACCATACAAAGTAACTGATCCCCACAAGGCCCCTGCCTATGGACTCCTCTGCTTGGCAATTCCTTTTCCCGTGCGACCCTCTAGGTTTGCATGATATGACTTCAAAGTCCCCCAGACGATACAACCTGTACCGTTGCTTCGCATAATGCTTCTTCGCATAGTCACGCTAACAGCTATTGCTTCTTCAAATTGCCACGCTAACATGGACCCTTCAACGGATCGTTCCATAGAACCCCCAGTCACGACATTGTCATTACCTTCCCTCTCATAAGGAGTAGAGGGTTCCAGTTGTATATGGCCTAGGGGTTCGAAGTAAACCTACTTCTTCTGATCTGCAGGACGTTAAACTACCTAGCACCCTCGTCCTCAGCACATGATGTTAAACTGTTACATCACCTCATTCCTCTCACGTAGGGTTCCCCCACCATGGACATTCTCCATGCCTACTCGTCTCCACGAGGATGGGTTATCCCTCACATGGGATGATATCTTCTTTATTAGAGTGGCGTTTGTCCATGGGGAAGTGCAGACAGCTCCGCATAACCCCCCCATCTTTTCATATCAGAGGCCTCCCCCCTGCTCCTCCTCACTTCCTCGGGCCTCCATCCTAGAGTAAGTCCCAACACCATGGGCCGCACAATGCGTAATCCCATCTTTGCTTCCCACAAACGCATCCTCCATGACATGATCATCATGTCTCTTTAACCTCTTGTTTCTCACACTGAGCATGACTCCCGTGAGATTAGAGTGAGCACCGACCATGACACACCTTGGGCCACCTCAGAGCGTGAACCCCAAATTCCCTATTTCCTGCATGATGTTAAACAGTACACCCGAACAACGTGGACTTTGATTTGTGTTAAGGCATGGTATGTAGGAATCCCCACGAGGTTCAAGCCCACCACCCACAAGGGAACAAGGTCCTTATTCACATCTGTTCCCCGATACACCCCCATCCCACATGATGTTAAAATGTATCCCAATATAGTGGTAAGCCGTTGAAATACCACCGCCCGGTAGTTCCGACCATGTCGGTTCACCAAACACCTTTGGGCAACCTAGAGTGTAATCCCAACACCCATTTGAAACTATGTAGTCTTTCATCCTTGCTAAGGCAGGGTATGTAGGAAGCCTCCCGGAGGTTCAAGCCCACCATCCATCGGACCAAGGTCCATTTGTTCAACTGAACTATGAGGACTTTGATCCATGTCAAGGTATGGTACGTAGGAAGCCTCTACGAGGTTCAAGACCACAACCATTGGAACCCCGGTCCACCTTCACGTCGGTTCACTGACGAATTTCCACCCAAACTATGGGGTCATTGATCCATTTCAAGGCATGGTACATAGGATGCCCCATAAGGTTCAATCCCACCACCTGGTCATTCTGACACCCTTCACGTCGGTTCACCAAACACCATTCCATATTTTGAACTATATTGTCCTTGATTCCCTACCACGGGGATACATAAGAAGCCTATCTGAGGATCAACCCACCATCCATCGGACCAAGGTCCATCTTCACATCAGTTCACCGACACGTACCCATCCAAACTACGAGGACATTGATCCATGTCAAGGGATGGTACGTAGGAAGCCTCACGAGGTTCAATCCCACCAACCATTGGTCCTGACCGCCTTCATGTCGGTGTGCCATGCCCATATCCCGAACTATGTGGACTTTGATCCATGTCAAGGCATGGTATGTAGGAATTTTCCCTGAGGTTCAAGCCCATCACCCATTGGACTAAGGTCCTCATTCATGTAGGTTCACTGGAATCCATACTGGAACTACGAGGGCTTTGATCCATGTCAGGGCATGGTATGTAGGAAGTATCATCGGGGCTCAAGACCAAAACCATTGTTCATCCTGATTCTTGCATAGGCCGCCACATCCCGGTGAGATCATGCCACCTCATTTCCCTTCATATTACTCTGGTAGCCGCCCACATGTTATCCCCCATATCGGTGATCCCTCAAAGGGGGTTAATCAATCTGATCCACTCTAGCTAGTGTTCTGATCAGCCCGATCCATCTCTGCAGGACGTTAAATTTGTGGCATACCCAATGTTAAACATAGAAATCTTAGGAAAACCTCATACATATCTCTATGGAATATGATTCCCCTCACTCGATGTGGGATTCCACGGGCTTCCGCACCCTCGAGAATCCCTATAATAAAGGACAAAAGAAAGACACGCCAATTCCCCAGCGTCCAGACATGCCAGTGATGTCTCAACGTGACTAATCCCCCAACTGAAGGTTGCTTCCCTGACCGGACCCCTTGGAATTTCCTGACAGAAGTAGCATAATTAACTGGTGCCCATGAAAGTATGGCCTTATGAATAGTTTCACGAACAAGGTATTAAATCTATAAGGGAGACATGTACTAGGTGACGAGTTCTAAGGAGAAATCCATGGAAATAAGAACCAAAATCCCATCATCCCGTTTCGATCAAGGAGCATACGTCCCTGAACAAGGAGCGAATACCGCCCGCCTTTGGAAAGCTGGAATGTAGGCTAACAAAATTTGTGCCTATCTTTCCCAAGCATATAGACACGTGCGCCCTGGTGAAAGCGTCGAAAACATAAATGGTGAACCCGACGTGAAGATGGTTCTCCTCAATGTGGAGATTAGTATCGCACGATACATTAGTAGAGTGACATGTCACTGGATCCAGATATCCAGCACCAGGTCCCATCAAGCACGTAGTGGGCCTGGCATGAAACTCCCTAGAAGTTGGGGTAGTCAAAACGTTGGGCATCTCGGCCTGCGACGTTGTCAGCGTGGATACCTCTTACAGACCATGGAAGACGGAATCGCGCTAAGGCCCTGGGTGTCGATTTCTTTTTCTTCCAGTACTAACGAGTTGATCTCCCTATATCCAAAAACCTGGCTGCTGCATTTGTAACCCAATCACCTCCTACCCACTGACGTGGGGTAGGGGCAACGTCAACGCAACTACCCCTTGTGGTTTTTCCTTTTATATGACGACCTCGACTGTTGTGACTACTGGGCGTCCATGTCCCCTTTCCCCATTGTATATTATCCAATGAAGGGTAATCAGTGACCTTGTACGTAGGTACGAGGAGGAAGGGGTCATCCCTATGAGGTACATGGCCTTCTTTGATTTAGAGGCATCTGCGCCTCACTGTCAACGCCGAACCAGAGGGCCACGCAGGGAGCCGTTGCTCCCCAACCTGATCTTTAACCCTTTCAGGAGCCTCTCCCCAGAATGCCTAGACAACTCCATTACCTATGCCAATGAGTTCGGGGATGTTCGGGCCTGCCCGGCCACAGTTCCATCCCAAAGGTTCCCAGCAAGGGCCCCCATTAGGACGTGATAGCACCACCACCCGGTTCCCTAAACTGAAGAGTGGATGGACTACCAACCTACACCATCGGCACCATCCCAGCTAACCTGACGCCAGCATCGGGCACAGGCCAAGGAGGAAGCCCATCGAGGGGTGTCAACGTTAGCGGCTGTTATGGCCCGAGCTGCCGCCGACGTGCATCGTCAACCCCCTGCATATGCTAAGGAGGGGCAGCTATATGCCTGACCTAGATCAAGGCCCCAATCACCCCACGGGAAGGCAGGGTCGACTCTCCTGGTTGTAGGAATAGGCAGTGGCCACCATGGACTAACCCACAACAATGCCACCCACTACAAGGGCCCTCCCCATGCAACCAACATAGAGGATGTGTTCCTTTCCCGCTCCCAGGCCCATCTCGGAGGTATGCTCTGGGCCACCTTTGACCCGAATGAGGGCATTCCCCATTGTAGCAATAGCACATATTGGAGCCTCTCCCGTGCTCATTACACTGGATATGGAGCCGTCTCTTCTTCCATGGACCGCCGGGGTGGGTCGTTGCACGTCCAATCACTCTATTATGTGAGGACCCTCCTCACGTCCTTGTAGCAGCCGAAGAAGGTCCTATTAGTCCTACCATCTAGAGTAGTTGAGATCAACTTCACTTATCCAGCACCCAACACGGAGGTCCTACCCATGTTTGGTCCGATCGGTACGGGGACCTGCCTCACACTGACATCACCAAGTGAACCAGACATGGAGGTCCTACCCTTGCTCCCATCAGTTCCAGCGGGGTTCCCACCCATACCAGCATCCAGCGTGGAGGTCCTCCCTATGTCCCCTTTGACATCTTCCCCAGAGCTCCTTTCAACCTGGCCCACTCAGGCGGAAGTACTCCTCACCCCAACACTAGTACGACCGAAGGACCTCCTCGTGCTGGGAATTTTCCCTTCCCTGAAGATCCATCCCGGGGCAGGAAGGCGGGTCGTCACAGCCACAAGAAGAATACCCAAAATCTTTAGACTGAGATCAAATCGGTCTATTTCTCAGATTCTGAAGTAGAGTACAACACAGCGGTGGAACCCTCCCCACAGTTATCTATGTCAAGGGCCGGTGCAGGAACATGGCATATCAGCCTCATCCTTCCAGAGTGTGAAGTCCACCTAATTCCCACCTCTCTTTGTAGGTACATCCAGGAAGAGGATATTTTGGGAGTCCCATAGTTTCCGATTGTGCAGTCACCGCCATCATCACTAGAAGCACCCTCTACCTCAACTAGTGATCATGGAGAGCTATTTTGGGGCCCGATGGTGGTTGAACAACAGTGTGACCCATCGTCGGTAACTGAGATCCCTTAACCAGAAGCTGTGGATTCCAGCCTGACATATCGTGACCTTGTAGTCAGATCACCGCACTCCCCGGAGGATGGCCAAGAATTTGGCAGCCAATCAGCTCGTTCGACGTATTCTCCGCTGCCTAGTTTGTTGCATCAGTGGTTCGCCTCAGTACCACTACCAGTTCCTCATCCTCCTCCTATTGATAAGTGGGGAAATACAGGGCTAGACCCTGAATCTGAGCCCAAGAACATCCGGAAAGTTCTTTCGGTGGATCACTTCCCATAGAAGTTCTGGCTGACGGCAGCATCAAACTTCTGTGCAATCGAATCCCGCACCCCAGAAAAAGTCGAGTGCTTCCGCCAAACCCTATTGGCCACACACTTATTTCTTTGGTATCATTGGGTGGTGTACCACAGGAGCTAAGTCCACTTTGAGAAAATCGGCAAACAATGTCATCTGGTCGATTTGGCCACACTCCCCGTGGCCCAGTGCCCAGAGTCACCAGGTCGCCAGAGGACCCTCCAGAAAATATGCGTTCATAGATTCAGGATACTCCGAAAAATCATCAGAGAGGCTACCCCCCACGTGCAAGTCCATGGATGGGGGAAGTATGTTTCCCTCCTCTTCATCCCTATTATACGGCAACCTGACTCAATATGCGATATCGAGGACATGCCCTCGAGAAGAGTAACGATCCATATATATGATGTCATGGACAAAGAGGACGACCTAGAATTTCTTGATGGAGACATACACCATGAGGATGTGCCACTATTGTTGGACCCATCAGGGAGGATTACTCACCAGTAGAGGAACCTCTTATGTCTCCCTGCGCCCACCGAGTAGTTGGTACTCAGTCAGAATACCGATAAAGGTAAAGAACATGTCGGAGCTATCAAGCACTCCGACTCATCTGCCTCAGCGCAGATGACAGAGGAAGACCTCGAGAAGGTCGTGTTGCACCTGCAACATGCTGAGCAGAAGAGGCTGGTCGACATACTTCTGGCCAAACGCGCTATAGAGCGATGACCCAACTATAGAAATCCTAGCCCGGGGCAATAGGTGTAGGAACAACTACCCCCCAGTAAGATGCCTCTGGGCAATACTGAACATACAGCTCCCACAGACAAGGTTGAAGCATGAACTCACGGCAAGAGGGTGCGATACGTCTTACCAAACCCTCCAGAATGCCACAGAAATCCGAGGAATCTAGCCCGGGTTCCCCCAACTACCCCACATGCTATTCCACCAGTCACTCCACGAGTCGTTGATCCCATCTATCGTGTCGAACATGTCACGAACCAGCCCGGGTCGACCCTGAACCGGTCGCCCGAGCCGGTCCGCGGCAAGTCCCGAGGGGCGTTCCCGATCCCCTCGGGATGGCAACAAGTGTCGGGCATCAAAATTAAGCAGGTGGGAATGATTTGAGCCCAAACAAAAGTAAATAGAACAGAACAAATAAACACTAACAACGGAAAAGAAATAAAAGCCACACGACCACGTAACTCCATGTGACCTCTCAGGTCACCACCCAACTAGAGAGCAACCTCGCTCCAACACTGAGCGACTCAAAACAGAAGACCTGAGCAAGGGAAGACCTGCAACTGAAATGATAATATAGGCATGAGCATTAAAAATGCCCAGTAGGTAAGCCAAAGTAAACCACTGAATCCAAAAGTTTCCTTTCCCAAACAATCCGTTGACACAGGTTTGAAAAATACAAGTATAAAAATAGATTTTTCACATTTGAAAATAACCAACATGTTTTCCCCATTTGAAAACCCAACGCACACTATAAATCACTTTCAAAACCATTTCATGTTTTTATAAACAAAACCCAATACAGATGATACTACGACTGTGCTAAAAAGGAACAGGTAAACAGTACAGGCTGAAAGTAAACTAGTGAAACAGAGAGTAACCAAGTAATGCAAGATGATAATAGTGCAAAAGGACACAAGTAACACTATAAGCTGTAAAGAATAACTGAAAGTAAACAATCAAGGAGAACAGATAACCATGGGTGATCCTAAACATCCCTAGAAAACCCCTGGACGTACTCGGGTTCAGACTACCAGCCGGCGTGGTACTCCATAGTCAATAACCAACTGGCCGCCCTAATAGCCAACCAGTGGCACATCCCTCCTGGCCTGTCTACAACTCCAGGGGGTACCAACCCGTCTAATCAGGGTTAGCAAGCAACCGTCACTCGATAATCTACAAGACGCCCAGGAACCCATGGTGGTTTTAGTAACACTGTGTAAGTGGGAGGCCCACGCACGCGTGACTCATCTCACCGCACTTGCCAACCCCTTACACGGACATCGCTACACGACAACCCTCGAAGGGAAGTCCCCCTGTAGAGATGCCCTCACAAGTACGTATATGTATATATCTATATGTATAATCACTTCACATTCAATAAAGTGCCAACCGGGCCTTCACGTCATTTGATTATCAAAACAACTTTATAAAATACCTGGAGTTGTCAAGCGAGCACTTGGTTTTTCAAAAACAAACAGCTTTACACGAATATTTCACAGTATCATTTTAAATAACTCAAAACACTGTTTTTGTATTAAGAAAAGGGCCAAACGGGAATATCTTCGTATATTCCTTTTAAAACAAGTTCGATGCGTCTCAAAAAGAGGCGAAAACATTTTGTAACCAAGAACCATTTAGAAAAGTAAAGATCTCGAGAAAATAAAAATAAATGGACATAAATGGTAACAATTTCAAACACCATCTTCATTTGAGGGCACATCCATGTGTGTACCTGGTGCACTCATGGATGTGTCAACATCCAATGGTGCGTCAAACCTGCAAAGGGGCACGACAACACTTCCAATTGATACTAAATTTTATAAAACCAACCAGCACGGGATAATAAGATCCAAGAGTGATATTTTTTTACAAAAAGAACACCACTTAAAACAACCAATGATCGCATTAGAAAATATAGGCATTTAGTTCCAACCAAGCTGGCAAAGCATAAACAGGTGCGCAAACAGAGGAGCATCCTAAAGTTTATTTTTAATCAAATCTTTCAGCACGAAAACACTACCGCAGGTCACTATATAAACAATAAAATGTGCAAAACAACATCTAGTGTACAACTGCATAGGCATAAAATATAATTGCTTCAAACTTAATTTTTCGAACAAAAACTATGGATCTTAAATCACCAAAATAAGTCACGCAAGGATATAATAAACATGTGAATCATGGAACAAAACCAATTTAAAGTAATACAAGTACCAACAGAGTGCTTCGAAAAGGAAACAAGTGAATTCGCCTACCTCAAACATGGAGCGGACGCGACGGAAACCCAGCAGAAAGTAGAACGAATCCCTGCGGACTAACTGCGTACGCTGAACAGTGAAAAAGTTCATGTCACTCAACCCGCGACAGAAAAAGGATTGATATAAATTAAATATAAACACCAAGATGCCACGAAGGAAAAATAAATAATTAAATAAAAGGATAAATTAATCAATCAATTAATTAATAAACAAATAAGAAATTAAACAAATATATATAGATAAATAACACATAAAAAAATAACTAAGAGAATAAATAAATAACAATAATAATTTAGCACAATAATAATATAATAGTAAAAACAATATTAATATAATACAATAATAATAATAATAATAATAATATGATAACTAAATAATAATAATAATTATAACAATAATGATAATGATAATAATATTAATATTAATATTAATATGATAATAATTATAATAACAATAGTAACGATAATAATATAATAATAATTATAATAATATTTATAATAAGATAACATTAATTATAATAATGACATAATAAAATAATATTAATAACATGCTAATAATCACAATAATAATAATAATATAGTATTAATAATAATAACATAAAAATAATTTTAATATAGATATAGTAATATTAATGATAATATTAACATAATAATAATACTAATAATAATAGTATAATAATAATAATAACATAATAATAATAAAAATAAAAATAAATAAAAACAAACAAATAAACTTACAACGGGGGGGAGGGGTTTTGCGCGAGGAAGCCGGAACGGGGCCGGTGCGGGCCGGCGACGGCGAGCAGGGGGGAAGGGGAGGCCGGAACGGTGGAGTCGCCGGAGGCGACGGGAGCAGGGCTGGGACGGTGGCGCTGGGGTGAGCAGGCGCCAGTGAGGCGGAGGCGGGAGCCGGGACGACGCGGTGGAGCAAGGCAGGAGGAGAGCGGGGCGGAAGGCTGCGGACGCCGGAGGCAGGAGGCAGTGGGTCGGCGCTGATGAAGGGGAGGTCGGGGGTTGCGCGGCTGGGCAGGGGGTCGCGATGAGGGTGCGCCACGGGTCAGCCTGTGCCGGCGAAGGGAGGAGCGGCACAGGTCAGGCGCGCGCCGGTGGAGGGGGTTCGTGCAGTCGGATGGTGTGTGCCGAAGCAAGGGGGCGTCCAGCAGGGTTGCTGCAACAAGGAGGGGTAGCGCCGGAGCTGGAGAGGGAAGAGAGGGGAGCTGCCGGCGAACCAGGTAGTGGGGAGGAAAAAAAATGCGGACAGTGGGGTCAGGGAACCGGGACTGCGGAGGAGGCCGGGAACAGCGAGAAGGGGAGAGGAGCGGCCGGGGCGGCGGCTGGGTGCGGCCTCGGGACGCCGGGACTGCGCGGCGGCGGTGCGGGCTGCGCGGAGGGCCGCGATGGAGGTGCTGGCGCCGGAGGTCGGGATGGAGTCAGGGCAGAGCGGGGAGCGGTGGTGAAGGGAAAACGGGACGTGGCCGGGGAGCCAGGTGCGGTGGTCTGGACCGCCGGAAAACGGGAGGGGAGCGGTAGAGACGACGGAGAAACCGAAAGGCCGCGGGCACCGTGGGAGGAGAGGAGCGGGGGAGTCGCGTGGGGGAGAAAGAGAGGAGGAATAGGGAGAGGGTGGCGGCGGAATGGGGTCTAGGGTTAGGGGTCGTTTTAGGTTTATATACATATATATGTATGATAAAAATAATAATATTAATAATTATAATAAAACATTATAATAACAATAATAAAAAGTATAATTATAATCAAACCATTTAAAAATAATAAAATTTATCATAATAATAATAATAGAACTTATATTAATAATAATAATAAAACTTTATAATGATAATAATAATTATAAAATTTACAATAATAATAATAATAACAAACTTAATAAATAAAATAATAATGATAATAAAATAATTTAACAATACTAATTATATTAACTATGAACATAAAGTAGAAGTTAAAATTTAACCGCCGGGCGAACATGTGGTCACCCGGGCCGAACGCACGATCACCGCTAGCGATGCGATGACCGCGCACCGGTGCGAAACCATCAATCACAATTAATCTTCGAAAAATTTAAACCGGGTCCAAGAAAGGAGAAAAATTACAGACGTCCGTGGCCGAGGTGTGACAATTCTCCCCACCACAGACACTTTCTGCCCCCAGAAAGTCACCAGGCCAAAAGTCGATCAAGATTTAAGTCGATGCCCCAACGGAACTAAAGGTACCAGGGAGAACTGAGAATCTCGGGGATGACCTTACTCTACACAGGTCACACCCGACCGATTCAAGAGAAAACTGAGGTTCGAGATTGAGGGGAGAACACGAAGGGGTTCTCCCCACCACAAGAACTTAACTAGTGTAGAAACGTTGACCATCTAAATAGAAAACCCTAGGAAAGGGGGGGGGGTCGACGCGGGAACTCCCAATCTAATCAAACCAACTCTTATAGCACGATTAAAACAACACCTCCGTCAAGACATTAAATCCTCGACCAGAGTCAACAACCTTCAACCCTAGGGGGAAAACCCATGGAAAACATTTAACCAACATCAAATTGGAGACATGATCCACCGAAGTCCACAAAGCATAACCACATCGACAACATAACTAAAACGAGGTCAACCCACACGAGGGTCAAATACACCTTTAAGAAGGACACACGATTTAGAATATTACATTCACACGACAAGTCCACCTAGATTTATCATAGAACAAGTCCATTGTCACTTTTTAGAAAAACAACACATTTACATAATCCAGACTACTTGGATTATAATAGAACAAGTCCATAATAACCCCATGGTAAAACAATGAACGTACAACAACGTCAAAACTTAACAGAAGAAAAAAAAACAAGTACTAAAAGATCTTGATTGTTCCACTACTAACACGGAACACAAAACCTGGACCAAGGCTTTACACCCCTGGGGACTCCTGACTTTGCACGAGCTTCACCCCAAGACTTGTGGCTGGGGCTCTGATGGCTGAAGCATCTTCTGCCTCACAGTCAGGTACTGACATTCTCCCATCACAGCTTCCTCTTCAAGCGACGCTTCTTGCAAAACTTCTCCAGATGTCCCAGAAAACCACAACGATGACACGTCTTCGGTGGGTTGCGACAAGACGGCTTTAAATGCCCGAAACGACCACACTGAAAGCATACCATCGAACGATCTGATGAACTGGAAGCTGGGACCAAGGGGAATAACTCATTAGGAACTGGTTTCTCTGGCATCTTTTCCTCACCAGAGGGGGAACTCTTACGAACAACAATAGGGGACGCTGAAGTATTAACCACCCGCACACTGGAAACTAACTCAGCCAAGAAAGCTTCCTCCACCAGCTTCTCGAAACAAAGGTCTTTAGAAGGGAGGACTCGCTTCTTGATCTCTGGACGAAGACCCCCAGTGAAAAGAGAGGCCTTCATGAGTTCATGCGACGCTACATCTGGAGAAAAGGGAATCAGTTCCTTGAAATGGTCAACATATGCCTTCACCGTCTGTTGACCTTGTTGAATATGCACCAGCTCTCTCTTTTTCTCCAGCTTCACTTCTTCAGGTAAAAACCATTGGATGAAAACGACTCTGAAGTCATCCCACGTCATTTCACCTTGCATTGATGATGGGGTAACCCTCTTCCATTCGTCCAGAGCTGGACCCTCAAACAACTCCATAATTGCTTGAACCTTAACATTATCGGGAGTTCCCAACATCCTAAAGACACACTCCACTTCCTCGAGCCATTCCACTGCCTCTAACGGACCCTAATCACCATGGAGAATAGGCAAAGTCTGAGGAGGACCAAAAACTGGGCATGACTTATCTGAATCCTTAGAGACCTTTCTGGGTGGCATTTCCTGAGCGACATATAAAACACAAAGCCAAAACCAATCATCAAATCGAAGTGACGTCAATAAAAGCGCCTTCATAAAAAACAGTCAGCACAAGGACCAAACAAATACAACACAACCCAAAACAAAATCTCCTCTTTAAAATTTCCTTTTCATTTTTGATTTCAAAACCACCCTTTTTCAAGATCACTTTCAAAAAACCAACCCACTTTCAAACCAAAACTTTTTCCCATTTAAGAATAATTTAGAAAACAAAGTCAAGCCTTTAACTTCAAATACACACCCAGGTACTCCCATGACCCGTTGCACATGTCTTTATCCACATTCCATTCATACGTGCATCAACACACACTTTCCATGCATTCACACACATGTGCAGACGTTCATAAAGAGGAACCGAGGTTTCAACCCAAATCATTCTTAACCAGTTCCGAGAAAACAACAGATTTCCAAATCAAGAGATTTCAGTTTTAAAACCCATTTCATATATTTAAAGTCCTTTAAAAGGAACCAATCCAATTTTTCAAAAACCTTTTTCATTTCCAACAACGCACTCACACAAACCAAAACGAAAGCAGCAACCAAATTTGCATCAATCACTGAAATGAGGGACTAGTAGTCACACTGAACCTGGCGACATGGTAGTGGGCCATGTCCCAAGTCAGCGTCGACCACTAGGAGGAATTCAAACCACGTACTCGAACTCCACATGGGTCACTACTCCATGTGAAATCACGATGTAACGTCGGCTTGCCTCCATTATCATCCCTCAACCCAAGACAAACCAAAAAAGACAAGGACGCAATTCCCGAACTACCCCTGGTAACTCGAAGATCAGTGCGAGCAAGAGTTCGCGACGCTCTTCCCGTACCTACCCATCGAGTTTCGACAGTCCTAATCTCCTTCTACCGGACAACCCAAATAACAAGAACCTGCTCTGATACCATTTTGTCACGAACCAGCCCGGGGCGACCGGTTCAGGGTCGACCCGGGCTGGTTCGTGACAGAACATCCCAGTAATGGACATGTGTTTAGGGATCCCCGTCAATATGGGGACCCCCACCGGGACTATCCGATGACGGCACTCATTTCCCGCCTCGAGGCACTAGAAAAGTGGTAGGAGGTAGTTCCACCAGATGTCAACCTGTATCCAGCATGGGTGGATGATATGAATGCAACCCTAGGTTTTTGAAATCGCAAATTCTCTCCCTTTCACAAAACAGGGGACCCGCCACAACACCTGGCCCAGTTTTCCAGGTGTGGCCCCATGATGGGGTCTCCTGCCCAACAGGAGGCCTCCAAACTCTGTTGTTTTGTGAAAACATTGGAAGGCCTACGTTTTTCTGGTACAACCAGCTTCCCACTGGATTGGTGACCAACCGGGAGGATCTTTTCTGGCAATTATTATACCAGTTCAACTCCATCACGTGAAATACCAGCATGTCAGACCTCTTCAGGTGCAAGAAAAGACCCGATGAGCGAGTTGCAGACTTCATCACCTAGTGGAAGGGGCTCACATACTCCCTCGACACGCCACTGACTCAAAAGATATTATTGACGGTGTGTGTGTGGAATGTCAAAACAGAACTGGTCCCTTCCCTGATCACTCGGAACTACCCCGGAGGGTTGTGATACTTCTCAAATATGACCCAACACCTCGAGGAATCTCTACAACAGGATATTCAGGCACGTCAGCTAACCCCTGTGATCCCAGCAAGAAGGGCTTCCAGAGCTGAGCCCGCTGCAATGGATCAAATAGAATCCCACATGCAGCTAGAATTACTATCAGTAGCACCAGCTCCGCAATCCCGCAGAGGCCCTCTACCTCTGGCACAACCTCTTGCCTAGCACTGACCGCCTCAGAATCGGAAGGTTCCCCCTCGCAATGCGCCACAGCCACCTAGTTGTGATAATCAGGTTCCGCCTCCTCGACAGGCTCTTCCCGCCCCTCGTCAGGGCCAGGCTCCCATATCCCCCTCTCTATAGAGAAGACACCAGACTTACTCATTCAGCGAGGATCAAGTCCCCAATTACTTCTGTAGTGCCCTAGAGAAGGGGATTGTGCACTTACCTAATTTAAGAAGGCCGACCGAGGTGAATCTCACTGATCTCCCCAATTACTTCCCCTATCATCGGATCATGGGGCACAACCTCATGCAGTTCTATGTGTTTAAAAACATTCTCCAAGACCAAGTCGACAACAATATAGTCAGTTTGGGCCCGGCCCTAGAACAAGTGGCGGGTGTCTTTGTGAGGTCAGAAAGCGGTAACGATGATGAAGGAGAGTGGAAGTAGGTTCCCAACTGTGGATCCCAGAAGTAAGATGACTGGATAGCTCATAAAAAAGTCGCACGTGCCCATGGTATTATTCGGGCATGCCTGAATCAGCAAGATCCTCTTGAAGCTTCAACCAACACCTCTACGTCATCATCTCAACTGGCCTCTTCCCATAAGGGCAAGAATCGGTAGTGCAAGAAGAAGCAACACACTCCACCAATGCCGTCGTCACCCCACACTCTCGGTGACTTCATGCCCCCTAAGATGGGGATCCCTCCCAGAATCCTCCCAGTGGTGGATGATTCATCAAGCGACAGTCAAGGGTACACTTCGATAATACTGTTGAGTTGGTAAATCCCTATATGACTCCCGACATGGGGTAACTCTAGGAGAACTTCCCAACGTCCCCAGCCGACGTCAAAGTCGGCCAAACCATGGCCACATGGGCCATCAAGGAATGCCAGCTGGCGCTTTCAGCCAGGCCGTGCACGCCACTGAGACCAGACAACAGGCCTAGCATAGAGCTCAGCACGTGCAACCTCCTCATTGGGCATCCTCATATCTACCTCCTCAGTCGTTCATGCTACTAGATCAGGCGGAGGTACCTCATCCGCACCATGGCCAGTCTTGCCCTGCTACGGCCCGATCTTAGTTGTTTGGTCTTCATCTAGAAACTACTCGTCTGGCCTCGACTAGTGAGCAACAGGGTGTGCCTAGCACTATCCAGCTACTGGTTTAGCTGGCGCCGCCCGTCATGCCTCCAATTGTGGAGCAGCCCTCTGTAATCAGAAGTTCTCACCTGGCACCAAAGTATGATGTTTTTAGCACCTTACCGGCATCCCAGCGAGGCTTTCTATCCTCGAGGCTCCTCGCCTATCATCAGACATGCGTGAGGTGCTCACCGAGGCTCTTGGAGGCCTCTCCAGTTTGAGATAGAGGTAGCAGCAACAGAAGCCTTCCACACTGAGGCAATTGAGAATTCCAAATGCCAGGTAGTTATCTCGTTCTCTGGTGAAGACGAAGACCCTCCCATACAGGGGCACATTCATCCACTATACATCACTGGTCTATTCAATGGCATGGATGTCAGCTGCTGTCTTGTTGACATGGGTTCTATGGTTAACCTAATCCCAACTCAGACACTGTAGAAGATGGGGTTGTCTGAGGATCATTTAACTCCCTCCGACCTAAGAATCTAGGGATACGATAGGACCAAGAAGACCTCGGTCGGCAAGATCCGTTTGAAGACCCTATTCGGTGGCCTAGTTTCCTATACTGAATTCATGGTTGTCTCTCAGGACACCACAAACAACACATTTATGGGCAGGCCATGGCTCCACCTGCATCCAGCAGTCCATTCATCATATCTCCAATTCCTTAACACTCCCTCAATGGTTGAGTAGGCATGCTCCAGGGAGACGCATCTCCATTGGCCTCTTGTGAAGCTTTTTATCTGGACGTAGACTATTAAAAGAGTAAGGATAAGTAGTTTCTGGCAAGTGAGGTTGAACTCGACCCTATCAGAAGTGATACCAGGGAAAGTCTGGATTACGTATACATATTCCAAATCCATCGACTGGAGGCCACCACCCCCAAAATGGGGCAGGGTTTTGTTGTTTTTGGGTACGAGAGGAAGTCATATTCCTTGGTCCATGCAGTGGAAAAGAATCACCTCGTACTCCTACACCAACCAGGATCGGGTGATCCCGGAACCTCCAACCCCCGTATGGTATCGAGATGTCCGCCCCATGGCAACGACATTGCGTTATATGTGTCTGTTTCATCGGGCTGGGATTAACCGGCTCAAGCCGACACACCACTGTTTCTTTGACATCATAAATTATGTCCCTCTGAGCCGAAGGCCAGAAGGGATTGGGTCAACTTACTTCATCACCATAGTCACATTGGCGCATGAATCTCCTAATGTGCTGACCAGTTCTTTTCAAGCCAGCACCAGCTTCTAATCAGAGTCTGGTGTCTCAGAAGCGACTCACCTACATATTATCCCTCAAAAAGTGAAGAATAGGATCTAGTGGAAGCTCATCCTGCCTTTGAAGAAGGCGTATCTACCACGGTCGATGAACTGGTACAGTTGAACCTTCGTAGCGAGGCAGATCTGAGGCCCACATTGATCAGTGCCGCCATGTCCATTGAAGAGTAGCGGCAGCACATGGACTTCCTCAAACAACACTATGACGTGTTCTCCTGGAGTTACGATGAGATGACAGGACTAGATCCCCAGGTATCCGTCCACCACCTTGGTCTCTCAACAAACCATCGCGGGTTCAAGCAGCCTCCCATAAGGATGCACCCTTCTTAAGGTGCTATGGTTGAGGCTAAAGTTGAAAATATCATCAAATCCAACTTCGTCAAGGAATTCCAGTAACCCAATTGGATACCAAACATTATGCCAGTCAGGAAGATGAGTAGGTAGATCAGAGTCTGTATCGACTTTCCCGATCTAAACTGCCACTATCTGAAGGATGATTTCCCCCTTCCGGTGACAAAATTTTAGATTGATGCTACGGCCAGGATCTAAGCTGTCTCCTTCATGTATGGGTATTCTGGGTACAACCGGATCTGAATGGCCCCCGAAGATGAGGATTAAACCACTTTCAGGACCCCCCAAGGTACGTCCTGTTACCAGGTTATGCCCTTAAGCATGAAAAATGTAGGTCCCACCTATCAGCGTGCCCTGCACCGCATATTCAAGCCAATTCTCGGAACATTGGTGGAGTGCTATGTGGGCGATCTGGTGGTCAAATCTCACCAACACCAGGACCATCTCAAGGACCTTGAGAAAGTATTCGGCTCCATCCATTCCCGCAACTTGAAGATGAACACGTTGAAGTGCGCCTTTGGGGTCACCTCCAGGATGTTTATCGTCTTTGTTGTCAGATATTGGGGCATTGATATCGACTTAGATAAGATTAAAGCCATTATCCAGATGCCTCCCTTGAGTAATATTCAAGAGCATTGAGTTCTTCAAGGCCAATTATCTGATATACTCTGATTCATTGTGAATCTGGCTGGCAGGTGTAAGCCCTTTTCCCGGCTCATGAAGAATGGATCTGCCTATGAATGGGATAAATAGTTCCAGACCACATTCAAGGAAATCAAGCAGTATCTTCTCCAACTTCTGGTCTTGATGCCACCCATCATCGGAAAGCTGCTGGTCCTTTATGTGACCATCCTAGAACAGTCTCTCAGTGCCCTGCTCGCCCATAAGAACAATGAGGGTACAGAGAATAGCCTATACTACCTCAGCTTCATGCTCCTTGATATGGAGACCAGATACTCTCCCATAAAAAAGAGTTACCTTGCTCTCATGTTTGCAGTGCAGAAATTGGGCCATTACCTGCAGAACCATGAGGTACAGTTGGTCTCTCGGGTAGACCCACTGATGTACATCCTGAACCGCCCCATTTTGACTGGAAGACTAGCGTGGTGGACGGTAATTCTCCAGTAGATTTTCATTAGGTTTGTTTCCCATAAGGCTATCAAGGGGATGGTATTGGTAGACTTCCTATCTGCCCATCCAACCTCTGTGGATCAATCCTTAAACCTCAATATTCCTCATAAATAAATCCTCTCAGTGGACAATGTGGTCCCGTGTAGGCAAATGCACTTCGACGGTGCCTCCCAAAGTCCTACTGGTAGATATCTCAATGATCTTAAGCTCAATAGGGTGGTCCTAGGTATAATCTTCATCACCTCGGTGCAGACCATTCTACCGTACTCATTCCTGCTGTCAGAAGGCTGCACCAACAACGAGGCAGAGTATCAGGCTCTCATCACTGGCCTTAAACTGGCCCTTGAGATCGTTGTGCGCAATTTTCACATGAAAGGGGATTCCAAACTAGTCATCAAGCAGGTCAATGCCGACTATGTTGTCAGGAAGCCAGAACCGGTGCCATTGTTGGAGTGTACCCTTTGTCTAATGGCCTAGTTCCCTTTTCGACCAAAAGTTACACATGTCCCTCTGTCACATAATGCCCGAGTGGACTCTTTTTCCGAATTAGCTGCATCTCTTGCAGAACCCGAGCAAGAAGATCTAATTATACATGTGTCACACCAAATAGTCATTGCCCCCATCATCTCATAGGATGACAACAGCACATGGGTAATCCATCTTGCTGTCAGATCCTCCGCATCAGAAGCCCCAGGTTCTTCAGATTCAGTGGTTGAGACGACTTCTGACTAGAGAGAACCTTTTGTCAAGTATCTCTCAAATGGCTGCCTCTCAGATGATCGGGCCGAGCGCGAGCTGATTCGATGCCGCGCACTACATTTTACCTTTCAGATTTGTCTCAGTCTTAAGTAGATCCTCTATAAGTGTGGTATCAATGGTGTTCTCCTCCGCTGCATTCAAATATTTGAGATTTCTCAGGTCATTCAATAGGTCATGCTGGTTCCTGTGGTGCTCACTAGGCTGGGCCGAAACTATCCCATCAGATCCGAAGACTGGGGTACTTCTGGCCCTCTGTGATCCATAATTGTATCGAGTTCTCCAAGAGATGTCACACGTTCCACGTTTAAGAAAATTTCCTACATTGGCCACTATAACCTATCCACTCCACCATGTACTCTTGGCCGTTCACAGTATGGGGGCTCGATGTCGTGGGACCATACCCACCTGTGAAAGCACGCCAGTTCCGGTTTCTCCTAACTGCTATAGATTTCTTCTTTAAGTGGGCAGAAGCAATCCCAGTCAAGGAAGTCAAGGCCCGATCCATTGTCAATTTTGTGAGTTCCAATATCATCTACCAATTTGCAGTCCCTCATGCAGTCCTCCCCGATAATGGCACCAACTTCCGAGCATCTGAGCTAAAGAAATCATATGCCAAGTACAATATCCATTCAAACCATACCTCTTGCTATCAAGCGCAAGAAAATTGACAGATTGAGGTGTTCAACAAGAACCTCTCTAACATTTTTCAGAAAATGGTTGGCCATAACAAGAAGTGTTGGCCGGAAAGACTCCCCAATGCCCTCTGGGCTTGTCAGACGACGACTTGAAATTCCACCCAGGTGACTCGATATTCCCTGGTGTACGGGGCTGAGGTCATCCTTCCCATCGTGATCCATCTGCCATCGTTACGTACTGCAGTCTATGACCAGCAAGGACCAGATAAGGTGGATGAAATCCATTTAGCTGAATTAGAGGCACTCAACGAGAGTAGACTTTTTTCCCTACAAAATCTGGAAAGGAATCAAGATAAGAGAGCTAGAGCCTTTAACAAGAAGGTTCACCTACGTTCTTTCCTGTAAGGAGACCTGGTATTGGCCCACCAAGCACCAATGATCCCCAGTAGGAAGCCACCCAAGATGGATCCCAAATGGGAGGGACATTACATCATTCATAAGGTTTACCCAAAAGGAGCACACTCCTGGGTGACCAGGGATGGTGAGCGCATAACTCCTCCCACCAATGCCAATTTCCTCAGGAAATACTTTGCCTAAGCCATTATGGTCCGACAAGACCTTAAACTGTATGGTCGGGCATGACCTCAAACTGTACGGTTATACATAACCTTAAACTATATGTTCCTACATGACCTTAAACTGGATGGTCTCGTATTACCCTAAACAGCACGACGGTCCAACATGACCTTAAACTGTCAAGTCCTACATGACGTCAAACTGCATCTTGAGAACTACGTGTGGCTTGATTCCCATCTTCATGGGATACGTATGAACACTCAGACACCCATCTTGATCCCAGCCCCAACCTCTTCTCTTTGACTGTCCCCCCTAGGTATATTCTCCTCAAAGGGTCTTTACATGATGTGGAGTAAACTTCCTTAGCCCCACTCATATGAGGATTATAATGGTCGCGCCATGTGCCCAGTTTTGTTCTTCTATCCTCTCATGTCCTAGCCGCACAATGTTAAGCTGCATGGACTTCAAGAACTACATATGGCTTGATTCCCATTCCCATGGGATACGTAGGAACGCCCAGACATTTCGTCCGTTGGCCCAGCACAAACGCCAGAATCTTCCCCTCGAGTTAAGATGTATGGTGAGTGTTTACTTTTTCCCCACTTTGTGTTGAGCTAACCCTGATCTGGTCATACGTCCTACCCCCTGGAGACATTCGCCTCTTTGAAGGATGGGTATAGATGTGCTTCACCTGCTCTTTAACTGGTATTTCATCGCCTTCCCTGTCTGAAAGGGCCCCTAAATGGTATGGATACTAGGCCTATGTGCTCTCTTACCACTTTGGGCCAACGCCCTTGAGGTTTTCAAGCAACAAACCGATACAAGTCCCGCATTTTGAATATGATCAACGTTCTATGCTCATTTGTTTCTCCCGTTTCATGTCACTATAGGAATGCTATGTTTCGAACATGGTCAACAACTATCTTGGGTTGTTGGGGTCACCCCAAGATGTCCCAAGAATCGCGTATAGTGGTTCATTCTGCCCCGTTGTATTTCCAAGCGTTGAAATTCCTCCTGGAAATGCCAACCCTTAGGCCCCTTTTCCCTTTCGGGCCCCTGGCCCATGTTCTCTCTCTCATGAGATTGTGCAGTATGGTACAGGATTATGACCTCCTTCACATCGGGTTATTTACCCTGTCATACACCTCCCTTGTTTAAAGTATCCTACCCTCCTCGTCCTCCCTTCAAGATGTTAAACTGTGAGCTGGTCAAGCCTTCCTGACCGAGGCCCAGCCTCAAGCCCCTTGGCCTTTTTGGGCCCCTATACCATGTTCTCTCTTACAGGACTGTGCGGTGTGGTGTGAGATTATGTCCTCATTCACATCGGGTTACTTTCCGTGTTGTGCATGTCCTCGTTAGGGTATCCTGCCCCCGAATATCTTCAAGAACTATGTATGGCATGATTCCCATCCTTATGGGATATGTAGGACCACCCGAATGTCTAGACATCGGGCCCAGCCCCATCTCTCGGAAATCTCAATTTCACCTTGGCCCCTTGGCCAACCCTTTTCTCCCTAGACGCCCTCCTCAACCCTCTTCGTTGGTTCACCAATGTGCCCAAGGGTACTCTGGTTTAGTACCTGGAATGTCGGACTCTGCTTGGACATGCTTCCACCTGCTTTTTAGGCTTTCTGTCCCTCTTCATTAGGGCTTCCGTCACCTTTCACACTTGAAGGGACACCGAAGTGGCATGGATTCTAGGACAAAAGTCCCTCCTACCATTATGGGACAATTCCCCCGATGGTCACAATAACAAATCGATACAAATCCCGTGTTGCGAATATGGTCAACGGTCGATGCTTGTTTGCTGTTCCAACTTCAGGCTTACGCGATATGGATGCTACGTTTCTACAACACTTAACGGTTGTCCTCAATCTCCATGCCAACCCCATTAATCCCAAAATGTCAGTTACATGATTTACATCCTTCTCCACCTCATAATATCTGATGTAGAACTTGGAAATTCTTGGTATTGTTCCTCAGTGCACATCTACGCATTAATGGACCAGAGCCATGGTAGGGGCTCCGCACCGATTTCCTTTTGGTGTGTGATCAATTTGTTGAAATAGGCATCTTCCTCCCTTGTTTCCCACATCGAGTTTGACTCGCATGGGCTTAGGGATCGGGTCGAGGTCTTCACTTACTTGGATGGTTTACACCCATTCTTGGTCAGAGCTCTAAGACCATAAACTAAGATCTTCTCAGAACTATGTATGTCTTGATTCCCATATACATGGGATACGTAGGAACTCCCATGCCTATTGTCTTTGGTCCAACTTGAGTCCTACTTATTTGACTTTTCTATCCTGCCTTTTGGAGTTTTACTATGGGACTTCATGGCATGGTGTGGGATTTTGACCTCATTCACGTCGGGTTTTCAAGATCCTCACCACGGACACCCCGTCCTAAAAATTATCCCTTCTATTTCCTATCCCTCTCCTACTCTTATGGGATACATAGGACCACCCGAACGTCTCGTTTTCTGGAAAATTTCATTTAGGAGCTAGTCTATCCTCCTCTTTACCTCTTACATCTATAAAAGACCCTTGGCCTGAGGTCTCCCTCACGGAATTGTGTATTGTGTGTTAAGGAACCATGTCGCCATTCTCGACGAGAATGTCATACTGCACTGAACACATTCCCCGCCTAGCGCCATCTCTGCTACATCTATGCTGCATGACATTAAAATGCATGCATGGTCCTATCACATGACCCTAAACTGTGGTATTATCATCCTGGCTGCATAATGAAAAACAGAACTTCATTGTGGTGACCTCATCATAGAGGACGTCACATTGTGTATTGGTCATACGCGATGCCATTTTTCAACACCTACTACAGCTTGATTCTTGTGGCGATGCCAAGGCTTGCTACCCTAGGCCTGTCACATCAAAAAAACCCACTAACCATAAAGGACAAACATGATTTATCAAATACTGCTTCTCTTGGTGTGAGTTCTACACCCCTGAGCCCCTTTTATCCTTCGTACTGGTACCTTACCGTGTCATGCCACCTTGTAAGAACTACGTATGGCTTGATTATCGTCCTCATGAGATACGTATGAGTGCCCGAGCACTTCCTTGTGGGCCCAACCTAACATTCATGTTTGGTCCCTCAACTCGACACTTCCCTAGAGAAGACGTGTTAAGTAGGGCTTATGTCCTCATTCACATCGGGTTTTGTAACCACCTTACCATGTGTCTTCTGCTCTCCTTACCCATTCATGGTCCGGGTTCTAAGACCTTAAACTGTGACCCTTTTAAGTACTATGTATAGCTTGATCCCCATCTTCATGGGGTACGTATGAATTCCTTTTCACAGTACATAAGGCCCACCTCAGATCATGTTTTGGCACCTTGACCTAGAACCTATCCAAGGAACCCGCAGTGGTCGGAACCACCCATTCCCATTCACAACGGGGTTTTGTAATTATTCACCATGAGTCTCCCATGTTTCTTCCCATGCATGGTCTGAATTCTACGACCCTAAACTAAGCTCTCCCTATGGGAAGGTACTAGGCTCCCTATATCTAATACGTCTCGTTGACGTATTTAAATGTTTTTTACAAAAAACACGAAGTGTGGAATTTTCATGGAGACTTTCTTCTCGTTCCATGTCCAAGATTTGTGGGCTCGCTCTATGGATCCTCATCCTCTCCCATGTTCAAAAGGACCCCTAGGTGACATGGATTATAGGCTTAAGGGATCTCCATGGATGATGGGCCTAGGGGCTCTCCCATCATTTCAAGAAATGTCCCTGAGGATCTCGGATGACATTTGCGACAGGTCTCGTGTTTCAAACATGGTCAATGCTCGACCAACATGTGTCTGTCCCCATTCTAGGATAACATGATATGGATGCTGCATTTCCACCATGGTCAATGGTTATCCTCCATCATCACACCACCATCATTGTGGTCCAGATTTCGAGCTCCATGATTCATGCATTTCCACTTCCTCGTGTTCAAGTGGAATTCCGACATACATGGATTTACCTCTTTGCACATCTAGATGTGCTACATGGACGGGTTAGCAATATTGGGCTAGTATTTATCGAGTGTTCCTTCATCCTATCATGCCCCTTCATGTATCAAAGAAAGTCCCACCATTACTTCTTGTTTCACACACTGAGCATGACTCACGTGGGCTTAGTAGTTTTGGTAGGATGTGTACAACCGCAGCCAGGGTTCTCATCGTCCTGAATGACATTAAAATGTGCTCTCAGAACTATGTGTAGCTTGATTCCCATCCTCATGAGGAATGTAGGAACACCCGACCACTCTACTTCAGGCCCAGCCTAATTATCACTCTTGGTCCCTTGACCTGAAGAGTTTCCTTCGGGGGTACGTGGTGCGATTTGGACTCCAAGTCCTCATTCACATCGGTTTCATAGCTACCACACCACATTATCCTTGGGATCTTCCCTTTCACATCCTATCATTTGATGTTAAATTGCAGAAGTCCATATGTCCGCAACGCATGACACTAAACTACAGTTCAACCCTAAAAAAGTTTAGGATGCCCTGTGTTAACCATGGGATGCACCAGAACCTCTTCTAGAGAGGATTTCACCTGTCAGTGTTGGTCTATGACTATGATTCACTTCTATAACTACGTATGGATTTATTCCCATCCTCATGGGATATGTAGAGACACCCAGGAATTTCACCTCAGGTCCAGCCCTAGGGATCGTAAGGACCTATTCCTCCCCATTTCAGGCCCCTGTCCTGACCCCTTGTGAGGAACTGTAGGACAACAATTCTTCCCTGAACAAGTCCGGGATGCCCCAAGATGACATTGGGAAGCGATAGTTCCATTTCCGAAGAGGTCATGTCTAAAAGAAGGAATGATCCATGATCAAACATATGCGCCCATCCAGTGTGCTTCTCCCACAGTGGTTTAATTTCAAGGGTGTTGGATTCTGTTCGAACAAACCATCACTCCACATTCCATGATTTGTGTGCCCCTTATTCAGACCCTTGTCCTCTTTCCTTTCTAGAGGGACCCCCTAATAGTATGGATTCTTGGCCTATGGCTCGTCTACTATCCTGGGCCAACGTTCTGGAAGACTAACGGATATTATTTTGAATCAGGCCCTATGTTTCGAACATGGTGAATGGTTGGACCTCATTTTTCCCCCATTTCAGGATAATTCAATGTGGATATTGTGTTTCGAACGTGGTCAATAGTTATCCTTCATTATCACGCCACCCCCCAGAGCGTTCCAGATTTTTTGGTATCGTGATTCACACCTTCCACTTCCCTATGTTAAGACTAATCCGAATGACCGTGGTGTTACCCCACTCATGCACCAGAGAAAATTGGAAGAACGACTCGTCGATTATTTTGGGGTCCTATTCCTCCGATCAGGCCTCTCCCAAATCTTTCCAGAAGATCCAGATTTGTTACTTAAACCCCGATTACCCGAAGCTTGGTCGACGCATTATGTTTAGATGGAATAGAATGGTGATCACCCCTTGTTTCTCACATTGGTCTCAGCCCGCATGAGCTTAGGGACTGACCACTAGACATTTCACATATATAAAAGATGCACATGAAGCCAACATCAATAATGAAACTCATGCATGATATTACATCAAACAAACCAAAACATGAAAGCGTGTTTCAGTGTTTTTGATCCTTACAGCACTTATGTGTTTACCCCTCCCATGGACGGGTTTATCCTATCAAAAGAGAGTTGTAGTTATACCACCCTTCAAATTGTGGAATCCAGGAGTTTCTTCCACCGACTCAACTCTCGCTCCTCCTCAGCAGCGATGGGGCGCAGTTCATCAGCCTCATTTTGGGCACACTTTACGTTAGCCTGAATGAAGGCCATTGCTTCAGAATCTTGTCTCATATTCTCTTCTGCCACTTCTAGCTAGGCCTTCAATCATGAGACTAGCTCTGATTGTTCATTAAGAGAGGCTGAGTACTCATCCTCTTGGATTTGTTGCCGTTGGACATCATTTTCAGCCTCCTAGAGATTTTCGATGTTTGTCGTATTTCTCTGCTGTCAGCCTACACTGAGGCCACGATCATACACCTGGATCTTCTCTGCCATGAGATATCGGATGAGCAGATGAGGGAACTGGGAATCCACTCCCCCATCACACAGTTTGCGTAGTCACGAGCAGAGTCTGTCCATCTCATCTAGCCATAATGCATGGGTGGGTCTTTTCGATAAAGCACACGATTAGTTCCCATGATCAGCGACAGACTATATCATTGTCCTCTTCATCGGAGGTCATCTCATTCTAATCCACATTGTTGGAAGGTTCATATGCAGGATACGCTATCAGAAAATCCTCACTGGGATCCATGCCTGGCATTGAATTAAGTGTGGCATCTGGCGTCGGATTAGGCGTGGTCAGACTTGGGTCGACCGGTCGATACTTATCATAGGACCCCACCTCAACAACCTCGGGCATGACCCCGCTGGTGGTCCCTCCAATGATAGGAAGCGCTGTAACTCGGGTGGGCTGGGTAACTATATCCATGATTACTGGCATGCCCCTAGAAGGGGTGTGGCCAGAAATCCCAACCAAATTCACCAAAGTGGCCCATGCCAATTGAATAACTTTACGTGATAGAGAAGGACATGGGCATCAGATTGCGCGATCAGTTTGTGGTAGCAATGAATTCAGTAGAGAGGACTTACAATGGTCGAACTCCTGGTGCTGATCCTAAGTCGATGTTGACAAGACCCTGATGCGAGGCCCTCCGTATAATTTCAGAAGGCCTAGATATTTTGGAGGAGCCACCTCGGGTGTCCTAGCCCCAGTAGACACATAAATTGATGAGGCCACAAGTGTAGGTTCCGAGGGTCCTGCATCATCACCCACTGAGGGGAAAGAACGAGGTCTATGCACAAGGTCCTCCTACACTATTTAAGTGTTATTAAGAATTCCATGAAGGCCAGAGAACAAACTCTTAGGAAAGAATCTTGGGATGTTACCTCGAGAGACTCCTCGAAATCGTCGAGACCCGAGTCTTGATCATCGACTTCACCTTCCTACAACGGGCTCCCCCCACCAGCCTCATCCCCCCACGAGGATTAGTTTGATTCTTCCGTTAGGGGGAAGTACTCTCTCAGCTCAGCGGCCAATGGTTGTGGGGGAACCATACGATCTAGCAGTACCTTCACCCGGTCTTTCATTGGGCATGGGGAACCACTCGAATGTACAGAGTCCTGCATCTCATCGAGATATTGCTCCGCCTCTACTGAGGACACTGCGAAACCGGCTTGGATAGGGCCTATAACCATTAAATCCATCCCATGGTGGTTCAAATGTTCCCACATCTCGGGCGGGCCAAGGAATTGTCTGTTGACATCAGAAATGTCCCAAGCCTCTTGGAAAACCGCATTCTCTGTCATGTTGAAATGGCACAACTATTTCCCTAAAGCCTGAGTGGATATCCTGCGGAATCCTCTCGGTGGATGCCCCTACGTATGGCTCTGCTCTCTTGGGACCACCAGGTCCACCGCCGCTATTGGATCCACCTCTTTTGACTCACCCTCAGCTGGTGCAAGTCCCCTCGCTATGGCAGCCCCACCGCCATGAGAAGCTCTTGCCGCCCTCTGACCCCGACCTCAGGATAGGGGAGTCCCGCCATCACTAGCATGAATGGTTGGATGCTTCAGTATTTCCCCCGTATAAGCTTCCTCCTACCTTATGGCATATTCCTTCACCAGTCCAAAGGTGGTTGTAGGCGGAGGCAATGCATTTCTCATTTTCCTGTCTTCCTGTGTGAACATGAGCCACAATAGCCCCATCACACATGGGTGTTCCTCATGGATCACCTACCAGTAAATCTGCAGAGTCAGCTGCTGCAGGCACCGAAATTGACTTGCAAACTGGTGTGGGTTATACGGCTCGAATAGAAGCTCACTGTCCACTTGTGACCCCAAGACATTACCTCGGAAGCCCATGAGATAGGCCCGATGCTCTTCCGTCCCCTAACTGTCATTAGTGAGAACCCTCATCAGCAATGGAAACGGGTGGAAATTAAACTCGTCCACCTTCCACCCCTAGTTTAGTACCAATGGTACGGTCAGTTTGGCTGGAAAGATCTCAGAATCATTCAAGATGGATGGGTAGAAGTTTGACCCCAGAGGTGAGATGGGGTTCGAATATTCTTAAACCCCATGATGTGCTCCGCAATCCACCCATACAGAAGATGGAAGTGCCCACATATCCTCAGCGGCTTCTTGCCCTCGCTAACATGTCGTAGCATCTTGTATAATCTGGAGAGCATCAGGATCCCCAGATTGACCCGACCTCTTATTGCCAGCATGGATTCCCTGATGAATGAGTCGGGCCGCACCCCCATGTTGGTATCGCTCACAGGTAAGATCCAACCACAGATAAGGGTCGTGATAAACACCGCCAGTCTGACTATTGGTTGTTGTTCGGTATTAACACTGAAACCTCAGGTCTTCCATTGGTTGTCCTCCAAGAGTCACCAATACAAATTCTCCTTGCCCCGTTGATCCCCCTTTGCGAAAGTTTGAGGCCTTGGGGGAAACTTTCGATCCTTCGAGAAGTTATGGAACTTCTTGAACCACTTGTTAAAGTGGGAAACCCTCACTGATTCTTTATCTTTTCTAGGGACCAGTCTCATCAATGCCAGTGATAGTCACGAAATCTACTCTGAATCCTCCCATTCAATCATGATGGGGAGGAACTCATCATACATATCCCCCAAGATCGGGACCCCCGAAATCTGATGGACATCCCACAGACTGATGCCAACCTCCCCATGGTGCATGTGAAATGTGTTGGTCCTAGATGACCATCTTCTCAACAGCTCCAGCATCAGCTATTTCGGTTGATATTTATAGCATCCCGCCTTTTTATCACATAAACTTTCATTACATTTTACAAAACTGAGGATCTTTAAGGTTTAGTGTCTTGGAAACCAGGAACATAATAAATGAAACAAAAAAAAATTCTTCTTAAACACTTGCAAGGCTTCTCCTCAAGTTCATCCTATGTTCATTATTGCATCTCATAACCTAGGAACATACATCAAAAGAAAGGATGAGAAAAAATCCCAGTAAGGGAACAAGAGAAACATTTTATATGTGAACTTGAGATACTTTAATAAGGTCATGAAAAGAACTTTAAGGCATGAGAATGAAATCACGAGGCATATCATAATAAAAATAAATTTTCATAACTTGAAGATGTGGCTACATAATTTAACATAGACAATCATGAACATATCACCAAGGTCCATCCCCAAGGTGTCATTGGAAAATTACCAAGGTTATTCACCAAGGTATCATGAAAATTGTAATCTCTAGTGGTTACATCATTACCCAATGCATTGGAGCGCTATCAGGGCGCACCCTTAAATTTGCCTTTATTATCATGTGAGCCACATATATAATCATCAAACATTTCATAAATAACCCACATAACATAAAATAAATGGGTTTCATTTCATAATCATAACATTTTAAAAACTGCTTTAAAGACATGATCTTTACGGCACTTTAAACCCACGGAAAGGGAAAGCGGGTTTCATATATGTAAATCCCAGAATTTAAAATAGAACATTTTGATATATATTTGAATACCCCTATAGAAATAATAGCTTTGAGTATTCACTTTATAACATAAAATAATTTTTTAAAAAAAGAGAGAGGCACTTTGAGACGAAAATTCTACAGCATAACGACTATGTTTCGGGGTTTTAGAAAACATTGAGAAGAGAGGGGACATGGGTCAAACATTCATAAATGACCCATCAAACAGTAGAGAGGCAAAATATAAGGGTTTTAAGAACATGATAATGATATTTGAAAATATACCATATGAAATGAAGAACATGAAAGGAAGAAAAAAAAAGATTTCTCTTGTGAGAATTCGGCAGCCTAACGGTGCCACTTAAACTTCAAAAAAATTGAATTGACAAGGTCAAATAGGGTCTCTCATCATATGAACATAAGAGTCCAGTATGATAGATATAGGGATCATACCCCAAAATAATAGAAATGAACTTGAAAGAATTGACGTGAAATTAGAACTTCAAAACGAGAATGGTGAAGAACCACTTAAAAATTCGGCAGCCTAACGGCGCCACTTAAACATCAACAAAATTGAATTGACAAGGTCAAATAGGGTCTCTCATCATATGAACATAAGAGTCCAGTATGATAGATATAGAGATCATACCCCAACATAATAGAAAGGAACTTGAATGAATTGACATGAAAGTAGAACTTCAAAACGAGAATGGTGAAGAACCACTTAAAAATTCGGCAGCCTAACGGCGCCACTTAAAACATCAAAATACTGAATTGAAGAGATCAAATGGGGTCTCTCATCATATGAACATAAGAGTCCAGTATGATATATATAGAGATCATACCCCAACATAATAGAAAGCAACTTGAAATAATTGACATGAAAGTAGAACTTCAAAACGAGAAGGGTGAAGAACCACTTAAAAATTCGGCAGCCTAACGGCGCCACTTAAAACATCAAAACACTGAATTGAAGAGATCAAATGGGGTCTCTCATCATATGATCATAAAATATCAGTATGATAATTTAGAGATCATACCCCAACATAATAAAAAGGAACATGAATGACTTGAATGAAAATAGAACTTGAAAACGAGGAAGGTGAAAGAATCCCTTAAAAATTCGGCAGCCTAACGGCGCCACTTAAACATTCTTAAAACGAATTGATGAGAGCAAGGGGGGGTCTCTCATCATATGAAAATGAAATAGGCAGTAGGATGAATATAAAAGAACATCCTCCAACAAAAGAACATGGAGTATAAAAGAAGTGACATAAAAGAGATTACTTGAAAAGAAAGAGAGAGGTCGGATCCCTTACCTTAAAATGTAACTCTTAAACCTCAAAGGTTGGGACCTTGAGGGCTTGGGGGCACCTTGGGAGGACTCCTTGGGAGGTAATGAGACCCGAACTTCGTTGGGAATGAGTGGGGAGTCGAATGGATGAGAGGAGGGCTTGGTATTTATAGGGAAAGTGAGGGGATGAGGCATTAATGGCCAAGGGACACCTCACTAGTGGTATTGGCAAAACCATGGGCTTGCCCATGGTATTTGCCCATGGTATTGGCCACTTGGGACACCTCACACCTTATATTAATATTCATAATTCGACCATATTGAATATATACTTAATACATCATTTAATGATGTCATTAAAAACCCGTAACTTAAAAACTATACTTTCACTATTCACCGAAAATTCAACTTTCTCAGAATAATCCCAAAATTTCACCTTAACCAAATATCAATGCTATGATTTAAAAAATGAACTCCATTTTATAAAAATAATTTTCTAAATATTTTTAATTTTATTTTTAAATAAATACACTATTCATCGAAAATTCATTTTTTTCAGAAAAATCCCCAAAAATTACCATAACATAATATCGATGCTCTGAGTTAAAAAATAAAGTCATTTTTATAAAAATAATTTTCTAATTATTTTTAATTAAATTTTTAATTAAAAAACACTATTCATCTGAAAAAACTAATACTTGAATAATAATTTATGAAACCATCATTTAACCATTTTATTGAATCACATTACTTAATCAAGGTGCCTAGATTATTTTAAAACTTTATTTAAGTGAGATTACTAATCCATTTGGTCATATTACTAATCCTAATCATAAAATCACTATTCATAATTTACTATTCATCAAAAATCATGTTGATCTTATTAGACTCTAAATTTCGTACTGAACATAATTGTAGAAGACCATTTTTTGAGAATCATTACACATTTTGAATTATTTAAGGTTTACACAAACATTTTTTTAAAATATCCTTTTGAAAATTCATCAAAAATATGCATACTATTTTTATCTAGTCATTTGAAAATTCATAAAATTCATCATAAGAAGATATCAAAATTTTTATTTAAAACAAGGATTACACAAGGCAATTACGGTCTGGTTACATAACCCCTTATAATACCAGCATAGGACCTAAGAGTAAGGTGTACTAGGGTGATAGAATCTTGGGGCGGCTCGGTCAACATTGCCCGAGTAGTAATTTCTATCAGTTTCAACTTCTCGCGAAGGCGATTCCGTTCTAGCTTCACATGATGAAGTTCGGCTTGGGTTTGGTCCAGAGCAAAGGCCAATGGTGCTACCTCCTTCCCAAGCTCTGTTAGATGGGCTTCGATCGGTCCATGACTACTAGGTGAGGCCATCAAATCTTCTTTCTATAAAAATTAACAATAATCAAAACATTTTGTTCACGGCAGTCATATTGACCGATGGTAATATAACACTCAAAAACCAATGGTATTATTTTAATTATAATCATGTTTATCAAATAAAACATTTTTGTTGAGTATAAAAATAAA
This sequence comes from Viscum album, assembly GCA_963277665.1. Taxonomy (NCBI): domain Eukaryota; kingdom Viridiplantae; phylum Streptophyta; class Magnoliopsida; order Santalales; family Viscaceae; genus Viscum; species Viscum album. The sequence goes on from OY728162.1 coordinate 1,208,691,909, forward strand.
ATAAAATAACACATGAAATCAGGAAACAAGATTTATTCAAAAATTTCGGGCTGTTACAATCTTCCCCCCTTAAGAAATTGCATCCTCGCAATTTTTTTTTAAAATTGGGTTTTGAAATTTCATTGAAAGTCCCACATTGGAAAAAGAGTCAGTAACACCATTACTTTAAAAGAAATAAAAGGAAGTACAAAGGCCACCCGAGTTTACTCATACTAGGATTCCATGTAGGAAACATGGACATGGAGGAGAAAACAAAGGGTAACGTTCTAAAGGAGAGTGATAGAAAACATGATTAGGAGGAATTTAACCACCAGAAAATCCCAAAATTATGATGTGTGTAAGCGGTCTTTGATTACCCAGTAGGAAACGTAAACCAACAAAGTTTTTGTTTTACGTTCCTTTTTATAACTTTGAGGAATTCATTTACAACATAGATCAAAAACATACGGAAATATATCTACCTTCATGTAGAGTTTCATACTTTAATAAGTTTCTACCAAAACTAATCTTTTCTCCAAACGATGAGAATTCAAAACTACTTGGTCTCATCAAAACACAAGAATCATCTTCTAGAGAATCACATAATCCACAAAAGATCAACCATCTATTTCTTCTATCTTTAAACATTATCCCAAAATTAGAAAGGGTAAGGTAAAACAACTCTTCAAAAAGAATCCCATAGGAATGGAAACTACTTTTAAATCTTCAAAGTTCCATGGTAATACCCAAGGTTCATCATAGACCATTCCATAAATAACAGTCCTTAAAATTCCTCAATGTAAACCAAACTAAGATTGAAACCCAAATACAAGAAGGACTTGATAACATAGTCTTCCAAAATAAATTTCATTGTTCATCTCCAAACAACATCAACCACTCCTAACATCTTATAACAAAAGTAGCTAACCTAAACATATTTTACCCAAGATAGGTTAATCATTCCCGTAAGTAACCTAAATTACTATAAGTCCACCTTAAATTCATTGATTCTTCAAAATATAAGTCAACCTTACTCCTCAATGAAAATACCGTAGTAATCTATCATATATGGTCCTCAAAATAGTGAACTTCTTCCAAAATAATAATCATCTTTTAATCCCTTAATCATCTCTGTCATATTAATACGGCAATCGTAGCATTTACTATCACATTGGTTGTTGGGACATGTTCTTACATTTCCAGCCATTAACTAAGAAAAGAATCTATAGTTAGGGGCTTAAATAATTAGCCAATAATCATGAAAAGAAACTTAATGCATCTAAGGATAACATGTAGAAGTAAAGTATACCCTAACTTGTGATCCCCTAGGTTCCCTTCTAGGTTATCCATGATCATATATTCTTATGTGAACCATTATTTAATTTTATCTTTGTTCCTTTAACAATGGTTCATACTAAGCTTATGAATTTACCAAAGCATATCCCCTGGGAGTGTCGTAACCAAGAGTGCAGCAAGGCCCGTTGTCGTGTACCAGTTCCCGTTCGAGTCTAGCTCAAAGCGGTGTTTTCGGGTTTTACCCCTATGTACATCTGTGCCAGAGCCACCTCTACCTACTCGTATCCAGACAGGGATGTATTTTCTTGGAAACCCCTTACTCAATACTCACCAAAATACCAGGAAGACTTCCTATATTTAAACTCTTCTATAGGGTTTTTTCTAAAGTTTTTATATCCTAATTTCCACAAATAACTAAACCATCCTTTGATACCAACTATAGCATCCCGCCTTTTTATCACATAAACTTTCATTACATTTTACAAAACTGAGGATCTTTAAGGTTTAGTGTCTTGGAAACCAGGAACATAATAAATGAAACAAAAAAAAATTCTTCTTAAACACTTGCAAGGCTTCTCCTCAAGTTCATCCTATGTTCATTACTGCATCTCATAACCTGGGAACATACATCAAAAGAAAGGATGAGCAAAAAGCCCAGTAAGGGAACAAGAGAAACATTTTATATGTGAACTTGAGATACTTCAATAAGGTCATGAAAAGATCTTTAAGGCATGAGAATGAAATCACGAGGCATATCATAATAAAAATAAATTTTCATAACTTGAAGATGTGGCTACATCATTTAACATAGACAATCATGAACATATCACCAAGGTCCATCCCCAAGGTGTCATTTGAAAATTACCAAGGTTATTCACCAAGGTATCATGAAAATTGTAATCTCTAGTGGTTACATCATTACCCAATGCATTGGAGCGCTATCAGGGAGCACCCTTAAATTTGCCTTTATTATCATGTGAGCCACATATATAATCATCAAACATTTCATAAATAACCCACATAACATAAAATAAATGGGTTTCATTTCATAATCATAACGTTTTAAAAACTTCTTTAAAGACATGATCTTTACGGCACTTTAAACCCACGGAAAGGGAAAGCGGGTTTCATATATGTAAATCCCAGAATTTAAAATAGAACATTTTGATATATATTTGAATACCCCTATAGAAATAATAGCTTTGAGTATTTACTTTATAACATAAAATAATTTTTTAAAAAAAGAGAGAGGCACTTTGAGACGAAAATTCTACAGCATAACGACTATGTTTCGGGGTTATAGAAAACATTGAGAAGAGAGGGGACATGGGTCAAACATTCATAAATGACCCATCAAACAGTAGAGAGGAAAAATATAAGGGTTTTAAGAACATGGTAATGAAATTTGAAAATATACCATATGAAATGAAGAACATGAAAGGAAGAAAAAAAAAAGATTTCTCTTGTGAGAATTCGGCAGCCTAACGGCGCCACTTAAACTTCAAAAAAATTGAATTGACAAGGTCAAATAGGGTCTCTAATCATATGAACATAAGAGTCCAGTATGATAGATATAGAGATCATACCCCAACATAATAGAAATGAACTTGAAAGAATTGACGTGAAAGTAGAACTTCAAAACGAGAATGGTGAAGAACCACTTAAAAATTCGGCAGCCTAACGGCGCCACTTAAACTTCAACAAAATGGAATTGACAAGGTCAAATAGGGTCTCTCATCATATGAACATAAGAGTCCAGTATGATAGATATAGAGATCATACCCCAACATAATAGAAAGGAACTTGAATGAATTGACATGAAAGTAGAACTTCAAAACGAGAATGGTGAAGAACCACTTAAAAATTCGGCAGCCTAACGGCGCCACTTAAAACATCAAAATACTGAATTGAAGAGATCAAATGGGGTCTCTCATCATATGAACATAAGAGTCCAGTATGATATATATAGAGATCATACCCCAATATAACAAAAAGCAACTTGAAATAATTGACATGAAAGTAGAACTTCAAAACGAGAAGGGTGAATAACCACTTAAAAATTCGGCAGCCTAACGGCGCCACTTAAAACATCAAAATACTGAATTGAAGAGATCAAATGAGGTCTCTCATCATATGATCATAAAATTTCAGTATGATAATTTAGAGATCATACCCCAACATAATAAAAAGGAACATGAATGACTTGAATGAAAATAGAACTTGAAAACTAGGAAGGTGAAAGAATCCCTTAAAAATTCGGCAGCCTAACGGCGCCACTTAAACATTCTTAAAACGAATTGATGAGAGCAAGGGGGGGGTCTCTCATCATATGAACATGAAATAGGCAGTAGGATGAATATAAAAGAACATCCTCCAACATAAGAACATGGAGTATAAAATAAGTGACATAAAAGAGATTACTTGAAAAGAAAGAGAGAGGTCGGATCCCTTACCTTAAAATGTAACTCTTAAACCTCAAAGGTTGGGACCTTGAGGGCTTGGGGGCACCTTGGGAGGACTCCTTGGGAGGTAATGAGACCAGAAATTCGTTGGGAATGAGTGGGGAGTCGAATGGATGGGAGGAGGGCTTGGTATTTATAGGGAAAGTGAGGGGACGAGGCATTAATGGCCAAGGGACACCTCACTAGTGGTTTTGGAAAAACCATGGGCTTGCCCATGGTATTTGCCCATGGTATTGGCCACTTGGGACACCTCACACCTTATCTTACTATTCATAATTTGAACATATTGAATATATACTTAATACATCATTTAATGATGTCATTAAAAACCCGTAACTTAAAAACTATACTTTCACTATTCACCGAAAATTCAACTTTCTCAGAATAATCCCAAAATTTCACCTTAACCAAATATCAATGCTACGATTTAAAAAATGAACTCCATTTTATAAAAATAATTTTCTAAATATTTTTAATTTTATTTTTAAATAAATACACTATTCATCGAAAATTCATTTTTTTCAGAAAAATCCCCAAAAATTACCATAACATAATATCGATGCTCTGAGTTCAAAAATAAAGTCATTTTTATAAAAATAATTTTCTAATTATTTTTAATTAAATTTTTAATTAAAAAACACTATTCATCCGAAAAAACTAATACTTGAATAATAATTTATGAAACCGTCATTTAACCATTTTATTGAATCACATTACTTAATCAAGGTGCCTAGATTATTTTAAAACTTTATTTAAGTGAGATTACTAATCCATTTGGTCATATTACTAATCCTAATCATAAAATAACTATTCATAATTTACTATTCATCAAAAATCATGTTGATCTTATTAGACTCTAAATTTCGTACTGAACATAATTGTAGAAGACCATTTTTTGAGATTCATTACACATTTTAAATTATTTAAGGTTTACACAAACATTTTTTTAAAATATCATTTTGAAAATTCATCAAAAATATGCATACTATTTTTATCCAGTCATTTGAAAATTCATAAACTTCATCATAAGAAGAAATCCCAATTTTTATTTAAAACAAGGATTACACAAGGCAATTACAGTCTCGTTACATAACCCCTTATAATACCAGCATAGGACCTAAGAGTAAGGTGTGCTAGGGTGATAGAATCTTGGGGCGGCTCGGTCAACATTGCCCGAGTAGTAATTTCTATCAGTTTGAACTTCTCGCGAAGGCGATTCCGTTCTAGCTTCACATGATGAAGTTCGGCTTGGGTTTGGTCCAGAGCAAAGGCCAATGGTGCTACCTCCTTCCCAAGCTCTGTTAGATGGGCTTCGATCGGTCCATGACTACTAGTTGAGGACATCAAATCTTCTTTCTATAATAATTAACAATAATCAAAACATTTTTTTCACGGCGGTCATATTGACCAATGGTAATATAACACTCAAAAACCAATGGTATTATTTTAATTATAATCATGTTTATCAAATAAAACATTTTTGTTGAGTATAAAAATAAAATAAAATAACACATGAAATCAGGAAACAAGATTTATTCAAAAATTTCGGGCTGTTACAATATTTGTGAAATTGGGAGGCCCAAGCCACCTCGTACAAACCCAATATCCTCAGCTCGGCTCTGAGTTCCTCGCATGAGGCACCTACCCAGTAGGCCTATTCTTAGTCATTTGTGAAGTTGCCCCCCTGGGGTAGGTTCCACTCATCGGAGCACCCTTTCATCGAATCCCTCAAGGCTACCTTCCGTATTGTGCGCTACATGGGAGGGGACGTCTCCATCTGAAATGGCTTCCCATCAACATTTTTCAGGTCGGTGTACAAGCAGTCGACTGTGAAACGTGTGAAGTCCTCCCGTGCATGACCATCAACCGCCCCGAACCATTGGCACTGGCACAACGTGCTTCTGAACCAACAAGCTGGTTCATCCCTACTCACCACAGGAATGAGTATCTCATCCCTAAGCCTGAAGCCATACAAGGACAGTCTCTTACACAATGGGTAATTCTTATGGCTCTCTGACAGCAGCTCCATCAATTAATTATGGTCCGAGTGGCTACCGACCAACTCTCCTAGGCCCAGATAATTTTCCATCTCATCCCTCTGTGAGACGTCTGTGAGCACCCCCAGCGCTGCATCTGGATGAGCCACTGGGTTTCAGGACTAGGAAAAAAAATTAGGTCGTGTCATGAATCTTGTTCATGGAGCTCGTTCACAAAGCCAAGTCGCGGAGCCTGGCCTCGGCCTGCAAGAACACATTCACATGGTGCTGTCGCGAAGTCAAAGACTCTAGGTTTGCTGCGATGCTCGATTTTCATTGAGAAGTCGAGGAGTAAGTGGTGCTTCTCAAATTGAGAGCACAAAAGGAAAAATTCACAGGAGGGGACAAAAGAGAGGCCGGACCCCCCTATTTATAAGCGGTAGCCCTTTGAGCTTCAGAGCACGTCCAGCCCGCGCAGAGCTTCGCTGCGCGTCCGGACCGCATGGCCCATGTCCGCCTCGCGTTCCCTCTTCGCGAGTCAGCACTGTGAACAGCCAATGATTATGGAGATTTCCCTATGACTTAGACCCTTGATCCCTCCATGGCTCCAAGTCTGAGGGGGGGCATTTGTTGGCACCAAAATGTTGGATGAAAAGAATGATGAAAAAGGCCCGATGACCTGCCTCGTGAAGCAACAACACAGAGTCCCACCAAGCAACGCGGCCGCCACGAAGAAATAGATGCGGTACACTCTGTGAACACCCCTGACGTTCGCAAGCTGGCCGCGAAGCAGGGGAGGTATTATGCTCTGCGAACTCCCCTGACGTTCACGAGTGTGTCGTGAAGCAACCACAGCCATCTCCGCACCGCATTAGCTATGCTCTACGGCGCCTCTTGCCTATAAATACCGGATGCCCCCCAAGGCCAGAGGAAGACGATCTGACATTTCAAATTATTTTCTCCCAAATTGTGAAGAACCAATTTCTCTACGAATCATGAGCTATGTGAGGTATTTTTTCTTCACGAGAAGCATTCACCTTGTCTCATTTTTACTTCCTCTTCTGAGAGGGATGTCTTTCGCAATTCTTAAGGACCTTAGCGAAGGAAGGGGATCCCCAAGGGGACCCAGGTTGTCACAAGGAATTTATGCTTCACGAAACACCCTTCATGTACAAATGATCTATTTTCCACAGCAGGATTGATGTACTTCATGAAGCACCTTGCTTCACGACACTTCGCTTCGCGAGGAACCTTTGCTCCGTAAGGCTGTGCTCTGCGAAGGCCCACCCACTTCGTGAAGCACCTTCCATGTGCACCTCTACCCCATGCTAAGGCTAAGAAACCCCACTTCGCGGAGCACAACTCTTCACAAGATCCCTCCACCATGACAAGCAACAGAGATCCACAAGGCCCCTGACTATGGAATCCTCTGCTTGGCAATTCTTTTTCCTGTGCGACCCTCCACGTTTGAACGATGTGACTTCAAAGTCCCCCGGATGAAACCAGCCATAGCGTTGCATTTCCTTATTCTTCTATGCATAGGAACACTAAAGTATGTTGCTTCTTCACATAGCCACTCTAACATAGACCCTTTAATTGATCACTCCATAGCACTCCCTAGTCACGGCATTTCCGGTACCTTTCGTCCCACAAGGAGTAGAGGGTACCGGTTATGTATGCCCTAGGGGTGCGGAGTAAACCAACTTCATCCGAGCTACAGGATGTTAAACTGCAAAGCACCCACGTCCTCAGCACATGATGTTAAACTATGAAATCACCCTGTACCTCTCACGTAAGGTGCACCCACCTTGGAAATTCTCCATGTCCACTCGTCTCCACGGGGATGGGGTCATCCCTCACATGGTATGATATCCTCCTTATTGGAGTGGAGTTTTTCCATGGGTATGGTCAGCCTCCTCGGCATAAGCCCCCCTCGCTTTTATTTCTAGAGGTGGCCCCCCTGCTCCTCCTCACTTCCTCGGGCATCCATCCTAGAGTGAGTCCCAACACAATGGGCCGCCCAATGAGTAAGCCCCTATTCGCTTCCCATGGATGCATCCTTCACGACGTGATCGTCAGGTCTCTAAAACCTCTTGTTTCTCACACTAAGCATGACTCCTATGAGATTAGAGTGAGCACCGACCATGACAAACCTCGAGCCACCTCAGAGCGTGAGCCCCAAATGCCCTCTGACCTGCATGACGTTAAACTGTACACCCGTACTATGTGGACTTGGATCTGTGTCAAGGCATGGTACGTAAGAAGCCTCATGAGGTTCAAGACCGCCTCCAACCTAGGACCAAGGTACTTATTCATGTTAGTTCCTCGATACACCCTTGTCCCGCATGACTTTAAATTGTATCACAATTCAGTGGTAAGCCGTTGCGATCCCACCAACTGGTCATTCCGACCATGTCAGTTCACCAAACACCATTGGGAAGCCTAGAGTGTAATCCCCACACCCATTTGGAACTACATGGTTTTTGATCCTTGCTAAGGCAGGGTACGTAGGAAGCCTCCATGAGGTTCAAGCCCACATTCCATCAGACCAAGGTCCATTTTTTCACCTGAACTATGAGGACTTTGATCCATGTCAAGGCATGGTACGTAGGAAGCCTCTATAAGGTTCAATCCCACCATCATTAGACCCCCGGTCCAACTTCATGTTGGTGCACTGACAACTCACCACCCGAACTATGGGGACATTGACCCATGTTAAGGCATGGTACATAGGAAGCCTCACGAGGTTCAAGCCCACCACCCGGTCGTTCCGACCCCCTTCACGCCGGTTCACCAAACACCATTCCATATTCTGAACTACATTGTCTTTGATTTCCTACCATGGGGATATGTAGGAAGCCTCCCTGAGGTTCAAGACCACCATCTATTGGACCAAGGTCCATCTCCACGTCGGTTAACCGACACACACCCATCCGAACTATGAGGAATTTGACCCATGTCAAGGCATGGTACGTAGGAAGCCTCATGTGGTTCAATCCCACCAAACATTGGTCCCGACTGCCTTCGTGTCAGTGTGTTAGGCCCCTATCCCGAACTACGGGGACTTTGATCCATGTCATGGCATGGTACGTAGGAAGCTTCCCTGAGGTTCAAGCCCATCACCCATAGGAACAAGGTCCTCATTCATGCTGGTTCACCGGCGTCCATACACGAACTACACGAGCTTTGATCCATGTCAGGGCATGGTACGTAGGAAGTCTCTTTGGGGCTCAAGACCAAAACCATTATCCATCCTGATGCTTACCCGGGCCACCATATCCCAGTGAGATCATGCCACCTCATTTCCCTTCATTGTACTCATGTAGCCACCGATGTGCTAGCCCCCCATATCGGTGATCCCTCAAGGGGGTTCTTCAATCTGATCCACTATAGCTAGTGTTCTGATCTACCCGATCTGTCTCCGTGGGATGTTAAACTTGCAGCATTCCCAGTGATAAAAATAGGAAGCTGAGGAAAATCTCAGATTTATGCCTATGGCATATGATTCCCCATGCTCGATGTGGGGTGAATCAAGCTTCCACACCCAAGAGAAGCCATATAATAAGAGAAAAAAAGATAGACATTCAAATTACAAAGTGTCCCTGCATGCCAGTGATGTATCAACATGACTACTCCCCCAACTGAAGCTCGATGCCCCGACTGGATCCCTTAGAATATCCTAACAGAAGCAGCGTAATTAACTGGTTCCCATGAAAGTAGGGCACTGAGAAGAGTTTCACGAACAACGTATTAAATCTATAAGGGAGACCCCGATTAGGTGATGAGTTTCGAGGACGAATCCACGGAAGGGTAAACCAACATCCCATCATCCTATTTCGATCAAGGAGAAGACGTCCCTGAATAAGGAGTGAATGGCGCCCGTCTTTGGAAAGTGGGAATGCAGGGTAACAATAGTCGTGCCTGTTGCGCCCAAGCAGATGGACACACACGCCCCAGCAAAAGCGTCAATAACAAATTTAATGCACTAACACTAAACGGAGTTGATGGAAAAATGTACAACTATCTTCCCATATGTCATGGGGTCCAGTATCACTCCCCTGTGTTATTACCTCTTCTTAGAGTTGATATTACTTCACTGGGATACCACATCCTATTCCTTGACCTGAATGTTGTATGGAACTCTAGCTACCTTATTACAAATGAGTAATTGATTCCTTCCTTGAATATAGTAAATATACTCATCCACTTCAACTTATTTTCTTCTATATTCCCCTAGAAAAACAATGCAGGTGGACCATACTACTGTAAAGACGACATTTCAATGAATAGTATAGACACTAAGTCCACCTTTGGAGTAACCTTTAAAACTAAAAAAACTACAAAGTAACATTGTCGTGAGATGGATACCCATAGGTGTTACTACTGTACCCACCACTTCCTCATAGAAAATTTTCATAGCAGTGATTCTTCTCAACATATGAAGAGCTAAAAAGATTTTCTACTAAAACATGACTGATAATACTAAGGGAATCAATAATATTCCCTTCTATGATGTGTACCATGTTCATCAATAATTAATATATTATAATAATAATAGTTTTGACCTATGACTTGATCTCATTGTAAAGCTCGTCCTGATGACGTATCGCCCTTGTGATCTTATCAGCTATATAAGATGGAACAAAGTGTTACATGTTAGTGAAACATTCAACATTTTCCACCAATCACATGCCTTTCTAAGTAAAATAAAATAAATTACGAGCCTCATCATCGCAAAATGTCTATGGATATAACTGGATCATTAATATTTCCTTGATTTTATTCCATGATAACTCATGTCACATCCCATACAGATGCATAATGCCCCACCAATTCTTGTCTATTCCATGAATAATAAATGAATAATGATTCACCCTCCTATAAACAAGTGTATCATGATGACTAATGATCATCTGGACTAACTCAATACATAACTCAAATTCCTAGGGTACACACTCTTCAGTGAACATAAGAAGATGTTTCCTCTAAAATTATATCATCATCTCAGGCATTGAAGTCATGGTGTGAACAATGTCATTTTCCATGGATCACATGACCCTCAAAAAAGATATTGTAGAGATAAACATCCATATGGTCATTAGATGTTACAGGAATAATTAAATCAAATGTGTTAAAAGTGTCTTGATTTCCTCTCCCTTGATGCTCAACATGAAGTAAATGAGTGGTAATACTCAATAGAAGAAAAATAAACTCCTTGTAATACTAGATATAAGAACAAGGTCAACCTAAATAGGTGACAAAAATAGAGAACAAATGATTTGGTCTCCCTAAATATGGATTGAATGTTTTTTAACCTGGAATAACTTCTCATTTCATTTAATTTATATAATATAATATATATCTCATATCAATGTTCATATAGGAATGTATATAACACATGAATTTAATATGTATCTTTCATTAACACCACATAAAAATATATATCCCTATGTACCTATCATGTTGAATGAAAACTCTTATCTTTCTATACTAGGCCATGATATTAAATCATAAGAAGCAATACTATCACACAACATGTTAATAGATCAAGGTCAAATAACATGAAATGTAATAGGAAACATCATGAACATTTATCGCGTCCACGAGCACTCATATTTTACCCCATACATGGGACACTTACTCTCATGTAGAAGCTCATTACCAAGTCCCATCACATCCTAGTCTCATTTATACCTTTACCAAATAGTAAAGTGATAGAAATAAAAAACAACCCATCTAATACCACTTTTTAATGGCCCCCAATTTTGTACTCTCCCACGTGGATAAATTTGGATGGTTACGAGACCTTAGGAGTTCCTTCCCATATTTCATAGCCTACCTATGAGCAGTGGGGTGTGGTGAATATAGTGGGGAGACTATACCCCCTGCTACAAAGATACAAAATAGAAAATGATAAAAATGTATAAAAAAATATCACAGTAATAGAAAAGAGGACACAATAAAACATGAAAAAATTAAATGAATGGGAAATTGGTAAACTAAAAATGAGGAACCATGTAATGTCACGTTTATATATATTTAAATTTAAAACAAAAAAAATCATCTAATATAAAATAATCCCAAATAAACTGGTCCTAAAACACACGTCACACCCATATCCAAACTCTAAACCAACCATAAATAAAAATTTACTAACAAATTCCTCTACCCTCATCCAAACATGGATCCAAGTAATCAACTCGAGTACCAAACATTGGCTCAAATGGGGTTTAAGTTAAAATCAGTTGGTCAAAACCAAAATTTCTAAACAGATGTTGTCTGATATTAAGTGCATACAATATAGTGAAAATAGTTTTGTTAATTAATCAATTAATACAATAAACATAAAACCTGAATTGGAAACATATTATAATATCTATGAACATTTAGAACACCAATGCAATCAAAACATAAATATCCATTGTAAAATCACTCGAACATGGGCCAGGCCTGGTATATAAGAATCTCAGAATGGGAATGGACATAGAATTCTCTGTATAAGAATTATAATAAGTTATTGGGTAAATCCTGATCAAATGAATCAATATAGCATGGGACAAGGAAATCATATTCAATATAATCACTACTTTATAGAATTTGGCAGATCCCACTAATTATAAGCACTATAATGTGGGAATGAATAAATCCCACTCTATATCAAAATTCCATAATTCTACTGAGAATATCCTACTCAATATAAGAATTACATATTGGGAGAAGGGAGAGAAAATTCAATATAATAATTGAAACATGTTAACATGACAATTGAAAACAATAAGGATGTCACATCAAAAGTCACAGTTCTTAAATCTCCCAATTTCCATTTATTTTTTAATTTAACATTTAATTTATCAAGTTGGTTTTAAACCATTAGCAATACATCGATTTAAATAAAAAAACTCCTTATATTGTGAATCTATATAAAATAATCATCTGAATATCATGCCACTCTAAACACTCTTTAAACAGTGGGGCCATTCATATAATGATATTGTGGGGTTCACTCACAATAGGGTAACTATAAGAAAGGACATGAGATAATAGCATCAAAATTTATATAAGTAATAATATAATTAATTATTCAATGAATTAATTCAAACATTAATTTGATCAACTTAAAATAATGATCATATATAAAAAATTAACTAAGCCATAGGGATAGTTTCTAGACCCTTACATTTTTTTGAAGATTATGAAACAACCGAAATGGGTAAACCCAAAATATAGGAGATGGAGATCAATAATGAAAACATAGATAACATAACCACCAAGATGAAGAAGTTCCAAATATAGTGTAAATATTCCACCATTAAAACATATAACAACAAAATATAGGTTAAAACAAAAGTACATAAACATAAAAGTGATCAATTGTGTAATCGGGATGCCTGAAATAGATGAAGAGACTCTTTTTTTCCTAGAAATAATACTAGGGACAATAAAGGAAGGGTCTTACTTATGGAATAAAAAATTCGTATGTTATTCCCACTAAAAACGTCTTATATTGAGGAATGAAAAATGTGTAATCTATTCACATCATTTGACTCCACATTTTAAAGTTACACTAAAAAACCCATCATCTCAGGTTAATATTTATCCTGATAAAAATTCACATAATGTTAATTAGGTTCATGATGTGTAACGACATCACATAATGAACCAGTTTATGACATGTGTCTAGTAATAGATTCATGTCATGAAACATGTACAAGACGTGCAATTCTATAATGAAAAACTTTTCATCCCAACATCTATGAACGTTACTAGACCACCATCAAACCTTTATAAACACATATAAATCCATCGTAATCCCATTTCAAAAAAAAATATACTCTACAAAAATTAATTCATATAATCATAAATCCATGAAAATTATGTCATTTTGTTAAAAAAGTTTCTACATCACCAATCATGAATCAACCACCATAGTTTAAATATAAAGGACAACCTAAAAAAGCATAAACAAAAAACTCAAAGAGGTAAATACAAGAATAATATGTGATATTAAATAAAGTTAATATGTTTTGGGTATGTTATGATTGATACTTTATTAATAGATAATGCGAGAATGAATTTTTTCCACATATCTATTACTGGATATTGATATATGAGGAACATTAATGGATTAGAACTGCTTAGATAAGTTATTTCAATGGTGTTTTATTGGAAATTTAATTTCTATAAATTCAATTAATGTGACATTGATCAATATGTTTTAGGGATAGAGCATGATTTATTATTCATTTGATATATCTTTATAATGTGATTATATTAAACGGTAATCATTCATATGAGGTTGAATGTCATTGTAGCATTATTCTCATTTTCTATGGGTGTCACGATTTGTTTCATCTTCACAAACTTTGACCTTTTGTGGATATTCAAAATTCCACTATGAAATATTATTATAGGTTCACACACTATTTTTATATTTGATCATTGTTAAAATCAATTATTAAACTTAATGTTTTAGAATAAATAATATTTATTTTATTTTGGTTGATCACCATTTAATCACAATTTATCTAAAATGATATGTGATGTATTAATAAAATTTTTTATTTCAATGTTTTGGGAATATAATATGTATTATATTTACCCATGAATAATGTAGTGACATTTATTTATTTAAAAATATTCATTATACAAGGATCAGTAAAAGTAGATGAGGGAAAGAAGACTAAACAAAATGGTTTGATTGGAAATATTATAATTGATATTTATATATATTATTATAGGATTTATTATATAATTTTATTATTAATAATGTTATAATTATTACTATTGGACATGGGTTTTATTGAGAATTATAACCAAGGAAGAGGAATGTGTGAAATTTTCAAACCCCATTCCATTATAAATATATAATTATAACACATTCCATAATCACTCATGTTTTTCATAGTGGATAAAAATATACTCTACCAATACGTTAATAGAGATATAGATATCTATATTCAATCACTAATTATACTCTTTATCCATTTAGATAACATCAATATTTTTTCATCCTTTTAGAAAACTTCTATTTATATCAACCATAAAAAATGCAAGCAATTTGGATTGTCTATGCTAGAACCTAGTTATTTTATAATTATGTTGAGTGAATGTGGTTTATGATTTGATAACCATAAGAGATATTACGTACTTGTATTATTATATGCAGTGATAGTAAAATATGATCTATTTGGTTAAATCATCAATGAATTTTAAATCATATGATGAGGTAATTCTTTATTTTTTTCATATATTATTTATAGATTTTAAGTAGATATATCATTTTTCATGTTTTGGTATTTTCTCCAGTAATTTAATATTACATTTTTATTGTACATGAGGTTATTTGGAATGTGTAGTAATCAATATTCATAAATTAAGACTAAAATTCGAGTTGTTCACTCTATACAAGAACTTCCCCTGTACCCAGAGCCTTCATGGAGAACCCCAAAATGTGAACCCCTATAAAATATTAATATATAAGGCCTAGGTTTACACCTTCCACATAATTACCTATTTCATTCATGTGTGGAATATATCAAGTAAATTTCAATGGGATTCCATTTTTAAAAAAAATTCCTAAGAACCCTTTAATTATAAATAATATTATTTCAACACAAATTTTGCAATCTATTTTGCAATGCTTTGAAAAAAACCATTCATTATCAAAAAGGATAAAACAATATTTTCTAAAAAAAATTCATATTCAATAATAAGTTAATTTGTAAAAAAATCTAATTTTGTGATATCCTTAAATAAATCAAGATCGCTCAAGGTTCATCCAACATAGGTGAGATATGGAACAACCATCAAAAAACTCTTGCCACAAACTAACCATAATGAAATACACACATAATGGAATTAATGGAATTAATGACCAATTAATGGAGACCCTATAATAAATTATCTCATTTTAGAATCAAATTACCTAAATAAACTGGTTGGTGGAGAATATAGATCAATGCATATCTCAAAAAACAAACACACCTCACAACAAAAAACTATATAACCTTTCTATATAAGAAATTCAGACCAAGGGTCTAGAAAATATTATATAAGAGATTATAGAATAATAATAACAGGATAAAAATATTAGATAAATTTATCCAAAAAAATCAATTCTAGGTCAATTATGAACTCATAAAGAAAATGATAAATCATACAATTTGAGGAGTAAGAAACCATCCTAGATATCAATTATCTCAAAAGAGAAGCTTTAAAGAGAATAATTCACCCAAAACCTCCTTTTATAGACCTAGGGATTAAGAATTGTGGTAAAATATGAATAGAGAAGGAATTATTCATAAAAAAATTAAATCTTCTATACAAAAACTATTTATGGAATTTTTCATATATTCCTTATGTAAAATTATGGGATGAAATGTAAACCAATAAATGCATCACATTAGATTAAAATCTCGAAGTCCTGGATCCTGATGTGAACAACATGTTAAGTAATTTATAGGTTTCATTTACTGATCAAAACATTCATAGCTACACCCCAGGTGTCATTCACATCATGAATCATCAATTAAAGTTATGAACCAGCTTATGTATCATGTTTTTTGAGCATTTATGTTTCCTCTTTCTCAAATTCCTCAAGAAAACCTCAACCCATTTAATTAAACCATCTATGATTTGTTAATCATAAAAATGTGGAATATCTTAAAATCTTTGGTTTTATATATTTATGTGATTACAAAAATGAAACATTTAAGTTTTATTCTAATTTAGTTTGACATTATGGATATTAAAGAATATGTTGACTTGTCCTGACAACATATAAAAGTGATTCAGTGCTATGGTTATACTTTATAGAAAACACATTATTGAGGGATATATAACCATTAATATTATTATATTGTTTATATAATAATGGATATTTTTTAAATAAATGATAGATTTTGATAAAATAAATTGGATCTCATCGACCACTATGACATAGGTCAATTATTTGATGATATTGTGGTTTATGTTATTTGTGATGAACATTACATAGTTTTGCGATATATTTGATAGTTTGTGGTATTATTTAGGGAATAAAAATGGAGTCAATTTTTGAATGTAATTATGTTTTAATAGTGGTTTTATACAATTTTAGGTCAATTTGTGGATGGGTTAGCTGGTTTTAAGGGAATATTGGATCATGGAATTCATTTTTCTGGTGTGTGACATTATGATCTAATTTATGTCATGTATATATTAATGTTATGTTATTTTTGATAATTTGGTGACCATATATATAATGTTTTTTATTTTGGGTTTTTATTTACGTATTTGGAAATATTCATAAGGTTAACTTCTCATATAATGATTTGAGTGTAACTTTGGGTTTTATTAATATTGATTTATATATTAATTTAACATTTTATTATATTAATATTTAACTATAGTTAGTAACATGTGATAAGATGTTTTTTTTAATTATTTATATATAGGATGGACGAAATTTCATTATTTTAGATATATTTTCATCCATTACAATTTAATTTTAGTGAATTATTCATAAAATATCATCTTTGATATTAATGTATTGGAGTTAGAGATGCAGTGTAAATTAATATATGAACTAGAAATTGATTAAATGCAACTTTTTTCATTAAAAAAAATAAAGTTATTATATTTCCTCATGTTCAATATAATGACATTAAAATAATCCCTCTACATTATAAATACATTCCTAAATTAAATATATTATTCATATACCTTAATTTTTGTTGAATTAATGGTCTCTTCACCCCACACTGAGTTTCTTTTTTGTGGTCATTAACATTATAATCAAAATTTTCTATATCCAAATTTATTATTACTTGTACTTTATTTTTCTCCTCAATGTATATATTTTTAACTTCTCACTAATGTTATCCATTTATGGGAACCAAATTGTGTGTTATATTAGGTAAGAATTTTGTTTTCCACACCCCTTTTCAACGAATGTTTCATTATCTCTTTATATAATGTGGGTTTTCATGAAACCTACATTCTAATATTTAACCATTAATGACATGGATAAAATTTTTAGTAAACATTTTATTTAATTTGGTCACGAATTTATCTCCCGGAAAAATTATTTTAAATAATAATAATATTCACATATTTTTAAAGATGCAACACATAAATAAGAATGTGATACTATTAAAATATTATTATTTAAATATGATCATTGTAACTTGTACATTTAATTGGTAAGTATGAATAGGATTTTCCATATTATTTAATATATTTATAATAGACCTAATAGTCAAAAAATTAATTAAAAATTTTTAGCCGATAATAACTCTTATTTATAATGAAGTAATTTTATGATTCATGAAATTATTATTCCTCCAAAATGGTTATTTTTTTAGTGTATATTATTATTAATTTTATATAAATTTAGAAATTTTGATTTTTAAAAATGATTTAATTCTTGAAATGATCATATAAAAAATATATTTAGGTTGAACATTAAATTTTTTGAAAAAAGTTTACTATTTTGTAAAATAGTGAAAAACTGGTTTTATAAAAAAAATCTTTTCTCTGGATGTATTTACCATGTATTGGTTTTTTGAATTGATGTTAACATGTAATTGTTTAAATTTACTAAATCATAATTCCATTAATCCCATTTGGATTGATATTTTCCAAATATTTGTATAAAAAGGACTTCAAACATAAAAATTCTTTTTTTCTATAAATCTTTCTTTCACCTCATTTTAGGTATTTATTTTAAAATTTATTTATTTCACATAAAGTTATTGAATTTGATATATTTACTTCTTTATTTAATATCACAATTTCTAAATTTTAAATGATTTCAACTTAATTTTATATTGTAATGAATATCAACCTTAGTAAAAACAATTCTCACCATAGTATGGGTAAAATAAGTAGAACATAGTTAAAACAATGAGATAAATATTCAAAAAATCCATACACATGACAATAATTTATTAGGTCAGTAAAAGTTGACTAACCGAAAAAAACATTGAAACAATGGAATTTTGGATCCAATCGTCTTTGATGAAGACCCTTATAATATTTTATGAAAGGGAAATTCTATGATGCATCTTTATTTATTTTCACATAAATAGTATTTTATTACAATTGTAAACCCAATTAATTAAAATTTATAAATTAATTTTTTAATATAATATTTTTATTATGTTAATTTATATTCTATATTTTTTGATTAAAATATTGCCTTAAAATCTTACGCAACGCAGACACAATGCATCTGGATGTAGTAGAAAACTATATTGAATGATTTTAAAATCATAAAGAGTAATAGTTTTTCTAATATTTGATGTGTTTCTTTGATTTATTTATTATAAATATATTTTATTACAAATTAATTAAAATATTATATTTGACTTAAAATAAAATCCTTAATTTCTAAAATACAACTATGTCAATAGTCTAGAAAATGTCTTTAATTTCATCTTATTGGAAGATTATTTTATTAAATGATTTAATATTTATTAAAAAAATTATGTTTACCCAAGAGAAGCTGATATGATATAGAATTTCAAAAGAAAATCCACTAATGAGTAAATTTTTATTTTATTGTAACTTTCATGATCTGTAAATGCTAGGAAATATTGAGAAGGATTAACTTGTGTTCAAACTATGGGATAAGGGTTAACTAGTCACCTAAAACTTCATAAATTATATTATATTTGAGTATTTATACTATATATAATAATATATTAGAAAAATATAAAATTTCTACTATTGAAAATTAATATTAATTAATATTAATTTAATACATTGAATAATTTCATAATACCCCTCCCAAATATTATAGAAGGGAAACACCTCCTATAATTTATTCAAATATTTTTTTCCTTATATATCATATAATCCCAAACTAATATCATACAATAATAATTACTCATATCTTATATATTTTGGTAACTCAAAACTTCCATCATTTCAAGGATTTATGTGTAATCTAAATGGTGTTTCATAGCAAAGGGTTATAACTCTTAGCCGAGAACATTATAATTTATTAATTATACCACAACCTATAAGTCTATAATATCAGTTTTAAATTAATTAGTTAATAATATTCAATATAGTGAATACTTATTAAGATTATCTAAAATCCATTATCCACATCATTTCCATACCATGGGAAAAGAAAACATCACTAATGTGTACGTACGGAAAACCATCTCCACAAAGTGTTGTGATCATGTATTGATAACTTCATTATATTAAAAGTTATAAATTTTTATAAATGAATAAATATTATAAATATTAAATTATTAACAATATTTAGATGATGAAACCAAGATAAATGGTCAACAATTGTAACTACCGAACCAAAAAATTTATAAAAAATAAAATAGTCCACACTAAGAAATGATTTTTTAATAAAGAATTATTAAAAAATGACTGTTTAAATGTTATAAATGGATCAATAATTATATTATAAGTAATTATATAGTAATTTTATTGAAGTATAATAAATATATATATCTCATACAATAGCTTATAACTATTATTTATAAATTTGTACATGAGGTAAATATTTCTCATAACACTTTTTATTTCTCATGTATATAATCCGCACTCACTACATCATTCCATTTATTTATTAAGACCCCAAATTTTGAACCAATTTACAACACGATTTTAAAAAACATTCCCAATAATAAAATAAACATATTGAGAGATCTGATGTCTTTAAAATATTAGATACATAAGTAAAACATCATTAACATAGGCAAAACATTTTTATTTTAAACAGAAAATTGTTATCCTACTCCTATAAGACCTATAAAAATTTATGGGATATCCTATGGAAAAATACATGAATTAAAGAGTGAGTTAAAAGGCCTGGTAAGGGAATAAATATGGAAATAAATCATAACATGACATTCAAGTTGAATAACTTGATACCAAATATAGAATGATCATAGGCATGAAAACACTAAGTAAGGAAATGAAATAATATTATCATGAAATCACAATAACATGGAAATATTATAAATAAAGATTTTATATACAAATGTCAACGATTTATTGCAAGACAAAAAAATATAGTCCAACTGATATCATAATTATGGTATTTTCTTTCTAACCACAATAATAACATAGTGGGATTCGGTTAACCTCCATTTCAACATACATAATTTATTTATAGGATATCCACAAAAATATAATTCATTGTGTTCTTATGATAACAACCCATACACAATGCATAGTGTGCTTAGGATAACCTCACATGCACCATTAATCGCTTTCTTATGATATCTTCCTTTTCACTATACATGGAATCTTCTGTTACATTAATATTACACAATTTATTTGAGTTAAATAATAGACCCATAAATTAAAACATATTATTTTCACCTTCGTAATATGTATAAGAATATGTGATCCAAAAATGGAAAAAGAATCTATAAATAAATCATAATGATGATAAAATCCATGAGAAGAAAGTTGGTTTTAAAATCAATTCATAATTATTAATTTAATATTATATCATATGGATTCCAAGGTTATGACGAAATAAAACAATTTAGAGATTATGTTTTTTTTCAAAAATAGATGTTTTAATTCAACATGTTTCTTTCAGTTTATAACATAATTATGAAAAAAAGTTCAAATAAATATAAATAAAAGTAACTACATAGGTGATTTTATTTGAAATTAGTGACCATAAATTTCAAGAATAAAACAGAAAAATGATTTCATTTGAAACCATTATTGAACTCGAAAATAGTTTTCATGATATAAATATGTTTATTTATAAAAACAATAAATCTCAAAAACAATAATGTGGGTAATACTTGATATGATTGTAGATGTAAAGAAACCATAAAATAGATTGAAAACAATGTAAAATCATTGAAGGGATATTAAAATTGTACTTTAATCACACAATAAATGTTATGTAACAACCCAAGCTTCCATGGTACGCTTCTCTTTGAATATTACAATAGCGTGTGTTATACAAAACATTGAGTTCTAATATACCACAACAAATTAAACTAGCTGTTGTGAATAGTAATACCTAGTTTATGAAATTTTATAAATTTTATCATTCAAAATGGACTTCATTTTGGGATTCGGGATATTGAAATTATCTTAGGGTGAATTTTTTGTTTTTTTCTGAAAACATTCATTTTTTAATGAATAGTGAAAAACACTAAGTTGTTGTTTAAAACAGAATTTTTATTGAAATAATTATTTATTTTATTTAAATTTATTTTAGGTCAGAATGGATACATAGTACCTATATGAGATCAATGTAATTCATTTGATTCAGTTTATAATAATTTTAGATATATAAAAATTTTATTAAACTATTTACCATCTTTTACCTACCTCCTAGGAGCATTTGAAAATTTACATAAAACATAATTTTACAGCTTTTGTGAGTTGAATTTTAAAAATATGAGAGACACGGATAATATAAAGTGGTAAAATGTGGTTCAATAAGATAAAAATATTTTTTTATGAATAGTAACTTTAAACTTTTATTTGCGACGGTTAAAAGTAAATAGAGTAATTAAAGATAAAAATGATATTATTGTTACCTTAACACATTTCTTAATTCTATTGGATAAGTTTTATTCAATCAAAAACAACCTTAGTAATAAAATATGATCCTTTAGGTCCAGTTGGCATCGATTAAGACATTTATTATTATTTTATTTAAAGAAGAGTTAAAAGAGTTAAAATCAATGTTTATTAACTAAACCATTTTTAATATATGGTTATACATAAGATAAATTCGACTATAAATATTCATTGGAAAGATAAAACGATTTCCTACATAATGGTATTTTATTTATAATTTTCAGACATTAAATAAGATTATTTATTTGTGACACAATGATGATGCAGTAATTACATTATTAATAAAATATTAAAATAATTGATATTATAAATATACAAATAATGTAATTTGACACTTTTTATGAATTAAACTAATTTTAAGGTAAATATGACATGTTATGGTTGATTAAATGTATTTTTTTCTATGTAATAATACCTTGATGAATTAAAAAAAACAAAATAGAAAATAGTGTCAAAATTGACATAAAATAGTTTATAAAACAAATATTATATTACTAATTGATATAATAATCCTAAAAATATACATTTCGGCCAAAGGAATTATATAATTATATATATATAATTAGTGAACCACTTGAAGTTATCTTGGTAGTTTATAGTAAGTTTATTAACCATATAATATAAAAATACAAGAGACAAGTTAAATGTCAAACTAATTAACTAAGAGTTAAATCTGTAAGATAAGGTTAATATAGTGACCCAAACCTGTCTAAAACCTATTGGTTGAGTGGTTTTCGACCCATAACCTCATTATCCCCAAATTAAACTAATTTTGAGCCATTTTAAACCGAATATAAATTTATTATAAAATAATATTGTATGTTTTTTCTAAGGTCCCCTCACCCCTCTTATAAAAGCGCACTCCCCCTTTCCTCAAATTCACAGCTTCAAATCCTTTTAGCTCAGCCAAACCCTACCCAAATACCATATAAACTATCCTCCCTTCATCTTAGAGGCCATCCTTTAGTCATAATGACAACCTAAGGATCCCTTTTTATCAAATCAAAAAGGTAGAACCCTAAGAAGAGGTAAATATTTGATCACCTCTTTCAAGTTCTTTTCTTCTTTCACTTCTTATTTCTTTGTTGTTTCTATTATAAAATAATAACTTCAGTATATTATATATATTGTGATGTTATTAAAAATATGGTACAACCATATTCATTTTTATATCCATCCTTTGAATGACATGTCAGCATACGTGCGTGCGTACAACTTACTGTCTCCACGTCGTGGTGTAATTGTTATTCAATGCATTATTATATTGATGGGTATAATAATGATGTATAATTGATGTAAATAACAAATATAATAAGATAATTATTCTTTATATATTATATACCATCCAATTATATATTATTTTAATATCAAAAGAATGATATTGTCGCTCTTGCGTACGTAAGGATTACCTTCTCCACGATCGCGATAAGATTCCTTTCCCATTGTATCCATTCAAGAATAATATTAATTAGATCATTAAAAATAATATTTAAAGACATGATATCACTAAATATATTAATAAGAAACATACCATACATAAGAAATATGACTTACATAATGAATCATATATAGGAAAATGAATCAGTTAACACCCAAAACGACGATAATGCCATGATATAATTAAAAAAGAAATGTTAAAAGATCATATATTATATAATTTTAATGTATAAGATTCTTGTATAATTTAATAAGAATTATTTCACCATTATATTGGAGGTTAAACTACCCTTGACCAAGGAAATGTACAAGGTAATACTTAATTTTGAAAATAACTTCATTATCCGAGGTTTTTTATACGTAGTTATCTACTCAGATCTCTATATCATTTACATCCATATTTCTTAAAAAGTTATTTCAAAACATATTTACTATTTAATATACAATTTGTTTAAGTAATTTATACCATTATCTAACCTTATATGTTTTGGAAGGAATCTTTTTGTCGTTTTCCAAACAGGGTACTTTATGACCTTTTTCAACAAAAGTAAGGTAAGAGCATTTTTTAAACTTATACGATGGGTGAAACTATTTTCCTCTATTGTAACATAGATTAATCTCACCTTACAAGCTTATAAGAATACTTTCAAAAATAATTTTTTTCCCATAATTACCTGAATTTTAAATGATTTCAAAATAGAAAGAGATATTTCTCTAAAAAAGGTTTTGATTTCATCTATGTTTATATCCTTTGATGGATTTCAAGATTATTTGAAGTAGAATTATTTTGATAAAAACGTCCATATTATATTGAAGGTTTTGTGATATGTTTGACATTGGATGTTTTATTTTTACAAATTTAATGTTTTATGGATAAATTATTGACACTTCGTATGCTAGTTTTAATATGAATGTGTATGTTATGTTTAAACATTTTCATATGAGAATGCATTGGATTTAGTAACTGATGGGTTTAGCCCAATATTTCTCCTCGATGCATCGGTAGTTCTCATGATACAAACAAGTGTATTGGCACAAGGCCTTGTAAAAATATTATTTGTAGTTTTGGCACAAGGCCTTGAATGTGTGGTTATGATGTCTGAAATTTTGCATTCCCTCATTATGAAAGTCTTTATTGATATTGCATGTGATTATTCGAGTAGTATATTATCCATGTAAATAATTAAATGGAATTATTTTGATTTTATATTTTCCATGTTATACAGAAGATCAAGTTTATTATGATTTTGTTTTAGTCGTATACATTTACTTAAATTTTTATGCTTATTTATGAGAGCTTCCACTATATTGTTATCCTTACGGAGCATCTGAGCTCACCCCTTTCTATGTTTTATTTTTCCTAGGATATGAAGAATAATTTTATGAATGATCTGTAGGGATAGTCTATGGGATCTCAGTGTTTTCTATTGAAACATTTTTGTTTTAGTTTTCCATTTTATGTTGTATTGTAAACCTTATGAATGTATCTAGTACATACAAGGCTACTAAATAACCGGTTTTTCAGGACATGCTCTTTTGTGATCATGCCAATGATACATAATAATGAACCGAATATGGATAACAAGGGTCGGGGCATTACAATTAGTATCAGAGAAATTTAGTACAATACTTTGAATCTAGATTTATATAATCTCTGATTAGAGCACATTACCCGAAGATAGACCTTCAGGATTAGTATAGAAGAACTTCCTAGAATTTTGGTAATGAAGAGATTTTGTGAGTTTTCCAAGCAGTACATCTCTGTCTGGATACGATCAGGTAGAGGCGGATCTGGCACAGATGTGCCTAGGGGTAAAAGTCAAAAACACCACTTTGAGCTAGACTCAAATGGGAACTGGAGCATGACAACGGTCCTTTCTGTACTCTTGGTTAAGACACTCCCGAGAGATATTCTTAGGATAATTATTATTTTCATCAAAAACCATTATGAAGGGTTTATGAGTATATTATTCCTCAAAGAAAACATTTATATTATTATGGATTATATCCATAAATGTTTTAGTTTATGTTAAGTGTTTTAAAATTTTGGAATTATTTATTATAATTCATAAAATTATCTAGTTTATGCCATTTTTTGAAATGGAGCCTAGTGGGAGGAATGGAAACTGTATCAACAGATGTAATCCATGTAGGTATTTCCCTCCTACTCAAGATAATTATAGTGTAGTTGTTGATACAATAGGTGATAATCAGCTTCTCACTATAATGGGACAACTCACTCAGGTAAATAATAATAACCATACCTGTATAGGGTACCCAGATCCATAGTGTGGAGGATCAATGTTCGATCACATCATGAGGAAACAAACACCAACATTAAATGGGGGTAAAAATCCACTAGTAGTTGGGTAATATATAAATTATTTAGAGAAAATATTTCATGCCTTGGGGAGTAGCCAAAGGTAAAAAGACGTTATGGAAGTTTACCGCCACACTGGAGATGCTAATCAATGGTGTTCATTGATTCAAAACACAAAGTAAGATGATGATGTATCAAATATGTAATGGAGGGATTTTCAAGAAATTTTCATTGAAAAATACTTTCCCCATGACCATCATGCTGATATGGAAAGACAATTTCTATGTCTGAGTCAAAAGGAGGATGACAATGTCGCAAAGTTTGAAGCTAACTTTACAAGGTTATCAAGGCATGTTACAGATTATATACGTAACCCAAGAATTAAGATTGGTCATTTATTTTATGGTTTAAAACCATTTCTTCATCGAGCATTAGTCTCAAAATCCTTCTCGTCTTACGAAGATATTGTCTCATGTGCTATCAAGACAGAAAAATAATTCTCTATGTCTTATGACTTTAAAGAAAATCAAGAGAAAATGAGATCTTCCTAACACTCAAGAAATGTAAATAAGGGGAACAAGGAAAAAGTTGAATATCCATCCTGCAATAAATTAGTAAAGAAGCACCCTCGCACTTGCCTGAAGGGAAAGGGAGTCTGTTACAAGTGTGGTGAAGAAGGCCACCAAGTTTCTGATTACAAGGGGAAGAAAGAGGCTGTCGATGTTGAATTCAACAATTGTAGAGAAAGGGGGAATTATTCAAATTAATTTACTAATCACCAAGGAAAATCAACTCATAAAAACCCAAAGTATCAAGGCCAAGCTTAAGTGATCACTACTGCTACGTTTGAAGCTCCGAAGGATGTAGTGACAGGTAATTTAATGGTTTCCTCAAGTTTAGAAAATGATTTATTTGATTCTGGATCATCTCATTGTTTCCTACGATCCCAGTTTCCTAAGAAAATTAGATATTTATAATTTGATTTAATAGGGGAGTTATCAGTAAAAACTCCTAAGGAAAGTATCATTGCAACAATGTTTTGTTAATCAGTCCCTATTAAGGAACATAAAAGTTATTTATCTGCTAATCTCATCATCATACCCATGATTGAATTTGATATAATTATTGGTATGGATTATCTTTCAGTCCATGATTCAAAAATTTAATTTAAGAAGAGGTAGGTTATGATTTTTTATGATGATGATAAATAACACCTTATCTTTAGAGAAGAATGATCACCAGCTGATTATTATCTAGATCCACACCCAGTAGCTCAACTAAATTCAATTATTGGGAAGGAAGAGACTGAAATTATTGTGGGTGAGGAAATGAATGGTCAAATAGAAGATGTACCTATTGTATAATAATATGATGATGTGTTTCCATAAGACTTACCTGGACATCCTCCAGAATTATAGATTGAGTTTTCCATTGATTTAATTCCTGGATCAAGACCCATTTCGAAGACCCCTTATAGAATGGCCACTATAGAATTAGTGGAACTAAAGAAACAATTAGAGGAATTGAGTAATAAAGGATTTATTCACCAAAGTGTTTCTCTATGGGGATCCCCTGTACTTTTTTTTAAGAAGAAAGATTGATCTATGAGGTTGTGCATTGACTACAGGGAGATCAATGCTATAACAAAAAAGAACAAGTATCCCCAACCTCACATTGATGATTTATTTGACCAACTTCATGGAGCTCAACAATTTTCAAAGATTGAACTTTGATATGGATATCATCAGTTGTGTGTGAAGAAGGAAGACATTCCGAAAACAACATTTCGAACCAGGTATGGGCATTATGATTTTACAGTAATGCCTTTTGGATTGACTAATGCGCCATCTATTTTCATAGATCTAATGAATAGATTTTTGAAGTAGTATCTTGATTAATTTGTTGAGGTATCTATTAATGATATCTTGGTATACTCTAAAAGCTACGAAGATCAAGAAAATCACATGTGCATTATCTTGAAGATTATTAGAAGACATGAATTTTATGGGAAGTTTGGCAAGTGTGAATTTTGGCTTCCCGATATATCTTTTCTTGGCCATATTATCTCAAATAATGGAATATGTATTGATCCTTAAAAACCAATGCAATCAAATAATGGACATCAATAATTAGTATAACCGAGGTATGCAGTTTTATTGGTTTAGCAGGTTATTATCGGTGTTTCATCCAGAATTTTTCCCGATTGGCTAACCCATTAACCAAGCTTACACATAAAGGGATAAAATTAGTTTGGAAAAAATAGTATGAAATTTTTTTTGATGAACTGAATAGAAGCTTTGTTAATGATCTTATATTGGATATACCATCGGGGAGTGATGTGTTTGTTATTTATAGTGATGCATCAAATAAAGGAATTGGTTTTTTTATGCAGAATGATAAAGTTGTTTCCTATGCATCACGACAGCTAAAAATCCATGAGAAAAACTATCCTACTCAAGATCTTGAATTACCAGTTGTAATATTTTCTTCAAAGATATAGAGACACTATCTCTATGGTGAAAAAAGTGAGATTTATACTGATCAAAAGAGTTTGAATTATATTTTTTCACAAAAATAACTCAACATGAGGCAAAAGAGATGTCTTGAACTACTCAAGGATTATGATTTCACGATACACTACCACCAGGGGAAGGAAAATAAGGTGGAAGATTCTTTGAGCAGAACTGATAATGGATTTTTGAACAAGTTGAGAGTTGAAAGGGATCCAATTTTCATGGATATAGTAAAGATGGATATGGGAATAACCATGAAAGGTGAAACATCAATTTTTTTTAAAATGGTTTCCAAACCATCTATACTAGAAAGGATAAAAATTTCTCAAGCTAATGATGAGAAGTTTCAAAATATGATTAAAGCTGTGAATAACAAGAGATTGAATGACTTCATATATGAAGGTGGAATTTTAAAATTTGGGAAGAGACATTCTGTTCATGATATACCTGATCTGAAAAGGTAATTTTTAGATGATGCTCATAGCTCCAATTTCTCTATACACCCTGGTGGCACCAAAATGTATAGAGATTTAAAGGAACATTTTTGGTGGGACAAAGTTAAGAGGGAGATTTCTGATTTTGTGTCAAGATGTATGGTTTTTCAATAAGTGAAAGCTGGAAGGCAACATCCTGGAGGAGTCATGCAACCTCTTCCCATACCAGATTTTAAATTGGATAATATTATGATGGAATTTTTCATGGGACTACCAAAGAATCCTAGAAGGAATAATACAATATGGGTCTTTATTGATCATCTTACCAAGTCAGCACATTTTCTTGATATAAGAGATGATTTACCACTTAAAAAGTTTATCAAGACTATATATTAAAGAAGTTGTGGGACTTCATGGAGTGCCTCTATCGATTGTTTCTGATCGTGATCCACATTTTACATCATGATTTTGGAAAAGTCTTCCGAAAGCCCCAGATACTGAACTTTGATTGAGCACTGCCTACAACCCTCAAAATGATAGGAAATCATAATGGACTATTCAAAACATAGAATACATGTTGAGATCTTGATCACTTGACTTTCAAGGTATGTTGGATCAATATTTACCTCTGGTAGAATTTTCATATAAAAATAGATTCCATTAAAGTATTCAGATGGAACCATATGAAGTGTTATATGAAAAGAGATGTTGCACACCAACTTGTTGGGATGATGTTGGTGAAAGAAAACTCATAGGCCCAAAACTTGTTGAGGAAATAATGGAAATGGTGAAAGTAATCCAAAACCACATTAGAGCAGCTCAAAGTAGGCAGAAGAGCTCTGCTGATAACTGAAGGAAGGATTTGGAATTTCAGGTAGGGGATCATGTTTTCATGAAGGTATCTCTATGGAATAGAGTTATACGATTTCGTAAGAAGGGTAAATTGATTCCTAGGTACATTGTAACTTTCTAAATTCTAGAATGAATTGGGGTTGTATCTTACCATTTGGAAATGCCTCCAAGCCTCTCCGAAGTTCATGATGTGTTCCATGTATCACTATTTAGAAAATACATGCTTGGCCCAATGCATATGCTCACCTATGAAGAATTAGAACTGGTACCTAATCTCTCTTATTGTAAAGAGCCCATCAAGATTCTTGATACAAGAGAAAAGGTGATGAGAAACCGGACGACTCGTCTGGTAAAAGTTCTATAGAGAAACCATAAGATGGAAGAGGCAACGTGGGAACCCGAGGAACTTTTGATGAAGAACCAGCTGAGTCTTTTTATGCATAAATATTCTAGAAATTTTGAGGATGAAATTATTTGAAGGAGGGGAGAATGTAACACCCCAATCTTCCATGGTATGCTTCTCTTTGAATAATATAATAGCATGTGTTCTACGCAACTTCGAGTTCTAACATACCACAACCAATAAAACTAGCCCTTGTGCATAATAATACCCAATTTTTCAAATTTTATAAATTTTATCTTTCAAAATGAACTTCATTTTTTTATTCGGAATATCGAAATTATCTTAGGGTTAATTTTTTGTATTTTTTTTGAAAACATTCAATTTTTAAGGAATAGTGAAAAACACCGAGTCATACTTTAAAACCATATTTTTATTTAAATAATTTTTTATTTTATTTAATTTTATTTTAGATCAAAATGGATACATAATTCCTATATTAGTTCAATGTAATTCATTTGAGTCAGTTTATAATAATTTTAGATATATAAAAATTTTATTGAACTTTTTACCGTCTTTTACGTACCTCATATGAGCATTTATAAATTTATATAAAACATAATTTTACTGCTTCTGTGAGTTGAATTTCAAAAATATAAGAGACATGGCTAATATCAAGGAGTAAAATTTGGTTCAATAAGATAAAAATAATTTTTAGTGAATAGTGACTTTTATATTTTATTTACCACTGTTAAAAGTAAATACGGTAATTAAATGTAAAAAGGATATTATTATTACCTAGAAACATGTCATAATTATATTTTATAAGTTTCATTTGACAAAAAAAACCTTAGTAATAAAATATGATCCTTGAGGTCAACTAGGATTAGATTAAGACATTTATTATTATTTTTATTTAAGGAAGAGTTAAAAAAGGTAAAATCAATGATTAATAAATAAACATTTTTAAATATAAGGTTATACATAAGATAAATTCAACTATAAATATTCATTAGAAATCTAAAATTAGTTCCTACACAATGGTATTTTATTCGTAATTTTTATACATTAATAAATTTAATTTATTTATGACACAATGATGATGCATTAATTACATTATTAAAGAAATATTAGAATTATTGATATTATAAATATCCAAATAAATGTAATTTGAGTCTTTTTATGAATTACACTAATTTTATAGGTTAATATGGAATTTTAGGGTTTATGAAATGAATTTTTTTCATAGTAATAATGCTGTTATAAATTTAACAATAACAAAATAGAAAATAATGTCAAAAATTGAAATAAAAGAGTTTTTAAAATAAATATTATATTATTAATTGAAATAATAATCCTAAAAATCTAAAGCTTGTCCAAATGATTTATATAATGATACTTATATCATTAAATAACCACTTGGTGTTCTCTTGGTAGTTTATAGTAATTTTATTAACCATATAATATAAAAATACAAAGAGACATGGTAAATGTCAAACTAATTAACTAAGAGTTAAATCTAAATGATAAGATTAATATAGTGACCCGAAACTCAATAAAACCTATTGGATGAGTGGTTTTCAACCCATACCCACATTATCCTAGAAATAAATTTATTTTTAGCCACAATAAACCGAATATGATTTTATTATAAAATAATACTTTAAGTTTTTTCTAAGGTTCCCCCCACCCCTCTTATAAAATGGCACACCCCCTTTCCTCAAATTCACAACTAAAAAGCCTCTTGGATCGGCCAACCCCTACCCAAATACCCTATTAACTATACTTCCTTCATCCTAGAGTCCTTAATTTAGTCATAAATATAACCTAAGGAGCTAGTTTGATCAAATCGTAATGAAGAACTCGAAGTAGAGGTAAATATTACATCACCTCTTTCCAGTTCTTTTCTTCTTTCACTTACTCTTTCGTTGTTATTTCTATTCTAAAATAATAACACCAGTATATTATATATACTGTAATCTTATTATTAATATGGTGCAACCATATTCATTATTATATCCATCCTATGAATTACATGTCACCATAATTGCATACGTACGACTTACCATCTCCACGTCTTGGTGTAATTGTTATTCCGTACTTTATTCTTTGGATGGTTATAATAATGATGTATAATTGATGTAAATAATAAATATAACATGATAATGATTCTGTATTTATGATATAACATCCAATTATATATTATTTTAATATAAAAAAATGATATTGTCTCTCATGCATACGTAAAATTTACCGTCTCCACGAATGTGATGAGATTCATTCCACATTGTATCCATTCAAGAATAATTTTCATTATATGATTAAAAAATAATTTTTAAAGATTTGGTATAATTCTGGATATGAATAAGAAACATCACTTCCATTACAAATATGAATTACATAACAAAGCATATAAATGAAAATGAATCAGTTAACACTTAAAACGACGCTAATACTAAGATATTATTAACAAAGAAATGTTAAAAGATCATATATTATATCATATTAATGTATATGAATCTTGTATATTTTATTAATAATTATTTCACCATTTTAAAGGAGGTTAACCTACCCTTGACCAAGTAAAAGTACAATGTAAGTGTTAAATTTGACAATCTCTTCATTATCCAAGGTTGTTTATATGTAACTATCTATTAGGATCTCTTTATCATCCACATCCATGTTTCATAAAAATGTATTTGAAAACATTTTCACTTTTTACAAGATAATGGGTTAAAGTCATTTATGCCCTTATTTGACCTTGTAGGTTTTGGAAGGAATCTTTCTGTCCTTTTCCGAACAAGGTAATTTATGACCTTTTTCGACAAAATTTAGGTAAGAATGTTTTCTTAACTTATGTGGCAGGTGCGGCTATTTTCGGCCGCTATAACATCGTCAAATATTCCCTTACAAGCTTATAAGTATATTTTCAAAAATAAATGTGATCTTTTAAAATTTCATAAATTTTAAATGATTTTAAAACAGAAATATATATTTCTCTAAAAAGGTTTTGATTTCATCTATGTCAGCATCCTTTGTTGGATTTCAAGATTATTTGAAGTTGATTTATTATGATAAAAAACTTCCAAATTATATTGAAGGTTTTGTGATATTTTTTATTGTTGATGTGTTATTTTTACACCATTAATGGTTTATGGATAAAGTATTGACATTTTTTATGATAGTTTTAATACTAATATTTATGTTATGTTTAAACCTTTTTATATGTGGAATGAATTGGACGTAGTAAGTGATGAGTGGAGCCCTCTATATCTCCTAGATTCATCAGTAGGTATCATGAGAAAAACTAGTGTATTGGCACAATGCATTTAAAAAATATTATTTTTATTTTTGGCACAAGACTTTGACTATGTTGTTATTATGTTTGGTATTATGCATTTCATCATTATGAAAGTGGAAACTGATATTTCATGTGATTATTTGACTAGAAGAATATCCAAGTGAATAATTAAATGGAATTATATTTATTTAATCTTTTCCAGGTTATTCTGAAGATCAAGTTTAAAAGTCTTTGGTTTTAGTCTTATACATTTCCTTAAATGTTTATGCTTCTTTATGAAAGCTTCCGCTATATTATTATCCTTACTAAGCGTTTGAGATCACCCATTTCTATGTTTTATTTTTCCCAGGATGCGAAGAAGCATTTTGTGACTAATATACAGGGATATTCAATGGGATGTTAGTGTTGTATATGGAAACAATGTTGTTAATGTTTTCCATTTTATGTTGTAATGTAAACATTATGAATGTATCTAGTACTTCCAAGGATACTAAACTAATCGGTCTTTCCTGATTTGATCTTTTGTGATCATGAAAATGATATGTAATAATGAAACGACTCAAGGTAATTGGGTTCGAGGCATTACATGTTAATTGTACAATGAAAATTTTTAAATAAAACATATAAATATATAACATGGATGATATACTTGAGAATAAGAAATGGTAAAATGATAAAAAAAAAGAGTGCATGTTACCAAAATTCAACAATGGTGGTTCATGGGATCTCATATGGATTGAGAAACATTATAATAAAGACACATTGAAACAAATATATAATTAATTTTAAGTTAAAATACCATGAATTAAGATAATCCATGAGATTATATATCCAATTGGAAGTAAAAAACTATTTATAATGGATTATGTGGATAAAAAAAAGAAAATGTGTCTCAATGAAGGGAATTTTAAGACATAATCCTTATAGTATATTGTTTTTTAAATCCAAAGTCATGGTAAGAATAAAAATCACATGGTACTATAAATAACATTCATTAAATAAAATATTATGTAAAAATAAATTATTTTTATCTATTAAAAATATAAAAAAATAAATTAGTCTACGAAATTAAATCATTTTTTAATGTAAATACACTAAGATTAAAATCATTTCCAGTGCTTGAAATTACTATACACTTGAACATAACATGTTGAATAATTAAATTTTTTTGTTAGGTATATAAATAATAAAATTATTCATCCATTTTGTATTTTTAAAGTCTATTTATTATCATGTGGTGCTTATTTTGATTTTTAAATTTTCATATGTCAGTAACATGGGTTTGTTTTGTGAATTTCATCATAAATCTTTCAGTTTATTAACAAAAATAAAGGGTTTTGTAAAATAACTTTATGATCTCATTATTTTTTTATTTTATGTCCTTTTAATTCCATTACAACAATACTTATATATTATAAAATTTTTTATAAATGTTTATCGCAAAATAGATCTAAATTTAAAATGCGACAATAATAAGTCCTCTTACGGTGGTAAATGTGAATTTAACTATTTATTATTTAAATTATTTATATAATTCCATATATTATCATTATATAAAATTAATCGTGTGAAAAATATAATATTACATAACTAAATCACCTCTTTGATCCTTTTATTTACTATGGGGATGGAAAAGTTAACATGTTATTAATGGAGGTGGTTTGATGCACACTTACATAAAGATGTATTTGTTTTTTTGAATTAATTTAGATGAAATTATTAAATATATATTCCATTAGTTTTATAAATTTTCATCATAGTAAAAATATATATCACATCATCATTGATAAAGGGTACATGCTTGGTTAATAAAAATAAAATAACTTAGAAAAATTGGACTAAGAGTATTTCCATTTCCATAGATGTTCAACCTAGGTTAACTCGTTAAGAAACTCTAACATGGTCCATTTTTTATACAAAATCATAAAATGAATATGGAGGGTTTTTAGAATTGACTTTTAATTTTTTTTATTTATCTATGATTGGGTAATGCATTTATAAATGTGACGGATGTGGTATCCTTTTACAAGTGATTACAAGAAAATGTTTTTAAAACACATTATGTATCAATAATGTCAACCCACCATTCAGGGGAAAATGATCCAAAAATAGAATATAATGAATTATGGATGTGAATAAATCCTATAATACCAACACCATTAAATATTAAACCTTCCATTAACATGTTCTATCCACTCTAAAAATATTTTAACAACTTTTAACATAATTTATCCATATAGTGATGACACCACATTGAACAATGGAAACTAAATTCATGGAATATATTTTAAATGGATTTAACTAATAATTTTAATATAATAATTTTAAATATTTAAATGGTTTTATTAAATAAAAATTTAATGATTTAGTGGAATTTATTTTTAGTATTAGTATACATAACATGTGAATCCATGTTTTAATAAAAATTGTAATTTTATACATAAGATTTTTTAGTATAAAATTATGATTGATATTTATTCCATGGATATTAAAATTATAATTATTCTAAAATAAATATTTAATTTACTTTAAAATAATTTTAAAATACAATTCAACTATTTAGAAATTTTATAAAAATAAACATAAAAATAATAATTTCATTAAAACATTGGCTAAATTTTATATGATGTTAGCTGTTTGTTTTATAAATCAAAATATTATTCGAAAATATTTAATTTAGCATTATATGAAATATTATTTTTGAAAAGGTGTTCCAAAATCATTCAAGGAAGTATTTTATAATAACATCAAAAATTGATAGTATTAGTAAAATTGGTATAATTCAAAATTCACATAAAATACAATTATTTAAAAAAAATGAAAAAAATCATTTTGTATTAAACTATAAAATATAAACAAAAAAATGATTTCAATTTTTCTTCAAATTAAATTTATATAATTTCCTATATTAACATTCAATTAATATTTTAAAATATATTGAGATACTATTTTTATAGGATGTTAAATTTTCAAAAATACAAGTTTTTCCTATTCAAAATATTTATAAGTCACTAAAAATGTATAGCAATTAAATATATATTATATCTTTTTAAATAGTTTTTTAAGATTAATATAATTAGACTTATTTGATAAAAATTACATCGAATAAAAAATCTTGATTCTTAATAAGACAAATTAATTAGGTAAATTTGAATAAAATAACCCATATATATATATAAACTAATATATTTAATAATTCAGTTTCTATTATTCAAAACTACTGATTCGGTGTATAGGTTTTAACAGTCTAAACGTATCTTTATATTTTATTTGTCATGTACAGATATCAATTAGACATATTTTACATAATTATAGGAAACAATATAATAAAATATTTTTTTGTCCACTATGTATTGAATTTATGGTTCACTGATGTCATTTATCATGATTTTTATAATTATTATTGGGAGTTAAAAAACCATCTACATGTATCTCTTTCATGTTATTTTTATTCAGATATTAACAAATTTTTAAGGGTTTATTATCTCATAATGTCATCTTTGAAACATATGATATATTATAAACCTTTCTTATTGTATTAGGTGCATCTTATGACCCTTTGATATATTTTGTGACGAATTACCTTATACTTGTGGAATTAAATGTTTCGTTTTGATTTTTTATTTCATGGTAGTAATGTTTCAAAAATTTCCCATGTTGTATGTCTTTGAATGTTACAATATCATTTTACCTGTATTCACTATGATTAAATATCTTTAGAAGTGATTATGTGATCAACATCTCCCAAATATTATATATTTGTTTGATCAAGATATGACAAGAGATAATGTTATTGTATTTCATTATCCTCTATTTATATAATCGTGATACAAAAAGAATGTTTTTAAGGAAAAGAGACTATGATGTTCTATTTGGTTGGGAATCTTTTCATCCATTGTAATATTTTATTTAAAATTTGTTCAAGAACTATTTAACTATTCTTTAAATGATTAATAAAGACATTTTTTACCAATTGTTTTACTTTATATAAAAATTAATAAAAACATATTATTTTTATTTTCTGAATGAGGTACTTTTGGCATTGTATTATAAATGTAAAAATAATTTTTCCCCATACACAACATGAATGGAATTCCCTAAAATCATGACTACTCTTTTCTTTGAAGATCCCATTACATGTTTCTATCTTTATTTTACAATAATATATTTTCCCTAATCCTTTTTAATTATTCCAATATGAAATAAATGGTGTGAAAATGAAAATTATATTTTCCTTAAGAAGTATTCATGTGTTATTTCAAAAGAAGTTTTTAAAATATGATAATATCTATTGATATTAACTATGCTTTACCAGTTAAATGATTCAATGATATCATCCATAATATTACAATGTATTTTTTGTAGTCATGATGATAAAATATTGTTTAAACCCTTTTTCTTTTCCATTTTCTATGTTATATTAAATGATAAATTACTTCTTAATCATTTATGATACATATCAATAGATTATGATTATTTGATGATTGGTTCTGTTATATCTGTCTAATACATTATGAAAAAAGTAATTTTTTATGAGATCAAAGGTTATAGATGAGGTAATCCCATGTACCACCATGATATTTTTTGAATTTTTTTTAATATATTTAGTCATTGTGATTTTTTGTGTTACACACAAAACTTATTTTATCTTGTTTTACACATAATACTAAGATTTCATATTGTTAGACACAATATCATGTTTAGAAAGTGTAACATGTAACACATAGTTAATAAGAAATGTGACAAACAATTAAAATATTATTCTTAAATTGATAATTATAAACGAGGTTTTGGAATGACAGATATTAATATGAATAACTGATTTATGAAAATATGGTTGACACATGCATATAAAATTAATTATTTGGAAAAAATTTAATAGATTGGAGAAAAAAATAGTTTTAAAGTAAAGAAAACCATTTACTGATAAAGAAATATTGCAATAAAATGTTTTTTATCTCAATAAAATAAAAAACTATTTTTTTTTTAAAACTATAAAAACATTTATATAGTATATATTCAAAAAAAAATTAACAACAATATTATTTTTTATGACCTGAACAAATGGGGCCTAGGTCGTAACTATCCCAATCATACCTCCAATATCAAAGGGTATGGTGTCAAGTACTGAGTATACACATCAGGAAAATTAGAGGCCTTAGCATATGGCACCTATATTGATGAACTCATGAAAATTTAGTTAAATAGTTCAGATATATTAGTAACTAAAAAATAAATGCATGCATGAATCTATCCCATAACCGTATTAGTCCAGAGTATTAAATGTGTATAAGGAATAAATAAAAGCCACCAAAAATATTAAATGAATTTAATTGTTTAAAAAGTATGGGACTAATGTCAAATGAAACAATCATAAATCTATTCATTCATGCACCGAAAAACACCTCGGTTGGTCCTACTCACTAATCTATGCTTACTCTAGGTTATCCAAGGACTTCATTGAAAAGAATATCATATAAGAAGACAGAAAATATGGAAGAAAACCATGTTAAGGGGTGATTATAACAATACATAATAGATTCCCTAAATACCCAAAAAAGGGACAAAATGAAATCCAACAATCTATAAGACCTAGCAAGACGGTAGCCAGAAGATATAGAAACTCTATATGAAAAAAACATGGATGTACATTACTAGTCTGCTCAACCCACATGGGGTGTCAATCGAGATACGATGCAACCCCAAAAGCACTCCAATAATGAACCAACATGTACTCGTCTCATACATCATGTATCACGAGGTTCTGAACTCAAATCCATCTACAAGATTCTACTTGAGGAACTTTAGATATCAGTTTAACATGAAGATATAATCCACAAGATCTTTT
The DNA here is from genome assembly GCA_963277665.1 of Viscum album. NCBI lineage: Eukaryota > Viridiplantae > Streptophyta > Magnoliopsida > Santalales > Viscaceae > Viscum > Viscum album. The sequence continues at coordinate 1,208,731,236 of OY728162.1, forward strand.
ATACTAGATAAAATTCTTCTAATAGATATACTCCATCTATAACAACCCCTCCAATATTGATGGAATATATGACAGAACATGCTTAATAAAAAAATGCTCTAGGTCCAAATATAGTTTCCAACAATAGAGGTAATGTCATCATTATCCTCTTCCCCATGAAATATCTTAGGAACCCTTGAGGATATTCACACCCCTATCCACTACACAATGTTGAGGGAGATTTACTCCATCCCATACACCCTGTTGTTCATCTCTAAATATATAATGTGACAGATGAAATACCAACACCTCACTATTATCATGATGTTGATGGAGTAATAACTTATAACCATCTTGAGAAACCATTATATTAAACATAGAGAGAGTATTTAACCTCACCACATCGAGGGAGAACAATCTCTTAACCATGTATCTAAAATAATAAGTATACGGGACACCTCCCCAAAACTGTGTTCCACTGTAGAGGGATCTCCGACTCCAATGGAGGACCTGCTCCCCTATTCTACTCAAATATAAGTGATTGAAAAATTATAGTTATATAGAATGCACCTTATGTATAGTGGATTCCCATCTCAACCTATATGGTCATTATGAAGGAACCACACCCCAGATCGATAGGGGAGTTTTGACCTTGGTCTAGAGATATTTGACTCTGGTAAGCCAGTGGAGTACCGAATGAGCCTGAACATCATGTTTACAGGACCCACACCCTGGTACAATATAATAGTAACAACTCTAATGATAGAAGACCCTCACCCTGACACCTAAATGGAATATAAAATATATTTATACATTGAATGTGTAGGAACTGTATCCTAGTGTGATAAGGGAGTACCAACTCCATAGATAGAGGACTCTGACCCTAGTACGATAGGGGAGTACTTAATCTACCTTTCCAATGATAGTGGGGGACCCTCATCCATACTTGATATGGAATCTATGTCTGAATGTACATGAATGATTCTTGGGACCTACACCCAAGTGAAATCGGGGTGTAATGGCTTTCTAATAACTACTCTACAGGTTTAGGTCCCTTCCTACTATGTGGGATTTCAATCTCTATTGATCTGAGAGGTTAGGGAAAATTGTTCCCTAATATGAAATAGGAGTACGAACCCATACATCTCTCTATAAAACCCAATACAAATCATATGTTAGCTATGTTTCACTCAAAGAAATGTCATTATTGGCATTAACCTCATTATTTAATGACCAAAAGGTGGGGACGTTCACCATGAAATGACATTGGATCCTTGATCCATCATCCTAATGATTCCTAGGGACCCATATACTGAGATGACCGGATGCTACTGATCACAAACACACTCTAGTGATCCAACCTAATCAATACACATTATTAAGAATCTCATACAAGTATTCATCTTGAATCATGACACATTATATCTCATCATCCATCACAAAGACTATAATCCTATTCTAAATTGAAGTCTTCTCGACATATGATACTTGTATGCCTGTATGAGAGCCTAGAATAAAGATATTGGACATGATAAAGTCTCTAATAAATCTAAAGATTGTGAAATGGGGTCCACATAGCATGTGACCCCACATTAACTCTCAAACAAGTCATATTTTTTATGGATTGGATGTCTATGTGGGCTTACACATTGTGTAAAAGTTGTACATGGTGTGTCTCGACTCACCCGTGAAAAAGATATACATGGAATGGATCATCTACCCTACATATTCTCCATGTTCTCTTCTTTTTTCTTCTCAATTCACCCCATGTCATTGTCTGAACCAGTGTAATTCCACATGACATGGTCCATTGACACTGTTACCAGGGAAATATCCCTCATCCAGGTGATATGGGATCCTTACATAGGGTGTAACTCTGATACATGGAATGTAGTACCCAAGAAATCATCTTCCCTAAATGGGAATCCCACATAGAATGTAACCTTGCACTAAGAAATGTGTGATTAGGAATTTCCACTTGTAATCCCCTATGAAATACCTAAAACTCTCCTATTTTCACTGAAACCCATAGATAGAACCAAGGGGATCAATAATAGTCACAAAATGGATCAAAAAACAGAAAAAAAACCATGTAAAGTGGGTAAAGACTTATAAATCAAATTCTCATACTTTATGAAAAATCACTAATGCATCGGGTGCAAATCCATGATCTGATGCCACTATACTATGATATGCGAGAAATCATTGTCATCATCGAATATCGGTAGGGCCTACACTCCTTAGTTTTTTCTTAGTTCATAAATCCCTCTAAAGGGGGAGAGGGTTATCCTCCCCTTTTATTCTCACACAATGGTGGTGATGGGGTATGTATTTAGTTTTTATTAAATCAATAATCACTATTCAACACCCCACCAACTCATATCCTTGACCGAGCACATGACTAAAAAAATATTTATATAACCCCAAGTGAAAACACCACATTTAGAGCTCAACCACAACCTTAGATTTATAATCTGTGACTATGTTTATAAATTACTCCTGTTTTAAAGATAAAATATATGTCTGCGATAAAAGATATTAATTTATTTTAATATCACCACACTGAGGCTCTCTAAGCCCCAAAATCCCAAGCCGAATCAGCACATGAATCCAAATATATTCCTATAAATATTCCAAAATATTATAGTTCAATAAACAATTCCCAAAAAAAAATTCCAAAAAATGATAAAAATAAATTGAATTTCAGGCATAAAAATTGAATATTCTAAAAATACATTTTGTCGAATTTTTTAGGGGGAACTTATTTTAAATATAATTTTTGAAGACTTTATAAAAATTTTATGAAAAAAATATATTTCATTTTTTATAATATTCATATAAAAATTTTCTTATGTTTAATGTTTTTTATTTTTCTAAAAAGTCTCATTTTTTTATTTATACTAAAAAAATACGGAATTTTATTTGAAAAAATTATTTTAATGTAAAAAATTTATAACATAAAATAAAATTTTCAATTAGTTATAATGTAAAATTAGTTTAAATATATATCAATTGATTCAATTCTGTTCATTTTAATCATTTTTAGACTGAATTTAGATATAAAACCAATTTAAATAGTTGAATGTGTTCTCTTTAAAATCGTACATTCTCATCACTTTTATGTGATTAATAATAAATTAAGATTTTCCTATTAAATGAATGGAATTTGAAAAATGTATTCCATATTTTAAATCATTATAATTTAAATTATATAATAGTGTAAACTTAAATTTTGACCAAAATGAATAGTGAATGTGTTAATAATTATTTACAACAGTTAATGTAAATATGGGTTTTACAAGAGGTTTAACAAAAACAATATGGGATAATTTTACCAAAAACATTTTTAAACACATTTTTTATTCCATATTTTGAAAATTTCACATTTTCTTCTAGATAAATTAACATATTGTACCATTATTACATACAAAAGAGATGGGATCACACAATTATTTTCAAAAATGCCATGTGTGTCCTCTCACCCTCTTTTCTCACTCATTAACACATTCAAAACACATTGATTCATAAACTCTATTACCATGTCACATAAAAAATTACCTCATATAATCCTTTCATCCTTATTTTTGATAAAATAACATCTTATAATGATATTGGTGAAAATCTAAGGTGGATACCCAAAGGAGAGGTAACGTTCATTAAAAAGAGTTTTTGTTTTATTTATTCATAGACATCATTAAATTGTCATTATTACATGATTATATATTAAACTATGTATTATGACTATAATTATAATTCTATGATAAGGAAATTAATTAAAACACCTCCACCTCCATCAAATGGGTTATGAAATTATCACTCATGTGTACGACAGAAAACTACTTCACGAAATGATGTCATTCATTTCTCCATTACCCACTATAAAATAAGGAAATAATTGTGGATATATTTTTTATATATTATATTTTTTAGGGTTTGTTATTATTATATATTTATATATCACATGTAGCTATATAGTTTCCATGTTTTTGGAATTTGATAATGTTGTTCATGTGTATGGAAGACTATCACCACGTGAAGTGATGCTATTTATACACCCTTTAAATGGAGGTTATTACGGATGCCTTTAATGAACATATGTGATATATAGGACAGAATAATTAGTCTTTAATTATAATATATATCACATAAAATGTTCTCTTTAAATCTGAAAAATAATATAGAAATATAGTTCATGCATTTGTATGACCAACCATCTCCATGAATGGTGTATTTCATTTACAATTAATAAATTGTATGAATTACTCTAAATAAATATAAAATGTATATATATCATATTTCTATAATGTTTTAAATTTATTAGATTATGGAACAATGATTGAATTAATAGGAAAAAGAAATAACTTGTTAAAACATAAGTGAAAAAGATGGATATATTTCCTTAAAAGCCATTAACATGGAATTATTAATAAAAAGATAACAAATGGACATAAAAAATAATATAATTTATGATTTATATTATTATTATCCATTAATATATGTATAATTAAATTATATTTATTATATAGAAGGCCTTAAATTGTTTGATATATGTTTGTACTTAAGGTAAAGGATTTACGTCTCACTTTTTACTTCTTTGAGTCACGTTCGATATTCACCACCTCTTTATTTTTGGTGGATTATATACTCCCCATGAAAATATTTTATACAAATATTTTAATATTAATTTCCCGATATCTCTTCCACTGTGGTTTTGGTTCAGAAGGTACCAATGCAGTGTGACATTTTTGCCTCAATTGTCCTTCATTAAGAATTATAATATGTTATACACCTGCCCCGTTTTACGAGATGTATATACAACCCCATTAAAATTAAATTTATTAACTTTAGTTATATTATTGATATTTTAATATCCATTATATTTTATTCATTCAGAGGTCTTAGGATTTGAAGTTACCAAAGTGGTAAAGATGTTATGTCATAATCTCATCAATTATCAGGATTTTTTATGATTATGTTTCTAATTATAAAACAATATGATAAATCTCTTAAGTGTGTCATGAATTTTATTATCCTATATATATTCATTATATTTTAAATTAATTCTAAAATTATTCAACTCTTTAGTGCTTTAAATAATTGAGAATATGTTTTTAGGAGAATCTCACTTTTTTTCTCACCTTTATCGGAAATCTGTTTTCTTCCAAACCCATGTTTCATGAAAATATTTTCAAATTATATTTACAAATAGGCATTATTTTAAAAATGTATTTTTCTCTATGTTTTAATAATTTTTTTAAAATTAATCATCATATCTCTTTCCAAATAATTACTATTTAGATTTTCAAAAAATCTAAAAAGAATATTTGTTTTTAACATGCATCACATAATAATTATTTATCATTTTTAAGATATATCCATGATTTCAGGATTTAGATAAAAGTATTACAAGTTATTTTTGATGAAATTATTTTCATTATATTTTTTATATTTTAATATTATATATAAATGATTTCAAAAGGAAATTATTTTTGAAAATCTCCTAAAAAGTATTTTCAAATAAAAAATGATATCTTCCTCAAGAAATGTTTTAATTGATTTTTAAAGATTAAATTTTATGTTTTCACAATTATTTTCAAGGAAAAATATTTCAATACACTTTTATGAATTTTTATATTTTAAAAAGTTATTTTAAAAAAAATTATATTCCTCCAGAATTGTTCTATGTGAGTATTTTTTAAAAAAAATCACCATTCGAAATGACATCTATTGGTGGAAACTAAACACTAATACAAATATTATCCAAAGAGGTCATGATTATACTATCATTTTATGTTTTATGATGATAATATGTTGATGAATTTTTCATCTTTTCCAAAATTAATAATATGATGAAATTTTTAATAAAACACCTTTCTTTTTATGAGTTATAATGTGATGAATAATTTATGACATTATGAAACACATATAAATTATTTTTTTATGTTAAATGTGGTACCTATATCACTATAAAATGAATTAGGTAATGATAAATTTTATATAACCTTAGAGTGTACACACTGGGTTATCCCAAGACGAAAATTGAGGATTCAAAGGTGGTTATCCCAATCAAGAAATAGAGGGTACAGTAATGGTTAGCTCAATATCTAAACGGAGGGTACATTAGAGATTAATACCAAAAAATAGGTTATATGGTGGTTATTTCAATTACAATGGAGGTATGTAGTTGGTTAGCCCAAGACTAACATCATATTAATATCATGGTGAGTAACCATGAAATTATAATTTATATTATTATGTGTATTCCAAAAGTATATGTATTCTAACAATATTATTCTCTTACGTATCAGGTTATTTAATTACCTTATGATTCAAGTCTTATGTACATAAAATCTTTATTTCATGAATCTTGGTTAGGATAAATTATAGGTTGGGTATGAACATTGTAAGATATGTTCATTATCATGTACACTTATACTTATATTATTATTTAACATGATCATAATCTAATATATCATGTGTTTCCCCTTAATGGTCATCTAATAGTACCCTTGTTACTCGTTGAAAATATAAAGTAGGAATATTTTATTTGATAGCATGTATAACATGCACCACCATGTTCGTAAGGGAATATAATATCCCTAAATTTTACAAATATAGTTACTATTTTAAAAAAAGTAAATATATTTTCTAATTTTCAATATACTCAATACTAAATTTGAGAATTTATCAAACACCAATGAGTTTATTTAATGGATTTGTTACCCTGAATACTGAGTTTTATGGAACAATAATATATAATTAAAATATTATTATTTAATATAATAAGATATAATCTATAAAATAAATTAATGGTTAAGAAAATTATTAAATAACTTATGAAAATAAATGTTGTATGAAAATACAAAATTAAATCATTGGTTTTTAATTAATTATAAATGAATATAAGAACAAATTGAATATAAAGGAAATGGTTTTATAGAAAACATTTTTTTCTCAAAAAAAAAGTTTTATCCTATTAAATTAAATTAATTACAATTAGTGAATTATATTAGTGAAATATAAATTATATATTCAATAAAATAATTTTTATTTTCATCCAAATTGATTTTATAGGAATAATATGAGAAAAACCCAATATTACACATAAAAACATCTATTTTAATTCAGGAGTGTTTACTGACTTTTAATAGCAAACATTTTTTAAATAAAATTTGTGTATATTTTATAAAAAATATATGTAAAAATAAACTTAATATTTGAAATGGAAACATAAAATTTATATTAAGAAGAATTGTTTTGTAATTTTCTCTAAAGATTCAATTTTTGATTCATAGTGAAAAATAAAAAATTTAACTCAAATCTACTATTTGTCTAATTTATTTATAAAGTTACACTATATTTTTATTGGTATTATATATTAATTTTAGAAATTTAATATTATTAAATACAATTAAGTTCATTGGAATCAATTCCACATTGAAATTGGATATAAAAATTTTGTAAATTTTTTGACATTTTTACATGAAAAACCCTCATTGTCATCCCATCAATGGGATTAAACTTGAATAAATTTATAAAATGTATATGATTGGAAGTATTAAAAATATATTAAATATTATGAATAGTAATTATTTCTATTTTCTAATATGTTCAACTTATTTTTTGATCAAATTTATTAGTAAAATTGATTAAAATTGATTACAACGATTGATGTTAAATTAATCATAAAAATGGACTAATCCTTAAACATATGGGAAAAATTACCTTTAAACTTGTTTAAAAGCCATTATCGAGTCACATTTCCACCATATAATCCATATTCTCTAATTAGAGCCATTACTCAAAAAGACCTAGGATCCGGTGGAAGTCGGCCCTAAGAAATTATAAATTAAAAATAATAAAGTTTCATGAATAAAAGGGGTTACTACAAGAAATGAGATTTTGTAGAACCACATCTAACCACCTATAACAATAAGACATAGTAGTCTAGGGCCAAAAAAGACCGCATCATGTACAATTCCGTAATCATCTTCTTTTCCAGAGCATCTTCTACATGATTGGCATCCTGATTGGCATATGAAATAACAAAATTGAGGTGAGTAATTTTTTCAAGGAAATAAACCCAATGTGGTACCACTCCCAATGGAATATTATACGACCCTATTTTCATGGCATAAACTTCAAGCTAAAAAGTATATTCCATTCATATGATATTCCACCTATAATAGACAGCATACCAAATTGCATGAATTATTGCCCATAATTTTGATTCATAGGAAGTTCTAACACCTGTTAAATGTTAGAAACATCCTTTAACAAACCCATGCTAAGTGAAAAAACACCCCAATACATCCTGATATACCTAGTGAACCCTAGGAAACTCATTCAACATTCACCTTCAGATATGATACAATCAGAGGTATCCACTTAAGGTATTTGAACATCTGGGGCTTTCACAGTTAACCAATAACCATAAGAAATAAGAGAGTTTTTCGGTTAGAAATAACATTACACATTGTACCTTTATGGATATTTGAAGTATAATAAACCTCCTAGTGTATGGCCACCATTCCTTACTATACTAAATTTTGAGTACTGTCACATAGTGTAGAATTTTGAGAATCTCAAATTGCAGCAATGGGTAAAATAACAACAACAAGTATGAATTGATTAATCTTTTCACTATAGTGAGAATAAGGTGACTTAGCTAATAGATTTGTGAGAAAAGTCAAGGTATCAAAGGTCATACCATATAGAAAACCAACACAGGACTAGATCTATTTGGCTTAGTCACGTTTCATGAATAGGTCTACATGGTTTCTTCAGCAAAAATACAGAGAGGAAAGACTTAAGACAATTGTAAGCCATCTTGTTTTGTATATTCAGAAAGTGGTATGTGGTTATTCTGGATCCTCTAAAGCTGGAAGAATATGGAAGTCCAAATGATGTTGATCCTGAAATTCATTAGGTGGGAAGTTGGGCGAGAGAGGCCCCAACATTCAGTCTAGTAATACTCCTTACAGGTGAAATGATCATTCCTGATATGCCTCCAAACCGAGGTGTCACATAACATGAATGTGTAACCTTTTATTTTAGTCTCAACATAGTGGGAAATCATGATATCAATGAAATAATTCTTTATATAATGTCTAATATGGAATGTTTTCTCTTCATAGGGGACCACCATTCTCTCCTAAAGAGGGTGCACAATCCATTTCGTGCTTCAATAGCTGAGAGTGGATATCATATAATATAGCCAATTTTTGTTATATATAATCTTCAGAAATGGGTGATTAAGATATTATCAAATCGATGAGGGAAATTGATACTTATATCCACCAAACATCCTTCTTTTGAATCTGTTCACAAGGAATTAATCATAGAATTCATTGTAAATCAAGTCCCATGGGAATTTCCAATTTGGAACATCATTGAAGGTTCTATGGTCATTGATTACAAGACCACCCAATTCAATTGTTTTGATGAATATATTCTAGGTGATAGTGATAAACTTCCTCTCATGTGTTTCCCTTATCCAGATAATGTTCTGAACCATGCTATAAATCACTCTGATAAGGCCTCTAGGTTTTAATAAAGATAAGGAATAGACAAATTTGGACGTGATCACTGAGTTCACAAGAAAAACCCTCCCAACAATGTACATGGATTTCCATTTCCAACTGGCAAGATGAAGAATAATTCTAGCATATATCCACTCTAGGTATTGCCTCTTTACATTGCCCCAAAACAAGGGGACACCAAGATACTGGAAGGGAAAAGATCCCCTCTTTAACCTAAGATAATTAATGATCATGTTCCACTTTTATATTAGAATTTAATTACCAAAAATAGTAATACAATTGTATTAGCTAATTGTCTTGCCAACTACCTCTTCATAATGACTGAAGGGAGATTTACTAGAATAAATAGTTCTCTTTTAGTCGTGACCAAAAAAATAGAATATCATCATCATACACATGGTGAGATGGGGAATAGTTATTGAAACAAGCATTACTTTTTATTTAGAGATCCATGTGATCAAAATAATTGATGCATCAGCTTAGGTAGTCCTCAAAAATAGCAAATAGAATCCCAAATAAAGGATCACCTTGTCTTACACCCCAGTTTAATGGAATTAGTCCTCTAGGGGAACAATTTATAAGGATAGAAAGCCTTGATGATCCAACAATGATGAGGATTTGATTAATAAACACACCAGAGAATCCATATCTTTTAATAAGATAAATGAGAATGCTCATTTTAAGTGTTTCAAAAGCTTTTGATATATCGATGTTTAGGGAAAATTTCCCTTAATTCGTTTTCCTCCTACATAAATTACCATTTTCTGAGGCTATAATGTGATGCCATTGAATATTTATCCCAATTACAAAGTCAATCTAATTTTCAGTGATCATGTCATCAATAAGTTATTCCATAATATTCATGAGAATCTCACTGATGAGATTTGGAATTGTGTTCCCATGTTCCACTAACTTGAAATCCATAATATCAAGATCATTTTCTTTTTTAGGAATGACAACAATGAAACTATATTTCATTCCTTGAGGCATCTAAGAGTGAGTAATGAAATTCTTAATGGCTCTAGTTATATTATCTGGAAAAAAATTTAATAGAACATGAAAAATTTATTATTAAATCCATCTGAAATAAGGTAACTCTTTAAATTAAGAGAGAGGAGGGATGTGCTGATATCCTCTTTGAATGGGGTGGGGACAATAAGTTGATTATTACGAATATAAATGTCGTTATTTTTGTTTTACACCATCCTGTGAGTATAGTCCTACCCATAATCAAAATATATCCCCTTGTAATGCTCCATAAAAGCCAAGGAAATGTCATATCTAGAAGTATGAAAATGGTCATTAATACTGATAAACTTATTTCCTTCTCATTCCCTCTTCTCTTTTTTGCAATCTGTTGTATAATTTTGAATTTCTATCACCATACTTTAACCATCTCAAATTTATCTTATTGATGACTAGCCTTTCTTTGATCATTAATAGGTCATTGAGCTTCTTATGATCCATAATTTTATCTCTTGGAAGGGTGGTCTGATACTCAGGGTAGTTCTTCTTCATATATTCTAATGTCATCATCAATTTTGGAGTAGTATTTTTGGCTCCACTCCCTTAGTATCCCCTTAAGGTGCATAATTTTTATAGCAAAAAACTTTATAGGTCTCCCTAGAGGTTCAATGTTTTATGCCTCCAAAACAATTTCCCTACATCACAAAATCACAAGTCATCGATTATTAAATCTAAAGGGGATAGGGGATATCTTTATCTATTGTGTATTGACATAAAAAAATATAGTATTATCACCAAAATCATTTTAAGGGAGTGTGAATTCAGAGACCATGTTGACATCATTTATTTCATCAACTTGGGCAAGATATATGTCAAGTTTAATCGCTTGTTTTCCCATCCAAGTGTATTTACACCATGTGAAATTAGCTCCATTGAGTGGAACATGAACTATATTGCACTTTTCAATTCATTCAGAAAAATCAAAGGAAGCAACGGTATTTAAATTACCTTTAATTTTTTCACCAGGTCTCAATATAGTGTTGAAGTCACCAATGATCTCCCATTCTGAGCCATCTTCCCAGAAGTAACTTTATATTCTTTCCATAAGTCCCTCTTACTAATATATGAGTTGGATTCATACCAAAATGATATTGATAGCTCAAGTACAGAAAATATTCAAGTAATGAGAATACTCTGAGGCCCACTATCATAATAGAAAATTTGGATGGTGTCAGTCCTTAAAACCCACAAGTTCTCTATAGAATATTCATGAGAATTTCTAGAAACAAAGCTGTAGAAAATAGTGTCGCACCTAGAACCTCTCTTATTGTCGAAGAAGATTTTTGGTTTAGTAATACCAACATGAAATGTTTTGTAGGACATGATAAAGTGTCTATGGGCATTTTTCGTATTGGAATTTTCAAACATATAACAGTTTTAGTAGAGAATCCTCATTACTTATGGAATTTTTCCAATGTATTATGGCCCCTAATTTCTATAATGAATTATGGAATTTTCATTTCTTTACACTGACACTATTCCCCCTTTTAGTTTAGTTTTTTTCAAAATTCTGTGTTAGCATGATCTTCCACATTTACCTTCTCTGATATGCTAGCATTCTTCTCATCTTTAGCACACTGATTGTGTGCGTGATGTCTATCAGTGAGACTACTCTATTGAACTGATCCACCATTGCAGCATCAGGATCATCCCTTGGTTTAACTGTAAATATATAAGTTGGTCGATTATCCTCTACCTCATCTGACTAGAGATTACCACTCAAGGGTGTGAAGGTGTTCTAGGAATTTAAATGGGAGGGGTCGCTACTCACATTTTGTTTCCATCGGGAAGCTTTATAAGGAAGCATCTAGGTAAAATCACATCCTCAATCAGATTTAGCCATTTTCTAATCATTCCAATATCCATTTCCATTACCCTAAGTAAGTTTTATGATCTTCCTCAATTTCTATAGTGCCACTCCGCCTCCACTATAAAAAGGAACTCAACCTCAGACATACTCATGCTTATCAAGACAATTTTTCTGACCAAAATCTACCAAAATAGATCCTTAAAATCCCTTCCCTCATCCTAGAATTTTTTCCTTCAAATGAAATCCATCCAAGGAAGCTATTTGGTGCAATCAAAAAGAAGATACCAAAAGATGATGTAATGTCTTTCCTTAAGATCCTTAGTTTTATGTCCATGTTCAAACCCCATAACTATCCTTATAACATGATTACATAATAACACAATTATCCTCAATAAACTAAAATTATATTAATCAAACAGTTATTACTACATTCACACACACCTCCATCTAATGAGTAACAAACATACCATTTATGTGTACAATGAACAACCTCCTCACAAAACATTTCATACATTTTCCCCTACCACCTCTCATAGTTTAGAATTATGATTTACATGATGATTATATATTAAATATATGATATTCATAAAATCTTTTGGATTATATAATTTTTGTATACCAAAAACTATCATGCATTCTATTTTTTTTTAAATATGATAACATTGTTTGTGGAAGTGTGGACAACTACCTCCTCAAGGCAATGTGATTCGCTCACACAATAAATAGAATGTATAAAAGATGGTTTTAATAAACCTATATGAAATATATGACATAAATAATATTCTTTAATTATAATGTACATAGATATATAATTTAATTTTCATTATTTTAAAATGAAAATGAAATGAAAGTAACTTTCATGTGTACATAGGGTCTGCTGTCTCCTTGAATGGTACATTCCATTTCTTATCTAAAAATATTAATAATTATTATAAATAAATATATAATGAATATATAAGGTATTTAAATCTTGTTTTATATTCTGTAGATTATGAAACAATGATAGGAACAACATGTATCCAGTCAGAACAAACTTGGGAAACTGGCGAATTGACACCTGAAATAGTGAGAATAATGAGATATTACTAATGAATGAGTAATAATATATTATAAGAAGAACATATATGATATAATGAAAATTAACATGGTTCTATAATAAATTAATAATATTTTTAAATCTATTATATATTAATTTAATGGATGTTCAACCGAATGTAAATGTGCGGAAAGGGATTGTCTTCTCAATTTTTATATCTGGGAGATAAATGTCATATTCACCACATACTTATTTTGGGTGGTGTATCTACATACCCTTTAGATATATTATATCCTTAGTATTTTTATATTTATTTAATTTAAAAAAATAATTTAATTTTTTTATTCATGAGGCTTATATAGTGGTATAGGACACATTGAAATGGTTATAGATTATTTTCCTCCAAATTATTTTTAATGTTCTTTAATATCCATTTTGATGAAATTATATTAAAAAATTTCAATAAAATATTTTATTTTCCTCTAATATGGTTATTTATTCCGTTTTTTAAGGATTATTATATTTTTCCACCCTATAGTACTAATAATTTCTTAAAAACATATTTATGAAAACTCGAAAACATTCCCTCTTTAGTGAGAGAAACTATTTTCTTATAAAACCCTATTTTATAAAATTTTATAAAAAATATTTATAATCCATCCACAATGATTTATTAAATATATTTATTATGATTTATTTATTTTACCAATGTCTTCAAAGGAATATTCATGTCCTTTTCTGAATAAGTCATTTTTGTATCCTTTTTCCATGAAACTTTAATGTTCTTTTTACCTCATAAAACATGAATATATTGACCCTAATTAATTACATTTAAGCATCCTATTCATTTTTAGAAGGATAATTATAAAAAAAATATATTTTCAATTAGAGGTTTTAAAAAAAATCAAAACAAAAAGATATTTTCTGAAAAAATGTTTCTAAAATATCTTTTTATAGTATTTCTATGAATCAATGAAAAAAAATTACTCCACATGAAATATTTTGTATTGATACAATGCTTAGTAATCATTTGGGTTGTTTATAATTGACTTCTATAATGATATTATTGACATTCACTCCCTTGATTCCTATTAGTCACCTTGATATATTTAATTTCCTATTATCATTTAACATTTAATTTCACTTAAATATAAAAATCATTTTTCATGGATATTAATTTTTCAGGAATGGTATACCACTTTCATATGGTGTTTACATTGAATTTTATTTTATTTTTTTGGAAAATATTAATAAATCTGAATCCTTTATTCAATAAAGATATTTGATAAGGCATATTGTTTATTAATTAAATCAATTACTCGATATGAGGAATGGTTTGGACATTCTTGGGACTGTTGGGATCAAACATTATATTTCACCTATATTCATCAACAGGTTCTTATGATAAATATTAGATGTGAAAATTAAATTGGGTTTTAGATGTATTTTTAAACAGTTTGGGTGATGGATCTTGATATTAGATGTTTTCTTATTAATAAGACACGACGTCTAATAATTATGCATTACCTTCATTTTGATTTATTATTTTTTAAACATAATATTCTCACTATGAAAATGTAAATGGATTAATTTCATCATCAGTTTATAGATTAAATGTCATGTGTTTCTATATTTTACATTTCCATATTGTTTATGAACTTCGTTATTAGTTTATTGATTACATTTTATGTGTGTCAAATTTTTTACAATTCCAAAATTATTATTATCAGTGATTTGTTATGGTTTCCACTATACTTTACCATTATTGATCATTTTATCTCACCCTTATTTTTGGCCATTCCCCAAGATTCCATTAAGAATACAATGAATGGTATACGGGGATATACTAGTTAGAATAATGTTATCCTCAAATGAGAATAAATTATATTATAGTTAGTGTGTTTATTTTTAACACAATACTCATATATGTATTGGGTTTATGAAAAATATTAAACTCTTAGGTCCATTGGGATTTGATTCCTCATAATCATGTCAATGTAATTGTAGTACACAACGTCTTTGGGCTCTCAAGGGTTGGGTCACTATAGTTCGTATAAAAGGGAATTTAGTAGAAATATTGGGAACTATATTTAAGAAAACATATATTAGAAAACATAAAAATACGATAGAACATGAGGGTAAGTATATAATATCACCCTAAAATTTATGTAATTTAGATATTATGTGATTCTTACTACAAATACATATCTTTCTGGACACTACAAGTGAATGCGGTTCTGGTAGATATGTAACTTGGAGTAACATGTCCAATACGGTGTGTCGGGCCCAACTCAGTGTATCCTAGAATACAACCAAAAGTCTTACTGCACACTTGGTTCTACACTCTCTGGGGATATTCATAGGATAATTCACATTTTCAATACAATCCATTTTGAAAGAATTTGATAATTAATAACCTTTGTTAGGCCTAAGTGGTATTATATTGAAGATATTTTTTCATGATTTACATATCCTATAGTTAATTCTACATTTCCTTTGAAAATTATTACTCACACTATGATTTATTGGTTTATTTAATGGATAATTATCGAATGAATCAGGTTATCATGGAACATGAAGGTTAAGGTAGTGATAATGAAAAACAAAATTAGGTGTTTATAGATGTGAAAGATATCATGTTTATGCCTAATCAGTTTTATTGAAATATGATTAACAATATATAACATAACCAAATCTTCAACTGGACAAAGAAGATAATGAGGGAGTTTTCTAAGAACTCAAGTGGTTGAGTCCATGGAGATAAGATGTCTTGATTTTAAACATTCAATAAATGTTGAAGGATACACCTAGGAAACACTACTAGAAATCCCAATTTTACCAATGCTTATATCCCAACATTTTAGATAAACCATTAGGAATGGCTATGTATACCAATGGTTTTCTTAAAACCATTGGTATAGAAGATTTTGTAAATATTTTTACCAACGGTTTATAAAACCATTGGTATAGGCTTTATTATAGGCAATTTTACCAATGGTTATTAATAACCGTTGGTATATGTTGGCTTTTTACAAACGGTTTGCGTGAACCGTTGGTATAGGCCTCACATTTTGCCTCTTTTTACCAATTTTTTATATAAACTATTGGTATAGGCATTACTATACATACATTCCCAACAGTTTTTAAAAACTGTTGGGAAAGTATTCCCCTAAATGCAGATCGGGTATCTAGTTCCCCCTCCGCTTGATTATAGGTCCCCCTCTGCTCGATTGGTGCCCTAAATCAAATCTACCTCTTCCCCAGCATGTCAAGCTTCTTCCACTGATCAATCTATCTTCAAACAAGGAAATTTTTTCTTTTACACTTCAAAACTGTAAGTGATACCTTGGTTTTGTTGTTCTGTAACTATTTATTATACCTTGGTTTTGTTGTTCTGCAACTATTTTTTTCTCTGTTGATCTAGAAGAAAGGAGAGCTCTGGGGACATTAATCATGGTTATGGGTGGTAATTTATGATTTAAGATAGTATACCATCATTTTACTTGATTTATCCTGTAATATTACAGAATTATTTTCAATTTGATTATCTTTGAAAAATTATCTTGTTTAATAAGTAGTTTTTAATTGTTGTAATAATGACTATATGGTATAAGGTCTCACATGGTCTGTATAAGGGTTCACATGGTGTCTAAGTTAATCTAGTGTTTTGGGAATGTACACAGATTACATGACTTGGATAGAAAAGTAAATATACATGGCCAATCCATTATGGAGAAAAGTATGTTTGGCCAAATGGGGTGCTGAAAACATCCCATTTAAATATGCCTTTGTTTCCTGGGTATTCCCATATGATGTGTTGGCCATAATATATATTGGGTAGTCATTAGTTCACCCAAAACACTTTCATCCCTAAAATCCAAGACTATATGGTTAAATTGAAGAACCCATGTTTAAATGACATGGAAAAACTGGTTTTTAACTCACCTCACCTAAACATAAACTAGAATAATGGTTAAATGAAAGATCTCATCCTAAACATACACTATAACATTGGTTGAATGGAATAAATCATCCTCGTTACTGAATTCCATACACATATGGACAAAAAAACAATCATTCATGAACATCCTTATAATGCATAGGCTTTTAACAAAACACATACCCCTTAAATGTCACGAAATTCCAGTAGGCACTGATATAAAGTTGTCATGTTTACAGGTGGAATCTTCATAGATTTGATTAATATATTCTCAGAACTATAGGGTGGAACCCCATTCGGTGTTTTGAGGTCTACCCAACTCCTCACATGAAAAAGAAGAACATTATCCATCAATAAAACCAATGTAAATATATAAATGGTGATTCATATCAGTATCATTAATATATTTCCTTAGGAATTCTTAATCCATTAGGGTGTTCTCCCGATTCCTCCCTTTTTGGATTTCAAATTCAATTATCCTCATTTAAAACCACTTTGAGGCATATCTTCATTTACAATTTTTTGTTGGTTATAGGATATTCTAAAATCTTTATCTTCAATATGAGTTGGAGCTATTTAATTAGAAATTTCAAACCCTCCATAAAAATCCTACTTCTAACACATTAATTTTCATTTGTAAACCCACCTATCTAATTATAGAACACTCTGAAGTGTCTTATTACAAAGGAAAAAATTATTTTCTTTATCCTTGAAGTTCGTGAACAATATTAGAATTGAAAAAAACATTTCATCATTTTTATCATTTGGTGTAGAGGAATAATATTTGTGTTTATTTCAAGAAACAAAATCATACATAAGGTATTTTTATATTCAATTTCATGTTTTAAGGGTGGGAAGGGGGAGTTTGTAGGTGGGGTGGGGATGGGTTGGGGTGGGGGGCTGCCCAGGTGGGGGGAAGTGTAACACCCCGAGCTTCCAGGATATGCTTTTCATTCAATAATGCAATAGCTTGCATTGTACGCAAGTTCGAGATTCTAACACACCGTAATCAATCAAAATAGCCATTATGAATAGTAATACCCAATTTTTGAAATTATATATATTTTATATTTTAAAATGGACTTCACTTTTAGATTTGAAATATTGAAATTATCATAAATTGAATTTTTGGTATTTTTCTGAGAATATCCATTTTTTTTATGAATAGTGAAAAATGCTAAAAACAACTTTTTTTAATAAAAATAATTTATAGTGATAAATTATACTACTGAGTGGTTTTAAAGTATAATTATAATATATTTTTACCATTTTATTCAATGGTTTTCTTTAGAATTAATTTCATTTTGAAATTGGACATAAACAATTGTCAATCTTTTGATATATATTGTTTCCTAAAAACTGGCTATTTGTTGTGACAGCGGGAATTAATTATACAATTAATTAATGCAACTTATATGTTTGATATTTTGTAAAATGGAGATCATTTTTTTAATTTGGAATATCAATTATAGCTTAGGGTGAAATATTGGCATTATTCTGAAAAACATCAATTTTTGATGAATAGTGAAACCACTGAGTGGTAGTTAAAAAAATGATTTTTCATTTAAATGAAACATTACCACTTCTGTGATTTGATTTTCAAAAATCTGACATACATGGAAATCATTAGGAAGTAAAATTTGGTTCAATGGGATTAAAATAATTTTTTGATGAATAGTAACTTTTAAGTTTAATTAATCGCGATTAAAGGTAATTAGTGAAATTTATTGTAAAAATGGTATTATAAAAATATGAAAATATCATTACACTTTTCCTACATCTATTGGATGATTCATGGCAGACCAAGACAATCCATGGGTAAACTTGGGGACCCCATGGTGCCACTTTGGTAGGAAAATGAAAATAATAACTTTTTATTTAAAGTAAAAATAAAAATGTCACAAACATGAGTTGTTTTACTAAAACAATTTTTAAATGGGGTTATAAAATTCTTAGTTTTGACTATAAATATTCATTATAAAGTAAAAATATTTCCTACATCGTGATATTTTTTTATAATTTTTATACATTAAATAAATTAAATTATTTATGACACCATGATGATGTAGTGATTACCTCATTAATTAACGATTTTAATAAAATGGAAGGATAATGTAAAATCTAAGAATTACACTTGTCCAAAGCCTATTGGACGAGTAGATTTAGAACCCTTATCACCTTATCCTAGAAATATATATTTGTGGGACCTTTAAAATACGAAACTCATTATATAATAAAGTAACATTCCATGACTTTACAAAAGTGCCCATCCTCTCCTCTTATAAAAGGCCCCCACCCCTACCACCTTATTCACACCATCCAAGCCATTTGTCTCGGACAAACTCTTCTCAAATACTCTCTCCACTTCCCTCTCTTACTACTAGAAGCCTCACTTTGGGCAGAAGTCTTCCCAAGGAAGCTTTTTGCTCAAATCAAAATGAGTTACCCGATTTTAAGGTAATGTCTCCTCTTGTGTTCTTTTGTTTTATTTTGCTTCTCCAAACCCTTATACTCTTTTTATTCCTTTATTTTGTAACAACACCAATATCTCCGATATACTAGGATTTTCTTATGAGAATTTTTTTATTTACACTTACACACACCTTCATCTAATGGTTAAAGAACATATTGTTTCTGTGGGTGGTGAAATACTGTCTCACAAAACGATGATTGTTCAATATTCTTTTAACACCTCTAATGGTGGCCATTATGATGACACTATTTTTTTATATATGATATATATTATGTTTTTGTTTTACTTATGATTCTATATTTTTTATTTATGGAATACCTTTACAATTTCTATTATGGGTAAAGGTGATAATTTCATTTTAGGAAGTGCAGACTACCAGCCCCTCAAAGTGATTTGAATCGTTAATGCCATATGTGGGATGTATAAGGGATGGAGAAAATGGTATTATACGTTATATTATAATGGAATTATATTATACCTTTATATAATTATAACTTCATTCCATTACATACGAAATAGAAATGGAAGTAGCGTTCATGCGTACGTACGGCTTACCATCTCCATGAACGGTGCATTTCATTTCTTACCTCTAAATGTTATGTAATATTATAAATTCATGTATATAATGAATATATATGATATATATGATATCTACATCATGAATATAATTCTTGATATAATGGATGTTTCACCACATGAACAACTTGTAATTATAAGAAGTTTATTTTTGACTCAAGTACCAAAGATCGACAAAACGACCGTTATTAACATAAATAATGTTCATAACCGGGTAATAAGTGATATAAAAGGTATAATAAACTTGAAAAAAGTTATTAAGTGATTATAAATTTACTCTAGTTTATTATTCATGAGGTTAAAGAATGGTCGAGTCAAGTTGGACACGAGGTAATGGTTAATTCTACAACCTCTTCATTATTCAAGGTTGTTCATATGTAATTATCTTCTGGGACCTCTTTATCATCTACATCCATGTTTCTGAAATATATCTTTCAAAACATTTTTACTATTTATTAGAAAGTGGGTTAATGTCATTTATACCCTTATTTAACCTTATACTTTTTTGAAAGGAATCTTTCCGTCATTTTCCAAACAAGGCAATTTTTGAAATTTTCGACAAATTTAAGGTAAAGGAACTTCTTACCCCAATTTCTGTTCATTTGGTTAATCTCCTATTTTCAAATTATGTCATGATATTATTATTTCCTACCTTGTATTTATTCTTTCTCTATGTGTACATATAGTGAATACACATAATAGATCTATTTTATTTAAAAATGATCTTTTTAAGATAACTTCTTAACCCAATCTCTATTCTTTGGGTTAATCTCCTATTTTCAAATTATGTCATGATATTATGTCCTATCCTGTATTTATACTTTATTTATGTGTACATATAGTGAATACACATAATATATCTATTTTATTTAAAAATGATCTTTGTATGGGACTTCGTCTCAATCTCCTTTTATTGAGGCGTGTTTTATTTTATACACAACTTTATTTTATACGGTGTATAAACCCCTTTGACTTTTACATTTATTCAAAAGAAAACTTTTTATACGAATCGTTTTTACTAAATGAAAAAAGGAATGTTTTTTTTCTTACGTATGCGGCGACAACGACTTCCCCGCCGCTGTGGCGATTATTTGAGTTTTGGCTTCCTCTACAAGCCATATCTTTTTTTTAATTGACAAATAAATACCAAGTTTTAATTATCTTTCATTTTGGTATTGAAAATGGTTTGGAAATATTGTTATTATGTCAATGTTTTTATTGATATCTTGGGATTGAAATGTGGAAATTATATGTTTCCTTTATACATGTTTTATGTGATACGATTATGTTATGGTTTAAGATATATTTAAACCTGTTCATATGAGGAATGCATTGGACTTAATAAGTGATGGGTGGAGCCCGCTATAGCTCCTCGATGCATCGGCAGGTCTCATGAGACAAACTAGTGTCTTGGCATGAGGCCTTGACAAAATATTATTTGTGGTCTTGGAACAAGGCCTTGGATACGTGGTTATGATAGTCTGGCATTATGCGTTCCATCATTATGAAAGTGGTTATTGATATTGCATGTGATTGTTCGACCCGTAGAATATCCATGTGAATAAGTAAATACCATCATCTCATTTTACATTTTCCATATTATGTAGAATTTCAAGTTTAAAAGGTTTTTGTTTTAGTCATTCATTGCCTTAAATGTTTATGTTTATTTATGAAAGCTTCTGCAATATTGTTATCCTTACTGAGCATCTGAGCTCACCCCTTCCAATGTTTTAATTTTTCCAGGATGTAAAAAGTGTATTATGAATGATCTACAGGGATAGTATGAGGGGATATGAAGGCAAGATGTGGATGTAATTTTGTTTTACTTTATGAAGTAATGGAAGACTTATGAATGTATCTAGTGTTTCCAAGGCTACTAAACTAATCGGTCTTTTGAGACTTGATCTTTTGTGATCATGCCAATGTTACACAATATCGCATTGACTCTGGGTAACTAGGGTCGGGGCGTTACAGTTGGTATCAGAGGTAGGTTAGTACAAATCTTTGAAGCTAGATTTAGATAAACTCTGATTAGAGCACATAGCTAGAAGATAGACTTTGAGGATTAGAATAGAAGAACTTCCTAGAATTTTGGTATTATAGATATTTTTTGAGTATTCCAAGCAATACATCCCTGTCTAGATACAATCAGGTAGAGGCGACTCTGGCATAGATGTACCTAGGGGTAAAACCCGAAAACACCGCTTTGAGCTAGACTCGAATAGGAACTGGTGCACGACAACGGGCCTTGCTGCACTCTTGGTTACGACACTCCCGGGGGATATGCTCAGGATAAATATCATTTTCTTTAAAAACCATTATGAAGGGATTATGAGTACATACTTCCTCAAAGAAAACATTTTTATGATTATGGATTATATCCTTAAATAGTTCAATTTATGTTAAGTGTTTTACAAGTATAGAATTATGTATTTTGAATCAGAAACTAATATAGTTTATGCCATGGATTATAAATGGCGCCTAGTGGGAGGAATGGAAACCCTATCAATGCACACACTCCATGTAGGGATTGTCCTCCTGCTCAAGATAATTATTGTGGAGTTGTAGATACAACTGGTGCTGATCAACTTATCACCATACTGGGACAACTCACTCAGGTTATGAATAATAACATTACTCGTATGGAGCACCCTGATCCACAATGTGGAGGATAAATGTTAGACTACTTCATGAGGCAACAACCACCATCATTTAATGGGGGTAAAAGTCCATTAGTAGCTGAGCAATGGATAAAATCCTTAGAGAAAATATTCCACACCTTGGGGAGTTGTGAAAGGGAAATGTTATAATGGCAGTTTATCGCCTCACTGGAGATGCAGATCAATGGTGGTCATTGATTCAAAATACAAAGGAAGATGAAGAACTATCAAGTATGGAATGGAGAGAGTTCAAAGATCTTTTCTTAGAGAAATACTTTCCCCATGACCATCGAGCAGATATGGAATGGCAATTTCTGAGTCTGAGACCAAAGGAGGATGAGAATGTAGCAATGAATGAGGCTAAGTTTACAAGGTTAGTGAGGCATGCAGAAGATTATATACGTAACCCAGGAAGTAAGATTGACCATTTCTTTGATGGGTTGAAACCTTTTATCTGATGAGAATTAGTATCACAGTCTTTCTCAACATACGAATATATAGTCTCGGGTGCTATCAAGATAGAAAAGGAATTCTCTAAGTCTTAGGACAACAAAGTAAAGCAAGAGAATAAGAGAATGGTGTAACAAGAGATAGATAAAGTGAAATAAGAGAAATAAGGATTTTCAATTGTGCGATAATTGTGGGAAGAATCACCCCAGTACAAGCCTAAAAGGAATGGGAGTTTGTTATAAATATGGAGAAAAAGGTCACCAGGCTCATGATTGCAAGGGAAAGAAAGAGGATATCAATGTTGAGTGCTACAATTGTAGAGAAATGGGGCATTATTCAAATGAATGTCCAAAGAGTAAAAGAAACTTACCTTAGAAGGGCCAAGGTATCAAGGCCAATCTTATGCTATTACTACAGTTGAAGTGGGATAATTAATGTACTGGTGCTTTTGGACTCAAGGATTATATTCTAGTTATAAGAATAATGTGATATATATAAGGATTGTACTGCAGTACTTGTTGTTTTCATTAAGGTTTTAATATGATAAAGTTAATCATATTATAGTATACAACAATAAGAGAATCTTTACTTTGTTTGGGGAATCTGATGAATTGATTTTGGAATTAAGAGACCTTTTATAGAAAGTTTGGATAGAGGTATTTTGGATAATTATAAAGGTTGGAATGGATTTAGGTGAACTTTGGATAATATTGTTTAAGGTTAAAACATTTCTGAATATTATTTTTGTAATATTATAATACTAATGTTTTAGGAAAAGGAAAACCTGCAGGTTGGGGGATAGCCCGTCGCATCGGACAAAGCAGAAGGAATCGAACCCACAACCATAGTGTGACATGCCTTTATTACCTACCACTAGCATACAAGAAGTCCCTGGTTATTACAAAATATTTTTCCTAATCTAAATGGTGAGTGTTAATATTTGGAACCTTGTACGAATAGGATAAATATAATATTTTTGAGTTATAATATCTTTTTGAGTGAAATATGGGTTTGTGGTAAACATTTATTAAGGAATGAAAGTCTACATGACAAGTAAGTATATTTTCTTACATTCTTAGTAAATCCCTTAAATAAATTCCTCAACTTTATGAAAGGTAACTTAAAACAAAAATGTTGTCGGTTAACTTTTCCAACTGGGGATTCAATGACTATTTAACCAATCACAAGTTTGTGATTTTCTTATGGTTAAATTTTTCCTAATCTTGTTTTCTATAACTCTCCATCAGACCTTGATGGTTTGTTTCTCCTCTATTTCCATATTTTCATAGAATCCTATTATGGGCTATCTCGGATGACCTTTGTAATTCTCTCTCGTTCTTTTAATGTTATATTTTTATTATCCTTATTTTCGATGTGGGTTTTCCACAAAGGTATTTTCTACCTTTTATTTTCAATGAAAAAGTTCAAATTGCAAGGACGCAATTTATTGAAATAGGGGAGAATGTAACACCCCGAGATTCCATGATACACTTCTCATTCAATAATGCAATAGCTTTCATTGTACGCAAGTTCGAGATTCTAACACACCGTGACCAATCAAAATAGCCATTATAAATAGTAATACCCAATTTTTGAAATTATATATATTTTATATTTCAAAATGGACTTCACTTTTGGATTCAAAATATTGAAATTATCCTAAGTTGTATTTTTGGTATTTTTCTAAGAACTTCCATTTTTTATGAATAGTGAAAAATACTTAAAAACAACTTTTTTTAATAAAAATAATTTATAGGGATAAATTATACTATTCAGTGGTTTTAAAGTATAATTATAATATGTTTTTTCCATTTTATCTAATGGTGTTCATTATAATTAATTTCATTTTGAAATTGGACATAAACAATTGTTAATCTTTTGATATATATTGTTTCTTAAAAACACGCTATTTGTTGTGACACTGGGAATTAATTATAAAATTAATTAATGAAAATTATATGTTTGGAATTCTGTTAGATAGAAACCATTTTTGAATTCGGAATATCAATTATAGCTTAGGGTGAAATTTTGGCATTTTTCTGAAAAACTTCAATTTTTTATGAAAAGTGAAACCACTAAGTGGTAGTTAGAAAACTGATTTTTCGTTTAAATGAAACATTAACACTTCTAGGATTTGATTTTAAAAAATCCAACATAAATGGTTATCATTAGGAAGTAAAATGTGGTTCAATGGGATTAAAATAATTTTTGGTGAATAGTAACTTTTATGATTAGTTAATCGTGATTAAAGGTAATTAGTGAAATTTATGGTAAAAATGGTATTATAAAAATATGAAAATACCATTATACTTGTCCTACCCCTATTTTATGAGTCATGGCCGAACATTAAAATCCATGGGTTAACTTGGGGACCCCATGTAGCCACTTTGGTAGGAAAATGACAATAATAACTTTTTATTTAAAGTAAAAATAAAAATGTCACAAACATGAGTTGTTTTACTAAAACAATTTTTAAATAGGGTTATACACGTCATATTTTTTACTATAAATATTCATTAGAAATATAAAAAATATTTCCTACATCATGAATTTTTTTTATAATTTTTAGACATTAAATAAATTAAATTATTTATGACACCATGATGATGCAGCGATTACATCATTAATTAACGATTTTAATAAAATGGAAGGATAATGTAAAATATAATAATTACACTTATCCAAAGCCTATTGTATGAGTAGATTTAGAACCCTTATCAACTTATCCTAGAAATATATGTCTGTGGGACCTTTAAAATCTTAAACTCATTATATAATAAAGTAACATTCCATGACTTTCCAAAAGTGCCCCTCCTCTCCTCTTATAAAAGGCCCCCTCCACTACCACCTTATTCACACATTCCAAGCAATTTTTCTCGGACAACCTCTGCCCAAATAATTTCTCCACTTTCCTATCTTACTCCTAGAAGCCTCACATGGTGCAGAAGTATTCTTAAGGATGCTTTTGGATCAAATAAAAAAGAGTTACCCGATTTTAAGGTAATGTCTCCTCTTGTGCTCTTTTGTTTTATTTTGCTTCTCCAACCCCATATACTCTTTTTATTCCTTTCTTTTATAACAACACCAGTATCTCTAATATACTAGGATGTTGTTATATGAAGCCCCGACCTTAAACATTACTTAATATTGAATTGAATGAATAATTCACATTGAGGATCTTTTCAGGTTTAGAGTTTTAGAGAATTAGAACATAACTATTACATCTCAAAATATTACAAAGTAGACACTTCTACTAAGTTTACATAAAATAAAAACTCTTAAAAAGAAACATATCTAGTTCCATGTTTTAGATAGCATGACATTTCCTTGATCCCATCCTTGACCCTATTCCACATTAAGTCCTATGAAAAACATTTCAAAAAAACTTGGGGTGAGCATAAAAATCTCAGAAAGGGATACACATATCATGAAAACTGTTAGTTTATCAAAACAACAAGTAAACCATGTATAATTTATCAAAGTAATACTTTTCACCTTTATGAAGTAGTAAAAACTCTTAACTGAATAAACTATAATTACTTACCCTTCTGTAACAAAAAGATTACCATAAAACCCATATAAAGATCACATAACATATAAAGGTAACTTGGGGCATAAACATACTTAAGTGGAATAACCATACAGCTGACTTCAACACATATCACTTAATGGAATAGCTATTCGGCCAACTTCCATTCATACTTAATGGAATATCCATACAACAGACTTCCATACCCAATGCATTATAGGTTATAACATAACCACCCGTCCTGGTATTCACGGCACCACCCGTCATATGGTTTATCACATAACCACCCATAAAATGTCCAAGTACCATTATAAAATCATTGGACATAAAACAAACATAATGGAAAGAAAACATTTTCACATTCTGATCACAATATATCACATAAATATATTGACATAACAAATCCACTATAAAAACCATTTTCAATACCAAAAATACATAAAAGGGTATATGGTATTTATTTCATTAAAAAACATTACGTCTTGTTGAGGAAGCCAAAGAACAAATAATACTCGCGACGGCGGAAAAGGTCATTGTCACCGCATACGTTAAAAGAAACATTCCTTTTTGTCATTTAGTAAAAATCCTCAAAGAAAAATATTCCTTTTGTATAAAAGAAAAAGTCAAAAGGGTTTATACACCGTATAAAAGAATGTTTTGTATAAAATGAAATATGCCTTAATGAAAGGAGATTGAGACGAAGTCCCTTACCTTGGGTCCGACTTGACTCGATCGCTATTTAATGTCCTGAATAATAAACTTGAGTTCATTTCTACTTTCTTAAGAACCCTTTTTCAAGTTCATTATTCCTTATTTATAACTTATTGCAATGTTATAAACATTATGTGATAATTTAAGTTAATAACGGTCATTTTGTCGTTATTTGGTACTTGATTCAAAAGTGAACTTCTTATTTTTACAAGTTGTTCACGTAGTCAAATATCCATTATCTCAAAAATGATATTAATTATTTGGATATCATATGTATCATATATATCCAGCATATGAATGTTTTTATAATATTACATAATTATTTATAGGTAAGAAATGAAATGCACCGTTCATGGAGATGGTAAGCCGTACGTACGCATGAACGCTACTTTCATTTCTATGTCATATTAATTGAATTAAAAATAAACGAGATATATGTATATTTTTAATTCCAGAATTATATTCATCCTTTAGATGTATAATACATCATATATATCCATTATATATAATTATAATAGTAAATTACATTTGAGGATACAAAATGAAATGCACCGTTCATGGAGAAGGTAAGCCATATGTACGCATGAACGCTAATTTAATTTCTATCTCATACTTTAATGGAAAGAAAATAATAATGATATAAAGGTATATTATAATTCCAGTATAACATAATATATAATAACTTTAAATCCATCCTTTATACGTCTCACATATGGCATTAACGAATCAAATCACTTTGAGGGGGCGGTAGTCCGCACTTCCTAAAATGAAATTATCGGGTTTACCCACAATGGAAACCATAATGTTATGCCACAAATGAAAAATAAAGAAGCTTAAGTAAAATATAAACATATTATATATCATATATAAACATAGTGATATCTTAATGGCCACCTTTGAAGGTGTTATATGAGTTTGAACAATCATCGTTTCGTGAGGAAGAAATTCACCATCCACAGAAACAGTATGTTCCTTAACCATTAGATGAAGGTTTTTGTAAGTGTATCTCTAATCCTTATTATAAAAACATCCTATTATATTTATGATACTATATTTGTTACAAAAGTAAAGAATAAAAAGAGTTTATGAGGTTGGAGAAGCAAAATAAAAAAAATGACTCAAGTGAAGACATTACCTTAAAATCGGGTAACTCCCTTTGGATTGAGCTCAAAGGATTCCTTGGGAAGACTTCTTCACAAATTAAGGCTTCTAAGTGTAATAGAGGGATGCAGAGAGTCAAAATGGGTAGCGTTTGGCCGAGCCAAAGGCTTGAGAGGTGTGGGTAAGGAGGTAGAGGTGGGGGCCTTTTATAAGAGGAGAGGAGGGGCACTCTTGGAAAGTAAGAAAATGTTACTTTATTTTAGAATGAGTTTCGGATTTTAATGGTCCCACATTGATGTGTTTCAAGGATAAGGTGATAAGGTTTCTCAATCCACCCATCCAATATGTTTTGGAAATGTGTCGGTCTTAGTTGTACATTATCTTTCCATTTCATGTAAATCGTTAAATAATGAGGTAATCGTTGCATCATCATGATGTCATATATAATTGAATTTATTTAATGTTTAAAAATTTCAAAAAAAAATTCTATGATGTAGGAAATCTTCTCATATTTCCAATGAATATTTATAGTCAAAAATCTGTCTTGTATAATCCCTTTAAAAATTGGTTTAGTAAAACATTTCATGTTTGTGTCATTTTTACTTTTAAATTAAATAAAAAGTTATTTATGTCATTTCCCAACCAAAGTGTCTCCATGGGGTCCCCAAGTTGACCCTTGGCTTGTCTTGGTTGGCCATGACACATTCAATGAGGGTAGGACATGTTTCTACTTCATTTAATTTTATTAAAACATTACTCTTACCTTAAACTACACTAATTACCTCTAATCGAGATTAAAAACTTAATAAGTTACTATTCACCAAAAAATTATTCTAATCCCATTGAACCAAATTTTACTTCTTAATGAAAACCATGTATATCGGATTTTTTAAATTCAAAATACAAAGGTGGTAAAATTACATTTAAACGAAAAATCAGTTTTTATAAGTACCACTTAGTGGTTTCACTATTAATCAAAAATTGACGTTTTTCAGAAAAATACCAAAAACTCACCCTAATCTATATTTGAATTTCCGAATTCAAAAATGATGTCTATTTTAAAAAATTCAAAACATATGAGTTGAATTAATTAATTTAATAATTAATTCCCGCTGTCATATCAAATAGCGTGTTTTTATGAAACAATAAGTATCAAAAGATTGACACTTGTTTAAGTCCAATTTAAAAGTGAAATTAATTCCAACGACCACTATTGGATTTAATGGTAAAAATATATTCTAATTTCACTTTAAAACCACTTCAAAAGATAATCTAATCATATTAAAAAATTATATTAAAAAGAGGTTTTGAATTAAAATACAACATTTTTCACTATTCATTAAAAATGATCTTTATCGGAAAAATACAGAAAATTTACACAAAGTAAATTTTGATGTCCCGATTATAAAGAAGAAATTTATTTGGTCCAATAGAATGTATAAGAGTGAACAAAACTATATTTAATGACGGTTCGCCATTAAAAGTTGATAAGTGGACCTTTAGTGAAAATTAGAGTATATATATGCCTAAAATTGAATTCTTTTCGTATTTTAAGCCTTTATCCTTTATTGGATAAGTATAAAAACATTTAACAAACATATATAATAAAATTTTAGTTATTTCTATTCATTCCCGCCAATACAACGGCTACGTGTTAACTAACATTTAAAATAATATTTTTTTATTACTAGTGTGCAATGTAAGATTTCAAAGAAACTCTCTGTTGCGTATCGGGTACGCTATAAAACATAGCAACCCCTTTAAAGTAAAATTAATATTTAATTCAAAAATATTAATAAATATGAAAATGTATTATTCTTTATTTACCTGGGATGTTACATCCTTCCCCCCTTTTTGGAATTGCGTCCTCGCAATTTTATTCACTTATCAAAATAAGTGGGGGTATTTATCCCTCATAGCATTTTCAGATTCCCATGTTGCCTCTTCAACCATATGGTTTTTTCACAAAACATTTACCTGGTGAATTACCTTATTTCACAACACTTGCTCTCTTCGGTCAAGAATCTGGACTGGTTGTTCTTCATAAGAGAGATTCTCTTCCAACTGAACTACCTCTGGGCTCAAAACATGAGATGGATCTGGCATATACTCTCTCAACATCGAAACATGAAAAACATTCTGTAACAGAGATAAACTTGGAGGTAAAGCCACTCGATATGCAACTGATCCAACTTTCTCCATAATTTTATATGGTCCAATAAACCTTGGACTCAGCTTTCCTTTCTTACCAAATCGCATCACACTCTTCCATGGTGAATCTTTGAGAAAAAAATGATCACATACCTCGAAAGATAGATCCTTCCTCTAGTTATCTGCATAACTTTTCTTTCTGCTCTGAGCTATAATCATCTGTTTCTGAAACAACTGAACTTTCTCTGCCATCTCATCTACCAATTCTAGTCCCATTAGCTTCCTTTCACCCACTTCATCCCAAAAATATGGTGTTCAACATAGTTTACCATATAATTCTTCAAAAAGAGCCATCTATATACTGGAATGAAAACTGTTATTATATGAAAACTCAACCAAAGAAATATGTTGGTCCCAACTTCCCTGATAATCCATCGAACAAGCCCGTAGCATATCTTCCAATGTCCGATTTGTTTGTTCTAACTTCCTATCTGATTGAGGATGAAAAGCTATAGTAAAATTTAATTCAGTACCCAATGACTTTTGAAGGCATTTCCAAAAGTTAGAAGTAAACCTGGGAAAATGATCAGATATAATGGACAGGGGAACTCCATGCAACCTGACTATCTCTTTAAGATACAAACGAGAATGTTGATCTAGAGAGAAAGTATCTCGAATAGGGAGGAAATGAGGAGATATAGTAAATCGATCAACAATAACCCAGATTGCATTATTACCTCTAGATGTCTTTGGTAATCCCA
This sequence comes from Viscum album, assembly GCA_963277665.1. Lineage (NCBI taxonomy): Eukaryota > Viridiplantae > Streptophyta > Magnoliopsida > Santalales > Viscaceae > Viscum > Viscum album. The sequence goes on from OY728162.1 coordinate 1,208,762,981, forward strand.
CAACAAAGTCCATGGATATATTTTCCCATTTCCACTCTGGCACTGGTAAAGGCTGAAGCATCCCTTTCGGTAACTGCGACTCTGCTTTAACCTTATGAAAAGTCAAACACTTCACAGTAAAATCAGCAATATCCCTTTTCATTCCATCCCATCAGTAATACACCTACAAATCTTTGAACATCTTAGTACTGCCAGGATGAACTGAAAAAGGGGATCTATGAGCCTCAAATAACAAATCATTCTTCAAATGTGAATCACAAGGCACACATAATCTCTTCCCAAATCTCAAAACACAATCATTATCAATGTTGAATTCAGGAAATTTACCTTTCTGAACTAGCTCTACCGTTTTCTGCAACTCACTGTCTTGCATCTGTGCTTGCTTGATTCTGTCTGATAGAGATGATTTCACTGATACCTGAAACAAAATAGAAGAACTTCCTACACCAAAATATTCTATTCCAATCACTACTGGAAATTCGAGCTATAGCCACGGTTCTAAACCGTGGCTATAGGCCCTCAAACCGTGGCTATAGGTAATAGCCACGGTTTGAGGAACCGTGGCCAAGTTTGGCGTGGCTATAGGCCTAGACCTATAGCCACGGTTCCAAACCGTGGCTTTAACTCTATAGCCACGGTTCCAACCGTGGCTATAGGTATACAGCCACGGTTAAAACCGTGGCTGTATACCTATAGCCACGGTTTCAACCGTGGCTATACCAAAGGCCGGACAAAATCTATAGCCACGGTTTAAAACCGTGGCATTATGTCTATAGCCACGGTTTAAAACCGCGGCAATACATCAATAGCCACGGTTTTGAACCGTGGCTATAGGGTGTCCAAATTCATAAAAAAAAAATACCCCCTGGACACACCCTGGACACCCCCATGCCACCCCCGGCCAGTCCCCCCTGCCAGTACCCCCGGACAGCCCCCCGTGCACCCCCGGACAGCCCCCCGTGCACCCCCGGACAGCCCCCCGTGCACCCCTGGACAGCCCCCCCGGCCAGCCCCAGCCAGCCCCCCGTGCACCCCCGAGCAGCCCCCCGACCAGCCCCGGACAGCCCCCCGTGCACCCCTGGACAGCCCCCCCGGCCAGCCCCAGCCAGCCCCCCGTGCACCCCCGAGCAGCCCCCCGACCAGCCCCGGACAGCCCCCCGTGCACCCCCGGACAGCCCCCAGCCCCCAGCCCCCCCTGCCCCCTGCTTGTCCCCCTGCCAGCTCCCCCCCTGCCCCCTGCTTGTCCCCCTGCCAGCTCCCCCCTGCTAGTCCCCCACTGCCCCCTGCTAGTACCCCCCCCCCCCCGCCACCCCCCCTTCTTGTCCCCTTGCCAGCCCCCCCTGCCACCCCCCTGCCAGTCCCCCCTGCCCCCTGACACCCCCCCTGCTAGTCCCCCTGCCCCCTGCTAGTCCCCCACTGTCCCCTGTTAGTCCCCCCCCCCCCGCCACCCCCCCGCTTGTCCCCTTGCCAGCCCCCCCAGCCACCCCCTGCTTGTCCCCCTGCAAGCCCCCCCTGCTTGTCCCCCTGCCAGCCCCACCCCTGCTCCTGCCAGCCCCCCCCCCCCCTGCCCCCCCCTGCCCCCCCCTGCCCCCCTGCCAGCCCCCCCCCCCTTCCCCCTGCTTGTCCCCCTTCCAGCCCCCCCGGCCACCCCCCTGCCCCCTGCTTGCCCCCTGCCGCCACCCCCCCCCCCCTTCCCCCTGCCAGCCCCCCCGCCCCTGCTTGTCCCCCTGCCAACCCCCCCTGCTGGACACCCCCCCTGTCCGTGCACCCCCGGACAGCCCCCCATGCACCCCCGGACAGCCCCCCATGCACCCCCGGACAGCCCCCCGTGCACCCCTTGCCAGCCCCCCCAGCCACCCCCTGCTTGTCCCCCTGCAAGCCCCCCCTGCTTGTCCCCCTGCCAACCCCACCCCTGCTCCTGCCAGCCCCCCCCCATGCCCCCTGCTTGCCCCCCTGCCAGCCCCCCCCTTCCCCCTGCTTGTCCCCCTTCCAGCCCCCCCGGCCACCCCCCTGCCCCCTGCTTGCCCCCTGCCGCCACCCCCCCCCCCCTTCCCCCTGCCAGCCCCCCCGCCCTGCTTGTCCCCCTGCCAACCCCCCCTGCTGGACACCCCCCTGTCCGTGCACCCCCGGACAGCCCCCCGTGCACCCCCGGACAGCCCCCCATGCACCCCCGGACAGCCCCCCGTGCACCCCTGGACAGCCCCCCCGGCCAGCCCCGGCCAGCCCCCCGTGCACCCCCGGACAGCCCCGGACAGCCCCCATGTGCACCCCCGGACAGACCCCATGCAGCCCCCATCCCCCCTGCACAGAACCCCGGAAACCCCCTGCCCCCTGCTTGTCCCCCTGCCAGCCCCCCCTGCCCCCTGCTTGTCCCCCTGCCAGCTCCCCCCCTGCCCCCTGCTAGTCCCCCACTGCCCCCTGCTAGTCCCCCCCCCCCCGCCACCCCACCCCCCCTGCTTGTCCCCTTGCCAGCCCCCCCTGCCAGTCCCCACTGCCCCCTGACACCCTCCCTGCTAGTCCCCCTGCCCCCTGCTAGTCCCCCACTGCCCCCTGCTAGTCCCCCACTGCCCCCTGTTAGTCCACCCCCCCCCCCCCCCGCCACCCCCCTGCTTGTCCCCGTGCCAGCCCCCCTGCCGCCCCCTGCCAGCCCCCCCTGCTTGTCCCCCTGCCAGCCCCCCCTGCTCCTGCCAGCCCCCCCCCTGCCCCCCTGCCAGCCCCCCCCCCCCTTCCCCCTGCTTGTCACCCTGCCAGCCCCCCCGGCCACCCCCCTGCTTGTCCCCCTGCCAGCCCCCCCTGCCCCTGCCAGCCCCCCCCTGCCCCTGCCAGCCCCCCCTGCCAGCCCCCCCCCCCTTCCCCCTGCTTGTCCCCCTGCCAGCCCCCCCCCTGCCCCCTGCTTGTCCCCCTGCCAGCCCCCCCCCTGCCCCCCTGCCAGCCCCCCCTTCCCCCTGCTTGTCCCCCTGCCCGCCCCCCCTGCCCCTGCTTGTCCCCCTGCCAGCCCCCCCTGCCCCCTGCTTGCCCCCTGCCACCCCCCCCCCCTTCCCCCTGCCAGCCCCCCCAGCCCCTGCTTGTCCCCCTGCCAACCCCCCCTGCTGGACACCCCCCCTGTCCGTGCACCCCCGGACAGCCCCCCGTGCACCCCCGGACAGCCCCCCGTGCACCCCCGGACAGCCCCCCGTGCACCCCCGGACAGCCCCCCCGGCCAGCCCCGGCCAGCCCCCCGTGCACCCCCAGACAGCCCCACGACCAGCCCCGGACAGCCCCCCGTGCACCCCCGGACAGCCCCCCGTGCACCCCCGGACAGCCCCCCCGTGCACCCCCAGACAGCCCCCCCGTGCACCCCCAGACAGCCCCCCCGTGCACCCCCGGACAGCCCCCATATGCACCCCCGGACAGCCCCCATATGCACCCCCAAACAGCCCCCCGCGCACCCCTGGACAGCCCCCCGGCCAGCCCCGGACAACCCCCTGTGCACCCCCGGACAGCCCCCCGACCAGCCCCGGACAGCCCCCCGTGCACCCCCGGACAGCCCCCATGTGCACCCCCGGACAGACCCCATGCAGCCCCATTCCCCCCGGACAGCCCCCCGTGCACCCCCGGACAGCCCCCATGTGCAACCCCGGACAGCCCCCATGTGCACCCCCGGACAAACCCCATACAGCCCCCTACCCCCCTGCACAGAACCCCGGGCGTTTATCAAGCGCGCGCAACGCTTAAAGAACGCATAATGAGCCCTACCGTGCAGACCACACGTCCGATTGACGCGCCGTCTGCGCGTGCACGTCGCGAATAATAATGGGATTGTTGTCCTGTGATTTCAGGGCAATCCGATGTCGTCCGCTATGAGTTTGACCGTTAGACGCCTGTTTTGGCCGTTTATGACACCGGAACGGCGTTCCCGGTCACCCCGGGCACACGGCACGTCCGATTGACGTGCCGTCTGCTCGACCACATCACAATTCACTTACCCTTTGATTTCGTCCGATTTCAGGCCATTCGGACTTCGTTCGGCCCGTTTGGACCCCCCCACGCGCGTTTATCAAGCGCGCGCAACGCTTAAAGAACGCATAATGAGCCCTACCGCGCAGACCGCACGTCCGATTGACGCGCCGTCTGCGCGTGCACGTCGCGAATAATAATGGGATTGTTGTCCTGTGATTTCAGGGCAATCCGATGTCGTCCGCTATGAGTTTGACCGTTAGACGCCTGTTTTGGCCGTTTATGACACCGGAACGGCGTTCCCGGTCACCCCGGGCACACGGCACGTCCGATTGACGTGCCGTCTGCTCGACCACATCACAATTCACTTACCCTTTGATTTCGTCCGATTTCAGGCCATTCGGACTTCGTTCGGCCCGTTTGGACCCCCCCACGCGCGTTTATCAAGCGCGCGCAACGCTTAAAGAACGCATAATGAGCCCTACCGCGCAGACCGCACGTCCGATTGACGCGCCGTCTGCGCGTGCACGTCGCGAATAATAATGGGATTGTTGTCCTGTGATTTCAGGGCAATCCGATGTCGTCCGCTATGAGTTTGACCGTTAGACGCCTGTTTTGGCCGTTTATGACACCGGAACGGCGTTCCCGGTCACCGCGGGCACACGGCACGTCCGATTGACGTGCCGTCTGCTCGACCACATCACAATTCACTCACCCTTTGATGTCGTCCGATTTCAGGCCATTCGCAATTCGTTCGGCCCGTTTGGACCCCCCACGCGCGTTTCTCAAGCGCGCGCAACGCTTAAAGAACGCATAATGAGCCCTCCTGCGCAGACCGCACGTCCGATTGACGTGCCGTCTGCGCGTGCACGTCGCGAATAATAATTTGAATGTTGTCCTGTGATTTCAGGGCAATCCGATGTCGTCCGCTATGAGTTTGACCGTTAGACGCCTGTTTTGGCCTTTTATGACACCGGAACGGCGTTCCCGGTCACCGCGGGCACACGGCACGTCCGATTGACGTGCCGTCTGCTCGACCACATCACAATTCACTCACCCTTTGATGTCGTCCGATTTCAGGCCATTCGCAATTCGTTCGGCCCGTTTGGACCCCCCCACGCGCGTTTCTCAAGCGCGCGCAACGCTTAAAGAACGCATAATGAGCCCTCCTGTGCAGACCGCACGTCCGATTGACGTGCCGTCTGCGCGTGCACGTCGCGAATAATAATTTGAATGTTGTCCTGTGATTTCAGGTCAATCCGATGTCGTTCGCTATGAGTTTGACCGTTAGACGCCCGTTTTGGCCGTTTATGACACCGGAACGGCGTTCCCGGTCACCGCGGGCACACGGCACGTCCGATTGACGTGCCGTCTGCTCGACCACATCACAATTCACTCACCCTTTGATGTCGTCCGATTTCAGGCAATTCGCAATTCGTTCGGCCCGTTTGGACCCCCCCACGCGCGTTTATCAAGCGCGCGCAACGCTTAAAGAACGCATAATGAGCCCTACCGCGCAGACCGCACGTCCGATTGACGCGCCGTCTGCGCGTGCACGTCGCGAATAATAATGGGATTGTTGTCCTGTGATTTCAGGGCAATCCGATGTCGTCCGCTATGAGTTTGACCGTTAGACGCCTGTTTTGGCCGTTTATGACACCGGAACGGCGTTCCCGGTCACCCCGGGCACACGGCACATCCGATTGACGTGCCGTCTGCTCGACCACATCACAATTCACTTACCCTTTGATTTCGTCCGATTTCAGGCCATTCGGACTTCGTTCGGCCCGTTTGGACCCCCCCACGCGCGTTTATCAAGCGCGCGCAACGCTTAAAGAACGCATAATGAGCCCTACCGCGCAGACCGCACGTCCGATTGACGCGCCGTCTGCGCGTGCACGTCGCGAATAATAATGGGATTGTTGTCCTGTGATTTCAGGTCAATCCGATGTCGTTCGCTATGAGTTTGACCGTTAGACGCCCGTTTTGGCCATTTATGACACCGGAACGGCGTTCCCGGTCACCGCGGGCACACGGCACGTCCGATTGACGTGCCGTCTGCTCGACCACATCACAATTCACTCACCCTTTGATGTCGTCCGATTTCAGGCAATTCGCAATTCGTTCGGCCCGTTTGGACCCCCCCACGCGCGTTTCTCAAGCGCGCGCAACGCTTAAAGAACGCATAATGAGCCCTCCTGCGCAGACCGCACGTCCGATTGACGTGCCGTCTGCGCGTGCACGTCGCGAATAATAATTTGAATGCTGTCCTGTGATTTCAGGTCAATCCGATGTCGTTCGCTATGAGTTTGACCGTTAGACGCCCGTTTTGGCCGTTTATGACACCGGAACGGCGTTCCCGGTCACCGCGGGCACACGGCACGTCCGATTGACGTGCCGTCTGCTCGACCACATCACAATTCACTCACCCTTTGATGTCGTCCGATTTCAGGCAATTCGCAATTCGTTCGGCCCGTTTGGACCCCCCCACGCGCGTTTCTCAAGCGCGCGCAACGCTTAAAGAACGCATAATGAGCCCTCCTGCGCAGACCGCACGTCCGATTGACGTGCCGTCTGCGCGTGCACGTCGCGAATAATAATTTGAATGCTGTCCTGTGATTTCAGGTCAATCCGATGTCGTTCGCTATGAGTTTGACCGTTAGACGCCCGTTTTGGCCGTTTATGACACCAGAACGGCGTTCCCGGTCACCGCGGGCACACGGCACGTCCGATTGACGTGCCGTCTGCTCGACCACATCACAATTCACTCACCCTTTGATGTCGTCCGATTTCAGGCCATTCGCAATTCGTTCGGCCCGTTTGGACCCCCCACGCGCGTTTCTCAAGCGCGCGCAACGCTTAAAGAACGCATAATGAGCCCTCCTGCGCAGACCGCACGTCCGATTGACGTGCCGTCTGCGCGTGCACGTCGCGAATAATAATTTGAATGCTGTCCTGTGATTTCAGGTCAATCCGATGTCGTTCGCTATGAGTTTGACCGTTAGACGCCCGTTTTGGCCGTTTATGACACCAGAACGGCGTTCCCGGTCACCGCGGGCACACGGCACGTCCGATTGACGTGCCGTCTGCTCGACCACATCACAATTCACTCACCCTTTGATGTCGTCCGATTTCAGGCCATTCGCAATTCGTTCGGCCCGTTTGGACCCCCCACGCGCGTTTCTCAAGCGCGCGCAACGCTTAAAGAACGCATAATGAGCCCTCCTGCGCAGACCGCACGTCCGATTGATGTGCCGTCTGCGCGTGCACGTCGCGAATAATAATTTGAATGTTGTCCTGTGATTTCAGGTCAATCCGATGTCGTTCGCTATGAGTTTGACCGTTAGACGCCCGTTTTGGCCGTTTATGACACCAGAACGGCGTTCCCGGTCACCGCGGGCACACGGCACGTCCGATTGACGTGCCGTCTGCTCGACCACATCACAATTCACTCACCCTTTGATGTCGTCCGATTTCAGGCCATTCGCAATTCGTTCGGCCCGTTTGGACCCCCCACGCGCGTTTCTCAAGCGCGCGCAACGCTTAAAGAACGCATAATGAGCCCTCCAGCGCAGACCGCACGTCCGATTGATGTGCCGTCTGCACGTGCACGTCGCGAATAATAATTTGAATGTTGTCCTGTGATTTCAGGTCAATCCGATGTCGTTCGCTATGAGTTTGACCGTTAGACGCCCGTTTTGGCCGTTTATGACACCAGAACGGCGTTCCCGGTCACCGCGGGCACACGGCACGTCCGATTGACGTGCCGTCTGCTCGACCACATCACAATTCACTCACCCTTTGATGTCGTCCGATTTCAGGCAATTCGCAATTCGTTCGGCCCGTTTGGACCCCCCCACGCGCGTTTCTCAAGCGCGCGCAACGCTTAAAGAACGCATAATGAGCCCTCCTGCGCAGACCGCACGTCCGATTGACGTGCCGTCTGCGCGTGCACGTCGCGAATAATAATTTGAATGCTGTCCTGTGATTTCAGGTCAATCCGATGTCGTTCGCTATGAGTTTGACCGTTAGACGCCCGTTTTGGCCGTTTATGACACCAGAACGGCGTTCCCGGTCACCGCGGGCACACGGCACGTCCGATTGACGTGCCGTCTGCTCGACCACATCACAATTCACTCACCCTTTGATGTCGTCCGATTTCAGGCCATTCGCAATTCGTTCGGCCCGTTTGGACCCCCCACGCGCGTTTCTCAAGCGCGCGCAACGCTTAAAGAACGCATAATGAGCCCTCCTGCGCAGACCGCACGTCCGATTGATGTGCCGTCTGCGCGTGCACGTCGCGAATAATAATTTGAATGTTGTCCTGTGATTTCAGGTCAATCCGATGTCGTTCGCTATGAGTTTGACCGTTAGACGCCCGTTTTGGCCGTTTATGACACCAGAACGGCGTTCCCGGTCACCGCGGGCACACGGCACGTCCGATTGACGTGCCGTCTGCTCGACCACATCACAATTCACTCACCCTTTGATGTCGTCCGATTTCAGGCCATTCGCAATTCGTTCGGCCCGTTTGGACCCCCCACGCGCGTTTCTCAAGCGCGCGCAACGCTTAAAGAACGCATAATGAGCCCTCCAGCGCAGACCGCACGTCCGATTGATGTGCCGTCTGCACGTGCACGTCGCGAATAATAATTTGAATGTTGTCCTGTGATTTCAGGTCAATCCGATGTCGTTCGCTATGAGTTTGACCGTTAGACGCCCGTTTTGGCCGTTTATGACACCAGAACGGCGTTCCCGGTCACCGCGGGCACACGGCACGTCCGATTGACGTGCCGTCTGCTCGACCACATCACAATTCACTCACCCTTTGATGTCGTCCGATTTCAGGCCATTCGCAATTCGTTCGGCCCGTTTGGACCCCCCACGCGCGTTTCTCAAGCGCGCGCAACGCTTAAAGAACGCATAATGAGCCCTCCTGCGCAGACCGCACGTCCGATGGTGACTAGGTCTCATAGCTCATCTACCTACAACTTGGAATGGGATGATGACGTCGGGGAGGGGGTTATGAAAACGAAATGCTTTATTATGAAGGCAGTTTTATCAATGTCTAGCCCCATCTCCTCTCTTATGTCATCTTTTGTTTTTAATAAAATGGCTTTAGAGCCTTTCGGCTCGAAGCTTCTTTCTGTCATACTCTAATTCTGTTAAGCCTCTCAAACTTGACACACTGTCATACTCTAATTCTGTTAAGCCTCTCAAACTTCCAGCCCTCAATGAGGGCTGCAATTCTGTATTAAAGGATGGGAACGAAAATTACAGCAGAAAAATAGAAGAAATAGGGAAAACAACAGAAGAAATCCTCAGGAGGCCCCCAGGCTGAGGGAGGAAGATCAAGCTAACAAGCCACCAGGCCGATCTTCCGCTGAACTGTAAATGGCCCATAGAAACGAGGGGCAGGTTTCTGAGAAATCTGGCAGGTTAAAGAGTGTTGTTTGTGAGGCCGAAAGCGTACGGAAACAGGATCTCCCACATGGAGGGCAAGGTGACGGCAGTGTATTAGTTTTCTGCTTCATGATGTCTTGGGACCGACTCAAATAATATTTGAGTCCACGATCAAGCAGTGCATGGGCAACAGCGGGCAACTAGATTTCTGATGGAACAGCGTAGGTCTCGTGGCAGCGATTTACCACCTTTGTTTGGTCATCCGTTTGCGGGTGGTAGGTCAAGCTGAGTTTTAAGTCAGTGCCTTGGAGTTTGAGCAGTTCAATCCAAAAATGGCTTACAAAAATGGGATTGCGGTCGCTGGAATGCTATGCAAACTGACAATCTCCCACACGAAAACCTCGCCCACACTCCCACACTCTTTGCTGTGTAAGGGTGTTTTAGGGGTAAAAAATGGCCATATTTAGAGAGATGATCAATGATGACCAGAATCACAGTGCAACCACGGGATTAGGGTAGTCCGGTGATAAAATCCATAGAGAGACCCGACCACACCAGCTGGGGAATTTCCAACGGCTGCAACAGGCCAGCCGGATATAGTGTGGAATATTTATTTCGTTGGCATTTGGCCCATTGGCAAACTGTTGAACCGGTATTTTCATCCCGACCCAATATAAATTGGCAGGCAATTTTCTATACGTGCGGCAAAAACCAGAATGACCCCACTACGGAGACAAATGGAACTCAGCCAGCAATATGGGCACCCATGGGGACGAACTAGACAGCACCAACCGGCCCTTATAACAGAGGACACCTTGCAGAAAAGAGTAAGTAGGAAAGGAAGGAGCATCTGCTTGCAGAGTGATGATGACTTAGCTGAAAAATGGGTCGTCTGAAACGCCTGTGAGCAAGTGGGGCTGAACCTCCCCCCTGTTGGATGTGGCTGGAGCAGGGCCACATCACGGCGTGACCACGGCGTGACCGCGGCGTGACCGCGGCGTGACCGCAGCGTGTTGGCCCGATCCAGCGACATCCGCGGGGCAGCATCTTCCGACCAGGAGCGAAGGGAGCGGGAGGAGGCTGGAATGTGGGTGAAAGGGGGCTGGTTGCAGGTGTTGGGGGGATGGTGCGGGCTGATTCGAAGGTGGGGGGGCTATTGCGGGCTGGAATGCTGGTGGCAGCGGGCTGATGACTTTGCTGAAAAATGGGTCGTCTGAAACGCCTGTGAGCAAGTGGGGCTGAACCTCCCCCCTGCTGGATGTGGCTGGAGCAGGGCCACATCACGGCGTGACCGCGGCGTGACCGCGGCGTGACCGCGGCGTGACCGCGGCGTGACCGCGGCGTGACCGCGGCGTGACCGCGGCGTGACCGCGGCGTGACCGCGGCGTGACCGCGGCGTGACCGCGGCGTGACCGCGGCGTGACCGCGGCGTGACCGCGGCGTGACCGCGGCGTGACCGCGGCGTGACCGCGGCGTGACCGCAGCGTGTTGGCCCGGTCCAGCGACATCCGCGGGGCAACATATTCCACTTAGTTTCAAATAGGATGATATGGATGGCATGAGAGGATGTTTTCTCAGAAGATTTAAAGAAATGAATGCTAATCTGTGATGAATAGAGGATTGGATGACCCCTGATATACCTAATTCGGTGAGGTTTGGAGATCTAGAAATGTGTAGGAATACCTAGAGGAATAAAATATGCCAGACAATTCCAAACCAATTTTTTCAGTTGAATTGAGCTTTTGTACCACCTGCTATGCACGTTTTGTGGAAAGATGGATGAGAGGCAGCGCTGAGAGGAGATATAGTTTAGGAATGAGGAAATACGAAAAATTATAGAGCTAACCATTCAATGTTTCTCTAAGGAGGAGTAACCGCCGCAGGGTGTCGTCCTGGAGCAGGGCCAAATCACGGCGTGACCGCGGCGTGACCGCGGCGTGACCGCGGCGTGACCGCGGCGTGACCGCGGCGTGACCGCGGCGTGACCGCGGCGTGACCGCGGCGTGACCGCGGCGTGACCGCGGCGTGACCGCGGCGTGACCGCGGCGTGACCGCAGCGTGTTGGCCCGGTCCAGCGACATCCGCGGGGCAACATATTCCACTTAGTTTCAAATAGGATGATATGGATGGCATGAGAGGATGTTTTCTCAGAAGATTTAAAGAAATGAATGCTAATCTGTGATGAATAGAGGATTGGATGACCCCTGATATACCTAATTCGGTGAGGTTTGGAGATCTAGAAATGTGTAGGAATACCTAGAGGAATAAAATATGCCAGACAATTCCAAACCAATTTTTTCAGTTGAATTGAGCTTTTGTACCACCTGCTATGCACGTTTTGTGGAAAGATGGATGAGAGGCAGCGCTGAGAGGAGATATAGTTTAGGAATGAGGAAATACGAAAAATTATAGAGCTAACCATTCAATGTTTCTCTAAGGAGGAGTAACCGCCGCAGGGTGTCGTCCTGGAGCAGGGCCAAATCACGGCGTGACCGCGGCGTGACCGCGGCGTGACCGCGGCGTGACCGCGGCGTGACCGCGGCGTGACCGCGGCGTGACCGCGGCGTGACCGCGGCGTGACCGCGGCGTGACCGCGGCGTGACCGCAGCGTGACCGCAGCGTGTTGGCCCGGTCCAGCGACATCCGCGGGGCAACATCTTCCACTTAGTTTCAAATAGGATGATATGGATGGCATGAGAGGACGTTTTCTCAGAAGATTTAAAGAAATGAATGCTAATCTGTGATGAATAGAGGATTGGATGACCCCTGATATACCTAATTCGGTGAGGTTTGGAGATCTAGAAATGTGTAGGAATACCTAGGGGAATAAAATATGCCAGACAATTCCAAACCAATTTTTTCAGTTGAATTGAGCTTTTGTACCACCTGCTATGCACGTTTTGTGGAAAGATGGATGAGAGGCAGCGCTGAGAGGAGATATAGTTTAGGAATGAGGAAATACGAAAAATTATAGAGCTAACCATTCAATGTTTCTCTAAGGAGGAGTAACCGCCGCAGGGTGTCGTCCTGGAGCAGGGCCAAATCACGGCGTGACCGCGGCGTGACCGCGGCGTGACCGCGGCGTGACCGCGGCGTGACCGCGGCGTGACCGCGGCGTGACCGCGGCGTGACCGCGGCGTGACCGCGGCGTGACCGCAGCGTGACCGCAGCGTGTTGGCCCGGTCCAGCGACATCCGCGGGGCAACATCTTCCACTTAGTTTCAAATAGGATGATATGGATGGCATGAGAGGACGTTTTCTCAGAAGATTTAAAGAAATGAATGCTAATCTGTGATGAATAGAGGATTGGATGACCCCTGATATACCTAATTCGGTGAGGTTTGGAGATCTAGAAATGTGTAGGAATACCTAGGGGAATAAAATATGCCAGACAATTCCAAACCAATTTTTTCAGTTGAATTGAGCTTTTGTACCACCTGCTATGCACGTTTTGTGGAAAGATGGATGAGAGGCAGCGCTGAGAGGAGATATAGTTTAGGAATGAGGAAATACGAAAAATTATAGAGCTAACCATTCAATGTTTCTCTAAGGAGGAGTAACCGCCGCAGGGTGTCGTCCTGGAGCAGGGCCAAATCACGGCGTGACCGCGGCGTGACCGCGGCGTGACCGCGGCGTGACCGCGGCGTGACCGCGGCGTGACCGCGGCGTGACCGCGGCGTGACCGCGGCGTGACCGCGGCGTGACCGCAGCGTGTTGGCCCGGTCCAGCGACATCCGCGGGGCAACATCTTCCACTTAGTTTCAAATAGGATGATATGGATGGCATGAGAGGACGTTTTCTCAGAAGATTTAAAGAAATGAATGCTAATCTGTGATGAATAGAGGATTGGATGACCCCTGATATACCTAATTCGGTGAGGTTTGGAGATCTAGAAATGTGTAGGAATACCTAGAGGAATAAAATATGCCAGACAATTCCAAACCAATTTTTTCAGTTGAATTGAGCTTTTGTACCACCTGCTATGCACGTTTTGTGGAAAGATGGATGAGAGGCAGCGCTGAGAGGAGATATAGTTTAGGAATGAGGAAATACGAAAAATTATAGAGCTAACCATTCAATGTTTCTCTAAGGAGGAGTAACCGCCGCAAGGTGTCGTCATGCTTGTCCCCCTGCCAGCAACAGATGGAAAACATATTCAGCACAAAAGTGATCGGAAATGCCAACCAAATGAAAGAAGCTAGATTAAAACCAATAACCAACAAGCAGGGAAAAAAAATTGGACATTCAGAATGCATGTGTGTTCAATGATTCCAATATCTAAAGTGTGTTTCAGCTAGACTCTTAACTCAAAGAAGAATTCACATAGATGAGTCATGCATGAATAAGCTCAAATGACGTGTTAGATTGGCACATAGATTTGTCAGCTCACCTTGATAAAGATCGAATGGCAAACCACTGATTGGTAATCATACTTTAATTTGCTACAGTCTGTACATGCAACAAATAAAACCATGAATTATTATTAATGAATATATAAGACTCATAAGCAATGAAATGTCATATAGAAATTTTGTTATTACTACATAACAATAAAATACTAAAGTGCAGATTAAAATGCAGAATAAAAAGCCTGAATATGTTGATAAGAAATACCAGTCAGTTTCTTCTCCATGCTTGTAAATTGAAGGCATTCATTCCATCAGCCCATGCACATTCACCAATATTTTGGTTCATCGCTATGCTGGGATGAGAACAATCAAAGTATGTCTAGCAACTCTTAGACATGACCCACAAAAATCAATATACAGTGGAGTCAATAGTTAAAACATATCACCTGCATTCATATGTTGGATGAAAAGGGGGTCAACTCCATGATTTTACGACCAATAACCTGCATTCATATAGTGTGTAAATGCAAATGAAAAATGATGCATGGTAGGGAGGTTTATTCCACAATTTTAGGAAAACATACCTGTTGTAGAGATCTCGCACTTATTAGTGCAGGATTCCCACTGCCCAGCCCCTCCCCCCCACTCCCTACTGCCCTCCCCACTGCCCAGCCCCCCCCCCCCCACTGCCCACCCCCTCCCCCTCCTGCCCAGCCCTCCCCCCCACTGCCCAGCCCCCCACTGCCCAGCCCCCCCCCCCACTGCCCTCCCCCTCCCCCTCCTGCCCAGCCCTCCCCCCCACTGCCCAGCCCCCCCCCCCACTGCCCAGCCCCCCCCCACTCCCTACTGCCCTCCCCACTGCCCACCCCCCCCCCCCCACTCCCTACTGCCCAGCACCCCCCCCACTCCCTTACCCCGCACCCCATTGAGTAGTGGTAGATGACGAAAAATATAAACCATATCATAAAGAAATTAATAACAGAAATCATCATTATTTATCTTTGAGAAGGAGAGAGACATTTCATAGAAAATAGTTTTCTTCTTGGTTGAAATTGAAGGTGGAAATATTACTATAATAAATTAATTATATCAATATTTAATTATGTTCAATATCCATTTATATTATATGAACTAGAGGTAAATCCATTTTGCTCAAGGACTCCTAAGGATATTATTTTTTTGAAGGTTGGGGACCCACCTTACATCAAGTAAGTGGATGATGGATTGATCATCTTACTCTATTAGAATAGAGTCTCTACCCTCAACCCTACACCTATTATTATTTCCTAAAAGGGCATACCCTTCCAACTTCTTGAATAGATTCAAAAAAGACTCTATATATAGACACAAGTTACAATAATATCCATAGTTGAGGACCCACTCATGATTGAGTTTATGGATGGATATATTCCGGAATTCAATAGCATAATATCTTGAGTCAACCATAAAAGGCTGGTCAGTTGGTTTTTTGTGTTCTAACTCTCACATGAGTTTCCTACACTTGGGATTAATGTGCATGGGTTTAACATAGTGAAAACATGTGACTTTTCTATCCAAGGAACTAGTTTTGGATTTGGGTTCTTTATTACTCTTACTTTTGTATCTATTGAACTGTTTCTTTTTTACATTAAGTTTTAGGTCTTCCCCTTGTGAAAAACACTCAACCTCTCCTTTTATCTTAAGTTTAGAATGAAAATCCTTAGACCAAATAGATTATTTAACATCTTCTTTAGTTAAAGAATCTCGACCATATATCATGGTCTCAATTAGTGTGATGTAGCTATTGTTAAGAGGGATTAAGAGGATTAATTTCTGATCCTCATCATCTATAGAAACATTAATATTGGTTAAATATAATTTGACTTTATTAAACTCTTCTAAATAGGTTTTTATTGAAGTACAATGCTTTATTTTGAATGTGAACATATGATGATTCTAGTAAGTTATTCCTACTAATGAAGCAGTCATGTATAAATTTTTATGTTTTAGAAAATTTATACAGTGGTAGACTTATAATATACTTCTCTAAGGACCCCATCACCTATGTAAAGTAAAAGGGTTCTATGAGACTTAATATATATATTAGGGGTAACATCTTAGTATTCTACAATGGTCTGAACATTTCATTAACAGTCGTAATGGGTTTCTTGGGCCCATATAGGGATTCAATTCAGCCTTGTTGTCCGAGAAAGGCTCTCATTTTAATTCTTCATGTATTGGAATCTTTTTCTCCATTGAATTTCTCAATTTCATTTTAATTCTTCATATATTGGTACATATTCAGCACTAGAAACAGATGGAACAACTTTCTCCCCCGGGCTCCTTAGATGTTCGTGGTCGGATCACAATGCATTTTCATATGACAACCTAGGTCATGTGAATCATGCATCCTTTATAGGAAAACATGTAGATCCAAACTCGTCTACCCAAATCAACATTCTACTAATACCCACATTCCTAGTATTGATCCCTTGGGATGCAACCATTCCAATCCATTTAGAAGAAGACCATCAGCAGACCTGACTTAGGTGTCCAAGTTACTTGCAGATAGAGCAGAAATCATACCAAGATTTGTAATGGACCACGTAGAAACATCTATAATCCTCTTCAATGAAAATACACACTAATTCTACTAGTGGCTTCAAAACATCAACCTCAGCAGATATGAAACAGAAGGGGAAAACATGTAAATCTTACCTAAATCAAAGAAATCGAAGGTGCAAATGAGGCATAAAAAATGCAGATAACCAGAACTCGGGAGAGAAAAAAATAGAGGGAGATGGGGGTGTCGACCTCGAGGGCTTCGATGAGGAGGGCGCGACGAGGAAGGCGTCGGCGAGGAGGGCGCCGGCGAGGAGGGCGCGGGGAGGATGACGCGGCGAGGAGGGTCGCGGCGAGGAGGGCGTCGGCGAGGAGAGCGTCGGCGAGGAGAGCGCGGCGAGGAGGGCGTCGACGAGGAGGATGGCGCGGCGTTGATGCGTCGTGGAGGAGGAGGCCGCGGCGAGGATGAGGCCGCGGGGAGGAGAAATGGCGAGGGCGAGGAGATGGAGCCCGACGCTTGGGGGAGAGGGCGAGGATGGAGCCCGACGGAATGGGGGAGAAAAAAACTGAGCGAGGGGATATAGCCACGGATAGAAAAAAAACCGTGGTTGTATAAAACCTATAGCCACGGTTCTATAAAACCGTGGCTATAGGTCCGTGGCTATAGCCCAGATTTCTAGTAGTGAATGTTCATCAAATCACAAACCAAAGGATCTCATTCCAAACGTTGCATGGTTAATGAAGCATTACTTTTTTGACACAAAGCATCAGCAACTTTATTTGCTTTTCCCGGGTGGTAGTGAATTGTAAAATAATATTCCTTGATTAATTTTAGCCATCTCCACTGTCTCATGTTCAATTCTTTCTGAGTGAATATATACTTTAAAATTTTGTGATCAGTATATATTTCACACTTTACTCCATACAAATGATTCCTCCAAATGTTTAGAGAAAAAACAACAGCAGCTAATTCCAAATCATGTGTAGGGTAATTTACCTCATGAGTTTTCAACTGACGTGAAACATATGCAATTACCTGATCATTCTTCATAAGGACACAACCAAGTCCCTTCAATGAAGCATCACTGTATATAACAAACTCACCATTCCTGGAAGGAAGTTCCAAAACTGGAGCATTCACCAATCATATTTTCAACTCTTGAAAACAATCATGACATTCTTTTGTCCAGATAAACTTAGCACCCTTCCAAGTTAGCATAGTCATTAGACTAGATAACTGTGAAATATTTTCAAAAAACCTTCAGTAGTAACCTGGAAAACCAAGGAAACTACGGATCTCGGTTACATTTGTGGGTCTTGTCCATTCTTCAACAACTTTTGTTTCAGCAGGATCAACATTTATGCCATTTTTTGAAACAATATGACCAAGGAAAGAAATTTTTTGTAACCAAAACTCACACTTTCTAAATATTCCACATAGTTTCTTTTTTTAAGGTTTTCAAGATAACCCTTAAATGACTTTCATGCTCCTCTTTACTTTTAGAAAACACCAAAATATCATCAATAAAAATTTCCAACATTTTTCACCTGAGTCAACTGATCCATCACTGAAACAAACCGTTTAGTTCTGATTCTGACCATCTCAGGATACTAATTTGAATGGTCATTTCCCTCTGTATGCCTTCCCAGAAATGTTGTTCTGTTTCCTCTATGAAAAACCATTCTTATCACAGAAATATCTTAGGCAAAGCAACATGGTAATCCATAAATGCTATATCAT
The DNA here is from genome assembly GCA_963277665.1 of Viscum album. Taxonomy (NCBI): domain Eukaryota; kingdom Viridiplantae; phylum Streptophyta; class Magnoliopsida; order Santalales; family Viscaceae; genus Viscum; species Viscum album. Next base: position 1,208,780,951 of record OY728162.1, read on the forward strand.
TTCAATCATATTTTAATTTAACACTTTTCCAACTCCTAAAGTTGTCTAAACCGACCTCTGATACCAACTATAAGGCACCGGCCTTAAACCTTACTTAATATTTAATTAAATGAATAATTCACATTGAGGATCTTTTCAGGTTTAGAGTTTTAGAGAATTAGAACATAACTATTACATCTTAGAAGATTACAAAGTAGAAACTTCTACTAAGTTTCCATAAAATAAAAACTCTTAAAAAGGAAAATTTCTAGTTCCATGTTTTAGATAGCATGACTTTCCATTGATCCCATCCTTGACCCTATTCCACATTATGTCCTGTGAAAAACATTTCAAAAAAACATGGGGTGAGCATGAAATGCTCAGTAAGGGATACACAAATAATGAAAACTGTTAGTTTATCAAAACAACAATTAAACCATGTATATTTTATCAAAGTAATACATTTCACCATTATGAAGTAGCAAAAACTCTTCACTGAATAAAATATCATTACTTACCATTTTGTAACAAAATGATTACCATAAAACCCATATAAAGATCACATAACATATAAAGGTAATTTGGGACATAAACATACTTAAGTGGAATAACCATACGGTCGACTTCCACACATATCACTTAATGGAATAGCCATTCGGCCAACTTCCATTCATACTTAATGGAGTAGCCATACGGTCGACTTCAATACCCAATGCATTGGAGGTTATAACGTAACCACCCATCCTGGTATTCACAGCACCACCCATCATATGGTTTATCACGTAACCACCCGTCAAATGTCCCAGACCCATTATAAAATCATAGGACATAAAACAAACATAATGGAAAGAAAACATTTTCACATTCCGATCACAATATATCACATAAATATATTGACAAAACAAATCCATTATAAAAACCATTTTCAATACCAAAAATACATAAAAGGTTATATGGTATTTATTTCATTAAAAAAACTTTACGGCTTGTTGAGGAAGCCAAAGACCAAATAATACTCGCGACAGCGGAAAAGGTCGTTGTCACCGCATACGTTAAAAGAAAAATTCTTTTTTGTCCTTTAGTAAAACGCTTTGTTGAAAAAGATTCCTTTTTTATAAAAACAAAATTCAAAGGGGTTTATACACCGTATAAAAGAATGTTGTGTATAAAAAAAACATGCCTCAGTGAAATGAGATTGAGATGAAGTCCCTTACCTCAGGTCCGACTTGCCTCGGTCGTTCTTTAACGTCCTGAATAATAAACATGAGTTAATTTCTACATTCTTAAGAACCCTTTTTCAAGTTCATTATTCCTTTTTTCACTTATTGCATTTTTATAAACATTATGTGATCATTTATGTTAATAATGGTCTTTTTTTCGTTATTTGGTACTTGAGTCAAAAGTGAACTTCTTATATTTACAAGTTGTTCACGTAGTCCAATATCCATTATATCAAGAATGATATTCATGATTTGGATATCATATATATCATATATATCAAGAATATACATGTATTTATAATATTACATAATAATTTAGAGGTAAGAAATGAAATGCACCGTTCATGGAGATGGTAAGCCGTACGTACACATGAACACTACTTTCATTTCTATGTCATATTAATGGAATTAAAACTAAATTAGAGATATGTATATTTTTAATTCCAGAATTATATTCATCCTTTATATGTATCATACATCATATATATCCATTATATGTACTTATAATAGTACATTACATTTGAGGATAAGAAATGAAATGCACCATTCCTAGAGACGGTAAGTTGTACGTACGCATGAACGCTACCTTTATTTCTATCTCATACATTAATGGAAAGAAAATAATAATGATATAAAGGTATATTATAATTCCAGTATAACATCATATATTATAACTTTAAATCCATCCTTTATGCGTCCCACATATGGCATTAACGAATCAAATCACTTTAAGGGGGCGGTAGTCCGTGCTTCCTAAAATGAAATTATCGTGTTTACCCACAATGGAAACCATAAAGTAATTCAAAAAATGAAAAATACAGAATATTAAGTAAAAAATAAACATATTATATATTATATATAATCATAGTGACATCTTAATGTCCACCATTGACAGTGTTATATGAGTTTGAACAATCATCGTTTCGTGAGGCATAAATTCGCCATCCACTAAAACAGTATGTTCTTAAACTATTAGATGAAGGTGTGTGTAAGTGTATCTAAAATACTTATTATAACAACATCCTAGTATATTTAAGATACTGGATTTGTTACAAATGAAATGAATAAAAAGATTTTAGGGGGTTGTAGAAGCAAAATAAAACAAAAGGACTCAAGTGAAGACATTACCTTAAAATCGGGTAACTCCCTTTGGTTTGAGCTCAAAGGCTTCCTTGGGAAGACTAATGACCAAAGTGAGGTTTCTAGGAGTAATAGAGGGATGTGGAGAGACAAAATGGTAATAGGTTTGCCGAGCTAAAGGCTTGCGAGGTGTGGGTATGGAGGTAGAGGTGGGGGCCTTTTATAAGAGGAGAGGAGGGGAAATCTTGGAAAGTAAGCAAATGTTACTTTATTTTAGAATGCGTTTCGGGTTTTAATGGTCCCAAATTGATTTTTTTCGAGGGTGAGGTGATAAGGGTTCTAAATTCACCCATGAAATAGGTTTTGTACATGTTTAGGTCTTAGATTTTACATCATCTTTCCATTTTATTTAAATCGTTAAATAATGAGGTAATCGTTGCATCATCATGATGTCATATATAATTAACTTTATTTAATATATAAAAATTATAAAAAAAATACTCTGATGTAGTAAATCATTTTTATCTTTATAATGAATATTTATAGTCAAAAATCTGACTTGTATAACGCCATTTAAAAAGTGTTTTAGTAAAACATCTCATGTTTGTGTCATTTTTACTTTTACATTAAATAAAAGGTTATTTATGTCATTTCCCAATCAAAGTGTCTCCATGGGGTCCCCAAGTTGACTCTTGGCTTGTCTTGGTCGTCCATGACACATCAAATGAGCTTAGGACATGGTTCTATGTCATTTAATTTTATTAAAACATTATTCTTACCTTAAACTACACTAATTACCTCTAATCACGATTAAAAACTTAATAAGTTACTATTCACCAAAAAAAATTATTCTAATCCCATTCAACCACATTTTACTTCTCAATAACAACCATATATGTCGGATTTTTTAAATTCAAAACACAAAGGTGGTTAAATTTCATTTAAACGGAAAATCAGTTTTTAAAAGTACCACTCCGTGGTTTCACTATTCATCAAAAGGTGAAGTTTTTCAGAAAAATACCAAACATTCACCCTAAGATATATTTGATATTCCGAATTCAAAAATGATTTATATTTTAAAAAATTCAATACATATGAGTTGAATTAAATAATTTAACAATTAATTCCCGCTGTCAGAGCAAATAGCGTGTTTTTATGAAACAATAAGTATCAAAAGATTGGCACTAGTTTAAGTCCAATTTCAAAGTGAAATTAATTCCAACGGACACTATTAGATTCAATGGTAAAAATATATTCTAATTTAACTTTAAAAACACTTAAAAAGATAATATAATCATATTAAAAAATTAGATTAAAAAGAGGTTTTGAATTAAAATAAAACATTTTTCATTATTCATTAAAAAATGATCTTTATCGGGAAAATACAGAAAATTTACCCAAAGTAAATTTTGATGTCCCAATTATAAAGAAGAAATTTATTTGGTCCAATATAATTTATAAGAGTGAACAAAACTATATTTAATGACGTTTCGCCATTAAAAGTTGATAAGTGGACCTTTAGTGAAAATTAGAGTATATATATGCCTAAAATTGAATTCTTTTCGTATTTTAAGCCTTTATCCTTTATTGGATAAGTATAAAAACATTTAACAAACATATATAATAACATTTTAGATATTTCTATTAATTCCCTCCAATAAAACAGCTATGTGTTAACTAACATTTAAAATAAAATTATTTTATTACTAGTGTGCAACGTAAGATTTCAAAGAAACTCCCTGTTACGTATCGGGTACGCTATCGAACATAGCAACCCCTTCAAAGTAATATTAATATTTAATTCAAAAATATTCATAAATACTAAAATTTATTATTCTTTATTTACCTGGGATGTTACATGTTATGAGAAGGATTTTATTTACAGTTACACACACCTTCGTCTAATTGTAAAAAAACATACTGTTTATGTGGGTGGCGAAATACTGTCTCACGAAATGATGATTGTTCAATATTCTTTTAACACCTCTAATGGTGTCCATTATTATGAAACTATTAATATATATATGATATATATTATGATTTTGTTTTCCTTATGATTCTGTATTTTTCATTTATGGCATTCCTTTACGATTTCCATTATGGGTAAACGCGATAATTTCATTTTAGGAAGTGCGGACTACCGCCCCCTCAAAGTGATTTGAATCATTAATGCCATATGTGGGATGTATAAAGGATGGATTAAATGGTATTATACATTATATTATACTGGAATTATATTATACCTTTATATAATTATAACTTCATTCCATTAAATACGAAATAGAAATGGAAGTAGCGTTCATGCGTATGTACGGCTTACCGTCTCCATGAAAGGTGCATTTAATTTCTTACCTCTAAATGTTATGTAATGTTATAAATTAATTTATATAATGGATATATACTATATATAGGATATCTACATCATGAATATAATTCTGGATATAATGTATGTTTCACTACATGAACAACTTGTAATTATAAGAAGTTTATTTTTGACTCAAGTACCAATGATCGACAAAACGACCGTTATTAAGATAAATAATGTTCATAACCTGGTAATAAGTGATATAAAAAGAATAATAAACTTGAAAAAGGTTCTTAAGCAATTATAAATTTACTCTAGTTTTTTATTCAGGAGATTAATGAATGGTCGAGTGAAGTCGGACATGAGGTAAGGGTTAATTCTACAACCTCTTCATTATTGAAGGTTGTTCATATGTAATTATATTATGGGGCCTCTTTATCATCTACATCCATGTTTCTTAAATATATCTTTCAAAAGATTTTTACTATTTATTTGAAAATGGGTTAAAGTAATTTATACCATTATTTGAATTTATACATTTTTGAAAGGAATCTTTCCGTCATTTTCCAAACAAGGTACTTTTTGAAATTTTCAAAAAAATTAATGTAAGGGAACTTCTTAACCCAATTTCTGTTATTTTGGTTAATCTCCTATTTTCAAATTATGTCATGATATTATTATGTCCTACCTTGTATTTATACTTTCTTTATGTGTACATATAGTGAATCCACATAATTGATCTATTTTATTTAAAAATAATCTTTCTAAGGGAACTTCCTAACCCAATCTCTATTCTTTGGGTTAATCTCCTATTTTCAAATTATGTCATGATATTATGTCCTATCTTGTATTTATACTTTATTTATGTGTACATATAGTTAATACACATAATATATCTATGTTTTTTAAAAATTATCTTTGTAAGGGACTTCGTCTCAATATCCTTTAATTGAGGCATGTTTTATTTTATACACAACTTTATTTTATACGGTGTATAAACCCCTTTGACTTTTATGTTTATTCAAAAGGAATATTTTTATACGAAGCGTTTTTACTAAATGACAAAAGGAATGTTTTTTTCTTACAAATGCGGCGACAACGACTTCCCCGCCGCCGTGACTATTATTTGAGTTTCGGCTTCCTCTACAAGCCATATATTTTTTTAAAATGAAAAATAAATACCTAGTTTTAATTATCTTTTATTTTGGAATTGAAAATGGTTTTGGAAATATTGTAGTTATATCAATGTTTTTATTGATATCTTCTGATTGAAATGTGGAAATTTTATGTTTCCTTTATGCATGTTTTATGTGATACGATTATGTTATGGTTTATGATATGTTTAAACCTATTCATATGAGGAATGTATTGGACTTAATAAGTGATGGGTGGATCCCTCTATAGATCCTCGATGCATCGGTAGGTATCATGAGATAAACTAGTGTCTTGGCATGAGGCCTTGACAAAATCTTATTTGTGGTCTTAGCACAAGGCCTTGGCTACGTGGTTATGTTAGTCAGGCATTATGCATTCCGTCATTATGAAAGTGTTTATTAATATTGCATTTCATTGTTCGACCAGTAGAATATCCATGTGAATAAGTAAATGGCATCATCTCATTTTACTTTTTCCATATTATGTAGAAGTTCAAGTTTAAAAGGCTTTTGTTTTAGTCATTCATTGCCTTAAATGTTTATGTTTATTTATGAAAGCTTCCGCTATATTATTATCCTTACTGAGCATCTGATCTCACCCCTTCCAATGTTATAATTTTTCCAGGATTTGAAGAAGTGTATTATGAATGATCTTTAGGGATAGTATGAGGGGATATGAAGACAAGATGTGGTTGTAGTTTTGTTTTACTTTATGAAGTAATGTAAGACTTATGAATGTATCTAGTGTTTCCAAGGCTACTAAACTAATCGATCTTTTGAGACATGATTTTTGTGATCATGCCAATGTTACACAATAATTCACCGACTCTGGGTAACTGGGGTCAGGGCGTTATAGTTGGTATCAGAGGCAGGTTAGTACTAACCTTGGAAGCTAGATTTAGATAAACTCTGATTAGATCACATAGACTGAAGATAGACTTTGAGGATTAGTATAGAATAACTTCTTAGAATTTTGGTATTATATATATTTTGTGAGATTTAAATGCAATACATCCCTGTCTGGATATGATCAGGTAGAGGCGGCTCTGGCACAGATGTACCTTGGGCTAAAACCCGAAAACACCGCTTTGAGCTAGACTTGAACGGGAACCGGTGCACGACAACGAGCATTACTTCACTCTTGGTTACGACACTCCTGGGGGATATGCTTAGGATAATTCTTATTTTCTCTACAAACCATTATGAAGGGATTATGAGTACATACTTCTTCAAAGAAAACATTTTTATGATTATGGATTATATCCATAAATAGTTCAATTTATGTTAAGTGTTTTACAAGTATGGAATTATTTATTTTGATTCATAAACTAATCTAGTTTATGCCATGTTTTAGAAATGGCATCTAGTGGGAGGAATGGAAACCGTATCAATGCATGCACTCCATGTAGGGATTTTCCTCCTGCTCATGATAATTATTGTGGAGTTAGAGATACAACTGGTGCTGATCAACTTATCAACATACTAGGACAACTCACTCAAGTTATGAATAATAACCTTACTTCTATGGAGTACCATGATCCACAATTTGGAGGATCAATGTTAGACCACTTCATGAGGCAACAACCACCAACATTTAATGGGGGTAAAAATCCATTAGTATCTGAGAAATGGATAAACTCCTTAGAGAAAATAATCCACACCTTGGGGAGTAGTGAATGAGAAAAGGTTATAATGGAAGTTTACTGCCTCGCTGGAGATGCAGATAAATGGTGGTCATTGATTCAAAATACAAAGTAAGATGAAGAAGTATCAAGTATGGAATGGAGAGAGTTCAAAGATCTTTTATTAGAAAAATACTTTTCTCGTGACCATCGAGAAGATATGGAAAGGAAATTTTTGAGTCTGAGACAAAAGGAGGATGAGAATGTCGCAAAGTATGAGGCTAACTTTACAAGTTTAGTGAGGGATGCAGCAGATTATATATGTAACCCAAGAAATAAGATTGACCATTTCTTTGATGGGTTAAAACCTTTTCTCTGATTAGAATTAGTATCGTAGTCTTTCTCAACATACGAAGATATAGTCTCGTGTGCTATCAAGACAGAAAAGGAATTCTCTAAGTCTAATGACAACAAAGTAAGGCAAGATAAGAAGAGAATGGTGGAACAGGAGACAGATAAAGGGAAAAAGGGAAAGAAGGATTTACCATTATGCGATAAGTGTGGGAAGAATCACCCCGGTACATCCCTAAAAGGAATGGGAGTTTTTTATAAATGTGGAGAGAAAGGTCACCAGGATCGTGATTGCAAGGGAATGAAAGAGGCTATCAATGTTGAGTTCTAAAATTGTAGAGAAATGGGGAATTAGGAAAATGAATTTCCAAACTGTCAAGGAATCATACATCAAAAAAGGCCAAGGGATCAAGGCCAATCATATGCTGTTACTACAGTTGAAGTGCAATAATTAATGTACTTGTGCTTTTTGACTCAAGGATTATATTCTGGTTATAAGAATAATGTGATATATATAAGGATTGTACTCCAGTACTTTTTGTTTTCATTAAGTTTTTAATATGATGAAGGTAATCATATTTTAGTATGTGACAATAAGAGAAGCATTACTTTGTTTGTGGAATCTGATGAATTAATTTTGGAATTTAGAGACCTTTTAGAGAAAGTCTGGACAGAGGTATTTTGGATAATTATAAAGGTTGGAATGGATTTAGTTGAACTTTGGATAATATTGTTTAAGGTTAAAACATTACTCAATATTATTTTTGGAATATTATAATACTAAAGTTTTATGAAAAGGACAACCTGCAGGTTGGGGGATAGCCCGTCGCGTCAGAAAAAGCTACAGGAATCAAACCCACAACCATAGTGCGACAGGCCTTTATTACCTACCACTAGCCTACAGGAAGTCCCTGGTTATTACAAAATAGTTTTCCTAATCTAAATGGTGAGTGTTAATATTTGGAACCTTGTATGAATAGGATAAATATAATATTTTCGAGTTCTAATACCTTTTTGAGTGAATGATGGGTTTTTGGTAAACATTTATTAATGAATGAAAGTCTACATGACAAGTAAGTATATTTCCTTACGTTCTTAGAAAATCCCTTAAATAATTTCCTCAACATTATTAAAGGTAACTTAAAACAAAAATGTTGCCGGTTAATTTTCCAACTAGGGATTTAATGACTATTTAACCAATCACAAGTTTGTGATTTTATTATTGTTAACTTTCTCCTAATCCTATTTTCTATAACTCTCTCTCAGACCTTGATGGTTTGTTTCTCCTCCATATCCATATTTTCATAGAATCCTAGTATGGGCTATCTCTGGTGAACTTTGTACTTCTCTCATTTTCTTTTAAAGATATATTTTTATTAACCTTATTTCTGATGTGGGTTTTCCACAAATGTATTTTATACCTTTTATTTTCAAAGAAAAATTTCAAATTGTGAGGATGCAATTTATTGAAGGAGGGGAGAATGTAACACCTCAAGCATCCATGATACGCTTCTCATTCAATAATGCAATAGCTTTCATTGTATGCAAGTTCGAGATTCTAACACACCATGACCAATCAAAATAGCCATTATGAATAGTAATACCCAATTTTTGAAATTATATATATGCTATATTTCAAAATGGACTTCACTTTTGGATTCGAAATATCGAAATTATCCTAAGTTGAATTTTTGGTATTTTTCTGAGAACTTCCAATTTCTTATGAATAGTGAAAAATACTTAATAACAACTTTTTTTTAACAAAAATATTTTATAGTGATAAATTATAATATTGAGTGGTTTTAAAGTATAATTATAATATATTTTTACCATTTTATTCAATTGAGTTCATTACAATTAATTTTATATTGAAATTGGACATAATCAATTGTCAATCTTTTGATATATATTGTTTCATAAAAACACGATATTTGTTGTGACAGTGGGAATTAATTATTAAATTAATTAATGCAACTTATATGTTTGGAATTTTTTAAAATAGACAACATTTTTTAATTCTGAATAACAATTATATCTTAGGGTGAAATTTTGGCATTGTTTTGAAAAACTTCAATTTTTGATGAATAGTGAAACCACTAAGTGGTAGTTAAAAAACTGATTTTTCGTTTAAATGAAACATTACTACTTCTGTGATTTGATTTTAAAAAATCTGACATACATTGTTATCATTAGGATGTAAAATGTGGTTCAATGGGATTAAAATAATTTTTTGGTGAATAGTAACTTTTAAGTTTAATTAATCGCGATTAAAGGTAATTAATGAAATTTATGGTAAAAATGGTATTATAAATATATGAAAATACCATTAAACTTGTACTAACCCTATTGGATGAGTCATGGCCGACCAATACAATCCAGGGGTCAACTTGGGGACCCCATGGAGCCACTTTGGTAGAAATATGACAATAATAACTTTTTATTTGAAGTAAAAATAAAAATGTCACAAACATGAGTTGTTTTACTAAAACAATTTTTAAACGGGGTTATACAAGTCATATTTTCGACTATAAATATTCATAGGAAATATAAAAATATTTCCTACATCATGATAGTTTTTTTATAATTTTTAGACATTATATAAATTAAATTATTTATGACACCATGATGATGCAGCGATTACCTCATTAACTAACGATTTTAATAAAATGGAAGGATAATGTAAAATCTAAGAATTACACTTGTCAAAAGCCTATTGGATGAGTAGTGTTAGAACCTTTATCACATTATACTCTAAATATATGTTTGTGGGACCTTTAAAATCCGAAAATCATTATATAATAAAGTAACAATACATGACTTTCCAAAAGTGCCCATCCTCTCCTCTTATAAAAGGTCCCCACCACTGCCAACTTATTCACACCTTCTAAGCCATTAGTATCAGCCAACCTCTGCCCAAATACTCTCTCCACTTCCCTATCTTACTCCTAGAAGCCTCAATTTGGGCAGAAGTCTTCCCAAGGAATCCTTTGGCTCAAATCAAAAAGAGTTACCCGATTTTAAGGTAATGTCTCCTCTTGTGCTCTTTTGTTTTATTTTTCTTCTCCAACCCCTTATACTCTATTTATTACATTATTTTGTAACAACACCAGTATATCCAATATACTAGGATGTTTTTGTGACAATTATTTTATTTACACTTACACACACCTTCGTCTAATGGTTAAAGAACATACTATTTCTGTGGCTGGTGAAATACTGTCTCACGAAACGATGATTGTTCAATATTCATTTAACACCTCTAATGGTGACCATTATGATGAAAATATTTTTATATATATGATATATATTATATTTTTGTTTTCCTTATGATTCTGTATTTTTTATTTATGGCATACCTTTACGATTTCCATTATGGATAAACGCGATAATTTCATTTTAGGAAGTGTGGACTACCGCCCCCTCAGAGTGATTTGAATCGTTAATGCCATATGTGGGATGTATAAAAGATGGAGTAAATGGTATTATACATTATATTTTACTGGAATTATATTATACCTTTATATAATTATAACTTCATTCCATTAAATACGAAATAGAAATTGAGGTAGCGTTCATGCGTACGTACGGCTAACCGTCTCCCTGAACGGTGCATTTAATTTATTACCTCTAAATGTTATGTAATATTATAAATTCATGTATATATTGGATAGATATGATATATATGATATTTACATCATTAATAAAACTATGGATATAATGGATGTTTCACCACATGAACAACTTGTAATTATAAGAAGTTTATTTTTGACTCAAGTACAAAAGATCGACAAAACCACCGTTATTAACATAAATAATGTTCATAACCTGGTAATAAGTGATATAAAAGGAATAATAAACTTGAAAAATGTTCTTAAGAGATTATAAATTAACTCTAGTTTATTATTCAGGATGTTAAAGAACGGTCGAGTCAAGTCTGACACGAGGTAAGGGTTAATTCTATAACCTCTTCATTATTCAAGGTTGTTCATATGTAATTATCTTTTGGGACCTCTTTATCATCTAAATCCATGTTTCTTAAATATATCTTTCAAAAAAAATTTACTATTTATTATAAAATGGTTTAAAGTAATTTATACCCTTATTTGACCTTATACGTTTTTGAAAGGAATCTTTCCATCATTTTCCAAACAATGTACTTTTTGAAATTTTCGACAAAATTAAGGTAAGGGAACTTCTTAACCCAATTTCTGTTCTTTGGGTTAATCTCCTATTTTCAAATTATTTCATTATATTATTATGTCCTACCTTGTATTTATACTTTCATTATGTGTACATATAGTGAATACACATAATAGATCTATTTTATTTAAAAATGATCTTTGTAAGGGAACTTCTTAACACAATCTCCATTCTTTGGGTTAATCTCCTATTTTCAAATTATGTCATGATATTATGTCCTATTTTGTATTTATACTTTATTTATGTGTACATATAGTGAATACACATAATATATCTATTTTATTTAAAAATGATCTTTGTAAGGGACTTTATCTCAATCTCCTTTCATTGAGGCATGTTTTATTTTATACACAACTTTATTTTATACGGTGTATAAACCCCTTTGACTTTTATGTTTATTCAAAAGGAATATTTTTATACAAAGCATTTTTACTAAATGAAAAAAGGAATTTTTTTTCTTACATATGCGGTGACAACAACTTCCCCGCCGCCGTGACTATTATTTGAGTTTTGGCTTCCTCTACAAGCCATATCTTTTTTTTAAATGAAAAACAAATACCAAGTTTTAATTATCTTTTATTTTGGTATTGAAAATGGTTTTGGAAATGTTGTTATTATATCAATGTTTTTATTGATATCTTGTGAATGAAATGTGGAAATTTTATGTTTCCTTTATGCATGTTTTATGTGATACGATTTTGTTATGGTTTATGATATGTTTAACCCTGTTCATATGAGAAATGAATTGGACCTAATAAGTGACGGGTGGAGCCCGCTATAGCTCCTCGATGCATCGAAAAGTCTCACGAGACAAACTAGTGTCTAGGCATGAGGCCTTGAAAAAATCTTATTTGTGGTCTTGGCACAAGGCCTTGGCTACGTGGTTATGATAATCTGGCATTATGTATTCTATCATTATGAAAGTGGTTATTGATATTGCATGTGATTGTTCGACCAGTATAATATCCATGTGAATAATTAAATGACATCATCTCATTTTACTTTTGTCATATTATGTGGAAGTTCAAGTTTAAAAGGATTTTGTTTTAGTCATTAATTGCCTTAAATTTTTATGTTTATTTATGAATGCTTTTTCTATATTGTTATCCTTACTGAGCATCTGAGGTCACCCCATACAATGTTTTAATTTATCCAGGATGTGAAGAAGTGTATAATGAATGATATGTAGTGATAGTATGAGGGGATATTAAGACAAGATGTGGTTGTAGTTTTGTTTTACTTTATGATGTAATGTAAGACTTGTCAATGTATCTAGTGTTTCTAAGGATACTAAACTAATCTTTCTTTCGAGACTTGATCTTTTGTGATCATGCCAATGTTACGAAATAACGCACCAACTCTGGGTAACTGGGGTTGGGGTGTTACCGGAAGGGGATAGGTTGTCTATGTGGGTTCAGGTTTGGCCAAGTATCACATCCATTATTTTATTATGAGGTAAATTTTATATTTTTTTTGGTATTTAATTTTTCACTTGTATTTACTTCAGTGATTTTAGAGAAATAATTGTGTTTTTACCCAACAATATGTGGTTCATGGTTGGCACACAGTTTAGTGAAACTGTGCCACATTCCAAGGGAAACCGGGTACCCAGGATAACATTTTTGAGGTGTATGAGTCAACCTCACCTCAATCTGATGCATGGTGTGACCGGTATCACTTAAAGTGTCTCACTTTTATTTGAAATGGACAACATTATATGTTAAAACAACTAACGTATTAAAAATCGATCAAACGCATTTAGAGAGTGTTGATATTTAGAACAATGATCCATGGGCCATTTTTGATGTGTACGAGTCAACCCCTCCTCAATCTAGTGCATGTTGTGGTTGATACCACTCAAAGTGTCTCACTTTTATTTGAAATGGATAGTATTTTAAGTAAAAACAAAAATTGTCATACAAAAAACTGACCAAACACATTTGGATTATGTTGATACTTTATCACAACGATCCATGGATCATTTGTGACAGGTACGAGCCAACCCCAGCTCAATTTGAGGCATGTTGTGACCGATATAACTAATAGTGTCTCACTTTTGTTTGAAATGGACAAGATTTTAAGTGAAAACTACAACTGTCATACATAAAACTGACCAACTACCTTCATAATGTGTTGATACTTTATCACAAATAACCATGGGTCATTTTTGACGTTTACTAGTCAACCACACCCCAATCTGAGGCACAATGTGACTAGTATCACTCAATGTTTCTCTCTTTTATTTGAAATGGATAACATTTTAAGTGAAAGAAACTGGCATACGAAAAACTGTTCCATGGGTCATTATTGATTTTTACTAGTCAACCCCACCTCAATTAGATGCACGGTGTGGCTGGTACCAGTCAAAGTGTCTCACTTTTATTTCAAATGGACAGGATTTTAAGTGAAAAAAATAATTGGAATACAAAAAACCGACCAAACACATTCGGATTGTGTTGATACTTTAGCACAATGATCCATGGACCATTTGTGATAGGTACGAGTCAGCCCATCCTCAGTTCAAGGCACGGTGTGATTGGTATCACTCAAAGTGTCTTAATTTTGTTTGAAACAGATAGCATTTTAAATGAAAACAAAAACTGGCATACAAAAAACAGATCAAACACATTTGGATTGTGATGATAAATTAGCACAATGATCCATGGGTCATTTTTGATGTGTACGAGTCAACCCCACCTCAATCGGATGTAGGGTGTCACTAGTATCACTAAATGTGTCTCTCTTTTATTTGAAATGGATAGTATTTTAAGTGAAAACAATAACATTCATACAGAAAACTTACCAGAAGATTTCAAATAGTATTGATACTTTAGGAAAATGATAAATGTGTCGTTTGTGACGTGTACGAGTCAATCCCACCTCCATCCAAGGCATGGTGTGGTCGGTATAACTCTAAGTATCTCAATTTTTTTTAAATTAACAACATTTTAAGTGAAAACAACAACTAACATGCAGAAAACTGACCAAATGCATTTGGATTGTGTTGATACATTAGGACAATGATACATTGGTCATTTTTTTACGTGTGCAAGTCAACTACGACTCAATCTGAGGCATGATGTGATGGAATCCTACTCCGATCAATATATCACACCATACTTGTAACATTTAGTGTTCATAGACTTAAGAAAATTAATATTATTCTCACTAAGGTCTATAAACATACAGTTACATTCTTCTAGACCATCACAAGTTGAACTTCTGATCATTTCAGTTCTGACTGAAATTTAAATCAATTAAAGAGTTCCATACTTTACTCCTTTTGTAACGACCATGGAACAATGGGTCAGTTTCCATACCCCATTTTAAAATTTAGTTTTCTAGAATGCATCATCAAACATTCTCTTTAGATTTAGGAAGAAGAAAACCACTCTCAGGTAAAATCCATTTCCAAATGATCTTAATTTTCTATAAATGTTGCTTTTGTTTGAGGATAGATCATATTTGGGGGTTCATTAATTGTCAAAAGATCTTATTATGATCCTAAAAAACCAAAAAATTTCAAAAATTGAGGGATTTTATTTCACAACATCATGAATTTATATTGAGGGAATATGTTGCCACTTGTCAAAGTCCTATGGAAGGATGGTTAGGTTAAAGAGGGTATTTGAGGCATGATTCAGTTGGTTCCAATTTTTTTGAGTATATTATGTGTCACCACTTTTATTCTCACTATTAAGCATGAGAGGGTATCATCAATTATTTTTATCATGGAATAAATAAGTGTTGCCATTACATTAACTAGTAGTACACCATATATGACTATAACCCATCCTAAAAGGGGACTTTTTTTTTCAACATCATATGCATCACGACACACTCTGGATCAGACACATGTTCAACATCCACTAATTCAACCAATTTAGACATGATCACTATGCGTATAAAAATCAATAACCATGTATATTATGTTATTACCACTATAGAGTCTACCAACAAATCCATTACCATTCACCCAATATATGACATTAACACCCCTACCTCTTTCATATTCCATCTTAGTGCATCAAAACTGACACTTCCTTTAAAAATAACATATTCCATTTCAAATTTGTACATCTACATGTATTTTATCCAACACATCTGAAAACAATTTTGTTCACATAAGGATAAATTATATTACTATGACATTCAATTTGTATATATAACATGTCTCTAATCAAAGAGGTGATGTCTCTGAAATTTACACCCATCAACGATAGTTGCAAACTCTTTTTCTTTAGTTGGGTAGTTTCACTCATGAGGTCATAAGTGAAGTGACTCCTAAGAATATACCTTTTCACCATATTTTATAAAAAATACAAGTTCAATGTAAAATGCATCAAAAATCATTACAAACCCAAATCTAGGATCAGAAAAAAAAGGATTTGAGCCAATTTCAAACTCTTATACAACTGTAATAATTATTTCTCAAACTATTCTGTCTATTATAATTTGATGGGGAGGTGGGGGTTGTGCTGGATGGGGGATTTGCTGGGGTCAGGTGAATTACTACTTGAAGAGTGGTTGTCATATAGAGATTGAAATAAGTATAAATAATGTTTGAGTTCTTGAAACTATTATTCATCTCTACTAGAAGATTTTTGTCATATGAAGATTGAAATTGGGAATTGTATTACATGACATGGTTGGAAGAGTTTTATGGTTTTATGTGTTTTTTTGTGATATTTCAGGTGTTTTATGAAGTTTTAAGTCTTTTTTTTGTGTTTTTTGTGCTATTTTGTATGCAGGTGTATATTAGAGGGGCTATTGTGCAATAGTTCTAGAAATACACAATACCAACAGTTTTAAACCATGGGTATACTTTGAGAAAATGATTCTGATTGGGTTGATAATTTAGCACAATGATTCATGGGTCATTTATGATGTCTACGAGTCAACCCTGCCTCAATCAGAGTCACGGTGTGGCTGGTACCACTCTTAGTGTCTCTCTTTTTAAAAAAATGTAAATCATTTTATGAGAAAACAACAACTGGCATATAGAAAACCAACCAAAAAATTCCTATTGTGTTGATACTTTAGTACAAAGATAGATGAGTCATATGTGAGGTGTACAAGTCAACCCCGCCTCAATCCAAGGCATGGTGTGACTGGTGTCACTCAAACTGTCTCTCTCTTGTTTAAAATGGACACCCTTTTTAGTAAAAACAACTGGCATATAGAAAACTAACCAAATGTATTCGGATTATTTTGAAACAATAGCACAATAATCCATGGGACATTTTTTATGTGTAGGAGTCAACCCCACATTAATCCTAGGTGTGGTGTGGGCGATACCACTCAAAGTGTCTCACCTTTATTAGAAATGAACAACATTTTGAGTGAAAACAATAAATGGAAAATGGAAAACTGACCAAACGCATTCAGATTATGTTGATACTTTATTAAAACGATCCATTGGACATTTTTGACAATTACGAGTCAACCTTGAATCAATCCAAGTCATGGTGTGGCCGGTACCACTCTAAATGTCTCTCTTTTGTTTAAAATGGACATCATTTTAAGTGAAAACAGCAACTGGCATATGGAAAATTGACCAAATGCATTTGGATTGCGTTGATACTTTAGGAAAACAACATATGAGTCATATGTGACGTGTACGATTCAAACCTACTTCAATCTGAGGCATGGTGTGGCCGATATCACTCTAAGTGTCTCTATTTTGATTAAAATCGACATCATTTTAAGTAAAAAAACTAGCATACAGAGAACTGACCAAACATTTTTGGATTCTATTGATACTTTAGGACAATTATCCATGAGTCATTTTTTAGTGCATGAATCAAACCAACCTCAATCTGAGGCGCGGTGTGCTTGGTACCACTCAAAGTGTCACACCTTTATTTGAAATGATCAGTAATTTAAATGAAAACAACAACTGGAATTTGGAATATTAACCAAATGCATTCGGATTCTATTGATACTTTAGGAAAAAGATACATGTTTCATTTGTGACATGTAAAAGTAAACCCCACCTCAATCCAATGTGTGGTGATCCTAGTACCACTCAAAGTGTCTCACCTTTATTTTAAATGATCAACATTTTAAATGAAAATAACAAATGGCATACGGAAAACTGACCAAAGACATTAGGATTGTGTTAATACATTAGTAAAATGATACATGGGTCATTTGTGACATGTAAGATTCAACCCCTCCTAAATCCAAGGCACGGCGTGGTCGGTGGCACTCTATGTGTCTCTCTTGGGATTAAAATGGACACTATTTTAACTAAAAACAATGGACATATGAAAAATCAACCAAATGTATTTTGATCGGGTTGATACTTTAGCACAATGATCCATGGGACATTTATTACCTATACGAGTCAACTGAGTCTCAATAAGTGGCCTGTTGCAGCTGGTACCACTCAAAGTGTTTCACATTTATTTGAAATGGACAACATTTTACATGAAAAAAAACTAGAATACGGAAATCCAACCAAACGCATTCATATTGTGTTGATACATTAGGAAAACGATCCATGGGTCATATGTGATGTGTACGAGTCAACCCCACCCCAATCTGAGGCATGGTGTGGGCGGTATCACTCTTATTGTCTCTCTTTTGTTTAAAATGGACATCAAATTAAGTAAAAAACAATTGGCATATGGAAAACTGACCAAACATATTCAGAATGTATTGATAATTTAGCACAACAATCCATGGTGCAGCCTCACACAATCTACTTCTCAATTGAGGAACACCTACCCCTATTCTAAAACACATGAAATTTAATACACCAAGGACAACTGTATTCCCTATGTCACACAATATCATTAATACACTCCCATTATCATTATCACTATGTTCAAGGACACCCACCCCAAACAATGGGAAATTATATTTTTGTTTGGTTGAATTAATTTATAAATTTCCTTGTTTTGGGTTATTAGCTTCTAATTTCTAAACTCAATCATGTATGTGTTATAAAAAATTAAATTTTGTATGTATTCTTAATTCTGTATCACATATAAATATGTATTCAGTTTTTAATGTACTGTATTCATAATTTATTAATGAATTACGTATCTTTATTTGGTGATTCTGCATTTACTACTGTACAATTCACTTAGCAGCAAACAGATCAGCAGGCTGCTGTGTGAATTGTACATCTAAGCCTATGCCAATGGTTTTAAATCGTTGGTATAGGTTCTGTATGGTCTTTTTACCAACGGTTCAAAGTGAACCGTTGGTAGAAGTGTGAAACCATGAGACATTTACCAAAGGTTCTTAGGAACTGTTGGTAAAAGTCTAGATAAAGTTTAACCCAATGATTCATAACCATTGGGATATCTCACCTCTATACCAATAGTTTACATAAAATTGTTGGTATAGTGTAGATTTATTCAGTATAGGTCTATGGATAGGTCTATGGATAGGTCTAAAGATTAGACCAATTATAGGATGAAAAATCTATACTGAGATCCCTAAGGATAGGTCTATGGATAGGTCTAAAGATTAGACCAATTATAAGAAAATGACCTCTTATTTTGGTAATGGATATAAAAAGTGGTTTCAAAAAACGTAAATCCATATATAGATACATTAAGTTGATGTAGATTTGGGAAATTGGAACCCAGGTGTAATAACTATTAATAGGATAAATTGAGTTAGACCTAATTGTTACCTGATTCACAAAAATGGATCTTTCTTTAAACCTAGTTTTTCACTCTTGGGTGATATGCTTTGGATATTCACTAACTCTATACAAACTATGACAACCCTACATTTATTACAAATGTAAACATGATTTATTACATAAAACATTAACTTGATACAACATGGATGATCGAGAGGTATAGTGTCTTTGGGGCTTAGGATCATTACATAAAAACTTAAAAAATGAAGTACAACATCTTTATTGAAAACTTCTTTTACATGACCACTACATTACCTCATACTTAGCATTGCATGGGATAACCTGAAGACATGCATAAGAAAAGGGGTGAGCTATAAAGCCCAGTAAGGGAATAAACATGGAATACATGAGGAGTAAAATACATGTTAGACAATAGGCATATCAATATATCACAAAAGAAACATGAACATAAAGTCATGATAATGCATGATAATCATTACATGGAAATGTGGAAACAACACTTATCATGGAATTAACATGAATAAAGGCTCATTGCACATAGAGCATGAGTAAATCCTCATTGCACATGAAGCATGAGTAAACCCTCATTGAACTTGACTTATGATTCAACACTCATTTCACATAACGTATCATGATTTTATACTTTACCCAATGCATTGGAGCACTATAAGGGCGCACCCTTCTTAAACATTTCATTTCATGCATAAGTATGCCACATGGATCATAAAACATGGATTCATAAAACATAATAATTTATTGCATGATAAAGGAATGTGGATATCATACATGAAACATTATAATCAATAAGTAAATGTGCACAAAGGTGAATACCCTTGATGGAGAAATGGGTATGGTATTCACTACACAATGACATTGGCATAGAAAATCGATACGATTTCGACAGCCTAAGGACGTGACATAAGAATTCATAAAAATCGTTGATAAGAGGGAAAGGGGTTCCTAATCATATTTACATGTAATGGATATTAAGGAGGTCATTTAGATACAATTACTAACAATTTTAATGTAATTTAGATTCATGATACAAAAGTATTGCTTGAATGTAAAAGAGGAGAGAGAAGTTCCTTTGGAAATTTCGGCATAGTAATGTGTGTACATGGGAGGCATTTAATGAGAGAGAAAGGGGTATCCCATCATTCAAACATAAAGGCACAGTATGAGGGAAGTTTGAAACCATACCCCAACATTCATAATTGAAACTAAAAGGGAAAAACAACTTAAAGAAAATTGGACAAAAATGAGAAAGGAACAAAAAACCCTTACTTGGAAGTGTGCTTCCAAAGTTTTGAGAGAGGCTTGAGAGAGGATTCTTGGGAGCTTGGGGCACCTTGAGAGGATTCTAGAGAGAGTAGGGAATAGGTTGGATGAACTCCAAAGGCTTTTATTGAGGAGTAAGTGGAAGCTTGGGTGGGTTTATATAGGAAAGTTGAGGGAATTATTTATTATTTATGTTTGGGATACCTTATATTAAATTAGTCCAAACCACAAACCATCCCATGGTTTTTTCCGATGGTATTTGGAAAAGGGAATAGTAAAACAATATTTTATAAGGCCAAATTCGGAACTTGTTAAAATAATAGGGTTTCTTATGTGGAGGTGAGTCACACTCTTATGGAAAACAATTTAAAATGACAAGCTGTTTAATAAGTCTTGAAGGGTCAATTAATACATTGAAAAGTAAGTCAAACAAACCCAAAATCACATTATTTTAATGAGAAACATATATTGACCGAACATAAATCTTATATTATTTTATTACATCAGTATGGGGTCATTATGATGTCATAAAACACATTATATATTTAAACAGTATTTAATTTTTACCCAAACAATTGACTGTCTCAAAAAATTATGAAAAATTCACCATTGGATAATTTTGATGTCCTGATTCCAGATATAACATTTATTTTATCTAAATAATTATCCATATATGTTAATTTTCACTTTTATAATAAAAACTGACATTTATAAAAAATTCACAGGTTTTGACAAAAATGGCTTTCAAAGCTTAATAAAAATTCCAATTGCATTCATAAAATTATAAGATCATTTATATTTAATAAAAATTAATTTATTAATAATAATAATATTTTATTAAAATATTATTTAATTAAAAAATCCCTTAATTTAATAAAATATAATTCTTAATTAAATAATAACTAAAAACACTATTTGTACTTTAAAAATTATTTACAATGTGTCAATAATGACAAGAAAGTATATTCATTTTTATATACAAAAATTAATTTACATTAACATAGTACTAGTGATTTGTTACATAACCACTTAAAACATCCGCATAAGACCTATGGGTAAGGTGTGTGATGGTGATAGACTCTTGGGGTGGCTCAGATAACATCACTCGAGTGGTAATCTCTATAAACTTCTACTTTTTCCATAGACGGTCCCATTAAGCTTGACATGATGAAGCTCAGCTTGGGCTTGGTCAAGAGCAAAGCCCAAGGATGCCACCACTTTTTTGAGCTCCAATAAATTGGCTTCGTATAGAGCAATTCTACTGGATGAGGCCATCACTTCTTTTGTATTAGTAAATTGGGATTATTAAAACCTTATATTTATACTAATCATGTGATCACTATTCAACGACTATAAAAGTAACGGTCACAATTCTTAACATAAAACCAAAGAAGATGACATTTTATATAAATGTTTTACATAAAGAGACATTTATTTAAATCAATAGGGATTTCCATTAATGAAAATTTGCGTCATTACAATATTCCCACCATAAGAAATATCACCCTCCAAATTTCCTTTTCCCGCACTAAAACAGATGTGGGTAACTCAGCTTCATCATTTCCTCTGATTCCCAAGTCGCTTCTTCAAACTTGTGGTTTCCCCACAACACCTTGATGAGGGGAATCATCTTATTTCGTAGAACTTTTTCTCTACGATCAAAGATCTTCACTTGTTGCCCCTCATAAGAAATATCATCTTCCAACTGTACCACCTCAGAAGAGAGTACACGTGAAGGGTCCAGTATGTACTTCCTTAAGAGGGATACATGAAATACATTATGTAATTTGGTCCTGGTTGGTGGAAGTTCTAGTCGATAGGCCACAGCCCTGACACGATCAAGAATCTCGAAGGGGCCGATGTACCTTAGACTTAAATTCCCTTTTTTTGAAAACCTCATGAACTTCTTCCACGGAGATATGCATAGAAAAACCATGTCTCCAACATTAAAATCAAGGTCTCATTGACAATTATTTTCATAACTCTTCTATAGACTATGGGTTACCTTGATATTCTACTGAATGGTTTTCACCTTCTCCACCATTTCCTCGACCATTTCTGGTCCAAGCAGCTTATGTTCACTGACCGCATCCCAACACGCCGGTGTTCTGCACCATTTCCCATAAAGGGCTTTATATGGTGCCATTTGGATGCTTGATTGGAAACTGTTATTATAAGAGAACTCAATCAGAGGAAGATGTTGATCCCATCCTCCTTTAAAGCCCATTGAGAACGCTCTCAACATGTCCTCATGTGTTTGGATAGTCCGCTTGGATTGGCCATCAGTTTGAGGATGATAGGTCATACTGAAGTTCAGTTCAGTATTCGGATCATGTTGAAGACTCTTCTAAAACATAGAGGTGAATCTTGGATCTCGGTCAGACAAAATATATAGTGGTACTCCATGCATCCTTACCACTTCCCAGATATATATTTGTGTAAGTTGATCCAATGATAAATCTTCCCAAATAGTAGTGAAGTGTGCAATCATTGTAAGACGATCCACCACAACCCATATTGTATTGTTGTCTTTGGATGTCCTTGGAAGTCCGGTGGCAATGCCCATGGGGATGTTCTCTCATTTCCATTCTGGTATGGTCAATGGTTGCATCATCCCCTTAGACTTCTGCCACTATGCCTTCACTTTCTGGCACACCAGGCACTTTGATGTATATTTAGAAATCTCTTTTTTCATATTATCCCACCAAATGTTTTCTCGGAGATATCAATACATATTTGTGCTCCCTATGTGAATAGATAAATTTGAACTATGTGCATCATCCAAAATTTCCTTCTTCAGCTTTGGACGTAATGGAACACATATCCTTTTCCCAAATCACACAATTCCTTCTTCATTAACATTAAACTCTGAGGATTTCCCTTTTTTGATAGCTTCCAATTTTTCATGAATTCCTACATCATCATTCTGAGCAACCTTTAACCTTTCCTAAAGAGACAGTTGAGAAATCATTTGTGAAAGGATTGATGATGTTACCTTCTTTATTATTCCCATGTCCATATTCATGAAGTCTAAAAAGATTGGATCCTTCTCAATTCTCATCATTTATTGAATCACTGGGTCCTTTCTACATAGGGCATCTGCCACCTTGTTTTCTTTCCCAGGGGGGCAATGTATTGAACAATCATAATCCTTGATGAGATCTATCCATCTTGTCTGGCGCATATTAATCTCTTTCTATGTGAATATATATTTAAGACTCTTGTGGTTTGTATATATCTCACATTTCTCCTCATAGAGATAATGCTTCCAGATTTTCAAGGAAAAGATCACCGTCTCCAACTCCAGATCATGCGTTGGAAGGTTTTGCTCATGGATTTTCAACTGCATTGAAGCATATGATATCACTTTATCATTCTGCATTAGCACAGATCCTAAGACCTTCTTCAAAGTATCACTGAGTACCATAAAATTTCCCCACTTGTGTGTAAAGTGAGCACAGGATCAGTGATAAGCCTCCTTTTCAACTCCTTGAATATTTTTTCACATTCATCACTCCAAGAAAACTTCACTTCCTTTTGAGTTATCTTGGTAAGAGGGTTGGACAATCATGAGAAATTTCTCTCAAGTCTTCGATAATATCTAGTTAACCACAAGAAGATATGGATATTAGTTACCGATGTAGGCCTCATCCATCCCTCAATTGCATCTATTTTAGAGGGATCCATAGATATCCCATTGCTTGTGATGATATGGCCCATGAATGAGACCTCCTTCAACCATAACTCACACTTGTTGTACTTTGCATAGAGCTTCTCCTTGCGCAAAGTCTCTAGTACAGTTCTTAAATGCTCATCATGATCCTCCATGGTTTTGGAGTATATTAGAATATCATCTATAAAGACTACCACAAATTTGACTAGGTAATCTCTAGAGACTCTACTAATCAAGTACATAAAGATTTCAAGATCATTGGTGTGTCCGAAAGGCATTACTATGAATTCATAGTGCCCGTATCTTGTACAAAAAGCAGTCTTGGGGACATCTTCCTTCTTCAACCTTGCTCGATAATATCCCGACTACAAATCTACCTTGGAGAAGTATTGTCCTCCATGCAATTGATCGAACAATTAATCAATCCGTGGCAGAGGATACTTGTTCTTTATCATGATTTTGTTAAGTTCACAATAATCGATGCAAAGCCGCATTGACCCATCCTTCTTCTAGAAGAAGAGGACCGGTGAACCCCATGGTGAAGCACATGGGTGTATAAAACCTTTATCCATATTCTCCTATAGTTGTTTTTTCAACTCTTCAAGATCCATGACATCCATTCTATATAGATTCATAGATATTGGTAGTGCCCCTGGTATAAGTTCAATTGAGAATTCAACATCTCTTCTAGAAGGAATACCAGGCAGTTCCTCAGGAAACACTTCTGCAAATTCCCTCAAAATAAGAATTTCTTCAAGGATGGTTTCTTCCTTGGACTCAATCATCTATGTCAGATATGCATGGTCATAGGAAAATAATATCCATTCTTGAGACTATGGAGCTAAAGGAGATTCATCTTCCTCCTTACACTTGTAAATAATCAGGGATAGATTTTCCATATGGATTGTGATTTCCCTATCCTGGAAATTTATGTTGGATATATATATGGAAAGCCAATCCCTGCCAAGAATTGAATCAAATTCCTCCAGAGATAGTATGACATGGTTTTATGGGAAATTCAATCCACATATTATTATAAGGGAGGACTTATATTCATGGGATGCAATGATTTCCCCATTTTCCGTACTCACTGACATCTTCACTTCCATGATTTATGGTGGTGCTGGGATTGTTCTACTAAACTTTCATGATAAAAAATAATGTGTAGAACCTAAATCAAAAAGAAAGATTACTATTATTGAATGAATAACTGTCATACTTGTCACCACTTAGTTGTTGGGGTTCACACCGGAAAAAGTGATGGAAAAAGATCTTCCTTGCTGCCTTGGAGGTTGTTGGTTGACTATGAAAACCCTTGGTTTAGGTCACTGATTTGAAAAGTGCATTGGTTCATTGCCGCTATAGTAATAAACAATGCATTGATGTTCGAACGGAGCATTCCTCTCCTCCGTCGCAGCCACATGTCGTTCTTGCCAACAGTTAACAGTTAGTTTCCCTTCTCTTCCACACCTAAAGAATTTCCCCGTCCCCTTGAGGCAATTTCCAGGGTTCTTGTTTCTGCACTTTTGGTAAGTGGGGTTCTGGATCTTCCTAGCACCATTGGATTTATCCATCAGACCGCCGGCATTAAAGAACACCTTATGCTTCTTGTCCCCATGATACCACTATGATTCCCCAATCTACATTTCGACCATGAGGGCACATTGGAAAATTTCCTTATAGTTGTTGAAGTCATAAATCGATAAAGCTTTCCACAGGCTAGGGGTCATCCCACCAAAGAAGCGGTCAACTTTGCATTCAGGGGTAACAACAAAGAGAGAAGCATATCATGCAAGCCTTGTGAAGTATTCCTCAAATGCTCCAATAGATTTTTCATCTTTTTGCTTGAGGTAAAGTCCCTTTCCATCATAAGCTGGAGAGTGCACGGAAAATATTTATCGAAAAACATCTTCCTGAAATCCTTCCATT
The DNA here is from genome assembly GCA_963277665.1 of Viscum album. Classification (NCBI taxonomy): domain Eukaryota; kingdom Viridiplantae; phylum Streptophyta; class Magnoliopsida; order Santalales; family Viscaceae; genus Viscum; species Viscum album. The sequence goes on from OY728162.1 coordinate 1,208,807,366, forward strand.
CCAACACCTCGATCTCCTCCTCAGGCTTCATATTTTTGATCAAAGTCCACCATTGACCAGCTTCACCCTCCATATGATAATCCTCGAGGAGAACCTTCTCTTGTTCAGAACATTGAAGGATAGAGAATATCTTTTCAATGGAGTTGATCCATTTTTCAGTGATTGTGGGATGGGGTGATCCACTAAAAGTAGGATGCCTTTGTCTCATAAAGCTCTCGATAGAAACTTATTACTTCTTAGGGGGATTTGGACATTCATATTGACCCGTGTTTCAATTCAAATCTTATGTTATCTAAGAGAGAAGCGTGAAAAAGTTCATGATTCCCGCTCCCATTGGATTGGGCATCTCATTAGTACAGTCATCATAATGATCTTCACATCAGTTGTTAGCCCGAGTCCTCCTATTATCGACCATTGGCTGGAAAAAAAGGAAAGTTAGGGGTAACACATAAAGGGTAATCCAATGACAAAATTTTATGACTTATAAATAAACTTCTATTTCTTTAACTCATGATTCTATGTGCTTCAATCTAGGCTCTTCGTTATCTAGTTTCTAACATATATTGTTAGGGGAATTTTTTTAATTCCCTTAATAAGGGTTCATACTAAGATTGTGAATTTATCAAAACATATCCCATAGGATTATCGTAACCAAGAGTGAATCAAGGCCCACTTTCATGCACCAGTTCCCATTTGAGTCTAGCTCAAAGTGGTGTTTTTAGGTTTTACCCCCAGGATACATCTTTGCCAGAGCCGCCTCTACCTGCTCGTATCCAGACAGGGATGTATTTTCTTGATAAACCACTTACTCAGTACTTACCAAAACTTGTGGATGTTTTATTATACTTTGTCTTATCTCTATTGATTTACTAGGGTTGTCTAATACTAATCCCAAAAATAAATAAACCTATCCTCTGATACCAACTATGACAACCCTGCTTTTATTACAAAGTAAAACATGATTTATTACATAAACCATTCACTTGATACAACATGGATGATCTAGAGGTCTAGTGTATTTGGGGCTTAGGATCATTACATAACAACTTAAAACATGAAGTACAACATATTTATTGAAAACTTCCTTTACATGAACACTACATTCCCCCGTACTTAGAATTGCATGGGATTACCTGAAGACATGCATAAGAAAAGGGGTGAGCTATAAAGCCCAGTAAGGGAATAAACATGGAATACATGAGGAGTACAATACATGTTAGACAATAGTAATATCAATAGTGCACTAGATAAATATTAACATAAAGTCATGATAAATCATGATAATCATAACATGGAAATGTGGCAACAACACTTAACATGGAATTAGCATGAGCCATGGCTCATTGCACATAGAGCATGAGTAAATCCTCATTTCACATGAATAATTAGTAAAACCTTATTGCACTTGAATTATCATGATTCAACACTCGTTGAACATGAAATTTCATGATAATATACATTACCCAATGCATTGGAGCGCTATAAGGGCGCACCCTTCTTAAACATTTCATTTCATGCATAAGTGTGCCACAGGGATCATAAAACATGGATTCATAAAACATAATAATTTATTCCATGATAAAGGAATGTGGAATTAATACATAAAACATTATAATAAATAAGTAAATGTTCACAAAGGTGAATACCCTTGATGGAGAAATGGGCATGGTATTCACTACACAATGACATTGGCTTAGAAAATCGGTGCGATTTTGGCAGCATAACGGTGCGACATAAGAATTCATTAAAATGGATGATGAGAAAGAAAGGGGTTCCTCATAATATTTACATGTAATTTAAAGTAATTAGGTCATATAGATACATTTACCAACAATTTTAATGTAATTTATATTGATAATACAAAAGTATTTCTTGAATGTAAAAGAGGAGAGAGAAGTTCCTTTCAGAATTTCAGCATAGTAACAGGTGTACATGGGAGGCATTTAATGAGAGAGAAAGGGGTCTCCCATCATTAAAACATAAATAGGGAAGTATGAGGGATGCAATAAACCATACCCCATCATTCATAATTTAAATTAAAAGGGCAAAACAACTTAAAGAAAATTGGACAAAAAATGAGAAAGGAAGAAAAAACCCTTACTTCGAAATGTGCTTCCAAAGGCTTGAGAGAGGCTTATTGGGAGCTTGGGGAACCATGAGAGTATTCTAGAGAGAGTAGGGAAGAGGTTGGACAAACTCAAAAGTCGTTGAGTGAGGAGGAAGTGGGAGCTTGGGTGGGTTTATATAGGAAAGGCGAGGGAATTCTTTATTATTTAGGTTTGGGACCCCTTATATTAAATTAGTCCAAAACACAAACCATCCCATGGCTTTGCCCATGGTTTTTGGAAAACGAAAGAGGAAAACAATATTTTATAAGGACAAAGTCTGAACTTCTTAAAATAATAGGGTTGCTTATGTGGAGGCGAGTCACACTCCCATGGACAACAATTTAAAAAGACAAGGTGTTTAATAAGTCTTGAAGGGCCCATTAATGCTTTGAAAAGTATTTCAAAAAACCCAAAATCACATTATTTTAATGATAAAACATATATTGGACGAACATAAAGCTTATAGTATTTTATTATATCTCTATTTGGTCATTATGATGACATAAAACACATTATATATTTAAACTATATTTAATTTTTACCCAAAAAATTGATTGTCTCAGAAAATTATGAAAAATTCACCATTGGATAATTTTGACGTCTTGATTCCATAAATAAAATTTATTTTATATAATTAATTTTATGAATATGTTAATTTTCACTTTTAAAATAAAACCCGACATTTATAAAAAATTCACGGGTTTTGACAAAATTGGGTTTCAAACCATAATAAAAATTATAATTGCATTCATAAAATTATAGGATCATTTATATTTAATAAAAATTAATTTAATAATAATAATAATTTATTAAAATATTATTTAATTAAAAAATCCCTTAATTTAATAAAATAGAATTCTAAATTAAAAAATAACTAAAAACACTATTTGTACTTTAAAAACTACTTAAAATGTGTCAATAATGACAAGAAAGTATATTCATTATTATATACAAAAAATAATGTACATGAACATAGTACTAGTGATTTGTTACAGAAACCCTTAAAATAGCGGCATAAGGCCTAAGGGTAAGTTGTGCGATGGTGACAGACTCCTGGGGTGGCTCAGATTACATCGCTCGAGTGGTAATCTCTATCAAAATCCACCTTTCTCGTAGATGGTCCCGTTCAAGCTTGACATGAAGTAGCTCAGCTTGGGCTTGGTCAAGAGTAAAGCCCAAGGATGCCACCTTTTTTCCAAGATCTGATAAATGAGCTTTGTATGGATCTATTGTACTGGATGAGGCCATCACTTCTTTTGTCTGAGAAAATAGGGTTTGTTAAAGCCTTATATTTATACTAATCATGTGATCTATGTTCAAAGACTATAAAAGTAATGGTCATAATTCTTAACATAAAACCTAAGTAGTTGACATTTTATATAAAAATTTTACATAAATATACATTAAATTAGATCAAGAGGGATTTCTATTAATGAAAATTTGGGTCTTTACACAAACCATCTTGAAATATTTGACAAAATGATGACTATGAATATCCTAGGATAAAAATATGTATTCAAAGAATAAAAATTTTTGCAATGATTTAGACATCCTCCAATTGATTTTCATGCTTACTTGGTATTCTAATATTATTACTATTTCTCATAGAATGTTTTATTTATAGTTAATTTCTTGAACCAGATAGAATCATGATAAAACTGATTATGATGGAAAAAACAGTGACTATGAGAACCCAAATTTGTTGATTACTGGAGAGATATATATTTTTATGATGCTTAATCAGGTATCATGTTATATAACTAAAAACATGAACTTTATTAAGATTTCTAATGCTTCTAATTAGAGGAAGTGGAGATTAAATGAAAGACCATGTGCTAATGAACATAGAATAAAGAAGATCTATCTTTCTACATATCATGAATGTGGGAAGTAGAACCTATAAGAAATCAAAAATGTAGGGGAAGACATTATCTATGTGTTAAGTAAGGATATATGTGACAAATTGTAGAAAAGATCAGGTTATTATATATGGGGAACATGGATATTATCTAACTCAATTTTCTGACACAATAATTAACATCTAGTATAAAGAAGGACCTATTCCATGTTAATGCTTGATGTTGAAAGACAGAAGTATTAATTTATTGGGATTCAAGGGTTATTATATTAATGAATTTATCTAATGATTCCTGGGTTATAATAATCATGAATCATTTAAGGATTATGTTATTTTAAAAAACATATATGTTTCCATGTAAGATTAATTTAAGAGTTATGGATTCCACCATGGATATATTAGTTTTAGGATGATCATATGTTCAAGTCCTTAACTCTCCCCCTTGATGTTTTGTGTGATGGGAGTTTATCAAGACAAAATATGGTTTAAGAGAAATTTATGTAAATGAAACACTTTGGTTTTTTATATAGTGACTAATTTTTTTAAAGGTGGAATGACTTTAATATTTGTGGATATATGATTAATGGAACTTGTCACCTTTATAATTTATCTTATCATATATGTTTATAAAATAATGGGGTGAAGTCCACCAATATATGAAGTCAGCACACTTAATTTACTTTAAGGAATATTTCCCAACAAATCTTCTTTTTAGAGTATACATTAAGAAAGTGGTATGGTTTCATTGAGTACCACATTCAAATTATTTTAATTACAATCTAGAGTTTACAATAATGTTTTAGAAAAGCATTCAGCAGGATAATGATATAGAGTTATGTTTAAGCTTAATTTATATCCTCATATAGATGCCCAGTTTGATAGAATAATTTTAAATATATAGTATATTCTAAGATCATGTTTTGTGGATTTCAAATGAGTCTGGGTTCAACATATTCTTAATGTTTATCTTTTTCAATAATAAATCTCACCTGAGTATTAAAGTAAATAATTATAAAGGCCTTTTTCTAATGAAATATATAACTCCATTATACTAGAATAATGTTGAAAAAATTTGGATATAATAAATATCATGAGAAAAAAAGATAAGGTTACATCCCTTAAAAAATATGTAAATATAAGAATAGTTTTGATAGGTATTTTATGTAGATATACATCGATGAGAGATAGAATTTTATGTTGGTGAGAATGTCTTTCATTGAAATTATCCACAATATAATGAAGGGAAAACTATGACCTTTGTATATCAGACCCATCAAAATTCTCATTCTTGTTGGGATAATAGTTTTTCAATTCCACTGAACCTCTCTCAAAATCACTATTTGAACAATATATCACTCATGTGAAGTAAAAAAATTTTCCATCACATGTACTAGACTCAGATGTCATGCTAATAGAGCATGCTATTTCTAATGAAGAATGATCTATAAAGATTCCGGATTGCATGTAGAAGGTTCTATAAAAAAAGAGCACTCACCTTGTCAATGTTTTTTATTGAAACCAATAGCTTCAGGAAAATACATGGGAAATGAAGGATGTGATGTGGAAGGGGTGTACTCAGTTTTTTATACATAAGTGACAAATTTCGTGGGTGAAATTAATTTTACGGGATGTAGAATGTAACACCATGATATTTTAAGAAATATTTTTTCAAATATACTTATCGTTTTTGATATTTTGTGTGACATTCAAATAATTTTTTATCTTCAGTTACACAAAACACTATGTCTGAATTTTGTTACACAACATCACGAGTTTAGTTTGTGTCACACGCAACACTGAGATTAAATGAAATGTTACATAGAATTATTATATTATTATTTAATAGATATATGTCACATAGAAATTTTAATGGCAGGAATTAATGAGAATAAATATTTTATGAAAATATGGTTTAAACATGAAAATAAAATGAATTATTTTCTTATCAATTAATTAAAAACTAAAATAATAACTATTTGAAAATAAAAGAAATATTTTTCTGAAAAAAAAATTTCCATTGAAAACAGATATGTTCCACCTAAATAAAATAAACAAAAAAATTTGGTAGAATAATTTTAATGATATTATTGTAGTATATATTCACTTAGATATTTATATTTAATCTTATGTACCATAATCATGTAAATTTTTATTCAAGAAGACAAAAGACAAAGAATAAGGGAAGACCAAAACCAAAATGGATCCCTAAGGTGGCCAAAATTAATGGTGGCTGAGGGCATCCCCTCTGATCTGGTTGACCCACTCTAGCTTAATGGAAATCATAGTATGAAAGAAAATGGGATATAGACCGGGAACGTTAATAGAAGCTGGATGGTCTGCGACTTTGTTCCCCTCGCACCATGTATTATGCACATTCTTATTGCTTTTAATCATGCCTCTGAACATCTTGATGATGTAAAAAATAGACCATGGGATAGATCCACTTCCTTGCATGGTGTTGTGAAGAATTTGGGAATTGGTTTCAACCACAGTTAGGATGATACCTTTTGGACTGCATGAGAGGAGCCCGAAAAACATTGCCTTGGCCTCCGCCTGGAGTGAAGATCCATGCCCCAGACGAGCAGAGAACACCATGATAATTGACCCCAGGGAGTTATAAACCACCCCTCCTCCATGAATTTGCCCCATGTTGCATGACCCATTGGTATTATGTTTATGTCTGTTGATGGGCAGTGACCAGAAAACCCAATTACTTCTATTCATCCTGCTGCCTGAAGAAGTGGAATTACTTTAGGCATGAATCTTTTGAAGGGTGGCTTCCTCTTTCCATATCCCATAATATCGGACCATATATAGAAGTAGGAACATAGTATTATAGATGATTCCATGGCCGGAGGTAGTAATATCTTCATTCCTGGCCTTATTCCTCACCTGCCAAATTGACCAGTACCCTGCATGAAGAACCACGGATCGTGTCGTTTACTCTGGACCTCTCTCCCCCGATCCCTGGAACCATTGATGATAAAAATTCCATCCCTCCATGTGACTATCCTGAATGCCTGTGAACACCCCAAAATATTTCCACTCCACTCTAGCCTAGTCTCCTTCAAAGAAAATGTGTCCTGCGCTGTCCTCCTGGTGGACCGAGAAACAATGGCATCGTGAAGACAATGGAATACCACACCGCTTGATGTTCCCATCAGTGGAGATGGCCTTTTGACGTAGCCTCTATGTGAGAATGTTGATTTTGACAGGGATACCTTTGGACCAGAGAATGTCATCCCATGGGTTGCTCTATTCCTGGGTGACCAGCGTATGCTAGAAACATCTTGAAGAAAATGACCATGGGGGAGAAAGAGTGAAAGCACATCTGTCTGGTTTGGATTTAAGATCAATAAGGATGAAGACATCTAGCTCTTCCTTGTCCAAGATCGCATTTATAAATGTCGGATGGAGACTGGCCTCTTTGAAGGTCATTAAAAAGGTTGGACACCCAAGGAAGCTGAGGACAGTTCTGACCCAATTATGATGCCAGAAAGAAAAGTCCCCCTTTCTACTATCCACCAAGAGTGGTGTCTCATGGAAGTGATGAGAGGGGAGATGAGAGACCAGAATGGAGAACCCTAGCTAGTGGATGAAGCCTCAATACTAGGGTGGGATCTTTGCATGGTGGTCCCCCAAAGCGTTTTTTGGTCGAAAAATTCCCATGTAATCTTTTCATGCATGCAGAGGAGGGTTTCATTGAGCCGACTCATGTTGAAGCTGCCCTCCATGGCTGGCCATTACACCCTAAGCCATGAATCCCAGCTTAGACTTCCTTTAGAACACGAGACCCAAATAAATCCGTCCAAAATCTTATCAATCCTATTAATAATACTATACAAGACTTCAATAGACGAGATAGCATGGAAAAGAGTGGTGGGGAACACGCTGCTAACAAGCGTTATCCGAACCCCAAATGAATGATAAACATTCTTCCAGTTAAGAATCTAGTTGGTAACCCTGTTGATAATAGCGTCAAAGGCACCCACCCGTAGGCTGCTCGAGAAAATAGGGTCACCCAGGTACTCCAATGGGAAGATCCCCCTATGCTTGTCCAGGTTGATCTAAATCACAGGTATCCAGGTGGCTGATCCTCTGTTGGAAATATAGAAATTTCTTTTGGCCTTGTTGATAACTTGGCCGCTCCAAAAGCAGTACTCCTGCAAAACACTATTGAGGCCTCTGATGGATCACATGTTTCCATTCATGAAGATTAAGGTGTCTTATGTATACATTAGGTGAGAAACAGAGGGGTCCCTCATTGTTCTTCAATATTCCAGAACCTCACCACTGTTGATACCCCTGTGCAGTAGTCGGCTAAGAACGTCCTATGATAGAATGAAGAGGCTCGAGGAGAGAGAGTCCCCCTGCCTCAGGCCTCGGTTGTCCTTGAAAACCCCAAAATATTTCACCATAAATGTGACTACCAACCAAGAGGAACCGAATCACTTGAAAATTATGTTGATATTCTACAAGGAGAACCCCATTCTGTCCAGAACCTTGTATATAAAACCCCACTCCATATGGACATAAGCTTTGTTAATATGAAGCTTAATGGCCAAGTTGGATCCTCAAGACTTGACATTGATGTCTCTAATCATCTCCTAGGCCAGGGTAATGGCCCCCAGGATTGAACGGACCTTCAAGAACCCATGTTGTTTCAAGGACACCCACCGGGGGATGTGGGAAGACATCCTCGCATTGATAAGGTTGGCCAAGATCTTTTACGAAAAGTTACATAAAATCACCAGCCTGTAATGGGATATAGAGGAAGGATTTTTGACCATAGGTTGGAAGATAATGGTTGTGGCATAGGAAACCCTAGTGAGATGACCCTCTGAGAGTAAATCCCAAACAGAAATTGTGACACCTGTTTTCACGAAGTCCCACGAGGATATGTAAAACGATCCTGGGTAACCATTGTGTCTAGGAGTGCTTTCATGGTTGAGGATCAGCATTGCGTCCTAGATTTCCTTGTCCTCAGGGATGGAGCTCAGCCCGACATTGTCCAAGATCTAAATCCTATTGGGAATCACATCGAAGAAACACCCGTCCTCCCCCAGGTATCCACTGGGCAGGCGAGAATTTGGACCGACAAGGATTTCATGCAAGCAGGACATAGACATAGCCACCACCAAATCTCTGTTAACAGTGAATGTACCGTCATCCATAAAAATATGCAAATTCTCCCTCCATTCCTGTTCCTTGATACATGCCTTAAAGAAGGCAGTGTTCTTATCCCCCTCCCTAATCCACTTGATCATTGAATTTTCCCTCACAAAATTTTCATGTTCAAGGAGCATGTCTGCCAGGAGAATTTCCTCTTTGGGAAGATATTAAAACACCCTATCATCCCAGGTGTCTTCCATGCATTACTCCATGAAATCCACATCTTTCATGGCGCCCGCTATGTCACCCTCAAAGGGAGTAGTGTCTTTTTCCCACGCTTGGATCTTTTACTTGAGTCTGCGCAGCTTGTTGTGAACGTTCATCCACACATGTCCCAAGGCAGGCTCGTTCCAGGATCCTGAAACCAAGTCATGGAATCCTAGGAGCCTGCCCCAATGGTGGTGAAAACAGATGTTTGCAGACTAATATTTCCCTAAGGATAGGGAAACGAGAATGGGGGAATGGTTGGATAGACCTCGGGCAAGGTGCCTTACCTTTGTGTTAGAGAACGTGGAGATGGATTACATGTTGGCTAGAAAATGATCTAGGTGACTCCAAGAGTGGATCGTCTCTGTCTAGTTATTACACCACATGAACCGGTCTCCTGTGAAGTCGAGATCAGAGATCCATTTCCCTGCCACAAACCAAACGAAGTCCATGCTCGCATTCCTATGAAATAGACCTCGTTCTTTCATCTCTTTCGGGGTAGCAACCATGTTAAATCCCCCCCCCCCCAAAATCCAAGGGAGGTTCTCGGGTTCAAAATATTTCTGGTCACTCCATAAAGATATCCTTTGATAAGCATCAAAACTGTCATAGACGAATGATATGTAGAAAGGCAACTCACCATAACCAACCCTTGTGGTGTTGAACTGATTACTGGCCTGAACAAGGTCCACAGAAGGGTTCCTATGCTAGAAAATTCATATATGGTCGTTGGTTGGATCAACATACAGGCACCCATGCATGTTGATATTTCTGTAGAAATCATTGATGTTAGCGAAGCTCCATTTGTCCTCAAGAACGACGACGACAGAGGCTTTGTGACTTCTGATTTCTTCGGTGAGGAAATCTGCCTTCACTCGGGCTCCAGGGCCCAAGGCATTCCAGATTATCACTGGGATCATTTATCAAAAAAAATTCTTGCACTGGCCCCAAAATTCATGGCCCTATTAAAGTGAAAGTTTGGGAGCTCCTGTTGGTTCTTTGATCGAGAATGGGTACATACTCCCACACCCTTGTGCTGCAGCGTGACAACAGGGAAAGAAACCTCATGTAGGGTGACAAGAGGGGTGCCCCTTTCTCTAGACGAGGACCAAGATAATCACACCTTCGCCCTGGGGCTAAAGATGGAAGGTCATTCCTCCAGACATAGTGGGGAGGCTGCAGCAGGCGGGTCAGATGATCCCCATGAGAGGATACCCGGATGGGCACTAGTATCCAAGGCCATCCGCCCCTAGAGGATCCTTCCATTAAGGGAGATTCCAAAACCATCAGATCAGTATCCTCTGAGAAACCATCTGGTAGCATGGGATGGGGAGCGGGAAGAGCTAGCATACCTGAGGTCCTGGTCATCCCATTTGAAAACCACCCCTCAATAATGGAAGCCTAGGACATCAGTTATAGGAGAAGGGCAGGCGGATGGTTATCGGACTGAGGAAGGAAAAAGATCAAGGGATGGAAGGAGCCAAGTTCAAACATGAAATAAAGGTTTTAAAGGGTGATGAGGTTAAGGCTTCCTCTGGTCCTGGGCCAGCGGTGGGTGAAACCACTTCTGGCCTGTCGACCGGGAAGGGATCCGCTATGGGGGGAGCGACAGGGGGGGACAAGATCCTGAGAGAGACTGCTGGTACTAGTCTTCAGGGGAGGAACGAAAAAGCCTTATTCCTACGATGCCTGCAAACCTAGTGTAAGTGACCTTGGAGCAGACAAAAGGAGAAATACCTTAGGATGATCAGGTAAGAGATGGAATGATCCCAAGAGAGTTCATCCAACACATGGAGGGATATATGATCTAGAATGGGTAGAGATAGATCCATCTCTACACAAATAAAATTTAAAGACACATCCACATAGCCCGTTGTTCTGTCATCCACATAGAAGAAGCCACCGAGTGAATCGTCGATCACCTTGTGAAAGCCCCTATTCTGGAAGGGGAGAGGGATCCCGGGAAGGTTGATCCAAATAGAAGATCGAGGGCTATCTTTACCGCTATGAACGTCCATGGACCACCAGAAAAGCTGAATCACCATTGACCAAGTGACTTGGGATCCTTGCACCACGCGGACACGAAATCTTCCTCCGAGGCTAAAACGAGACAAAATGATTTTATGTGCATAGGTGTGTCTTTCACTAGAATCTTAATACCCCATTAGGAAAATAACCACTGGAAGTCGGTGAGTGGGGGTTACTTCAAGCCTAAGTGGGCTACCAGAGTCCACTTAAGGCATGCCTCTGCCTCCATAAAAGCTGACACAGGAAAGACTACGGAGACGTGGGGGCCCCTCTCGAAGAAACTATGGCCTATAGGGACACCTCATTGAAACAATGCGTTGTGGGAGCCCCACTCGAGCCTATGAGCGTAGCACTAAAAGAACCAGGCCGGAGATCCCTGAGATGAGGTAGTGCCAGAAGCGAGACACCAGGGCGGGGGAAGGAGCCTACTGTGGGAACCTGCTCGGGGGTAGAGCTGGGGGCTCAGGACAATGATCTTAAAGAGATCGCTGAAGGGATTGGTACCGAAGTAGGTGGGGGAAAGGTAGGGCCTGAACCACGGCCGGCCACATGCAGAGAATGATCCGAGGGCCTAATAGGGAGAGGATAAATGGCCATAAAATTCGAAATGGAAGGCGGTGCATGAGTAACGTTCTCCATTCTTCGGTGGCTTGCAAACATTGAGCAGGGATCTAGAAAATATTTCGGTAGACATGTGTCTCTCTTTAATCTTATTTGATTTTAGGAAAACTGATTATAATAAATTCGGTTTTACGTTTAGAAACAACATATTTCTAAAAAACATATTTGTCGCATTTATGGTACAATAATTTTGAAACAAATATCTGAAACATTTAATAAATTTACTATAAAAATTAATTTTTTTTTAAATTTTCCATATCAAAATTATCATAGGTTTACTTTTTATATGTTTATAGAAAATATAATTATTTGATAAATAGTGAGAAATACTAAATTTCAATTAAAATATTCATTTTTTAGAATAATTTATAACGATACATTATTGTTTAGATTGGTTTTTAAATAATATTTTTCAAATTTTATATCAATAATCCCAATTTAGTTCATTGTAATCATTTTCATATTACATTTAAATATAAAAAATTTGTAAATGTTTCAACATTTTCTCTTTAAGAACTCACTTTCTCGTGATCTCATTGATAATATTTTTATATTAATATTTTACAATATTGTGAATATAATTGATTAAATTGGATTCAATATTTTTAGTTATCTATTTTAATAATATAAAAAAAAATTAACATAATTTTTGACTTAAATTAATATTAAATTCAGTAAAAATGAATTATCACCGTTAAGGTAAAAATGAGAATATATGGAGTTAAACCAGATGACAAAGGTTAAATTTACATGTACACTCTTTAAAAAAATATTTTGTAGAATTATATAGACTATTAAATCTATAAGGTGTTATATTGGTCCATTTCAAACCCTTTTTACGTATGAAAAAAGTGGGATCCCTTATTTATTTTCAAAAAAAACAATTATTCCCTATCCCCCATTAATAAAAGGTCATCCCACATCCTCTCTTCTTCACAAGATCACATATATTTGGTTCTTAAATATATAAAAAAACCAAATTAAATATTTCCTCCACTTATCCTATAATCCTTTTTTCATATAAAATCTACCCTAGATTTATTTTAGTCTAAATATTAGGGGGATACTTGAAGTAGTGGTAACGTAAATAAACAAGGTTTTTTGTTTTGCTTATTCTTCAAAATACATCAATTTGTTTCTATAACCTGAATATATAATAAAATAAGTATTTTCGATCAGATTAAATTTTCAAGAGGGGGTGAATTATGTATCTATAATTTTTTTTATTAAAATTGGTTATTTGAAAGATTTACCCCAATTAAAAATATTCAATGTCAATTTTTTTATAAAATTCCTAAATGTTAAATTATTTTCATAGATGATTGACTAGTTCTTAGAAATCATAATATGAGGATTAATATAACTTATGGAACTATCCTACTGGTTCTAAATATTTATAAACACTTTCTAAATGAACTATCAAAGTTCAATTTAGTTTTGTGAAATATGTGATAATAAGTAAGTAAAAAAATAAAAGACATATCACAACAGATATAAACAAGAGGTTTAGACTCAAGATGAGTCGTGTTCCTCTTCACATGGTGATCCCCTGCTACCATGCAGTTTAACTTAATAATCAGTTTGATCCACACCCTTAATCGGGGTTCCCAATAGCACACAAGTCTACATAGGACACACATGACCTCTACCATAGTTATTCATGGGAAAAAAAACAAACAAGTCACCCTTCACCTCTTCCACTATTCTATATGGGATACAAATGATAAAATGAGAGTGGGTTTGAGGATATATAGTATTCTTCACTTATGCATAGGAGATAGTTTTTGTGTGTTAGAAACATATACAGACACTACATAGAAGAGTATGTAAATAAACAAAATAGAGATAAAAATGTAGAGAGAGATTTAGAATTCCTTGTGTGTTATGCAGTGAATCCCTTGACTCATTTTGTGTAGTGAAACTTGTGTTAAAGTCTTCTTCTGGATGTTGGCTTCAAAACAGAGTATCATAGCCTCTATGATCTTGCTTTCAGATGTGTGAAATGATTAGCTCTTTTGTTCCAAGTAAGTTCAGTGTATCTCTATAGTTTTCAATTATCCAATTTATCTCCATTTATTATTTGAATTTAAGTTCTTGGGATTTTGATGTAAACTCAAGAGTTGTAGGAGATTTCATTTCATCTTTTTTCTCTAATTTTCTATAAAATCCGAATAATCTAGATTTTAATTCTTTAATTCTTTGAGGTCCAACTGACATGAAGATCTCCCCATGAGCATGTACCTTGTACAGTCTATTGAATGTCCTACTCAAAACATTCATTAACTTCAGAAACATTAATTTGTCTAAATTTGACCGTAGGATATAAATTTGAATTATTAAAATAAAAAAAGTTTTTATGCCTATTGGTGATTCAAAAGTATAAGTGAATCATTTCCATGGATCTTTCATCATCGTTTTTCCATCATTGGTGAATCCATGTACTGGTGAGTCCTTTCCATTAATATCAGTGACTTGGCATCTTAGTGAGTCCTTTCTACAAGTATCAGTAACTATATGTATTAGTGAGTCCTTAGTGTTATCGGTCTCTCCTGGCATTAGTAGGTCATTATCGGGGAATTATTTATAATAATAAGTGTGTCTACCATCAGTGACTCCTTCATTGGAGAGTCTTCCATCAGTGAGTCATCCATAAGTGACTCATTCATCAGACAGTCACATGAACAATCAGTGTGACCGATCACGATTGACTTGTACATCAGTTTTTCATATGTTCTATTGGTGATTCCAGCATCGCTGTCTTCTTTGATCGATGACTTATTTGATCAGTGACTTCTTTAATCGGTGAGTCATCATCGATGACATGACCAATGGTGATTCCATTTGAACTATTGGTTAAAGGGACTCTAATAAGCTTATAAAGTTTCTGTCTTATATCTAACAATAACAGATAAAGTGAAAATCAAAAATGCATGTAAATATACACTTATACTTACTGAAACATAAATATCAATTATGTCTAGAATTTTTCAAATGTATTATTATGTGTGACAAAATTTAACCATTTAGATGATTAACTAGGGTTATAACCAAATATATGAATTAAAAGGATTCATATATTAACATGATTTGTGATTAATTAAAAAACCTATTTCACAAAGGGTCCAACAATCTCCCCCTTTTTGATAATCACACATCATGGCATAAAGAAAGTATTAATGAATAAGGATTACCTGACTTAGCATACCATAGTGATTGTGAATTCCCAACATGACTAAGGTATTCCTTTTAATCTTCTCCTCGCATTTTTAACAGATGAAATATATATATATATATGGTGACTTTATATAAGAGCATGTTAATTCTCCTACTTTGTATTAGATCAGTTTTTATTAGAGGTGATATATATAGATATATAATTTTGAGTACATTCCATGTTCCCTATACTAGAGTTTCTCCCCGTTTGATTAAGAATTTATTCCTGTAAATTTCTCCCCCTATTGGGATAAGTAAAAAGTTGAATATAATGATAATGAATGAATTGAAATAACACAAGGAAAAATGGAAACACTAGGAAAGAAAAAATATATGCATTAAGGTTCAAAAAGTACAATCATCAAAATAAAAGTACAAATACCTATATAAAAAACAATCCATAGCTAAGGATTTGGGTGTTTGGGATCTTTTCTTCTATTTTAAGGATTAAGATTTTGTTCATAAGGTGTTGATGTGGCTATAGGCAGAGATGGTCTTACAAATACCCCAGGAAAGGGAAGACTGACATGAATATTTTCTACAGGTCTATGTCTCCTCTCTCACAACACACAGCTCTGAGATTTCTCTTTGATCACTAGTTGGATATGGGATAAGGCTTCAAATACTGTCATTAAGGTAGTAGGTAGAGAATCACAAGGAATGGAAGCAGCTACTAGGACCACTATGGATACATCATCAACATCCAGTTATGGATTTATAAGCTTGATGAAATCATTAATTATTTCACCCCATATTTCATAGCCCCCTCGAAATCATCCTTGGTCTCCATGAATATTTCAAATGTAGGAGTAAATTTATTCAACTGTCCCATGTTCATCGTGAATGTTTCTATCATTGGAGGGATCTTGAGATTTTAGCCCAAATATTTGATGTTATTTATCAAATAATACTTTATATATATTTTGGAGAAGTACTTATCCACCATTTCCTTGAATTCCTTCTAACCAGTGGAGGATTCATTAGTGTTGTTTATCACTATATTATAAACATGATCAGTATTCCTTTGTACCTTGGTAAGAGTTTTTTTATTAGAATAAATCTGAAGACATTTGAGTTATTCCTCCATCACAACACTAAGAGACTCTAGATCAGTATTAGTAGCCCTAGTACCTTTAGAACTAGATGCACCAGAGATAATCTTTCCAAGTTATTCCATAAAATTATTAATATTTATAGTGAGAATATTTGTAACTAGGTTCCTAATAACCTCCATCACAACACTAAAAGAGGATTCAAAATTAATATTCAGATAGTTTAACTCATTACTCATCCTCTTCACATCTTCTCTCATTTGAGTATTATGTCTAATGATGGTTTCATCTGTGGTAATGATATTAGGTTGAATCTCCTAAATTATTATCCTTGAAATTTTATCAGCATCAGCTTATGAAATGCTCATGGATGTTGAAGCTTCACTTATGGCACCAACAGAGGCTCTCACTAACTTAGATATATCAACTTTTAATTGTTCTAAATCTACCTTATTGACAAAGTCAATAGGAACTACCTATAAAACTGGTTCATATGTAGTGGTACTATTGGTGAAGTAGTTACATTCAATTTTAATTCATCTGGAGCTTTTGGAACAGGATTTGTATCCATAATCTCTTCATCTGACTCATAATCCAAGCCGAAACGAATGATTCATGGATTTCTATTCCTTTCACCAGAACAGGTCAAGTCTTTTGGGATCCACAGTATCAATCCCAACTCTTCTTCCCTATGTATCAGTTAAAATATCCTCTTCATAATATTCATAATCCATTATTCTATCCAAAACAACATTTCTAGGTATTGGTACCAACTGAACTTGATCTTGTGCTTTAACTCTATACCCATCCGCTACATTAAACACTTCCTCAACCTGAGGTATTGGTTTAATCTAATCCTCAGAGTCTTCCTCTTAACCTCAATTAATAATTTCATTTATATCTTTAATGATGCCTTTAACCTCATCATTAGGATGAACAAAATTTTCCTCTCTTCTAACAACACCATCTGCAAGATCATTTGACTCCTGGCCAATAGGTTAAGAAGAATCATGTTCGTCATCCCCATCATCAGCACTATGCACAGATTCCTCACATGACATGTTTACAACTTGTTTTCCTACTTTTAATGAGTCACTGACATGCTCAAAATTATCTTACTCACATGCATCATCATCATCCTCATCATCAGATTTTCTAACTTATCCTTCCACTCCAGTGACATCTCTAACTTCTTCTTATTCATAACAAAATAAAGCCTCTCGATAGGGTAACTCCAAAGGTTGATTGGTAAGTCCATAAGACATGTCCATTGGGATCTACGAAATATCAAGATCACTCTTGTCATATATATGAGATCCTTCATTCATTGGTAGCTCATAATCAACTTGCTCATCAGAATAGATAGCCTATTCAGCTAGTTTAAGGCATGGATCAACATGATCCTTTGGTTTGGCAGGACGATCAACAATATTTTAATCCTCAAATAATATTTACTCATCTCCTACCAAACATTTATTACATGGGTTCTATAATATATTCATCATCTTGAAATTTTCATTATGTTGGAAGAAGCCACTACATGCACTTATCACTTCATATCTATCTTCTACCCAACCTAGCTACTTCAGCATTGTAGAAATCATCCTAGAGTAGTACAAAATAATTTCTTTCATCGAAGGTTTTATCATATCAAAAATATGTACCATTAGGTATCTAAAAGATTTCATAATTACCCTATTCTTCAATTAATAAATGAATAAGATATCCTAATACATCAAAGCAGCAAAGTATCCCATTCTTGGGAAGATTTGATGTTGAATGAACTTATAGAGTATTCTTTCTTCTCCATCCAATTATTTGGTAGTAAATCTCCTTAATTCTTCCTTACCAGTAAATTCTATTAAGAAATCCTCATAATAAAATAAGTCTGAGTTTAGAGGAATGCTACAGTGGTATTCATAATAGATTCCCTCATGTGGCATATCGAAACATTCATCCCATTCCATTGAAGAAAATGAAATGTTTTTCAATTCACTACAGACTTTATCTTTGCTTCCTCATATCCTTCCATAGATATCATTAAGATGATATAAAACTCATATAATTGTTGGGTGATAACATGACCTCTCATTATTTGAAAACCAACTAAGCCAACCATGATATTCCAACACTCTTAGAAAAAGTGAATTGCTTGACAACATCCATTCAATAGACATTTATTTCTAAGTAGTAACAAGATGACATCCAAAATCTGGATTCCCAGAGTGTGTAGTACCAATGGATTAACCCATATAATTCTCATATGATGATGACTTAATCATTCATTCAATCATACACTTCTTCATTTACATTTTAGAAGGTTTGTGTATGAAGGGAGTTGAACAGTTATGGGTAAATAGGAAAAGTGTCGAAGGGTATAAGGTTCAAAGGTAGCGAGCAAGGTGAAAGGTCAACATGTGGATTGAATTTATTTTATAATTTAGGGATTTTAATTCTTAAAACATAAAATTGAATAGCGGTAAAAATAAAAAAAAATTTGTCATTTAAGTTAAAATAGGAAGATTAACTAAATGGTCCTTCTAGGCATCAGTTTTTCATGATCCGTATTACAAAATCAGCTTCAAGTGATCGACTTCAAGAGATCATTTTTAGATGATCCGTTTCACATGAACTATATGACATATTGGTTTCACCTGATCAATTTGACGTATCAATTTTTCCAGATCGGCTTGAAAGTTTGGTTTCAGCTGGTCGGATTGAGAGATCGTTTTCTCCTGATCGGTTTGGAAAATCCGTTTTATCTGATCTATTTGACAAATCAGTTTCACCTGATTAGTTTGACAGATACCAGTATCATAGATAATATATTTTTCAATAGGGATAAGATCAGATACACTTTAGTGATTTAACATTCCGAGTTTGTGTCTAATGTAGATTATTCTCTCTGGGTCTAAGGGTTTTTTAAATATGTCATCATGTTTATTCTCATTCCTAATAAACTCAAGATTTATATCACCTTTTTGAAATTGATCTCTCAAAAAGTGATTTCTTACATCAATATGTCTTGTTCTATATTGAGAAATTCGATATTTAGTGATGTTAATACCAATTTTTTATCACAATTTATGGGGATATTTATTAATTGAAATTCATAGTATAAGAAAGTATGGTTCATCCAAAAAATTTGTGTATGGAAACTACCAGTAGCAATATACTCTACTTCATCAGTTGATAATTCATAAAAAAATTATTTTCTACTACACAATGATATTAGATACTTTCCCAAAAAGTGACATGTTCCAGATGTACTCATTCTATCTAACTTGCATCCACCAAAGTCAATATCTTAATAACTAACCAAATAAAAAGGTTCTCCTCTAGGATAGAACAATCCAAAATTAGTTGTATATTTGAGTGAATTGAAAACCGTTTTAACAACATTAAAATGCAACTATTTTGGGATTCTTTGAAATCTTGCACACACAGACACTCTAAACATGATATCAAGACAACTTGTAATTAAGTAAAACAAAATCCTAATCATTCCTCTGTAAGCAGTTTGATCATTGAATTTCCCACTTTCATCAAGATCTAACATACATGTAGATTTCATGGGGGTTTAGTTAATATTAATTCTATCAAAACCATATTTTTTTCAAAATATCTTTAGTATACTTACTTTGATTTATAATAATACCTTATTTGTTTTGAAATATTTGAAATCTAGAAAAATATATAATTTCACCCATCAAACTCAATTTCAAATAATCAATGCTTCATTTTTTAAAAATAATTACATAAAGAATTTTTAGAATATCCAATGATAATATAATCTACATATATTTGATGTATTAAAACATTGTTATAAATTGTTTTTATAAACAATTTAGGATTTATAACTCCTTTTTAAATCCTTTAGAAGTATGGAAATTACTTAACCTTTCATACCAAGCTCTTGGAGCTTGTTTCAAATCATATAATTTTTTAGATAATTTGAAAATTTGATTTGGAAGGTGTCAATTTGTAAAACCTGGGGTTTTTTCAACAAAAACATCCTCAATTATATAACAATTTAATAATTCACTTTTGAAATCCAATTTACAATGTTTAAAAACCATGTGTGCTATATAGGAATGTAAGATTTTAATGTCTTCAAGTCTACCTATTACTGCAAAGGTCTCTTCATAATCAATTCAATATTTATGATTATAGCCTTATGCAACCAAACTTCCTTTGTTTCTAATTTTATTACATGTATCATCAAATTTATTCCTAAACATCCATTTAGTTCCAATGGTCAAAGTATCTTTTGGTCTATTAATATGATTTTAGACATTATTTCTCTAAAACTGGTTAAGATATTCTTTCATTTCCATCCCTGAAAATTAATCATTGACTTCATCATTAATATTTTTACATTCGATTTATGAAAATAATGCTTGATGATCAACCTGATTTCGCAAAGAAGCACTAGTTTTTGTTCCTCTTTCTAAATCTCTAACAAAAACATATATGGGATGGTTTTTAAGGTTCCTGGTTGTTTTGGTGAAAGTAGGACTACTTATTTCAGGTTCATCATTTTCTTCATGTTTTTTTAAATATTGAGGTGCTATGATGTTTTTATTGATACCAACAAACATCCAGTGAAAGGTGAAAAATAGAACCAAGTGGTACATCGAAAAGACATAACAAGAAAAGTTACCCTGTTCTAGAGTGGGTGCTCATGTAATGGTAAGGAAGGTTCCCACCTTTTCCACGGGGGGGTCGACCCCTTCTTCCAGACGCACCACCTTCATCAACTGCAGGTTCTTTTGCATTGATAGGAGTCATTATAGATGTTAAAAGATCATCATTTGATCCAATTTCTATATTATTATCATTGAGCATATCAAATTGGTTAGAAAGTTTAACCTTACATCGTACCTTATCAAGAGGAAATGGGAAATTATGTATGGGTATCAGTCTATCCTTTGGTGGGGAGGCTTCAAACTTGTCCAAATTCTTCTGTTCCTCCTCTTTTATCAAACCGTATTCATTAGGTAATTTTGTAGGGGGACTAGACAATAGAGATTAAATCTATATTGATGGGGGGGGGGGCTTTCCCAACTCAAGATTAGCATTGAATCATGGGTCCTCAGTAACAACGAGGACCTTAGAAGCAGCTGATTCATATGCTTTGGAATGGCGGTAATCTTTGAACTTAACCTTCTCTAAGATCAGAGAATCAAGCACAATCTTCCCCTTTCTCCATTTTAGAGCCTGCATCTTCTGCCTAAATCTATCATCGACCACTGATTTCATTGAGAGCTCCCTCTCCATTTATCTATCCTCCGAGTCCAATTCTATTCCTTCACATTCT
Organism: Viscum album; assembly: GCA_963277665.1. Taxonomy (NCBI): domain Eukaryota; kingdom Viridiplantae; phylum Streptophyta; class Magnoliopsida; order Santalales; family Viscaceae; genus Viscum; species Viscum album. The sequence continues at coordinate 1,208,828,945 of OY728162.1, forward strand.
ATGCCTTGGACTAGAGCATCTTTGAATAAAATAACTCTTTCATATTGATTCTTCCTGTCAGAAATATCAGCCCAGCTACCCTGGATTGATCCATCCAATTGATGGGTTGAAGTAAGACCTTCCTCTTGTATCAAAATTTGAGTTTCCATATGTCCAGGAGTTTGTAACTCAGACTGAATCACCCCATCCTGAGCATTTTCAGAAGGAGAATTCTGGCCATTAAGAACCTGAGGTTCACCTGGGAATTTTTTCGAATGTGCATCATTCCCTGAGGAGGGTTTGAGGCTCTCTTTTCTTCTACATTGAGATTCATTCTACCCTTTAAGCATGCAATTGGCATATTTCAAGTTGGAGTGACAGTTGGACCTGGAGTGTCCTATCATGCGGCACACTTCACAATATAGAGGCAGTTTTTCATAAACAATTCTTAGGTTTCTTTCGTCTTGCGGTGTAGAGAGAATCACCTTATCAATCAAAGTGGATCCTAAATCAATTTAAACTAATATTCTAGAAAATTGGCCAAATCAATCTTTCTCAGTGGCTAGGTCCATTCAGATTGGAATACCTACTATGGAGGCAATCTAAAATAGGATCTCAAAGTGCCATAAGACACAATTTTGTCCATAAATCTTGATCCAGACTTGGGAAAAAGTTTCCTTAAAATCATGAAGACTAAAATTCGGATTCCATTCATAAATCCTAAGAGTTCTTGGTTTGAGGTTTACTAACCCCAAACCCCATGCCCAACCCTTCAGTTCAACAGAGGGGAATAACAAGTGGAATAACCCCCTCCCCAACGAGACACATTTAAAATCACTGAAGCCCCAAATCTTAGACATTTAGGCAATAAGCTTATAAATTTTCCAGGGTTGCATACCCTTGGATAAAGAGATTTGAGTAATTAAAGAGTTTTTGCAGAGTTCTAACCTTTGTAAGATCGTTTCATCCGAAGTAGACACATGCGCCGTGGAACCCTTTCTAACGATACGATGTTCCATTCGATTTTCTGGGAAGACAAAAGAGCCAGAAGGAAATGTCGAGGAAGAGAGGCCACATAACTGTTCTTCAATATAAACTTTGTCCGTGTCCTTTGAGATCCAGGGTAAACTGAGATATCGAGAATCATATGAGAAGAGCTTCAACTCTCTTTGGTGGGATAGATCTACCCTATCACCTTGCGGCGAGGGTTTCGTCTCGCGTCTCGGAACGTTCCCGTCCATCATTTTCTTTTATTCATGTTAATTATGGCTATATTCAGTTGAATTTATAGAACTATAATTTTTTACATATTCATTTATAGGATTATTTTAGGGTTTTATCATTAATATCCATATTATACATATCCTCTTCAAAATTTTCTAGTGAGGTTTTAGGATCAGGGGGATCTGTTTCATCAAATTTGACATGTACGTATTCTTCCACCAATTTTATTTTCTTATTAAAGACTTTATAAGATCTGATTGATTTTTAATATCCTAGGAATACACCATCATCACTTTTGAAGGCAAATTTATCTAGATTTTATTTATTGCTTAGTAAATAAACATTACACCGAAAAACATTAAATAAACCTACCTTGTGATTCCTATTATTTCATAACTCATTAAGAGTTTTCTTGATGATGGTTCTGATTAGGACTTCATTTATTGTGTAACAAGCTATATTGATAGCTTCAGTCCAATAATAAATCTTTAGGTCATATTCATTTTGCATAGTTTAGACAATTTCCTATAGGGTTATATTCCTCCTTTCTATTACACCATTTTTTGGGGTGTCTGAGGAGTAGAGAAGTTATTCCAAAAGAAATTTAGGGAGAAAAAATATTTAAAGTCTTGATTTTCAATCTCACAACCATGGTCAATTCACAAGGATTTAATTTTAAATCCCCTAAAATTTTCTACAGTCCATGCATACTTGGTAATATGTGAGAAAAGTTCACTTTTGTGAGATAAGAAAAATGTCTATATATACCTAGAAAAGTCATCGACAAGAACATAAAAATGGTGCATCCCATTGAGACTTAAAACTCTAGATTGTCCAAAAAATTCCATGTGACCCAACTCGATATATTGAAAAGTTGTAACTTCTTTCTATTGTTTGAACGAAATTTTACGTTTCTCTGCTTTTTGACATGGATTACACGCCTTATTTTATAGAAACCCTAATTTTGGCAGGTCTTTAACTAAACCTTTTCTGTTTAACTTATTAAGGGAGTGTGTATTGTAGTGTCCAAGTCTTATATGCTAGAGATAAGACTCTTTATGAAATTAACTTTGACATGAAACATTCTATGAGGATATTTTGTCTAAATTTATAGCATATACATTATCATTTCATGTAGTAGTAAATACGATGTTATTCTAAACATAAAAAACATGGTATGAATCATTTTCAAATTTTACATTGAATCCATCATCACAACGATTGTATATGATGAGAAAAATATACCTTAGTCCATCAATATAATGTACTTTGGAAATTGAAATTGAGTTAGGGTTAGCAATCTGGCCTAGGATGATGATTTTTCCTTTACCATTGTCACCAAATGTTACATGCCCACCATCAATTTTGATGAAACATTTGAAGATTGAGTAGTCCCATGTCATGTGTCTTGAACACCCATTTTCCCAGTACGACATATTTATATAAGAACCCTTTATATATCATAAATGGAAAATAGTTTATACAAGAAATTATTTTAGTACCAATATTATTTTGGGTCCAGAAATATTATTAAAAAAGATTTAGGAACTCACACTTGTATTATGGGTTTCCTATATGAAGAATATATATAATTTTAAAAATAAAATATGTTTCATCCTGAAAATATTGATGTAGTAAAATACATTTTGGAATTGCAATTTGCAGTAAATCATGATTTTTGGGCAAAGAAGAAGATTTTCCATTTTTTGTTATAGAATGTGTTTTCGAAAATTTACTTTGTCCTGGTTGATATAATATTCCAAAAGTATACTTCTTAGCTATCTGTTTACTAAGAATTTGAGTAAGTGTGTTTTTACTATTTCTAAATTATTTTAAATATTTATTTAACTTCTCATTAAACATTATTTACTAATTTTTTTCCTTGAGTAATTGAGCATTTTTCTGTTTTTAAGTAGTAAGTTCAGATTTAACAGTCACTATAAGAGCATGTTTCAACATTAAATATTTATATTTATCATTTATATCATTATATGTCTCGTCCAACTTGTTACAATATTCAAATAATTCATCACTTTTCATATATTGTGACTAACATTCCTTTCAGAATAATAAGAATTTTGTGCAGGAGTGTCTAAGGTAACCTCAGACGTGTTTTTCATGCAATACATATTTGTCAATACATATTTCTTATCATGAGAGGAAGAAGATTCACTAGAGATGTACTCTAATGCACTCCCGGTGGCCTTCATTGAATTCTTATTATTTTTGTCTGTATTCGTGTACTTATTTTTGTATTTAAAATTTAGAAAATAAGCATTGAGGTGTCCTCTACTTTAACATTCTTATCAAACTATATCTTCTGATTTATCAATTCTCTTACAATAATTTTTTTAGTTGCCCATGTTATTATACTTCAATTTATAATTAGTTTTTTTGAATAACTTTTTCTTCCTATAATATTTTCTAAATATCTTAGAAAAGTAGGCCAATTTATCACCATTGTCTAATATTGATTCTTCACTAATTGTTCTCTCAATAGAACCTTGATCTTTATCTTTTTTTCCTTACTTTTTGAAGTGGTAGTCTTGAAGGCTACATATTGTCATTTTGGTTTTTCGTCTTCTTGATGCCCAGTGACTTCCTCTTCATACATCATTAATTTTCCAATCAGTTATTTTACTGAAATCTTATCAATGTAGCATGATTATTTTATAGATACTAATGTTCCTAGCCATCTCTCTGGAAAGCATCGTAGAACCTTCATGATATATTCCGTTGATGGGACAACTCTTCCTAAAGAATTCATAGTGTTCACTATTTCATTGAACCTGTGATACATAATAGAAATGTATTAAAGTATTCATTTAGAAATTATCATATTTAATAGTAAATTTAATTAATATCATTTCCATCACATTAGATGTTCCATAATGAGAAACAGACAAAGTGTCCCAAATCTCATTGGAAATTTTATAAGCATAAATGTGATTAAACTCATCATATACTAATACAAAGTAGATAGAATTCATATCTTTATAGTTATTGTTATTGGAAGTCTTAGTAGGTTCATCCCAAGTATTCCTAGAAGATTCAGAAATGGCATATTTACTTTCAATAGCAGTCCATTTTTCAAATCTCGTGCTTTCCAGATGTATTTTTATTTTTTACATTCACTAAGCATAGTTTCTTCCATTAAAAAAGGTGGTCTATTTTCAGCATATCTTTATAGTCTATTGTCCATGATAGAAATTATGAAAATATTTAAATGAGATAAAAAATTAGAAATAACAAAACTGTTAATATCTGTGAAATACAACTATAATCACAGTTGAAAACAGTTGAAAAATATTTGAAAGCTGTCAGTTTTCTAATCCCTCTAATACTAAATGTTGGTCGGAGTAGAACACTCATGAGGGGGTGAATTGAGTATCTAATAATCTTTCTATTAAAATTGGTTATTTGAAATATTTCCACCAATTAAAAATATTCAATGTTAGATTTTAGTGAATTTATAAAAGTCTTGAATGTTAAATTATTTTCTCAAAAGCTTGATTAGTTCTCAGCCATACTATTATGAAGATTGATATAACTTTTTAAACGAACCTACTCATTCAAAATAGTTATAAACACATTCTAAACTAACTATAAAAGTTCAATTTAGTTATATAAAATACGTGATACGAAGTAAGTAAAATAACTAAAATATAATTGCACAATAGATATAAACAAGAGGTTTAGTCTCAAGTTCAGACGTAGTCATCTCCACTTGGTGATGAACCGCAACATAGAAGTTTAAATTAGTAAATAGTTTGATCCACACCCATGATCTGGGTTCACAATAGCACACAAGGCTATCCAAGTCACACTTGACCTCTTCCACATTTATTCATGGAAAAAACAAAAAACAGGTTACACTGGCATCTTCCACTATTCTTCATGGGATACAAAGTATAAAATAAGATTCCATTTGAGGATATCTATTATCCATCAATGATGTATAGGATAAAATGTTTGTTAAAAAAAGATACACACACTGATCAGAAATGTATGCGAATAAACACAATAGATATAAAGGTGTATAGAGACCTTTAAAAGTCTCAGTGTGTTATGTTGTGACGATCTGGACTCGTTTAAAGTAGTGAAAATGATGTTAGAGTCTTCTTTTAGATGTTGGATTCAAAACAGAGTATCATAGCCTATGTTCTCTGGATTCCATATTTGTGAAAAGTTAACTCCTTTATTCTATGGATATTTAATATATCTCTATATGTTTCACTTGTCCTTTTGATCTCCCCATATACTATGGATTTGAGTTTATTAGATTTTGATGTAAACTTGGGAGTTTCAGGAGTTCATAGTTTTTATTTTCTCAGTAGTTTTAGTACACCCTAAATGATCCAGCTTTTAATTAATTAATACTTTGAGTTCTAGCAGACTATAAGATCTACCAATGTGCATGTACCTTGTAATATTTACTGAATGACATATATAAAACATTAATTAACATCAGAAACATTAATTTTTATAAATATTATCATTAGATATAAATTTGTATTAACAAAATAAAAAGAGTTTTCATGACTATCACTGAGTCATATATATTGGTGACTAATTGGCATAATTCTTTCATAACTGGTCTATATGAATTTCTGACATAGTGTATCCTTGAGTTTTTTCCATCAATATCGGTGACTCGGCATATCAGTGAGTCCTTTCCATTGGTTTCGATAACTCGGTGTATCGGTGAGTCCTTTGTGCTATCAGTCTATCCAGAAATTGGTGAGTCACCATCAGTGAATTATTTAGAACTATCTATGTGTCTCCCATCGATGACTCATTCATCAAGAGTCTTCCATCGGTGAGTCTTCCATCAGTGATTCATTTATCGGAGAGTCATATGAACTATTAGTGTGACTGATCATCAGTGACTTTTCCATCGGTGTTCCATTTGTTCTGTTGGTGTGTCTATCATAAATATCTTCTTTTATTGGTGACTTCTTCAATTGGTGACTTCATTGATCAGTGATTCCTCATTGCTGAGTTGACCAACATTGATTACTTTTGAACTATCGGTCCCAAGGGCTCTGAAAAACTTATAAAATTTATGTCTTACAGAGAACACTAACATATAAACTAAAATTCAGAAATACATATAAAAATAAACTTGTAAACTTATTAAAACAAAAATATTCATAATGTGTTGAGTTACTGAAATTTATTATACTGTGTGACACAATTTATTCATTGACATCGTTAAAATGAGTGATAACTTAATATATGAATTAATATGATTTGTAGATTAGCATGATTTGTGATTTATTTAAACAACTATTTAAAAAAGGGTCTGAGAAGTATATTATGTATAATTATATTTTTTATTTTAAGATAATTAACTATAGATATATCCACATCTAATAAATGAGTTCTGAAATAACTGTTCACGTGTGTAGTGGACTACAGTCTTACAAACCAATGTTATTTTATTATTAACTAACACCTCTCAAGGATGTTCATGATCATGGAAATGTTTTTTTATTTAAGATATTTATAATATTTATGATGTTATTAAGAACATTGTTATATAATATCTCACATACTATCATAATTTCCATTTTGGAGATATGATAATGTTGTTCGTGTGTATGATAGACTACTACCTCAAAATGTGATTTGATTCATTCATGCTTTACATGGAAGGTACTATGGTTATTTTTTATTCAAATATGTTATGTATATATAAAATAAAAAGGACTGTGTAATGATAATATAAATCTCTAAAAAATTTCTTTCAATCAAAAAATAAAATATAAATAGTTTTATTGTTTATGTATAGCATACAATCTCTGTAAATAGTGTATTTCATTTCCTTTCACTAAATTTTATTAATTAATGTGAATATATATTTAATGAATATATATTATATTCATATCATGGTTTTAATTTTGGATATCATTAAACAAATATATTACTAAGAGGACTAAGAAATAAAAATTAAAAATATACATGAGAAACAAAGTTGTTATTTCCTGAAACGTGATTTCAACATGGAATTAATCTCAAATGATTAACAAAAGTACCAAAAAATCAAATAAGGTATGATATATATGAATATTATTATTTAATATATGTAAAGTAAACATATATTTATTATAATTTATATTTAATCAAGTATTATTTTTTTCAAGACATAAGGTAAGGGGTTTTCTTCTCACTTTTTACTTTTGTGATAGAAATGCTATATGCGCCACCTCTTTCTTTTAGGTCATGTATATACATACAATGAAGGAATTTTAGTATTATTATATGTAAAATTATGGTTATTTATATATGAATTTCAGTATCTCTCTTCAATATGGTTTATGGTTCAAAAGCATCCAAAGCGGTATGGGACTTTTTTCAAAATTTTCATTATTCGACACATTTGTTATTTTATTCACCTATGCTCTTTTAAAAGGTTTATACATTGTCTATTTTTTAGATGATATTAAGGATTATTTATCCTTATTATATTTCAAATCTCATTTTATTTTATTCTTTCATGTTTTTGACGAATCAATTTTCTAAATTGGTAATGATGACATGATACAATGTCATCATTTATCAGGATTGTTTATAATTATGTTTCTGATGATAAAATATTATGATAAATTTCTTCAGAAACATATAAATTTTCATTTACTATGGATATTCGTGAATTTTTAAGGTAATATTTCAATTATTTCACTCCTTTATACATAAAATAATAGATAATTTTGTCAATAAAATGCTCATTTATTTCTATCTTTGGTAGAAAATATATCTTTCGTCAAAACCATGTTTTATAAAAATGATTTGTAATTTTTTTAATAATATCCTATGATATCTAAAATAAACTTCAAACAATTTTAGGCTTTATAAAAATTATTTTAAAAATTAATCGTCATGTATCTTTTAGAAAAATGCATGGTTGGATTTTACCAAAAACGTAAATAGAATCATTGTATCTATCATGTACGACATTTACAGTATTTCTTGTTTTCACGACTTCTTAATTATTTTAAGCATCCCATAAATTTAAAAAAAAATCAATGAAATTTTTTCTATTAGTATTTAGGAAATTTCTATATGTTATATATATTATTTCGAAATAGAATGGATTTAGAAAATGTTTAAAATACTGTTTTTAGAGTGGAAAATAAATATTTCTCAAGAAATGTTTTAAATTATTTTAATGATTCCATTATAACTTATGAAGGTTATTTTAAAAGATATACATTTTAAAATTGTTCACGGATTTTTCAGTTTTAAAAAAGTAATTATCAATTGGAAATTATCTTTATAATGAAATTTTCCATGTTATATTTAAAAATCATTTTCTATATAATATAACATCATTTGATGTTACCATTTACTTACTATGTATTTAATCTTAGGATACAATAACAATCCATTCGTTTAATGGTTTATAAACACAATATTTTCATAAAAACCATCTATTTTCCAGGGGTTATTCAATTACAAAATGTTTCATGAAACCCATTTATTTTTATGAATTTTTATATGATGAATGTTTTATGATCTAGTGGAACACATACTAATGGTTTTAATTTTGTGATGGGTAGGTACTTCATCTCCATCCACTTCATTGGGTAATGATAAATATTATATGATTATGGAGGGTATATTGATGGTTAGCCAATTCCTAATAACATTGGGTATATGGGTAGTTATCAGAAGCCCAAAAATGAGGGTGCATGGGTGGTTAACCCATGACTAAGAAGGATGGAACATGGGTGGTTGTACCAAGATTGAATAATAGTCTAAATGGGTGGTTATCACACTCCCTAAGTAGTTTCATGGTTAATTATCCCAATCCTAAATTGTTATGAATTTCTTTGTTGATATCCTCAACATAATTTTATATATGCTTATGTGTTTACCACAAATCTATGTCACATGAAATGTTTATTCTCTCATGTCACGTGCTATTTAACTCCTTTATAAATAATGTCTTATGAACATCCAATATTTACACTATTTATCATTTTTATGATCTATGATCGTATTTCTATGATTGTAGTAAGTTATGTTCATTATCATATACTTGTATGAGTATCTTATAATTTCATATGATCATAGATTGATATCTCATGTTTTTACACATATTGAGTATATTATCTCACACTTTCATATGTTTTATTTCAACATGTTATGAAGAAATGTTTTATATATTTTTTTCTTATGAAGATTAATAAATTGTATGGTCTTTGGGGGAACCATTGAATATCATTCACCATATTAGAATATCGTGTTCCATGTTGCCAAAGTCACTAAACTATTACATTCCTTGGGAATTTCATTATATAAAGTAATGAATATTCATCCAATAAGATATAATATCCATATATAATAATCCTAGGGCACTATATCCCAAGGAAAAAATAGGTTAAATAGGAGGTTATCCCAAGCTCGATGTAGGAAAAAATGTTGTTATTCTTTAGAACAGTACAAGATACGAAGAACATAATAGGAGATTATATACATTTTTTTATGAACCAATTAGTCATGTATCCATGTTTCAAAATGAATTAAATGTTTATGGTTCTTGTTTTAATAATAATGATATTTAATTCATATTTATCTAAAACATTATAATATTTAAATATTAAATGCTTCGGTCTCCTCAATTATCATTCTTTCTGGTTTTACATTATATTTTCTATTAACATTATGAGGGTTTATACATAGTAAAAAAAAATTATGTCAATTATTGACAACTTATATTAGAGGATATTGAATTTATATGGGAATTATGAGTAAAAATTTCATGATCATGTTAAAAAATTAATAATTTTTTAGTAAGTATCATTTTGAGATTATTTGTTACATTTCATTATTTGTTAATTATTAGAGAATACTGTTATTAAAGGTTTAAAATCATGTAGTAAATATCTATATTTCAAAGAGTTTAGTTTTTATTCATCTTTTTTAAAATATTGAACATTCATTAAATTTAGTTAAATCATATTATTCTTACCAATGATATTTTAGACAATAAATATTATATTAGAAGAAATTTATCTAATAGATAGAAACTATATTTAAAATATCCAAACTATCTATATCAATTGACATTATCTTTGAATGAGATGACTATCATCATATGAAATTAAACCTTTTAAATAAATCCATTATTTGTTTTTTCGCATTGATAATAAATTATGTGTTGATTTTTTATATAGTTTAAATCTTAATTTTAATTAGTTTATAAAATAATGTATTTTTAAATTATAGGATATTTATTAAATATGGGTTTATCATTGTAGTTATTCTCAATTATGCCTATATAATTTATGTTAGAAATTTTTAAAAATTTAATTCATGGTGAGACTTAATTATATTCATGGGTGGTTACAAAGCATTGTTTAGTATAGAAAAATAATTATGTTGATTGTTGATTAAAAGTGGATAGGATTATTAGATATTAAAACTAACACGCATTTATGTTATTATTTTAATAATAAGACATGAATATTACTATTAAGTTCAATAAAACCTCTAAATATAAATAGTGTTCAAATAATATGTATAATAAAAATTTGAAAGATTGTTGAGATACTTTTATAAAATCCATGTGGGGGATAATTTTGTATATATTGAATAAATCACGTAAAATTAATAAAGTATTTTATATATTTATCTCATTTATCATGTTAATTTTGGTTTTATATTAAATTTATACAAAACCATATTCTATAAAAAAAACAATATAGAAACACCATATCATATATATAATTGGAATTTAATATTTTTTATTTTAAATATTTTTGGTTCTGATGTAAGCGTATGATGTTTTCATTAAAACCTAAATTTATAATTTTTTTTATTAATTTCCTATCACTTAGAATTGACTGGTTATTATTTGAATAATATATCAGAACAAAAAAAAATTTGTGAAATCCATCCAACATCAAGTTTTTATTCAAAATATAGTCAAGGATACATGAATTTTTAGACAAGAAACAAAACAAAAATAAACACACCTTGAACATAAAGAAGAAGAAGGGTGCTCAGGACCTAGGGAGACCTGAATTAATGGAGACCTAGAGCATCACCTCTGATTAAGTTAACCCCCTCTGGCATCATGAAATTGATCGAAGGGAGGCAAGTGACGTTGGAACATAGCTATACCATAGAAGCGAGGTGATCTGTAACTTTGTTCCCCTCTCGCCAAGTGTGCATCACACGAACATTGTGAAGTAGGGTGTGGAATTATCTAACCGTGTAGGATATTGACCACAGAACACATCCTTTACCATGAAAATAATCATGAATGATCAAAAAATCAGTCTCAGCTCAAGAATTAGAAATATTCCTCTGATGGCAGAGCAATAACCCTACGAGCATTGCTCTTGCCTCACCATGAAGTGAGGTTTTGTAATTCATAGTTTGAGAATTTAGATTAATTAAAAGTTTAAATATATTGATTTTATAATAAAAAACAGAAAAAACTCAAACATCAAGGATGAATAAATTTAAAAAATCATTTTAAAATTTTCATATTACACAATGTATTGTATAAATAAGAAATTTCATGGGAGTGAAATAGTTATATGGGAATCATATATGATATTTCTCATTAAAAATTCTATAAGTTTAATTATTCTGGAAAAAAGGAATGATAATTTGTGATGATTTATTAGGAAAAGTTATGTAAAATTATTTTTATGATGTCCCATGTATTTAATGTTCTATTGTATTTTATAAATTTTATATTAATATTAAAATACCAAGAAAACTCTAGTTCATGTCATTGTATTTCTATTAGGAGTATTTTACAAAAAAAAGATCATATGATATATATTTTTTTATTAGTATGAAAAAAATAAGTCTTATATTTGAATTAATAGAATTTTTTAAAAATAATATTATCAATATATGATTGTATTTTTAATAATATTGGTCATTAAAATATTATTATTTGAAAAAAATTAAGCGGTTGTAGTTCCACACACTTTAATAAATTTATATCACAATATTTGATGTTATAAAAAATCAAATGGATAAAAATATCAAATTATGATAATAATTTTTGTCAGATTTTATTTTTTATGAACATTAATCAAACCCATATTGAAACGTATTATTTAACATTCCATCTCATTAATGAGTTTATTTGGAGGGTTTGCGTAATGATAATTAAAATGTATGCATGGTGATTTATCATGAATTATACATTAATGTAGTAATTTATAAGAAAATATAAATAATTTCAATAAAATATTGGATGATTTAATGAAATTTTGAATTTGTTTTGTATAAAAATGGTTCTAATATATATAATTTTTTAGTATATCCAAAAAAATGAAAATATGAATATTTTAAGCCTTTATAAATTAAATTCACATCTAACTTTTCATTCATGATTAAATCATTATAAAATTTGATTTGAATGAAAAATAACAATATTGGGGTAAATCTTTCTATTTTACCTAATTGATGATCAACATTGAAATACCCAGCATGTGATTATTTTTGGGTTCGGTTCCTTATAACCAACTTCATTTTACTTTAGATTACATATATTTTCAATTATGTAAATATTAATAAACATTTTATCACATTTTGATTATTCTTATTTTCGAAATTAATGTGATGTCTTCCATGGGTATATGGTACATTGAAAAGGTCATATGTATTTTGTAACAAACGAATACTTAAGGATATATGTTCTTCTAAATTAATTCAAAATATTTGAAAACATGTGATACACCTAACCTCAAGATGAAATTATAGTGTGTGAATATTATATTTTAATAAAACTATAATAATATATATATTTAATATTTCATGGTATAAAAATTATACTTTTGATAGATTAATATAAATTCTAATAATACATGGTCTAAATAAGCCTAAAATGAAATTTTAAAAATTTCTCCCAGATTTATGATTTTCAGAATAATAATAAAAATTATTATTAATCTATTCAACAATTTATTTATAATAATTTATTATAAAAATTGTTTTTAAATATTTATTAAAAATAAATTTGATATAAATAATGATATGAATATTTGGGGTTAAAATGAAAAAAATTAGGAAACATTTATTTACCAGGAAACTATTTTGGATTCAAAGGGAATAATGTTTGTGCATTTTAATTAATAAAAACTAATATTTAATGATAAATTATTTAATTTAAAAATATACTTTTTATATCTAAATATATTAATTAAAATATACCAAATTATTATTATAATCCATATAGTTATAATCAAATCATCTAATGGGGATGGCTGATGCGGGGGCTCTGTCGGGCGACGACAAGCAAGGCGAAAACCCTAATTTAGGGTGGATGAAGGATGGCCGAACCTTCGCCGAAGTGTTTGAAGGTGAAAATTCGAGATCTATTCTGAAGAAGGAGGCAATTATCACGCCAATGGTTTTCAAGCATCGAGGTTTATCTGCAATTTTGTTCTCGAAAGAAGAGGTAAGTTCTCTTGCCTTTGATCTTCATTTTTCCTTGGTCGAGGAATTTCCAAAGCATCGTCCCTCGATTATCTTCTTGCGCAAGATGTTAGAAAGGATTGGTTTTGTTAATTTTAGCATTCACTTCATAAAATCTTGTAATGTGTTGTTTAGATTCTCTTCAGACTCTGATTTTTACCGTTTTTGGATGCGTGGCTCGTGGTATTTTGGGAGAGCAACTATGAAAGTTCATAAATGGTCTCCAGATTTTGTTTCGGGAATTGAGTCCCCCATTGCACCCATCTAGTTAGCTTTTCCTAATTTTCCGATTCACCTATTTAAAAATAGGGCCCTATGCTCAATTTCCATGCTATTCGGAACTCCCATTAAATTAGATTATGCCACTTTGAATCTCACTCGGCCTTCGGTTGCTAGAGTTTTCATTGAAATTGACATATCCAAATATTTTCCCTCATGTTTCTGGATCAAAAAATGGTGAGAGCGGCTTTGTTCAAGATGTGGTTTTTGAGAACCTTACACCTTTTTGTAAAAAATTCTTCGAAGAAGGTCACTCTTATAAAGACTATGGGAAATTTATCACTCAAATACATTCTAAGCCAGCATGGGTTGAAAAACAGAAACCAAGTATGCAAAATAATCAAACTGTTTCCTTCAAGAATGCTGCTCAGGCTGTAGTGGTTGATTCTGTTGATTCTAAAACCTCTAAATTGGTGTCTGGAGATAGCTTGAAGTATAATAACATTGATGAGAATCAAGTTGAGTCTTCTGTAATGGTTGTCTCAGAAAATACAGCCCTGACTTATGATCTTAATCAGGATACTTTTCAGGAACCTGTTAATGTGGCCATTGAAAAAGGGTGTCATACAATCACTACCTCAAGTAATAATGAAGGACTTGTCTCAAATCAAGATGACACACAAGCTCTAGAAACTAATGAAAATGACGGATATCTTGATCCCTCTGATTATAATTATAAACCAGGATAGATTGAAGAAACATTTATAAATTCTATGGAAAAAAAATGTAAGAAACCCCTGGTTGATGAGGACGGGTTCATCACCCCACAATAAAGAAAATCTAGAAGGCACAAGGATTACTCGAACACTGAATGCACAATTGTGACAAGATCAGTAAATGCTTCAAAGTCTAAACCTGTTGAAGTCCCTCAGGAAAAAACTCTTGTTGATTCTTCCAAAACTAAACCTGTAGAGGAAACTAAAGAAAATTCTCAGGTTTCTGCCTCTAGTACTCTATTGAATTACTTTTCGTAGGATTTTGAAGAACAATATATACAAGTGTGGACTCAGTATATGGATAGGAAATAGGAAATTTCCCATCAATAATTTTAAGAAAATAATATTTCAGCTGTTGAATACCTTCGTATAAAAAGATCCATCGCCGATGAAAAATCTAAGATGTGTAACAAAACACCCTAATTTCTGGAAGATTTTACTACTTTTGGTATCAGTTCTTTTGATGTGTTGTTTTATTTTCAGGTGAAGCTGTTGATTCACGGTTTCGACTATTGGAGTTCACACTCTTGGTTGTTTCTATAACCCTAGATATGTTCCTATTCTTTTCAGATCCTCATTTTGCTGCTTACCTGGGCTGGTTCTGCATTTGAGATGTTGAATATTGTTTTTTTTGGACGGTCCTCTCATCTGCTCGGTCTGTAAGGCTGCCAGGCAAGTGTACCCTCCATGTTGTCTTGGGCTTCGTTGCTTGGTCGAGATGCTAAGATTCTACTTCCCTTATTATGGAGGTGGAATGGTGAAGGATGAATGGTGAACAAGCTTGAAGATCTACAGTTCCTCTTTTTTGAATCGGTACCTGTTTTAAATTTATACATATCCCCATGTATGTGGTTTCTTTCCTTATTGGTGTAGCTTAATTACACCTCGATACAACATTGTAAATCTTCAATTTTTGAATAAATTCTTTAGGGATATCGGTTGGGAAACCTTCCCATGTCTCACATTTCTAAAAAAATCAAATCATCTAATGATTGAAAATTATATTTATTGAAAAAACATCTTTCTACAAGAAATACGGGTTTATTTAATATTGAAATTTTATAATTATATGAGTTTAATTAAATAAAATGAAATCATTATTTTTAATCATTATTATTAATCTTAATTTTTTTACTTAATTATTATAAAAATAATTAAAAATTAATTACATCAGTTTAGCTCAAAAAAATGTTATACGCGTTACATGGGCTTATCATAAAATAAAATTCCTAAAAATATAGAATTTTAATTTGATAACTCATATTTAATATTTATAAGGAATGGGTATAAATTATATTACATGTATTATTTTTATTTTATTCTAAAATGATAATTTAAAGAGGTAATTAAAAAAGATACAGTTTACCTTGATGAAAAATAAAGTGTTAAAATTAAGTAAACTTATAGAATATAAATAACATATTATTCTTACAAAAAGGAATTAGAATTTGTGGATATATATTAGGAAAAGTTATATAAAATTATCTTTATGAAGTCTCATGTATTTGCTATTATATTGGATTTTATAAGTTTTATATTGGGATTAAAATACATTATACACTATAGTTCGCATCGTTTCATTTATATCAAGTATATTTTATAATAATAAAGAAGATCGTAGGATATATTAATTTGTTATTAGTATTAAAAATATATTTGTGATATTTTAAACAATGATATTTTACAAAATAAATTTTCACAATATATGTTTTTGTTTTGACTATTACTGGTCATTAAAATAATAGTTCATGAAAAACATTAAGGGGTTATAGTTTTAAACAATATAATACATTTATATCAAAAAATTTGATGTTATAAAATATAAATTGGGAAAATGTTTCATATTATGATAATAATTTTTGACAACTTTTATTTTTTATGAATACTAATAAAACCATTATTGAAACATATTATTAAAAATTGCATCTCACTAAGTAGTATATTGGAAGGGTTTTTGTAATGATAATTCAAGTGTATTCATATTGATTTATCATGTATTATATATTGATGTATTAATTTTTAACACAAAATACAATAAACATAGTAACATAATGGGTGATTTAAAGTCATTTTGTATTTTTTTTGTGAAAAATCGTTCTAATGTATATAGTTTTTTTATATCCAAAAACAATTTGAAAAAATAAATGTTTCAAGCCTTCCAAAATTAAATTCACATCTACTTTTCATTCATGTTTAAATCATTATAATATTAGAATTTAATGTCAATTTTTTTTTGAGTTAAATCATTAAGTTTTACCAAAATGATGATCGATATGGAAATACATGGGATGTAAAGATTGTTGGATTTTGTTCCCTAAAACTAACTAAACATACTTTATATTACATGTATTTTTAATGATGTGAATATTAATAATCATTTTATAACTTTTTGATTGTTTTTTATTTATGAAATTAATGTGATTATTTCCTTGATAATATGTTAGATTTTAAAGGTCTTATATAGTTTGTAACACCTCGACCGTTAATAATATATTTTCTTTTAAATTAATTCAATCTTTTCGATAGCGTCTGATACACCCAACCTCAAGACTAAATTATAGTGTCTGGATATTATATTTTAATAAAACTATAATAATATTAAAATAATAATATTAATTGGTTTAAAAATTATACTTTTGATGAATTAATATCAATTCTGATCATACTTGGTCAAAATAAGGCTAGAATGAAATTTTGAAATTTTCCCTCAGGTGTAAGCTTTCCAGAATAATAAAAAAATTAAAGCATTCATATATTCCAAAATTCATCTATAATAATTTATTAAATTATTTTTTTGAAAATATTTTTTAGAAATCAATTAGATATAAATAATTATATGAAAATATGTGGTTAAAATGAAATAGTTTCCTGAAAAACTATTATTTTCCAGGAAACTATTTTTATTTTGAAGGGCATAATATGTGTGCATTTTAATTAATCAAAATAATATTTATTAATATGTAATTTTTATTAAATTTATAGATTTTATATCTAAATATATTATTTTAAATCCACATAATTATGATTAAAACCCATACATTTATAATAAGATCGCCTAATTCTTGGAAAATTCATTTAATGAAACCACATCTTTCTACAAGAATTAAAGTTTATTTAAAATAAATATTTTATAATTATGTGAGTTTAATTACATAAAATTAAATAAGATTTTGAATCATAATTATTAGTCTTATTTTTTTACTTAATTATTATGAAATTAATTAATAATTAATTATATGAGTTAATGTAAAAACATGGTTATATACGTTACATGTGCTTATCTCAAAATGATGTATTTTAAAACATTTAATTTTTTTGATAAATTTTATTTAATATTTATAATAAATGGGTAAAAATTATATTACATGTATAGTTTATATTTTATTATTAACAGATAAATTACCTACGTATGTAAAAAAGATACAATCTAGCTTGTAGAAAGATAAAGTGGTAAAATTAAGTAAACCTATAGGATAAGAAATAACATATTAAAGACATTTATTTTTTTAAAAAAAATATATACCATATATTTTATTTACTCAATTATTTCCCAATTTTTTAGTTACATGGTGTGAGAGTGAATTCCCATTATTGAATAGTTTTGGGAATTTATCAAATTGTCAGTCCTCTATTATAAAAGGGAAAAAAATACACTCACTTAATCAAACATATAATTCTATATATCCAAAAAAATAACAAAATCCATTAGAAATAAATATTTAGAAAAATTATAGAGGATCTATATTTCCCAAAATATAAATATCAATGTCCTTATAAAGAGTTCTAATTGGGGTCTCTCTAAGAGAAGGTAATTATGTTAATGAATCTATTTCTTTTTAATTCTTAGTATTCCACCATAAAATATAAATTAAAAAATTTAAATATAATAAAAAATATCCCCTATATACAAGGATGTTTTTTTATTAAATAATAATTTTCCATCTCCTCTTCCATCAAATAGTAAAATTAATCATCTATATTTGGTATGAAGGACTACCACCTCGTGAATTGATGTAACTTGTTTTCTATTAACACATTTAAAAAATGTTTATAATGATTTATTTAATGTATACATATAATATTTTTTATATTATTTTTCTACTAGAATTTATATATAAAATAGTACTTTTACTTTCCATTGCATTTAATATATGATAGTGTTGCTTGTGTATATGGTGGATCGTTTCCTCCGAAAGTATTGTCCTTAATTTTTCAAATATATTGTACATAAAATATAATAGGTATAAATTTATTGAATATTTTTGATATTTATGAAATTATAATTATTCTTAGAATATAATATATCACCTAATTCTTTACCCTTTCACTCGTTAATTTAATCATATTGTTGCTAACGTGTATGTACGGCCAACCATCTCCATGAAGTGATGTGGTTCATTTTCCATATAGAAACGTCAATAATGACTCTATAATTAAATCTAATGGTCAAATATGATATTTATTAAATTTATATAATTATGTAGATGATGGATCATTATTTTATAGAAAATTAATAAAACATATACAAAAACAAATATTGAGATAATTAATCAATTAACACAAAAAAATAATGAAAATACTAAAATATTTTTAACAAATGATTCGAAAAATGTTATAAGAATATTATATAATATATATTAAATATGAATAAGTTTTTTTATGAATTAATGAAATTATTAAAATTTTAATACATGTGGATAATGCATTTTCAATCAAATGGAGTCGTGCGGTAAGGGACATCATCTCAATTTCTCTCCATTGTGGAACATTTTAATGTTATACAACATAATTATTTTATATGGTGTATATAATAACCATTTTACATGTAATATTAAGAATAATTAACAGGTAATGGTTTTTTATGATTCAATTTTGTTTACGTCATCCTAGGCGATTTAACATAAATGTTACCAAGCAGTAAAGAATTTGATAACACAATTTCAATTCATTGGGTTATATTACTACCTAATTTTTTATTCCAATATTCTTTTTCTAATGATTTTTTATATATTTAATGTTTTTTTATTTGTATTTTCATTTGATACACACAATTTATCCATTTATTTATTCTCAGAATAATTTTAAGGACATTGAAAATGATTTTATCTCATTCTCTATTTCATTAAGAAATTTTTTTTAATATTGACACTTTCTATTGGTGTATATAATACCCCATTGTTTTATGTTAATATGAATACCTATTCATTTATTATTTTATTATAAAAAATTATATTCACGATTAATTTATGTTTACCACTCATTTCTAGTTTAATTTTGTGATTATAAATATTCTCTCAAGACAATATAATTCTTGTGTTAATTTTTCATTATACATTACATTTATATTAAATATGAATTTTCTATATCATAGATATGATTATTACGTAAAATGTACATCATTCTTAAATTTTTTATTACTATGAATTTTATTTTATTATCTAGGGAAATATTGATAAATTTTTATTCTTTACTCAATACAAATTTTATATGATTAGGCATGTTATTCAATAATTTAATCAATTATTTGATATAGGAGAATGATTAGGACATGCAGTTATGGTTAGTTTATAGAATTATATATCTTATTGAATCATTTATAGTATCATGAAGAAAATTATTAAGCTAACATTATATGGATTTTACCCATAGTTTTAAATAGTTTTGTGAAAGGTCTTAAGAGTATAGGTGTCATTATGACTGAGATCCCAAAATATGATAATTAATCATGTAATTTATTAATAATTCAACAATTATTATTATCCATTAAATTTTCACAATAAAATTATAAATGGATGCATTTATTTTTCATCTTATTAATTAAATAGAATGTGTGATCATTTATTTACCTTATATTTATTATTCCTATCTGTTTATAATAGTCATGTCGATTATTAAATGGTATGTGTGCTCAATTATTTGCCTTTTGATATGGATTATGTCCTATAGATTCATGATAGATTCTACTATAAGTAACCTTTAATGATCATTTGAGCTCACCTGTATTTTTTTTATTTTACCTAGGATATAAAATAAATTCATTCAATGAGTTTATGATTGAATATTTTTTTTCCATTATGATGATTTTTTATTACTAATGTATAATGGGTATCATGTATGTATTAGTTCTATTAGACTTCTAAACTTATCAATCATTGGTGATGTGATCCCTTGTATATTATGAAAATTTAATAAAGTTGACACTAGCTCTCAGATACTAGGGTTGGGATTATTGTCTTTAGAATCATATGATGTTTAGTTGAATCCAAGGGAACTATATTAAGGAGAACATATATTATGTAACATGACCCTATAGTAGACATTGAGTTCAAGTTTAGATGAAAATTTTAAATTTTATATGATAAATATATTATGTGGGTTTTCCTAGTTATATATACATATCTAGATACTGCAAGTGGATGTCGTTCTTTAATAGTTCTACCTTGGAGTAATAACTCCAAAAATAGATTATTGTGATTTACTAAATTTTCACATTATTCCATAAAATAGGGATTAATCTACACATGGTTTTAAACTCATGGGGTCCCTCTTTTGATAATTCTTAATTTCTTTACAAACTATTATGATGCATTTAAAAATAAAATTATCAAAAAACACACCATATTTAAGAATATGTGATTAATGTGAAATAAATTTTTGATTAATTTTGAATACTACACATCATTTAGAATTATTAATTATGATTTAAGATTCATGATTATTTGGGATAATATACTATATGTCATGGTTTATAAAATTCACATGGAATAAATTAGGGAATCAATATTCATGAAAAATGAATAAATTTACTTATTGATGAAATCAATAAAGACAATAATATAACTGATAATATCATGGATATATTTAGTAATCTTAATTAGGTTATGACAAGTTATTATTCATAAATAGAGAAACTTTTTATTCCATACTGGTATTCTACTAAGATGTTTTGCTTATTGTGATAGAATCTACAATCATATAGTGGGAATAATAATCCAATGGTAGAAGATAAATATATTTTTTCACTTAAAATATATTTTTGTATTTTAGATAATATGAAAAATAAACGATTATTCTGGATGTATATTTTCTAAAGTGTGATACCGATCAAATGATTTTATTGATAAAAAATATTATATAGGAATAATAAATTTAATTAATTGAATAAATATTATATTTATTAAAAAGAATATAAAATTAAGAGAAATATCATTAGATTAAAGAAAAAGAAAAAATAAATAGTTACTCAGTTTGAGGATACCTTTTCCAAAATGTACCAGTTTGGTAAAAATTATATATCTAATAGAAAATACATTATTCATTATTTATTTGAAGTAATTAAGAAAAGTCTCTGAAGGTAATTGTTCAATTAATATTTTTTTCATATTATGATATAGTTATATGAGCCTTCAAAATAGAGGTGTTTTGTAGAACATATATATATTAAGGAGGAATATAGAAATTAATAGGTTAAATGAACACTAAGAAAAAGGAAATGTCTTAATGAAGATTAATATAATAAATAGTTTTCCATCTTGTGGAAATAATGGAAAAAATCATATATTAAAATGATTTAAGGGAATGGGATTTTATTACTTGTGGAAAGATAAGGGTTATCTGTATCATGAATTAAAAGAAAAAAATTATATCAATGATTTTAGTGTTTTAACTATAATGTCATTGATAATTATTCAAACCAATTTTTCAAGTGGAAAGAGAATCTACTATTTAAGAGGCCAATGTGAGAAGGCTAAGCTTATTTTATCACTAAAGATGAGTTTTAAGTACCTAATTATCTTGTGTAATGTATATTAATCAAAAATTCTGATTTATCCGGTGTATTATTTGATTCTAGATTATCACAAACTTTAATATCTCCCATGTTTTTAATGTAAATTAGACACTTCCATATCACCTTATCAAGGGTGTTGTTAGTCCAAACTCCATATTGGAAGTCTCATAGCGAAAATGATGTGTTAAGAAGTCCCCATTATAACACATTTACATGTAAAAATTTTAAACATTTTATTTATACAAACAGAATAAATCTATATATTTCGTGGTATAAAATTTAATAAAAATATTGTGTAATGATTTTATGGTAGGATAATTATTTTTCTATACATAATTTAGATGTCGATTTACTTATCTCTATAGTAGATAATTAATCATATATTTTGTGCCAATATCCAGCCCTAATAGAACATATGAATGAGATTATTGATGATGAATAACAAACAAAATATATGTATGGATAAATTAATCAAAACATTGAGGATTTACTGATTATAAAGTAATAAATTGATGTATATGATTCAGATTTACCTAAAAATCTACCAGAGATTGAGGTTGAGTTTTACATTCTTAATTCATGATGTAAGACAAATATCAAAGACTCCCAATATAAGAGTTACATTCAAATTAATGGAGTTAAAGAAACTACTATAGGATTTTTTTGATATGAGATTTATTCTTCCTATTCTTTCCCTATGGGTATCCCCTAAGCTATTCATTATAGAAAATATGGATCTATGAGGCTCTTTATTGATTATATGAAATCAATTCCTTTACTACCATGAACAATTATCATATTCCTCTCATTGATGACTTATTAAATTAACTTAAAAAAATTAAATATATTTTAAATATTGACCTTCAGTTTTTGTATTATCAATTATGGTTAAAGGAGGAATACATTTAAAATATATCTTTTTTGAATGTGGTATCGACATTACATGATTATAGTAATTCCATTGAGCCTAACTAACACTCCCACTATTTTTATGGATCTAAAAGGTGAATTTAATAAATATCATGATTATTATATTGTGATATTCATTGATGATATCTTCATGTATTATAACAACATTAAGGGCCATGAGAACCACTTACATATCATTCTTGAGACTCATAAAAAATAGTTACATGGGATGTTTAGAAAATATGATTTATGGATTCAAAAAGTTTCTTTTCTTGGATATATTTTGCCATATTGTGGAATCTCAATTCACCCTAAAAATAAAATGAGTGTCATAGACTTTCTAATACCAATGAACATAACTAAGCTATGTACTATCATTGGGTTATTAGGTCACTATTGGTGATACATTCATAATTGTTCTAAATTTTTTAACCCATTAACAAAGAATACATTTAAAGTGGTTCGGTTTATATTAAAAATTGGATGTGAATAATTTTATGTTGAATGTAATAGGATATTAGTCAATTATAATACATTGACTATACCTTCTAAAAATTATGGGTTTGTGATATAAAATGATGCATCAAAAAGTTACTTAGTAGTTCCATAATTAAAAAAAAGTTATTGCATACACATTAAGGCTAGTAAAGATTAATGAATATAACTATCCAACCGATGATATTGAGTTGGAAGATATAATATTTTATTTGAATATTTGGAGACATTGTATCTATGTTGAAATATTTGAGATATACAGAACCCATGAGAGAAAAAATACATATTTTCACAAAAATAACTCAATATGATGCAAATAAATTGGATTGAGTTAGTAGAGGGTTATGATTAGTCAATATAAAATCACCCAAGGGAGAAAAATAATGTAGAGTAATCATTAAGAATAAATTATCATGGATTTGTTACCCAAATAAGTATTGAGTGGGAACATATGTTCATGGATTTTGGAGGGATGGATATGTGAATTATTAATGAATGAGATATATCACTCTTTTTTCAAATGAATCATAATAATGATTTATTTAAAAAGATAAAATGGTTTGAATGAGATTATTATAATTTTAATGATAAAATTAAATCTATAAATTATAGAAAGTTATCTATATTTATTCGATAAGATGGAATTTTTATGTTTAGAAAGAGATATTATGTTTCTTATTAACATGAATTAAGAGGGGAGCTATTGTATCATACCCACAGCATTACATTATCTATACACCATGGTAACAAAGAGGTGTATTGGGATTGGAGGTAACATTTTTTTTGGAAAAAATGATGAGGGGTATTTATTCTTTTTAATCAAGATACATATTTCTTCGATAGCGGATGGATAAGGGAAAACACCATAGGGTAGTAATGAAACCAATCCATATTTTGGTAAGTAAATGGAATTAAATTACTATATATTTTCTCATAAGACATCCAAAGAATCCTATAAATAATGATTCATTATAGGTTATCATTGATTCTCTAACTAAATATGTACGTTTCCTATATAAGATAATATTTACATATTAAGCACCTCAAAAGGCTCAATATTATTAAATTTTTTATAATTCACGTTGAACCTCTTTCGATCGTGTGTTATGGAGATCAAAATTTTATATTTATATTTTCGAAGAGTCTTATGAAGGATATTTATACTAATCATTTTAAAGCACCACCTACCATCGTGATAGGGCAATCATCTTCGTCCAAGGTCATTACGATGTAACACAGGGTCACCTTAGGAATTCTCAAAGCCAGATTCTTCCTATTTATAGTTATTTTATTGATCATTCCATTGTTTCATCCAGCAATTTTGATCTTCAATCCCTCGGTTCTGCATTCAGAGTAATTTTGATGAAGCCTTCTCTATTACTCACCCTCCATTGTTTGTTTCAATGGGTTTCTTCTTAATGGTTGTAATGAGGACTTGTTCTATGGTATGTCCCCCTGAAACTTTCCTTTTATCCAAGCATTGATGTTACTTCATCACCTTGGAATCCTCTACCATTTCTCTCTACCCCATCAAGCCTGACTCCAATTTGGTCAAGCTCGACATCTCCCATGGTGTTTTAGATGGTGATGGTGTCCTTAGTGATGGAAGTCATGTTGTGTTCCTCTAGTATGGCGGTGTTTCTTAACACTATATAATTGAAAATCAATCCCTCCCATTTTTTCATCCGGTTCAGAGTGCTCCAGTGAAGTTTCCCCTCCCATGATGCTCTAGTGGTCTCAATTTCAGCTCCTAACACTTTGTTTATTATGGATCGGTGGTCACTGGTGTGGTGGTAGTGAAACATCCTAGGGATGGGTAACGCGTTTGATGGTTTTTAGATGGACTCATTGTTTTATGGTCTAACTTTCGGGTGGTTCTTTTTGGATGGTTGGGCCCTAGGTAGTCTTCCATGGTGATCCATTTTTTTGGTTTTTGGTTGAAGTTCTGTTTCTCCTTTTGGGTGGGTCTAGCCTTGGGTGGGGTTACAAGCCCATCCTAATTTTGGGTGTCCTCTGTGTTCATGGAGGTTATCACTTTTCAACAAAGTATTTTTATAAAACTAAAAAAATGGTCTTCCATAATCAAGAAAATGGACTGTAGAAAATGACTTTTAAAACATCAGAAGATGTGTTGAGGTCATTCTCACTTAACATTCATGTTATGAAGGATAAGTATTTAAATTTTTAGTTTTTTCCTATAAAAATAGTTTCCATTAAAGTATTAAAATGGGTTCATATAATGAATTCTAAATAAAGAGATGTCATGCTCCAAATTTTTGGGATGTAGTTTCTGAAGGGACACTTGTTGGCCTAGAACATTTTGAAGATACAAAAATAGTGTTAAAGTCTGTTCATTCTTATATAAAAGTATCTCAATGTAGTCAAAAGATATATGGAAAAAA
Organism: Viscum album; assembly: GCA_963277665.1. Lineage (NCBI taxonomy): Eukaryota > Viridiplantae > Streptophyta > Magnoliopsida > Santalales > Viscaceae > Viscum > Viscum album. Next base: position 1,208,855,188 of record OY728162.1, read on the forward strand.
TAAATATAAAGATATATAATTATAAGTGGGATATAATTTTTTCTTAAAAATATCTCCATAGAAATGGTTTTATAATGTAGTAAACAGAGAAGTCTAATGCTCAAGTAAAACAGACCCATTGAGAATTTGGAATGGAATGAAGATATAGTATACTAGTTGGTAGTGTCACCAGGCCTATATAAAGTACATGATGTGTTCCATTTATCATTTTAAATGAAATACATGTCATAACAAATGAATTTTCTCACCTATGAAGAGATATAATATATAAATTATCTATCTTACTATGAAGATCCAATGTAAAATATTCTTAATATAAAGCATGTAATGAGGATTTAGATGACTTGGCTCGTAAGGGTACTATGCTGAAATAATATAGTGGAGGATCAAATGTGATAATAATTGGTTATTTTGAAGATGAAATACAATAATATTTTTAGAAGGTAACATACAATAAAATTATATGATGAAATACTTGTAGTAGGGAAGAATTTAACACCTCAATACATTACGATATATTTATTTTTAAATAAATTCAAACTCTATGATCTTTTATGATACATGCACCCCTAAGACTCAGTTATAATATGTGAATATACTATTTTAGCAGAAAAATAATAAAATTTAAAATTTTATGATTACATGGAATATAAATTATAATTTTATAGAATTCATATAATTGTTGAAATGACTATGTAAAAAATTATACTATAATGAATTTCCATATGTTTCAATAAGAAATAAGATTTTATGAATAATAAAAAATGTTATATTAAACTATTACTAAATTTATTTATAATAATTTATTATAATATCTATATTTATAAATTTATTATGTATAAATTGGATTGAAATAAATATTTGAACGTTTGGAGGAAAAAATATATAATTGTCAAAAAAAAGTTTATTTTCCAGGAAGCGGTTTTGTGTCAATGTTAATAATGTCAATCCATTTAGTTAATTTAAATAATCATTAATAATGGATTATTTATATTAAATATATATTATATATATATAAATTTCAATCCATATGATGATTATTACTATCTATATAAATAATATGATATTTCCTTATACAGGAAAAAATGCATTTTCATAAAAAATGTATTTTTTGAGAGTAATTGTGGATTTATTTTAAATTAATATTTTATACATATATTGGTTGAATTTAATAAATTGAATTAAATATTTTTATTAATAATTATTAATATTATTAAATATTTTGGACTTAATTTTTTCATAATAATTAGAAAATACATTGAAACCTAATTATGCATGTTAAGGTTAAAATGAGGTTTTGTGCACTACATGATCGAGTAATAAAATTAATTTCAAACACATGTAGAATTTTTTTAATAAATAATATTTAAATATTATAATTTATAGGATTATATTTTCATATAAGATACATATTAATTATTTTTCTTAAATGGTAAATTACATATAATAATAAAAATAAACAACTTACCATTATGAAAAATTTAGTAGTAAAACTAAGAAAACATAATGAATAAAAATATCATGTTAAAAACATTTGATTTTTTGTGGTAGTTTGGATAAATCATATTATACCTATTATTCATTATTTATCAATATGTTAGGTACTTTTTTTGATAGTTATTTTTCAATATTGAATAGTTTCGGGTATTAATCAAATTCCATTCTTCTTCAATTAAAAAAAGAAATCACTCCCTACCTTATTCTCAACTAAAAATCCTTTTTGATAAAGAAACATTATAATATTTCTTCAAATAATATTTATAACCATTATAGATGTGATTTTACTCCCAAAATTGAATCCATAGTTTCCCTAATTAGACATCCAAAGGAGGTTTCTCTAAGAGAAGAAAATCACCTTAATAAAAATCTTTTTTTCATTCTTATTTTTACACCATAAATTATTTATTAACACTTCCAGTATAATAACAGTAGTTTAAACCATATAATTATTTTTTATTATGTTTTTGAAATAAAATTTATCAATATTTACTTCTATAAAATGCTAAATGAAATCTATACTGTGTGTATGGTAGGCTACCGCCTCGCTAACTGATATAACTCATTTTCATAAAAAAATATCATGATTGTAAATAATGATGGATTTATTATATAAATATAATATTTTTGATATTATTATTATTTTTTATAATATCTCTTATACCTCATTACATTATAATCTATTTAAAATAAGATTGTGTCACTTGAGTGTACGGCGGACTACCACCTCTCAAAACAATGTCCTTCATTATCCCTTATGCTTTAAATCAAAAGTATAAAGAATAAATTTATTAAATATATGTGATATATATGACCTTATATTGATTGTTTAAATTTAATACATCACCCACTTCCATAAGCTTTTACTATTTAATGTAATAATATCATACATATGACTTACCATATCCCAAGAGAGATGTTATTAATTTTCCATGTCTATCATTAAAAAAATGATACTATATATATATAAATATATATATATATATATAATGACTAATTATTTTATTCATATCATTAACATAATTATATATAAAATGGATCTATATCCTATACCCAATAACATGGAAATTCATGTTAAAACACACATTAGAAAACTAGCCAATTGACACTCAAAAATAATTAAAATAATAAAATATTATTAACAACTGTGAGGTAAAATGTTACAAAAATATCATATATTATAGTATAAATATAAATATTATTTTTTATAAATTAATTTCATTCGTGAAACCATTATTTAATAGGTTAATTCATTTTTTACCAAAAGGATGAAAAACGAAATGGACTTCATCTCAAATTCTCTAAATTGAGGGACGTTTTTGTTATACACCTAAATTATATCACATAGTTAATATTATAAAAATATACTTGTAATATCATTAATAGTTTATATTTCAATTTATTCCATGTTTTAAATTTAATTATTTCATCTTAGAGTATTTTATATGAAATTTACCAAGTTATAAAAAAAGTATAACTTTATTTCTTCTCACTGGGTTATATTATTTCTTAATTTGAAAGAATACTATAACATTATGTTTATAATGAATTTTGATTATGTTTTATTTTTTATACATGTTTTGTCTTCATTTAAATTATATACACATAATATATTCATTTATTAATTCTCACATCAAGTTATGAGCATTCTAATATATTTCATCTCAATTAGAATTTCATTGATGCATAATTTTCAATATCAACCTATTCACTTTTATGTGGTTTATATACTTACCCATTGATTTAGTTTAAATGAATTCATATTCATTAACTATTTTATTTTAATAATATATATTATTGATAACTATATGGTAACCTATGATTTCTATTTATATTTATTTGTTGTTATCTTTCACTTGAAAAAATCACTTTACTTTGATATTTTTTCATTAGGATTTCTTTTTCTCTTAAATATCCATATTCATTATATCAAGGATATCATTATTCCTTAAAATGTATTCCATGATTAAATAAGGTGGTTATATTGAATTTGATTTGATCATTTGGTTAAATACTGATAAATATTTATTCTTCACTCGATATGGATATATGATGATAAGGGAAATCATTCATGAATTGAATAGATTATTTGTGGACATGCATTGGTGGGATGTCTTAGTAATTATATTTTCCCTTGATTCAATTTTTTTATCATGAGAAACATTGCTAATATAGTATTTAATCAATTATAACCATTTTTTAGAACTGTCTTATGAATGGTTTTGACTTAGGAGGTATCATGAAGCCTTTGATAATTTCTCCCCACAATTTAGAATTTTCATAACTGATAAATCAGTTATTTTTATTGTTCATTATATTTTCACAATGATATTACCTATAGATGCATTTATTTATCTACTTATTGATTAAATTTCATGTGTTTTCAGTTATTTACATGTAAAATGAATTATTCCTTATCTATTCATAATAGTTTTGTAATTGATTAAATGGAATGTGTTTTTAGTTATTTACCTTCCCATAATGGTTTTGTTGTTTTGATTCACTATAGTTTCTATTGTGTGTAAACCATACTAAGAATTTGAGATCACACATATTTTGATTATTTATTATATGAAATAAAGATGAATTCATTTAAAGGGTTCAAATTTGTTGAATTATTTCTGTTACTATGATTTCAATTTTTATTCCCAATGTAAGATCGTTACCATGTATGAGTTTGGTTCTTCAATGATATTAAAATGATCCATCCTTGAAATTTTTCCCCTTGTATATAATACCAAGGTATTTATGTAGTAAAAAACTCTAGGATATTGTGATTAGGGTGATTACACATTTCCCCATTATGATCGGAAAAATTAAATATAATGATGACATTTTTAAACAAATTCATACATTCATGATAATATTATAAGATGATAATAATTTTATATTGGTTATGATGTGTTCGATACTCATAATATCTCAAGTATTCGTCTCAAGAGATTAACATATGTTAACATTCAAGATGATATATTTTGATAATTGTCTTTATATAGGGAATTCCACTTGATTTTTATCATTTTATATTGATGTGTGTGAGTATGTGTAAAGAAAATTGGACATCATGATTATTATTAATTCATATCATGATTCACGTACATGTACATGTCATTTAAGCCATTTTGAAATATTTTTATGGTGATGTGGGGTATTTTGGGTGTGTCATGAGTAACACAATTTTAATGAATAGGTCATGGAAGAATTTATCATTTCCAATGTAATGAATATATATATATATATTATCTCTTCCATTATAATAGAACTATTGAACTAAATTCAATGTCCATGGTGTAAGGATTGGTTTAGTTTATGTATTCAAAGGATTTGGTATCCATAATATAAGTTCATTACATTAGGGTATCACATTTTTATGAAATATCATGAGAAAATGATTATATTTAAAAGATATAATTCATATATTGTTAGAGAAAATGAGATGTTAACTTTGTAATGTTGGGATTCTCTACATGTTTCTAGAAACTTTTTTTTGGAAATTAAATAAACTATTCTAATTCAACTTTGTAAGAATCCTTTCGGGCCACACACCTAGTTATTTTTTTGATCGAAATATTATTCGATCAGAATTTAATTATGGGAATATACATTATTATAGTGATCGTAGAATAATATTTATTCATAATTTATAGATCATATTTATCTGTCAAAAATTATATTTGATTGTAATGTTAAATAATTAGTTGATATCAATGAAATTATTAATTATGATGACATAAAAAATTTATGTACCCATTTTTTATTTCCAACGTAGTATATAATATTTATTTATTAAATTAATATTTATTTCATTCTGGAAATATTGAAATACATTATTATTTTTTAGAACATAAATATTTTAAATACTTATTTATTAATCAAGTGAATACTATTTATTATAAATTATTTTTTGAATTCATAGTAAGGTAAGATCAATATATATTGTCTGGTATGAATGATTTGTTAAATATGTTTTAAAAAAAATATTTATTTATTTAATGTTATGATATTCATTTTATCATTCATTTTAGAACACATCATGTTAATAATAATAAAATTATAATTATTTAGACATGGGGTTAAATAGGGATTAAGATATTAATAAAGTGTTTATGTGTAATTAATTATTCTCAAACCAAGATCTATAAATTGGATATTTTATCATTTTATATGGCTAGCCATTTCTTTACAAAACACAGCCCCATATAGAGATTCTCTTAATCATAGGGTGAATTTTCTAGAACACTCTCATGAAACAAGAGCAATCATCCACCTTCTTTATTCCTCCCATTAAAAGAGAATAATCAATTTCTTTGACCTTAAACCATTTTTTGGTGATCAAAGGATGAAACAATAGATGATTAGTATCAATTTTCATGATCCTAGAGTTTCATTTTTAATGATTCGATATCGAAAGTGAACATGTGGATCACTTATAAAAATATTCTATATCGTATCTTCTCTATGTAGGGGTGGTGAAATTCTATAAAGTCTCATATAATCAAAAGATTAATTAAGGAAATAAGTCTATATAATGACATAATTATTTTTTAAAATTATTTATAAACATAATATGACAATATCCTCTCACATGGTTTTGAAAATATTTTTCAATATTCATTATAAATCATTGGTCATAATGATAAGAGTTAAATATATTTTTGAGTATCTATTTAATCCAATTCAAACACGGCTTTGGATGCATCCAAATAATCACATACACTACATCTAGAGGCTTCATGTGTTATCAAATCCAAGATACATTAAAATTTGTAATTATTTAAATTTTTAATCATTATATGCATCTCTTATTAACTTTTTCATTTCCGTAATTTTTTAAAATATGAATATCCATATATCCCCCAACCATTTATAATTTTCTCTTATATACTAAAAAAAATCAAAAATATATAAAGAACATCTGAACAACACATAAAATAGTGATCTAAATTATTTCTAGATAATAAAATACTAAATTCTATGTTTCCTTTCAGTACATGTCATGTACCAATGCACACTACATCATGAAGAACTATGAGAAATCCATGTCATCTTATAGTAATTATATGTAGAGAGAATTTATGCACAATACATATTTACATACCAAACCTTGAATATGTTCTTTTGAACTACACATCATGAAACCTATTTACACTCAATGAAATACAAGAATATTTGTGGTAAAAAACACAGAATCAATGATGTGTCGTATATGAATTATTGTAAAATTGTATTGATATCCATGCAACTTGAAGGTCACATATTGTGTACCAGGTGCACACTCTAGGTACATTATAAATGGCTATGACTTACATACACTCCCTATCACGATGCATATGTCGTGGACATAGACAAAGTCTGTTACATGGCATGTATCATAATGTACATATCATTTATCATACAAATTTAAACATAAATATAAAAAGTAATTATTTACTCTATAAAAACTCATCAACGTGGGTCCATGTTTCCCTTGTTGAACGTGAACACAATGTGATAGGTTTTATTGTATATTAAAATTTTAATTAATTCCTCATAAAATTTGTAATTACATATCAGGTATAGTAATGATACACCAATTACCCATAAATGTATTAAATGAATTACACACCATGAAAATTAACACATGTAAGTGCATCAATTGTTGAAAGTATGTATCATGTAATTGACATAATATGTATATTACATTCCATGTGAGGAAAAAATATACATCCTTATTACACACCTAGTACATCATACATCTATACATCATTTTTCCTCCAATTACACATAATATACAATGTTAATTTAAGAAATACTAATAGGATAAAAAATTAAATATTATATTAGATGATAAAATAATGTTGTTTTATATAACAGATATGACAATTTAATTTATTAATTAATAAAGATAAAAAAATAATTCGTGAATATTTTATATTAATTTAGAAAAAATAGAATGAAAGTGGTTTTACTAAATGATTATGTATTTTATTCATGGATGATAATGATCTTAATCTATATGTGTATTCATGTGATTTATTTTATTGAATTATTACATGGGTTTTCAAAAATATTAATGTTAAATTAAAATTAGGTTCTACATATCATATGATCCTCTCATTAATATTGAAATATGTATCTATGGTATATTTTATGAAAACCTATAAACAATATTATGTTACCCTAACCTATATATGAGTAAATTGTATGAAGGTATGGATCCCTCATATACTCATTGGATTATCATGATGGTGCCAAAGTAAAATCATCATAAGTGGTACATATGATAGAGGTTGAATATTTGAACTCAATTCAAGACCATATCCTATAGTTTATTTACTAGGGTCAATAGTTATTTTAATGTGTACTAAATAATAAACTATGTTATATCCTGATTTTTTTTAAATAAAATGGGATACGGTAGTGTATTCGACAGATAATATCGAGCATTAACTACCCATGAAATATATAAACATTACAAGTTAGATGATAAATTGGTGGGTATGGAAAGTAATAAAATATTTATGATATATATATATATCTTTTTTTCCTAATCAATATAACTTACTGTTATTTTTTTATTAAACAATAAATCATTTTTTTAGAAATATAATTTTATTCTAAAAAATTACTGAAAAATTATTTTTAGATATTTTCCTTAAAAAATATTATAATTAGTTTTTAAAATATTTTAAAACAATACATGAAAAAATAAATATCAATTTCCATACTGGAAATTCAAAATTAACTTTGGTTGGAATTTTTAGGTTTTTTGCAAAATATATTTTTTTCAATGAAGAGTGAAAAGTACCGATTTTTTAAAACAATATTTTTATTTTCAATAAATTAATGAAGTTAAAAGTACCAATATGTTTTTAATATCATTTAAATTTGGAACATTATTATATATTTACAATTAATCAAATTTATTATATTTTAATCAACATTATATTGGATTTCATTATATGTTTTTTCAGTTGAATACATGATTTTGTTCAATAACTATATTAAAAACATTAATATTTATCGTTTTTATTTATTTCATTTAATACATAATTATAATTATGTTAAATGAAATTTATATATTTTATATTAATTATTATTAAATTATATTCAAAAAATAATTATTAGTAATAATATATTTAATATAAAATTTTCTTTTTCATGAACAATACACTTATTAAAAACCCTCTTTTTCATCATGTCTGCAGGTTTGGTTTTAAATTTATTATTTAAACATATATGAATTAAATTTTGTAAAATTTATTCCATGTTGGGAATCATCATAATTTATAATATTTTATAATTTCATCTTATTTTTTTAACATAATTATTAGAGAAAATAAGAAAAATTAATTACAATGAATATGGTAAAAAATTTACCATGAGTTAAACAAAAACATTATGTGTTAAAATGACCTAAAAACATGTATAAAATCAATTTTATGGATATATTTCTACCATAAAATTATTATTTTTAAAAAATAATATATTTTGGACCACTTTTCAGCAAAATAACATGAGTAAAAATGTTTCTTTCAAAAATTACAAGTGTGTCACTCACATAACATCTAAAACACCACCCCCATTTTTCTCATCATAATCCTATAAAACCCTTGTTTTAGGACAATACTATACCCAATCACATAACATATTACATATCACCATCTTTGAATCTTTTTTTCATAAATCCAATCTTTGAGTTTTGTAGGTATAATTATAATGAGGTAGTCCAAAAATAGGTAAACTTCTTAACTAGGTATTTTTGTTTTATTTCATTTACCACCAACTTAATTTTTTTAGAATATATAGATATGATAAAACTAGTATCTCATATATAATTAAATTTTATTAAATTAATTTACTAAATTAAATCCAACTCCTCTTATATAAAATCATATACAAAGTCATAATTCATGTGTACCACATACTACTGTCTCGCCAACTAATGTTATTCATATTCTATCATCACATATCATAGATGGTTATAATATTTTATTTAAATTATAAATATATTATATGTGGAACATATTTATAGTAACGGATTTATTATATCACACATACCTTCTTACATTCCATTCTTTGGGGGATATGATAATGTCACTCATATTAATGGAGGACAATCACCTTGTAAAGTGATGTGATTCATTTTTCACTAAGTATTTACATGGAGGGTAATAAGTATTACTTTAATAGATATATGTGATATAAATTAAATAATATTATGATAATTACATATTAATCATTATTAAAATATAATATATCATTTTTATTCTTGAGCTGAAAAATGATTATATTGTTCATGTATGTGTGGACTACAACCTCCATGAACAGATATAATTATTTTTTCATACCTGAATCACAAAAATGATATATATAAGTATATTTCAATAATAAATTTTTTTATTTATGATATTATTTTCATTATAGAATAATTTAATAATATATAACATTTTTATATACTGATCATTGAAAATGGAAGGGTTTCTCATGTGTATGTGTGGACTACCGCCTTCATGATCATAACATAGTTCATTTTCCTAACCAATTTTCATGGTTGTTTTTAAAATTATAACTGATTAATGAAGTTAATTATTATTTAAAAATAATTATTTTGGAGATTTTGAAAAAATAACCACGTTGGCCATGGCCAACACCCCAAATATGTATTGAAAGAATGAACTAAATGTCCCCAAATGCTAGACATAGACGTAACTGGTTATGATTTAAATTATTCCATTATAATGAAATAAGATAATTCCATTATGTATAATGTTTTAAAACTATAATATTTTGTTATGAAATAAAAAAATGATATAATCTTATTATAATAGAGTTGAAGAAAATACATGAAATTCCTCAAATCAAGGTAAGGGTTTTCTCATCTAACTTTTTTTCAATGAGATGTATTTCATATTCACCACTTATTTTCATATTGTGGTTTATATACCATAGGTTTTACATTTTATATCATATATCCATAAAACATCATGGTATTTTATATTATTATGAGGCATATTTTTGTTTAATTAACTTTTACTCTTTTATGCATTTCATATACTTCCACTTAGGAATTATATATCATTAATTTATATATTATCATGATATTAATTGTTTTTGTTAATATTAATATTTCATTGGACTTATTATTAAAGTTTTTCCAACACGTAAAAGACTTTCCTTTTAAAAATACTATTTTAAATTCCCCTTTTCAACTATTTTCAAAACGCAATATATTTTTTTATCAAATACGCTAAGAATGAATTTTTTGTCATCATGATTACTCAATATGGTGATATTTCCAAATTATGTTTCCATGTTCCTTTTGAAATAAAATGGTTTCTTTTTTTATCTACAAATATTATAATTTTTTTAATATGAAAATTAATATAATATATTTTTTAAAAAAATTACATCATTTATCTCTTCAATTGAAAATAATTTTTCATTGAATGTTTTTTCTTAAATTGTTATATTTTTTCTACTATGATTGTTTAATGAAATATTTTAAAATAATTTACTTTCTAATAATATTTTAAAGGAATATTCTTATTTTTTTCCATATAAAAACTATTTGGATTTTACCATAAATGTCAATGGAATCCTATTAAACATATATTTCATGAATAGATTTCTCATCCATTGTAACCATTATTTTCTATGAATATTCATTTATAATTATCCAAGGTTATATAAAATGTTTTAAATAAAATATCCTATTAACATTTATTTATTAAAATTAATTTTAAAATTGAAAATACGATATTTATTACAAATTTTTCAAATAATATTTTATTGGTATTCTCCATTGATCAACATCAAAAACCATTTTTGTTACTTATCCTCCACTTGTGATATTTTTTTATTGATACCATCCTCACTGTTTCTTGGGATGGAATATTATATTTTAAAATTTACTTTTATAGAGCTCATTATTTCTCTATTTTTTATCTTGTTTTGTAATAAAAAATGGTTTTATTATGTTTTTTATAATGTTTTGTGATCTTATATGTTTTATGATTATGTTATGGTTATTGGGACTTGGTTATGTTTATGGGGGGTCAATTATAAACCAAGGACCTTGGTTACATTATTAACTAAGGATGTATGATTCCCTGATAAACCATAGAAGGGTGTTTATGTTTTTAACCAAATATGGGTGGGTATATTCTAAAAATCCAATTCATTAGGTTCTCCAGAGATAGAATTCATCAATATTTTTTTCCCTTTATACGAGTGATATTTTGATAATCTTCCCAAGATATTGATACGTTTTATCAATACTTTCATAATTTTTATGATGAATATTATGATCAATAATTACATCACATGGCTTGTGATTATTTATTCTGGTCAGCCTTCCTTTGCTAATGACTTACATGATGTTTTCATGTTTAATTATCTTGGTATTGATAGGAATTAATATTATTATTCTGTTCTCATGTACATTGATTATTTCATCACACCTTTATTCTATTCTTATTATCTCTAATGAAATTTTATTTTTAATGGTCACATTTTACCTTACTAAGATTTTTAGTGGACCATTGTTATGTTTTTTTCCACATTTTTATAAATATTGATGTTGAAAGAATTATATCATGAAGTGATTTTCTATAGATGATGATGATGAACTAATGAATAAAAATAAAATCATGTTTAGGTGGATGATTTGTTCATTCAGAGAAATTTGTTTTTTTATGTATGAGTTTTTCCTAATTTTATAAAACAATAATCTTGAAAGGTCCATGAGAATGTAAGTGATCCAAATTTTCATTTTGAATTTGAATGGTTTAGATTGGAAAAATTAGGTCACATGTATCAGTATTTATAACAACACAGCCTTAAACATTACATAATCTTGAATCAAAAATTCACATTGAGGATCTTTTCAGGTTTATAGTTTTAGAGAATTAGTCCATAACTATTACATTACATTTCCAAAATTATAAATTAGACACTTCTAGTCAGTATCCATTTTTTCATAAAATAAAAACTCTAAAAAAGTAACATTTCTAGTTCCATGTTTTATACAGTTTGACTTTTCCCCGATCTCGTCCTTGACCCTATTCATATTTAAGTCATGTAAAAAAACATTTGAAAACATTGGATGAGCATAAAAATCTCATTAAGGTTTATAAAATAAGGAATGGAAACATTAACCCACCAATATATAAAATAAATGAAATGATACTTTTCAATCATAACATACATGAAGAAATCATAAGATTTATGAATAACACTTAGAAATCATAAATCATAATTGTAACTTGTGGAATCTATATCAAACTTACATTGTAGCTATCATAGCTATGTAGGAAGTTACATTGGAATACCCATCACAGTTTATTTGTAACACCCCAAGCTTCCACGGTACGCTTCATTTTAAATAATACAATAGCGTGTGTTCTCTGCAACTTCGAGTTATAACACACCACATCAAATCAAACTATTTGTTAGGAATAGTAATATCCAATTTTTGAAATTTTATAAATTATATTTTTCATTATGGTTTTCATTTTTGAATTCGGAATATCGAAATTAGCTTTGGGTGAATTGTTTGTATTTTTTTGAAAACATTCAATTTTTAATGAATAGTGAAAACACTGCATTATTGTTAAAAATAGACTTTTTATTTAAAAATTTATTTATTTTATTTAAATTTAATTTAGGTCAAAAAAGATACATAATACCTATATAACTTCAATGGAAGTCATTGGAGTCATTTTATAACAAGTTTAGATATATAAAATTTTATTGAACGTTTTACCGTCTTTTAGGCACCTCTTAAGAGCATTTGTAAATTTGCATAAAAATTAATTTTACGGCTTATGTGACTTGAATTTCAAAAATCCAAGAGACATAGTTAATATCAATAAGTAAAATGGGGTTTAATAAGATGAGAATAATTTTCAGTGAATAGTAACTTTGGACTTTTATTTACTACAGTTAAAAGTAAATATGGTAATTAAAGGTAAAAATGATATTATAATTACCCTAATAGAGGCCCAAATTCTATTTTATAAGTTTAATTCGACCAAAAATAACCTTATGAATAAAATATAATCCTCTTTGGTCCAATTGGAATAGAATAGGACATTTTTTATTATTTAATTTAAAGAAGAGTTAAAAGTGTTAAATTCAAGATTTCATAACTAAAACACTTTTAATATAGGGTTATACATAAGATAAATTCGACTATAAATATTAATTAGAAATATAAAAATATTTCATATATAATGGTATTTTATTTATAATTTTTAGACATTAAATAATTAAAAAATTTTAATGACACAATGATGATGTAGTAATTACCTTATTAAATAAAAATAAAAATAATTGATATTATAAATATCCAAATAAATTTATTTTGGGACTTTTGATGAATTACAAACAATTTATAGGTTACTATGACATGGTAGGGTGGATTAAAATAGTTATTTTAGGTAATCATGATTTTATGACTTTAACAAAAACAAAATCCCAAATAGAGTCAAAATTGATATAAAAGAGTTTTTAAAACAAATATTATATTATTAATTGAAATAATATTACTAAAAATATATAAGGTTCATCCAAATGACTTAGATAAAATGATCCACTTGGGGTTCTCTTGGCTTGTTATAGTAACTTTATTAACCATAAAATATAAAAATTCAAAGAGACATGGTAAATGACAAACTATTTAACTAAGAGTTCAATCTAAAAGATAATGTTAATATGATAACCAGAACCTATCTGAAATTGATTGGTTGATAGTAGTTTGATCCATACCAATCATATCATCAAAATAAGTCTTTTAGGATCCATCATAAACCAAAAATGATTTTATTATAAAATAATATTTCAATCTTACCCTAAGGTTCCCCTCACCTCTCTTATAAAAGAGAACTTACCCTTCTAACAAATTCACTACTCCAATTCCATTTGGCACAGCCAAAACCTTCCCAAATATCCTCCCAACTATCCTACCTTGATCTTAGATTCCTTAGTTTGATCATAAATCCAACCTAACTATCCCTTTGGATCAAATCAAAAAGAAGAACCTGAAGAAGAGGTAAATATCTCACCACCTCTTTCAAGTTATTTTCTTCTCCCACGTCATCTTTCCTTGTGGTTTCAATTTTAAAATAATAACTCCAGTATCTTCTATATACTATCATGTTACTATAAAAATGGTACAACCATATTCATTATGTTATCCTTCCTATGAATAATATGTCACCATACGTGCGTGCGTACGGCTTACCGTCTCCATGTCGTGGTGTAGTTGTTATTCAATAAATTATTATTTGGATAGTTATAATGATGATTAATATTTGATGTAAATAATAGATATAACATTTTAATTATTCTGTATATAAGATATTCCATCCATTTATTTATGATTTTAATATCAAAATAATTATATTGTTGCTCGTGCATATGTACGGATTACCATCTCCACGAACGCGATGAGATTCATTTCCCCATCATAATCATTCAAGAATAATTTTTATTTGATGATTAAAATTAATATTTGAATAACTTAATATCATTATTGATATTAATCAAATACATCCTATCCAAAAAAACATGTCTTACGTAACCATGTATATTAAGAAAAATGAATCAGTCAACACCCGAAATGACGATAATACTAAAATATTTTTAACAAAGCAACATTAGAAGATCATATATGAAATCATATTTTTGTATATGGTTCTAGTAAAATTTAATAACAATTATTTAACTATTATATAGGAGTTTAATGTGCCCTCGGCCAAGGAAAAGTACAAGGTAAGGGGTTTCGTATCTCACTTTTAATTCCGTGAGATTTATATTGTTCACCACTTATTTATTAAATGTGGTGTATTGTGTACTTCCATTTGATATATATTATAATTATTATATTTATATTCATGGTATTATGTGATTAATTTGGTGTCTATTAAATTTTTTCTATATGACTCGATTTATTACAATGAAGTAAGGGTTTTTCATCATACTTTTTATTCTCATGAGATTCATGCTATATTGGCCACTATTTTTTTTGTGTGGCTTATGTACTTCCCATTATTGTATTCTTGCTGTAATATAATTAAATTTATTTGTGTTTAAAACATAATTGTATGATCCTTCTTTCAGGGGGTGTATGTTTCATAAGTTACCAAATCGGTAAGGGAATTTCAAATTTCAATTTCCACTCATTGCATTCTACGCATACTTCATGGATTATTTTACACCAAGATTTTGTGTGGAATCAATATTCATTATTTATGTAATAATTTACACTCCCCATTGTTTGGATATACTTTTGATAAACATAATAATTTCATTGATAATTTCATAAGTCATTGATATGAACTTGATAAGATTAATCTTAACTCAATTTCCATTAATTGAGTTAAACATCCAAGTCATTGGTGTTGTTTTTACAAGAATATGTGTGAATGTCCTCTGATTTCTTTACACTGAATATCTAATAATATTGAGTGTATTTATATTTTTCACACATAATTGTGTCATTTATTTATCCTTAACCTAAGAATACAGTCTTTATAATGTTCTTTATCTCAATTTACATTCCATTGAGACTTCTTTGTTGCTCTGCACCAATTCACTTTTATATGGTGTATATAATATCTTTTGAAATATTATATCACTAAATCCTTTATTCTCATGATATTATAAAGTTTCTATTACCTATATTATTTGTATTCAAGTGTCTATCTCTTGGTTTGGAAATCTAACTGAAATATCATTTCAAACGTTTTAAAGAATTATTATTTTAAATCATTCTCATTAATTTCCATGTTTCAAAAATGTTTTTATTGATTTATATATATGGACATTAATGTTTTAAAATTAATATTAGTTTTAAATGTTTCAAATTGGTATGGGACACTTCGAATCAAAATTCTATTTTAAACGGATTATTAGTAAATAGTGAGATCTTTAAATGTTTTCAAAAAAAGGGGGATATTTCTCTCAAATAGTTTTGATGATTATTTTCATCTATGTCAATATCTTTCATTATTCTCAATTAGGATAATCTATTATAATAAAATCTTCCAAATTGTATTAAATGATTTTAGTTTTACTATGGATGTTCTATTTGTATGCCATTCATGGACTGTGGTTAAAGTATTTACATTTCTTATGAAAGTTTAAATATGAATTTTTAGATTATATTTCAACCTTTTCATATGAGGAATGCATTGGTCTTAGTAAGTGACAGGTGGTGCCCACTACATATCAATGATGCATTGGAAGGTCTCATGAGACAAACTTGTGTCTTGTCACAAGGCCTTGAAAAAATCTTATTTTTAGCCTCGGCACAAGAACTTGAATATATGGTTATGAAGTCTGGAATTATGCATTCTTTCATTATGAAAGTGGCTATTGATATTGCATGTGATTATTTGACTATTAGGATATCCATGTGGATATGTAAATGGAAATATATGATTTTCCGTTTTCCATATTATTCAGAAGTTCATGTTTAAAAGGATTTTGTTTTCTTCTTAAAAATTTCCTTAAATGATTATGCTTATTTATGAATGTTTTCGCTATATTGTAATCCTTACCAAGCATCTGATCTCACCCCTTTCAATGTTTTATTTTTCCCAGGGTGTGAAGAAGTTTATTATGACTGAACTTCTGGGATATTCTAAGGGATATGAATGTATCCAATGGAGACAATTTTGTTGTTTTTTTCATTTTATAATGCAATGTAAAACTTATTAATGTATCTAGTACTTCCAAGGCTACTAAACTAATCGGTCTTTTGAGACTTGATCTTTTTTTTATCATGATAATGCTATGTAAAATGCACCGACTCTGGGTAGCTTGGGTTGGGGAATTGTAGTTGGTATCATAGGATGATTAGTATAATCCAAGGAAGCTAGATTTAGAAAAACATTTATTAGAGAACATTACCCTAAGATAGACTTTGAGGATTTGTATAGAAGCACTTCCTAGAATTTTGGGAATGTAGAGATGTTGTGTATTTTCCCAGAAATACAACCATATCTAGATACGAGGAGGTAGAGGTGTCTCTGGCATAGATGTACATAGGTGTCAAAATTCTAAAAAAGTGTTTTGGGCTTGACCTGGGGTATCCTGGTACACGACAACGGGCCTTGCTTCACTCTTCGTTACGACACTCCCAGGGGATATGCTTAGGATAATTTACATTTTCTTTAAAAATATATTTTAAGGATTTTAATATAAGATGATAATAAATTACTATGGTTAATTTTAAGGTGTTTAAAATTTAAAATAAGGTGACATGATATTCCCTAAATGAATTTATGACTTTTGTTACTCACACAATACTTTCTGTTCTTAGTCAATGGCTTGAATCCAAGGAAGTCATAGTAACTTTGAGCATGATTTATAAGTTGGGAATAGTGGTGTAAATGAGAAACAAAATGAAATTTTGATAGGAATAAAATATATTTTGTTCATATTGAAACAGTTTTCCAAAAAATTTATCAACAACATATTTATTAACCGACTCCAAGACTCAACAAAGAAGGGAATGGTAATGAATGATAAGATATCTAGTAGTAGAGACCATGGAAAAATGAAGGCTCAATTTCTATAATGTAATAAATGTGGAAGGAGAAACCCAGGAAAGTGCTTCAATGGAAATAAGAAATGATTTATGTGTTGGAATGAAGGAAATAAAATAATTAATTGCTGAGGAAAAATTAAGAGTACTATAGAAGAAAATAAAAATGGTATCAAGAATACATTTATATTTATTTTCTGTAAATATAGGGGACATGTCCATTACCCGAGAGAATTCCGTATTCTATAGGACATCCTCTTGGTCAATGAAGAAGCTATGTGGAAATAAATGGATGGTGAAATGTTTAAAAGTATTAGTGATCTCTGTTTATGGGATTACATTGGAAGTCATTTCTATTATATGTGTATCCATGCAGTTTGTCATGTGAAAATGATATTTGGGGAATAATTATATTTTCTCTTGTGGATATAGTTATAAATAACCATTTGGCTGTATATGATCTTTGAATTTGAGGCAATTACAAGTTATTAAATTTTGGGATGAAAATGGGAGGTATGAAATAAAATTTGTGGTAAAATTATGTTATGATTGTTTTGAGGAATTTATCTCATTTTGGTAAAGTTATAAAATATTGTTTTTGAAAAATGACAACATGTAGAGAGTATAACAACCCGTCGCATCAAACAATGCTCTGGGAATCGAACCCATAACCAGAGTACGATTGGGATTTATCGACTACCACTGGACTATGTGAAGTCCCTAGCTAGTGTGACTAATTATTTTTAGTTTAATGATTTTATTAATTTGATTTGGGACCTTATGTATTATCAAATGGATATCCTTAGTATTTGAAAATTATTTGGTGATTAAGTGATACGTGTTATTTTAGAAGACGTCCGCACTGTTGGGAACACTATATTACTAAGGAAAATAGAATACTATGGGACTTCATTTGAGGAGTAAGGGTGGATATTTTTCTATGTTTTTCTTTTGGATTTATAGAAATTTCGGTTATTTATTGAAATTATTAACCTATCATAATGAATATGTTATTAGGTTAATTACTTTTAAGTATGTGACTTTAAGAATAGTCGATGTTATTTGGAGATATAATATAACGTGGAAGACTGCGTAATAAAATTCTTCTGAGTTTTGGGTTTCAATATTAGTTAAAATTATGTTGAAGTATTTTAAAGACAATTATTCATTGAAGGGTATTTGTTAAACTTTGGGCATTGTTTATTTAAATTTGGATATTAAGAGTAGTATTCCTTTCTATAAAGGATTGTCCTTTTTGGGGATTATATGATAATGTACTAAACATTTTGGTATTGGTTAATGTTTAATGAAATGGGAAATATATAGTTCATCCTTTGTAGAATATGTGATTTAATTTAACTTGATCATAGTGCTTCAGGTGTAACCAAGTCATCTTGAATACTCATCGTTTGAAGAAAAGATGATTTTATGGTATAAATTTATTAATGGATGAAACTATACTTGTAAAGTAAGAATATCTCATTAAACTCTTAGTCAATCACATAAATAAATTCATCATCATTATGAAAAGGAACTTAAAACAAAAACTTTTTTTGGTCACTTTTCCTACTAGGTAATCAAAGACCTTTTAACCCATCACAAGTTTATGGATTTCAGATCGTTAACTTTCTCCTAATAGTATTATCAATCACTCTCCATCAGAACTTGATGATTAGTTTTCTCTTCCATATCCATGTTTTCCTACATTAAACCCTTGTATTATTTATCTTCGGTAACCCTCATACGTACCTTTTTTTATTTTAAAATAGTGGCCTCATTAATCCATTTTTTAGGTGGGATTTTAACTAAAAAGTTTTGAAATGTCAAAACACAAGTTTTCAATACCGAGCTTAAATTAGGAGGACACAATTTATAAGAGGGTAAAATGTAACACCTCATGCTTCCATGGTACGCTTCTCTTTGAATAATAAAATAGCATGTGTTGTATACAACTTTGAGTTCTAACACACCACAACCAATAAAACTAGCTGTTATGAATAGTAGTACCCACTATTTGAAATTTTATAAATTTTATTTTTCAAAATAGACTTCATTTTTTAATTCTGAATATCGAAATTATCTTAGGGTGAATTTTTGGTATTTTTCTAGAAACATTCAGTTTTTGATGAATAGTGAAAAACACTACGTTGTTGCTAAAAACTGACTTTTTATTTAAATAATTATTTTATTATTTAAATTTATTTTTTTTCAAAATGGATACATAATACCTGTATAAGTTCAATTTAATTCATTGGATTCATTTTATAATATGTTTAGATATATAAAATTTTATTGAACTTTCTACGGTCTTTTACCCACCTCCTAAGAGCATTTGTAAATTTGCATAAAAGATAATTTTACCACTTCTTTGAGATGAATTTTAAAAATACGAGAGACAGAGTTAATATTTGTAAGTAAAATTTGGTTTAATAAGATGAAAATAATTTTTGGTGAATTGTATCTTTTGACTTTTAGTTACCACTGTTAAAAGTAATAGGGTAATTAAAGGTAAAAATGGTATTATAATTACCCTAACTCATGTCTTAATTCTATTGGAAAATTTTAATTCGACCAAAAACAAAATTAAGAATAAAATATGATCATATTTGGTCCACTTGGATTAGATTAGTACATTTATTATTATTTAATTTAAAGAAGAGTTAAAAGTGTTAAATTCAAGTTTTCATAACTAAAACATTTTTAATATAGGGTTATATATAAGATGAATTTGAATATAAATATTCACTAGAAAGATAAAAAATTTCCATAATTATGGTATTTTATATATAATGTTTAGACAATAAATAATTAAATTTATTTGTTACACACTGATGATGCAGTAATTACCTTATTAATGAAAATTTAAAATCATTAATATTATAAATATCCAAATAAATTTTTTTTAATACATTCGATGAATTCCACTAATTTTAAAGGTTACTACGACATGTGTGGGTTAATTAAATGAGTTTTTTTAGGTAATCATGCTTTTTTAACTTTAACAAAACAAAATACCAAATAGTGTCAAAATTGACATAAAAGGGTTTTTAAAACAAATATTATATTATTAATTGAAATAGTATTCCTAAAAATCTACGGTTCGGGAAAATAAAATTGATAAGGTTATATATATTAATAATGATCCACTTGGGGTTCTCATGGCTTGTTATAGTAGTTTTATTAGCCATATAATATAAAAATACAAAGAGACATGGTAAATGTAAAACTATTTAACTAAGAGTTAAATTTAAAAGATAAGGTTAATATGATGACCTAAACCTCTCTAAAACCTATTGGATGAGTGTAGTTTGAACCATACCCACCTTATCCTCAAAATAAACCATTTTTGAGACATTAGAAATAGAAATTTATTTTATTATAAAATAATATTTCAATCTTTCTTTAAGTTTCCCCACACTTATCTTATAAAAGGGAACTTCCCCTTCTCTCAAATTCACTTCTCCAAAGCCATTTTGATTGGCCAAACCATGACCAAATATCCTCCCAACTATCCTCCCTTAATCCTAGAGGCCTTATATTGATCATAAAGTAGACCAAAGGAGCACATTTGATCAATTCAAAAGGAAGAACCCGAAGAAGAGGTAAATATCTCACCACCTCTTTCAAGTTATTTTCTTCTTCCACTTCCTCTTTCCATGTTGTTTCCATTATAAAATAATAACTCCAGTATCTTCTATATACTGTGATTTTATAATAAAAATGGTACAACCATATAAATTATGTTATCCATCCTATGAATAATATGTCACCATACATGCATGCATATGATTTACTGTCCCCACGTCGTGGTGTAGTTGTTATTGTAATAGCCCAGACCCTCATGACCCCTCCCTTTGCCAAATTCCTGCACGACCGATCAGTGAGACTGATTGGTTGGACCAATCAATGGGACTGATTGGAATGACCAATCAATGAGACCGATCGGCACGACCGATCAGTGTCACCTATCCTTGGCGGGATTTTCTTCTGCAGCCTCCCCCATAACCCCACTTTTAGGCCTTTTTAACTTTTTGAATCGTTTCCAGACTATTTTTAAGCCCATACATAATATCTAAATATCAAAGAAACCACCCTAATAAATAACAATTAATCCATTCACGTGTAACCACACAACCTCATGGAAAAACCACGATCTGACTTCCAAGGCGTTCAAATTTCATATCCCGTAACAACAGGATTTTTTCTATATATCGCATAAGAAGTTCTTCTTCCACCTTCTTCCTTTTTGGCCGACTTCTCTCTTCTCCCTGGGGCGCTAGAAGTCCCTCATTCCCAATACTTGTGGTGCACCTAGGTTGAAGTCTTCTGCTCGTCCTTGGAGTTCTCGAAGTCCCTCCCCTGCAAATCGTACATCCCCTATTCTTGGCGCATGGAGAAAAATATCGATCCTTAAGCAATAAAGTTGGGATTTTATTCTTCGTCTCTCCTTTATATGTATCATGAAGGGTGGGCATGATTTTTCCTTTGTGGAAACTAATGAAACCGAACATAATAAAGATAACGATCATAAAAAAGATAATGAACGGACTTTAAATAATGAATAGTGGTGACCGATATTGTGTTGTACTCTTTATGTTGTTTTGTGTTGTGAACTGTACGGGCCTATGTTCACTTAAAATAATGGTCGTTGGTGGTCTTTCTCTATGCACTATTGAACCTCAGTGATCCTGGATGTTTAAATAATTGTAACATGGAATTGTTTAATTACTTATACTCGGTTAAATAAATTCAAAGGACCAGGATCAACCCTTTTTTATAACCCCGGTTAATGCACATTGGAATTGAAACCATGGAGTTTGTTAAATCTTTTAAATATGAAAATACATGCATGGGCCTGCTATGTGTTGGTGGTAGCAGTTTGGTTATTTCTTTCATGGGCTGATTATTGGGGTGATATGGGTGGGGATGGGATCCCCAATTGTTGTAATTTTGTTGGATGTGAATTTGAGGTTGTGTGATAACACTTATTATATCACGAATTGGGGTGGAATCCTCTGTTGTTGAGAAACCATTGGCTCCTGGATTTCAGGAACAAGGTGTTGTATCTCGGGGTTTTCTTTGGTTCCAGTACTTCGAGGGATCTAACTTATCCATTTATTGTTGTGGCTTTTCAAGAGAACCAGGTGTGAATGCTTAAATTGTTGTCGGTTGTAACTTTATCCCTTGGTTTGTGCTTATACTGTTAGTTTCCCAATAGTGAAGAACTTTATTTAAATGATATTACTTGAACATGGAAGCAAGAATAGCTTAAATGGGAATTGGTTATGGGGATGAGTTTTGTAATGCCCCGACCCTAGTTACGTAGAGTCGGTACATTATTACATAACATTGGCATGATCACAAAAGATCAAGTCATGAAAAACCAATTAGTTTAGTATCCTTGGAAACAGTAGATACATTCATAAATGTTACATTACATCCTAATGTGAAAAACTACAATAACATATTCTCCATAGTCCACACTCATATCCCCTTCAGACTATCCCTGCAGGTCAGTCATAAAATATTTCTTCACATCATAGGAAAAATAAAACATAGAAACGGGTGATCTCAGATGCTCAGTAAGGATAAGAATACAGTAGAAACATTCATAAATAAACATAAACATTTAATGAAATATATGACTAAAACAAAAGCCTTTTAAACTTGAACTTCAACATAATATGGAAAAAATAAAATGAAATAATGTCATTTACTTATTCACATAGATATTCTACTAGTCGAATAATCACATGCAATATCAATAACCACTTTCATAATGATGGAATGCATAATGCCAGACTATCATAACCACGTAACCAAGGCCTTGTTCCAATAATGCAAATAAGATTTTGTCAAGGCCTCATGCCAAGACACTTGTTTGTATCACGAGACCTACTGATGCATCGAGGAGCTACAGCGGGATCCACCTGTCACTTATTAAGTCCAATGCATTCCTTATATAAAATGTTTTAAACATATCATAAACCATAACATAATCGTATCACATAAAAAATTCATAAAGGAAACATAATATTTCCATATTTCAATCACAAGTTATCAATACAACACATTGATATAATAAAAATATTATCAAAACCATTTTCAATAAAAAATAAAATAAAAGTAAAACATGTTATTTATTTTTAATTTTAGAAAAATGATATGGCTTGTAGGGGAATCTGAAACTCAAATAATGGTCACGACGACAGAGAAGTCGTTGTCGACGCATACGTACGACAAAAAACATTAATTTTTTCATTTATTAAAATGATTCATATAAAAAATATTCCTTTTGATTAAACATAAAATTCAAAGGGGTTTATACACTATATAAAAGAAAGTTGTGTATAAAACAAAATATGCCACAATGAAAGGAGATTGAGATGAAGTCCCTTACAAAGATCATTTTTTAAATAAAATAGATCTATTATGTGTATTCACTATAAGTACACAAAATGAAAGTACAAATACAAGATAAGACATAATAATATCATGGCATAATTTGAAAGTAGGAGATTAACCCAAAGAACGTAAATTGGGTTAAGAAGTTCCCTTGCCTCTTGTCTGACTTGACTCTATCGTTCTTTAATCTCCTGAATAATAAACTAGAGTTAATATCTACTTTCATAAGAACCTTTTTCAAGTTAATTATCCCTTTTATATCACTTATTTCAAGGTTATGAAAATTATGTAGTCATTTAAGTTAATAACGGTTATTTTTTCGATATTTGGTACCTGAGTCAACAATAAACTTTTTATAATTACAAGTTATTTATGTGGTAAAATATATATTATCTAAAGAATTCTATTAATTATGTAGATATCATATATATCATACATATCCTGTATATACATTCATTTATAATATTACATAACATTTAGAGATAAGAAATGAAATGCACAGTTCATGGAGACGGTAAGTCGTACGTACGCATGAACGCAACTTTCATTTCTATTTCTTATTTAATAGAATGAAATCATAATGATAAAAATGTATATAATAATTCCAGTATAATATCATCTATAAAATTATTTACTCCATCCTTTATACGTACCACATATGGCATTAATGATTCAAATCACTTTGAGGGGGCGGTAGTCCGTACTTCCTAAAATGAAATTATCACGTTTAACCATAATGGAAATCATAAAGGTATGAATTAAATGAAGAATACAGAAGCATAAGGAAAACATAAACACAGTATATATCATATATAAATATAGTTACATCTTAATTCCCACCATGAGAGGTGTTAAAATAATATTGAACAATCATCGTTTCATGAGGCAGTAATTCACCACCAACAGAAACAGTATGTTCTTTAACCATTAGATGAAGGTCTGTGTAAGGGTAAATCAAATAATTCTCATAACAACATCCTATTATATTCAATATACTGGTGTTTTTACAAAAGAAATGAGTAAAAATAGTTTAATGGGTTGGAGAAGCAAAGTAAAACAAAAGAACATAAGAGAATACATTACCTTAAAATTGGGCAACTCTTTTTGATTTGAGGCAAAGGATTCCTTGGGAAGACTTATGCCCAAAGTGAGGCTTCTAGGAGAAAGATAGGGAAGTTGATAGAGTAATTGGTTAGAATTTTTCTGAGAAAAATGGCTTTGATGGGGTGAATAAGGTGGTAGTGGTGGGTGCCTTTTATAAGAGGAGAGGAGGGTCACTCTTGGAAAGTCAAAAAATGTTACTTTATTATATAATGAGTTTCGGATTTTAAAGGTCCCACAATGATATAGTTCGAGTATAAGGTGATAAGGGTTTGATATATACTCATCCAATAGGTTTTTGACAAGTTTATGTTCTAGATTTTACATTATCTTTTCATTTTATATAAATCGTTAATTAATGAGGTAATCGCTATATCATCATGGTGTCATAAGAATTTTATTTTATTTAATGTTTAAATATTATAAAACAAATATAATGAAGTAGGAAATATTTTTAGCTTTACAATTAATATTTATAGTCAAAAATTTAACATATATAACCCCATGTAATAATTTTTTTAGTAAAACAACACATTTTTGTGACAATTTTATTTTTACTTTGAATAAAACATTATTAATGTCATTTTCTTACCCAAGTTGCTCCATGGGGTCCCCAAGTTGACCCATGGATTGTATTGGTCGGACATGACTCATCCAATAAGGGTAGGACAAGTGTAAAGGTAATTTCATATTATTATAACATTATATTTACATTAAATTACACTACTTACCTTTAATCGCGATTAATAAAACTTAAATGTTACTATTCACAAAAAATTATTTTCATTCCATTGAACCCCATTTTACTTAATAATGAGAACCATGTATGTTGGATTTTTTAAATTCAATTCACAGAAGTGGTAATGTTCTATTTAAAAGAAAAATTATTTTTTTCACTACCAGTTAGTGGTTTCACTATTCATTTAAAATTTATGTTTTTTAGAAAAATACCAAAAATTAACCCTAAGATATATTTTATATTCCTGATTCAAAAATGATGTCTATTTTACAAAATTCAAAACATATAAGTTTAATTAATTTAATTTAATAATTAATTCCCATTGTCACAACAAATAGCGTGTTTCTAAGAAACAATATATATCAAAATATTGACAATTGTTTATGCCCAATTTCAATGTGAAATAAATTCTAATGACCACCATTGGATAAAATGGTAAAAATATATTTTAATTATACTTTAAAATAACTAAATAGTATAATTTATCACTATAAGTTATTTTTATTAAAAAATGTTGTTTTTATGTATTTGTTTTCATAGAAAATTTGAAGTTCTCAGAAAATTATAAAAAAATTCCACTTAGGATAATTTTGATATTTTGAATACAAAATTGAAGTCCATTTTGAAATATAAAATTGATATAATTTCAAAAAGTGGGTATTACTATTCATAACGGATACTTTGATTCGTCACGGTGTCTTAGAACTCAAGGTTGCGTACAACACACGCTACTCGATTATTCAAAGAGAAGCGTACCATGGAATCTTGGGGTGTTACATTCTCCCCTCCTTCAATAAATTGCGTCCTCGCAATTTGAAATTTTTCTTTGAAAATAAAAGGTTTAAAATAGAAAATACCTTTGTGGAAAACCCGTATCTGAAATAGGGTTAATAAAAATATAACTTTAAAAGAAAGAAAGAGAAGTAAAAAGGTCACCCGAGATAGCCCATACTAAGATTCTATGAAAATATAGATATGGAGGAGAAACAAACCATCAAGGTATGATGAAGAGTTGTAGAAAACATGATTAAGAGAAAGTGAACTATAAAGAAAATCACAAACATGTGATTGGTTAAACAATCATTGATTCCCCAGTAGGAAATGTTAACCGACAACATTTTTTTTTTAAGTTACCTTTCATAAAGTTGAGGAATTTATTTAGGATATTTACTAAGAACATAAGGAAATATACATACTTGTCTTGTATACATTCATTCTTTAATAAATTGTTTCCACAAACCCATCTTTCACTCAAAAAGATAATAGGACTAAAAAATATTATATTTATCCTAATTTTACATGGTTCCAAATATTAACACATACCATTTAGATTAGGAAAACAATTTTTTAAAAACTAGAGACTTCCTGTAGGCTAGTGGTAGGTAATAATGGCCTGTCGCACTATGGTTGTGGGTTCGATTCCTGCAGCTTTGTCCGACGCGATGGTTTATCCCCTGACCTGCAGGTTGTCCTTTTCCTATGACTATAGTATTATAATATTCCAAAAATAATCTTCATAAATGTTATAACCTTAAACAATACTATCCAAAGTTCAAATTAATCATTCCAACTTTTATAGTTATCCAAAATACTTATGTCCAAACTCTCTATAAAAGGTCTCTAAATTCCAAAATCAATTGTAACATTAGATTCCCCAAACAAGGTAAAGTTCCTCCAATTGTCAAATACTAAAAATATGATTACCTTCATCATATTAAAACCTTAATGAAAACAAAAGTACTACAGTGCAATCCTTATATATATTTCAAATTATTCTTATAACCATAATATAGTTCTTGAGTCCAAAAACACAAATACAATAATTATTCAACTTCATTTGTAGTAACAGCTTAATCTTTCCCTTGATCCCTTGGCCTTTTCTAAGGTAAGTTTCCTTGGAACTTAGGGCATTCATTTTCATAATGCCCCATCTCTCTACAATTGTAGCATTCCACATTGATAGAATCTTTCTTCCCATTACAATCACAAGCCTGGTGACCTTTTTCTCCACATTTGTAACAAACTCTCATTCCCTTTAGGCAAGTATCGGGGTGATTCTTCCCACAATTATCACATAATGGAAAATCCTTCTTTCCCTTTTTCCCTTTATCTGTCTCTTGTTACACCGTTCTCTTATTCTCTTGCTTTACTTTGTTGTAATAATACATAGAGAATTCCTTTTCTGTCTTGATAGCACACGAGACAATATCTTCGTACGATGAGAAGGATTGTGATACTAAATCTCGACGGAGAAGTGGTTTTAACCCACCAAAGAAACGATCAATATTAATTCTTGTGTTACATATTTAATCTGCAGAATAACTCGCTAACCTTGTAAAGTAAGCCTCATACTTTGTGACATTCTCATCCTCCTTTTGTCTCAGACTCATAAATTTCCTTCCCATATCTGCTCGATGGTCAAGGGTAATGTATTTTTCTAAGAAAATATCTATGAACTCCCTCCATTACATATTTGATAATTCATCATCTTCATTTTTGTTTTGAATCAATGACCACCATTTATCAGCATCTCCAGTGAGGCGGTAAGCTGCCATGACTACTTTTTCCATTTCACTACTCCCTAAAGCCTGAAATATTTTCTCTAGGGAATTTATCAATTACTCAGCTACTAATGGATTTGTACCCCCATTAAATGTTGGTGGTTGTTTCCTCATGAAGCGATCTAACATTGATCCTCCACGTTGCGGATTAGGGTGCTCCATACGGGTAAGTTATTATTCATAACCTGAGTGAGTTGTCCTCGTATGGTGATAAGTTGATCAGCACCAGTTGTATCACCATCTCTACTATAATTATCTCGAGCAGGAGGGAAATCCCTACATGGAGTGCATGCATTGATACAGTTTCCATTCCTTCCATTGGGTGCCATTTCTATACAAGTTCATAAATTATATTAGTTTATGAATCGAAATACAGAATAAAAAACTTGAAAAACAGTTAACATAAATTGAAATATTTATGGATATAATCCACAATCATAAAAATGTTTTCATTGAGAAAGTATATACTGATAAACCCTTTATAATGGTTTGTAAAGAAAATGAGAATTATCTGAATCATATCTCCCGGGAGTGTCGTAACCAAGAGTGCAACAAGGCCGGTTGTCATGCACCAGTTCCCATTCGAGTCTAGATCAAAGCGTTGTTTTGGGTTTTACCCCTAGATACATCTGTTCCAGAGCCGCCACTACTTGCTCGTATCCAGACAGGGATTTATATCTGGGAAAATTCACAAAATCTCTATAATAACAAAATTCTAGGAAGTTCTTCTATACTAATCCTCAATGTCTATCTTAGGGTTATGTGCTATAATCAGAGTTGTTTTTAAATCTCGCTTCCAAGGTTAGTACTAAATTTCCTCTGGTACCAACTATAATTCCCTGACCCCAGTTACCCAGAGTCGGTGCATTATTACATAACATTGGCATGATAACAAAAGATCAAGTCTCGTAATACCGATTAGTTTAGTATCCTTGGAAACTCTAGATACATTCATAAATGTTACATTACATCCTAAAGTGAAAAACTACAATAACATAGTCTCCATAGTCCACACTCATATCCCCTTCAGACTATCCATGTCGGCTAGTCATAAAATATTTCTTCACATCCTGGGAAAAATAAAACATAGAAAGGGGTGAGCTTAGATGCTCCGTAAGGATAACAATACATTAGAAACATTCATAGATAAACATAAAAATTTAAGGCAATGTATAACTAAAACAAAAGCCTTTTAGACTTGAACTTCAATATAATATTGAAAAAATAAAATGATATAATTCAATTTAATTATTCATATGGATATTCTACTAGTCGAATAATCACATGCAATATCAATAACCACTTTCATAATGATGGAATTCATAATGTTAGACTATCATAACCACATATCCAAGGACTCATACCAAGAATACAAATAAGATTTAGTCAAGGCCTCGTGCCAATAAACTAGTTTGTCTCATGAGACATACCGATGCATCGAGGAGCTATAGCGGGCTTCACGTGTCACTTATTAAGTCCAATGCATTCCTTATATTAAAAGGTTTATACATATCATAAACCAAAACATAATCATATCACATAAAACATGCATAAATAAAACATAAAATTTACATATTTCAATCACAAGATATCAATACAACACATTCATATAATAAAAACATTATCAAAACCGTTTTCAATACCAAAATAAAAGAAAAGTAAAACATGGTATTTATTTTTCATTTTAGAAAAAAATTTATGGCTTGTAGAGGAAGCCGAAACTCAAATAATGGTCACGGCGGCAGAGATGTCGTTGTCACTACATACGTATGACAAAAAAATATTCTTCTTTGTCATTTAGTAAAACTCTTCATATAAAAAAGATTCCTTTTGAATAAACATAAATTCAAAGGGGTTTATACACCATATAAAATAAAGTTGTCTATAAAACAAAATATTCCTCAATGAAAAAAGATTGAGACGAAGTCCCTTACAAAGATAATTTTTTAAATAAAATAGATTTATTATGTGCATTCACTATAATTACACATAAAGAAATTACAAATAAAATATAGGACATAATAATATCATGACATAATTTGAAAGTAGGAGATTAACCCAAAGAACAGAAATTGGGTTAAGAAGTTCCCTTACCTCGTGTCCGACGTGACTCAATCATTCTTTAATATCCTGAATAATTCACTAGATCTAATATATACTTGCTTAAGAACATTTTTCAAGTTCATTATCCCTTTTATATCACTTATTACCATGTTATGATAATTATGAATTCATTTAATTTAATAACGGTCGTTTTGTCGATCTTTGGTACTTGAGTTAACAATAAACTTCTTATAATTACAAGTTATTTATGTGGTGAAATATCCATTATCTCTGGAATTATATTCATGAAGTAGATATAATATATATCATACAAATCCATTATATACATTCATTTATAATATTACATAACATTTAGAGGTAATAAATTAAATGCACTGTTCATGGAGATTGTAAGCCGTACGTACGCATGAATGCTACTTTCATTTCTATTTCATATTTAATAGAATGAAATCATAATGATATAATGTTATATTATAATTCCAGTATAATCTAATATATAATATCATTTACTCCATCCTTTATACATCCCACATATGGCATTAACAATTTAAATCACTTTGATGGGCCGATAGTCCGCACTTCCTAAAAAGAAATTATCGCATTTACCATAATGGAAATCATAATGGTCTGACATAAATGAAAAATACATAATCATAAGGAAAACATAAACATAATATATATCATATATAAATATAGTGACATCTTAATATCCACCATGAGAGGTGTTAAAATAATATTGAAGAATCATCGTTTCGTGAGGAAGTAATTCGTCACCCACAGAAATAGTATGTTCTTTAACCATTAGACAACGGTGTGTGTATGTTTAAATAAAATAATTCTCATAAAACATTCTAGTATTTTGAAGATACTGGTTTTGTTACAAAATAAAGGATTAAAAAGAGTTTAAGGGGTTGGAGAAGCAAAATAAAACAAAATAACATAAGAGAAGACATTACCATAAAATCGGGTAAATCTTTTTTATTTGAGCCAAAGACTTCCTTGGGAAGACTTCGGCCCAAATTAAGGCTTCTAGGAGTAATAGAGGAATGTTGAGAGAGTATTTGGTCATAGGATGGCCGAGAAAAATGGCTTTGAAGGTGTGAATAAGGTTGTAGTGGTGGGGGCCTTTTATTAGAGGAGAGGTGGGGCACTCTTGAAAAGTCAAGAAATGTTACTTTATTATATAATTAGTTTCGAATTTTAAAGGTCCCAAAATGATATATTTGTAGTATAAGGTGATAAGGGTTCTAAATATACTCATCCAATAGGTTTTTGACAAGTTTATGTCTTAAATTTGACATTATCTTATCATTTTATTTAAGTTTTTAATTAATGAGGTAATCGCTACATCATCATGGTGTCATAAAAAATTTAATTTATTTAATGTCTAAAATTATAAAAAAAATATAATGATGTATTAAATATTCTTATCTTTCCAATTAATATTTATAGTCGAAAATTTAACTTATATATCCCCATGTAATAATTGTTTTAGTAAAACAACACATGTTTGTGACAATTTTATTTTTACTTTAAATAAAAAGTTATTAATGTCATTTTCTTACCCAAGTGGCTCCATGGGGTCCCCAAGTTGACCCATGGGTTTTATGGGTCGTCCATGACACATCCAATAA
This sequence comes from Viscum album, assembly GCA_963277665.1. Lineage (NCBI taxonomy): Eukaryota > Viridiplantae > Streptophyta > Magnoliopsida > Santalales > Viscaceae > Viscum > Viscum album. The sequence goes on from OY728162.1 coordinate 1,208,887,723, forward strand.
AGGTAGGACAAGTGTAAAGGTAATTTCATATTATTATAACATTATATTTACCTCAAATTACACTAATTACATTTAATCGCGATTAGTAAAACATAAAAGTTACTATTCACCAAAAATTATTTTCATCCCATTGAACCACATTTTATATACCACTGACAACCATGTATGTTTTATTTTTTAAATTCAATTCACATAAGTGGTAATGTTTCATTTAAATGAAAAATTAGTTTTTTAACTACCACTTAGTGGTTTCACTATTCATTGAAAATTGAAGTTTTTCAAAAAAATACCCAAAATTACCCCTAAGCTATATTTGATATTCTTAATTAAAAGACGATGTCTATTTTAAAAAATTCAGAACATATAAGTTTAATTAATTTAATTTAAAAATTAATTCCCTCTGTCACAACAAATAGCGTGTTTTTAAGAAACAATATATACCAAATGATTGACAATTGTTTATGTCGAATTTCAAAGTGAAATAAATTCGAATGACCACCATTGGAAAAAAATGGTAAAAATATATTCTAATTATACTTTAAAACCACTCAATAATATAATTTATCACTATAAATTATTTTTATTAATAAAAATTGTTTTTAAGTATTTTTTCTATTCATAGAAAATTGGAAGTTCTCAGAAAATTACAAAAATATCAACTTAGGAAAATTTCAATATTCCGAATACAGAAATAAAGTCCATTTTGAAATATAAAATTTATATAATATCAAAAAGTGGGTATTACTATTCAAAATGGCTACTTTGATTGGTCACGGTGTGTTAGAACTCGAGGTTGCGTACAACACACGCTGCTCTATTATTCAAAGAGAAGCGTACCATAGAAGCTTGGGGTGTTACAAGTTGTGAAACGGTTGTGAGTAGTGTGCTTCCTATGAATAGGGACGAGTGTGATTGTAATTGGATTGGATTTCGAAACCCTAGGTTGGGTTGAGTGTTTTTTACTTATACATATATTTGTAGTTATTAAGTTTCTTATTCACACCCCACCCAATTTGAGCACTTAGCGTCGAACACCCCCATTTCACGGGGGAGGGTGTTTTCCCCAAATCTTCTATTAGTCGATAGTAATTAACTCCTTTCTATTCTCTTTCCCAGATTGTCCAAGTATCTTCGGGTAGGCTGTGATGGCCTGAGGTCCATTATTAGCCCAAGAATCTTCGGGCGGGGTAGTTGTGGTGGTTGGCCCAGGTGTTTACGATCAGGTTGTTTCCCAAGTATCTTCGGGATGAGGCCCATGTGTCTTCGGGCATGACGGTAGCTTTCTGGACCAAGTGTCTTCGAGAGTGGCAGTGGTTTTTCTGGCAAAGGTGTTTGTTTGCATGGTTACATGAAGTTGTTGTGGCCTAGGTGTCTGCGGGCGGTATAGCTGTTGTGGCCTAGGTGTTTGCGGGTGGGATGTGTGGTTGAGGCCCAGGTGTGTGCGGGCGGGTGTAGCAGTGGGACTGCGGTGAGAATGGTATGATTGGTTCGATGTCTAGGATGTCTTCAATAACCAGTGGGAATGCGGCGTGGGGTACCCAAATATTGATGTTCTATTACTATATGTTACTTGACTTTCATTATTTATGGAGTGTGCCTTGGTGAGGTTGGGTGGATAGCTTTTCCTTGTTGGGTGTTTGGTTATTTCTTTTTCCACGGGGCATTAGAATGGCTCCTCACTTGTGCACGAGAGTCTTTGGTTTTCCCTACTGAGTGTACTTGTATGCTCACCCTATATATATAAATTTTTTTCAGGTTTCCAGGAGGACTTTAGGGATCGTGCAGGACTGTACTAGCTTGGACCCTTGAGGAAGTTGCTGTGGTTGTTTCCCTTTTCGTGATATATTTTTACTTTTTGGATTTTCATGGCTTTTATCACATACTTCTGAACATGCATATGGGAATGGTTTACTTTTCGCTTTACCTTTACTTTCATCTTGGGTGTTATTGGGGTTGCTACCTTATCTCTCGATCCTATAAAAAAAGGGCAATGCCTTCCATTTTTGTGTGAGATTCTATACCCTTGGCACTGGTTTCCAATCCGGGACCTATTTAAGGCGGGTTTCGGGGGTCACTATCACAACTTCAAATTAAAGAAGGAAGGGCATGACAATTTGATGACCCTTCCCTCCTTTTGGTGAAGGCGGGTCATGATATAATTGTAATATCCCATGGTTTTCTAAAAATAAATTGAAAATGCTTGAAATTTTGTTTAAGGTATATATTTATAAGTATCCTTTAAACATAATTTTATTTATTCTAGGATTTGAATTTCAAGAAACTGTCATCAACAATTGGGTTCAGTATGTTATTTAGAGTCTGATGAAACAAACTTGTTTTTTTGGTGAATAGTAACATGCCCTTATGAATAGTAATATGAATAGTAATATGACCTCATGAATAGTAAATAATAATATTATTTTATTTTCCCATGGAAATAGGATAATGGGATCTTAATTAATTTTCCAATGTCACATAAAACTAACTGCACTTCAATATTTTTATTTTTCGAATTAACTGTGACCTTATTTAAAAATTAAATTAATTATATTTAGAAAATTATTTTTGAAAAATGGAGTTCATTTATGAATTCTACACATCGAAAAATGGTTGGGGTAAATTTTTGGTATTTTTCTGAAACTCTTGAATTTTTGGTGAATAGTGAAATACGGTAAAATACCGTATAATCAATTTATCAGTAAAAATGCACTATTTATGACATCATAAGTGATGAAAGGCCACTTGCCTCGAACTCACTTGTTATTTTCACTAATTAAGGCCACTTGATTTGAGATTATTCATAGTCCTGATAAAAATATTATAATAATAATTAAAATAATCTAAAATACCTCCCCTCCTCCACTATAAATACCACCCTCACTCCCCTCTTCCTCTCACACCTCTCAAGCCTTGAGCATTGTCTAATATCTGGCAAATTCCCTCCCCAATCTTCTTCCCCACGTCCTAGAGCTTCTGGTCTCACCAAAAGACCAAAATCAAAGCCCTTAAGAAGGATCTCAAGGAGAAGAGATCAAGAGGTAAACATCCTCTTTCATTTTCATTCTTTCCTTCGATTTTATGTTATTCTCTTCCTTTACCTTTGTCTTTTGTTGTGATATTTCATTTAATATTTCCCCTTACTGTCCAAATTTTGTATGAATGATGAGATATTCAATTCCTCTCATCAATCTTATTTTTATGAAATTTTAAGAGACCCCGTTAGGCTGCCGAATTTTTGTAAGAAATTTCTCATGTTTTCTTCATTTCAAGATTCCCTTCTCTTCGTTCTTCACCCCCTCTTATCCAAGAGGCATGAAATCTCCATAATCATGTATATTCTGGATGTTGTCATGTTTTTGGAAAATTACAAATCATTATTCCTCTCCTCTCTCACTTATTTAAAGAATCAAAAAACATTGTCCATTTGTGTCGAATTACCGATATCGTGGACGATGTATTTTAAATCTCCATTAATTCTTTCAAGTCTGGTCATGAAACCATTTATATGGTTGAACCAGGTTATAATATATGTTTTATGAATCATATAAGGTTATGGAATTCTTTTGTACTCATGATTCAAATTTACAAGACTAAATGAAGTTGTAATTATCAAAGAACAACTTAAATTATCTAAACGAACATAATTAATGTTTAAATTATAAATCATCATCATATAAAGCACCAAAGTGATAAATGGTATAATTTATGGTACTGGAATTATGTAAATACTACTCCATTCCAATTCTGGAGTTTCACTTCCAATCAACAAGAACGATTCATCATGAACCGATTGTGAAAATCACAAAAGAACTCACCCAAAATAATGCAAGGAACAAAATACTAACAATTAAGGGGTGAAATGAGGTTATGAAATGACCATATAAGATATTATAAACATGAACATGTTTCTGTAAAGTACTAATAACACACTTTTAACCATTATACAGGAGGTTTAAACAATTTTGAAGTAATACAAGCCCAAGGTAAGGGAATTCTTAACCCGATTTCCATTCTTTGGGTTAACCTTCTACTTTTTAATTTATGTTCTATTTAAATTGATTGTGTGATGGGTTCTGTTTATATCATGTTTCATTATGTGTATTTACAGAGTATATACATATTCCATCCACTCAATTAAGTCTCACTTCAAGTATATGATGTTTATAAGGGACTTTTCTTCTAAAATCCTCTTTTAAAATTCTGTTTTATAAGATTCAAAGGCAATGTTTTTATGATATTGTTTATGTTGTATGATTATGTTTTTGTTATTGGGAATTGTTTATGATGAAGGGTGGGACCTATATTTCCCTCCAATGCATTGGGTATGAGTAAGTTGGAGGTCGGCCGTATGGTTACTCCAAGTGTAACTCTGATGGTTACACAAAGTAAGGTAGCCGTGAGGGTTACAAATTTTAAGGTAGCCAAGATGGTTACAAGATTATGTAAGTAATGCCCCAATATACCTCTATGATTATAATTATGTTTGTGTGGATCTTGTGTAAATCTCATGTTACGCTAAGTAAGATTTTATGGGCGGAAATCATGTCTTTTGAAAATGTTTTCATACGTCATGTGTATTCATGGACTAATGTGATTTTTCCTTCTTTTTCATACCTTACGGAGCTTTTGTGCTCATCCCAAGTTTTTAAATGATTTTTCACAGGTTAAAGATGAGTAATACAAGGAAGGAACACATGTTAAATGTTGAAGAATTGTCAAGGAGTCTTGTTTTGTGTTTTAATGTTTTATTTTCTGAGGATAATGGAAACTGATTTTATGGTATCCACTATGTAACAATGTGTAATGTTATGAATGATTTGTCTTAATTCTCTAAAGCTCTAAACTTGAAAAGATCCTCAATGTATAATGAAGTGTTTTCATAAATAAAATCAATATTATGTATGAAATAAGTGCGGGTCCTTATTGTTGGTATCATAGGATGGTTTAGATAACTTTAGGGGTTAAGGTGATGCTAATAGAATACCATAAATAATTCTCACCCTATGTTTAATTTGTTATAGAATTTAAAGATTACCATGTTGCTTCATCTAAGAAATGTTTGTTTAGAATGGTTGTCCGCAGAAGGAACATGGATGCTGAAGAGGATAGGCACCGACAGAATGACATCCTTCCTGATCAACAGCCCAGAATGGTAGGGATTGGAACCGAGCAGTTTGTGACAGTAATGGATCAGCTAACACAGGCAATAAATGGTGGTGGCATCCATGCAAGAGGACAAATAGAAGCACCCCAACGGAACATGACAGTGGTGGATCATTTTATGAGACAACATCCTCCTGCATTCAATGGATCTTCTAACCTAGTGGCAGCAGAAGGATGGATTAAAGCCCTTGAAAAGATATTTGATGTTATGGGATGTTCGGAAAATCAAAAGGTAAGTCTTGCCATTTATCGTTTTGAAGGAGAAGCTGATCAGTGGTGGTCAATGGTAAGGAATATCAGGGGTAGAGAGGATTTTGATGCATTAGTGTGGGATGAATTTAAAAGTCTTTTTCTTGAAAAATATTTTCCTAAGGTGGTGCGACTTAGAATGGAGAAACAATTCCTTGAACTGAAACAAAAGGAGGAAGATTCAGTGGCTATGTATGTGGCGAACTTCACTTGACTGGCGAGTTATGCTCCAAATCTTATTCTGGATCTCGATAGAAAAATCAACCACTTTTACTCAGGATTGAAGCTAAGGTATCGAAGGGCGTTGGCCTCCCGTGAATTCAAAAGTTACGAGAAAGTTGTCTGATGTGCTGAGAGGGTAGAGATGGAGTTTGCTGACGATCACATGGAATTTGGAAACAAAGAGAAGAAGAAGTCAAATTGGAAAGCAATGGGTAAGAATCAACCAATGAAATCTGATGGTAAGAAAATACAGTTTCCAGTTTGTGGAAAGTGTGGCAAGAAGCACCCTGGGGAATGTCTCATCAAAACTGGGAAGTGTTTTAAATGTGGTAAGTTTGGACACATGGCCCAAGATTGTAATGAAAATGATCCAAAGATTAATCCTGATAAGAAAACTGCAAAGTGTTTTAAATGTGGTGAGATGTGTCACTACGCAAATTCCTGTCCAAAGAGGGATCCAAATGATGCAAAGAAGCCAAAATACAAGCAGAAAGGTGTAGTGAGATCCTTTGTGACTACGTCAGCAGATGTTGGGCCATCCAATGAAGTTGTATCAGGTACTTTGTTTGTTCACTCAGATTTTGCTAAAGTTTTGTTTGATACGGGGTCTACACATTCCTTCATCTCTGAGGAATTTTCTAGTAAATTGGAAATATCACCTCAACAAATGATACCCGAACTTGTTGTTAAAACACTAGGGGGAAATGTTTTAGCAAAGAGGATTTATAAGAATATTTCTATTGTGGTATGTGGAAAGACTTTACCTACAAACCTTGTTGTTTTACCCTTAGTCGAGTTTGAAGTTATTCTGGGGATGGACTGGCTTTCTGATTATCATACTAAGATTCACTGTAGAGCTAAAGAAGTTGTTTTTCAGAGAGAGTATCAGTTTGTATACAAGAATGAACCCATACAATTGATAACATATCAAGAAGCTGAGAAACTACTGAAAGATGGAAATGAAAGTTATCTTGCTCATATTGTTGAAAACAAGGGAACTATTCAAATTAATGATGTGCCAGTGGTAAATGAATACCTTGATGTTTTTCCTGAGGAGTTACCCAGTGTCATACCTAAACGAGAAGTCGAATTAACAATTGACTTATATCCTAATGATAAGCCAATTTCAAAACCCCCATATCGTATGGATCTAATAGAACTTCTTGAATTGAAAAATCAGTTGCAGGATTTGCTTGTCAAAGGCTTCATTCGTCCCAGTACTTCACCATGGGGAGCCCCTGTTTTGTTTGTTAAAAAGAAAGATGGTTCCATGAGACTTTTCATTGATTATAGAGCTTTGAATAACATCACTATTAAAAACAAGTATCCTTCACCTCATATTGATGACTTGTTTGATCAGCTCTAGGGAGCTCAGTACTTTTCCAAGATTGACTTGAGATCCGGATACCTTCAGCTGAAGGTGAAGGAGGATGACATCCCGAAAACAGCCTTTCGTACTAGATATGGGCATTATGAATTTGTTGTTATGCCATTTGGGTTAACTAAGGCACCTGCTGTATTCATGAATCTTATGAATAGAGTATTTCATGAGTTCTTGGATAAGTTTGCGGTTGTATTTATTGATGACATTCTGGTTTTTTCTAAAAATAAAGAGGAGAATGAAAAATATCTAAGGGTTGTTTTACAAACTTTAAAAGAAAAGAAACTATATGGAAAATTCAGCAAGTGTGATTTTTGTTTGCAACAAATTTCTTTTCTTGGGCACATTGTAAATAAGGATGGATTAACAGTTGATCCTGCCAAAACAAAAGTAGTTGATGAATGGACAAGACCCACAAATGTTACAGAGATTCATAGTTTTCTGGGCTTATCAAGTTATTACCGACGCTTTGTTAAGAACTTTTCACGTTTATCTAGCCCAATAACTATGTTAACACGGAAAGGGGTTAAATTTGTTTGGACAGAGGAATGTGATGTTTGTTTTCAGGAACTAAAGAAGAGATTGGTGAATGCTCCAGTTTTGGCCTTACCTTCCCGGAATGGTGAGTTTGTCATCTACAGTGATGCTTCTTTGAAGGGACTTGGTTGTGTTTTGATGCAGAATGATCAGGTAATTGCCTATGCTTCAAGACAACTTAAACCTCATGAGCTGAATTATCCCACACATGATTTGGAATTGGCAGCTGTGGTTTTTGCTTTGAAAATATGGAGGCATCATCTATACAGAACCAAATGCCAAATATATACTGACCATAAAAGTCTTAAGTATATATTCACTCAGAAGGAATTAACATGAGGCAGAGAAGATGGCTATACCTGATAAAGGATTATGACTGCACGATTAATTACCATCCTGGAAAAGCAAACAAAGTAGCGGATGCCTTAAGTCGGAAAAATCATGCATCATTAACCATGCTACGTTTGGAACGTGATCCCTTGATTAATGATTTGATAAATTTTGGCTTAGAAGTTGTTGGTGTAGGGAATATATCTGTTTTGTTTCAGGTTTCAGTGCAGTCTTCGTTTTCAGACAGAATTATGAAAGCGTAGAGGGAAGACCGTGAGCTACAGAAAAAGGTAGAATTGGTTAAAATGGGTAAGTTTCCAGAATTTAATCTTGATAAAGATTGTGTTTTAAGGTTTGGAAAAAGGTTGTGTGTGCCTTGTGATTCCCAGCTGAAGAAAGAATTGTTGTGTGAAGCTCATAGTTCTCCATTTTCTGTTCATCCTGGAAGTACTAAGATGTACAGAGACCTTCGGGAGTATTACTGGTGGAATGGGATGAAAAGAGATATTGCTGATTTTACAATGAAATGTTTGACATGTCAGCAGGTTAAAGAAGATCGACAGTTACCGAAGGGGATGCTTCAGCCTTTACCAGTGCTAGAATAGAAATGGGAAAATATATCCATGGTTTTTGTGGTGGGACTACCAAATACTTCTCGAGGTAACAATACGATCTGGGTTATTGTTGATCAGCTAACAAAGTCTGCTCATTTTCTTTCTATTCGAGATACAATGACATTAGATCAGCTTTCTCGATTGTACCTCAAAGATATTGTCAGGTTACATGGAGTTCCTCTTTCCATTGTGTCTGACCGAGATCCCAGGTTCACTTCTAAATTTTGGAAGGGACTTCAGAAGTCTTTGGGCACAGAGTTGAATTTCAGTACAGCTTTTCATCCTCAATCAGATGGGAAGTCAAAACGAATGATTCAAACTTTGGAGGATATGCTTCGAGCCTGTTCAATGGACTATCAGGGAAGTTGGAATCATCATCTTTCACTAGTTGAGTTTTCTTATAATAATAGTTTCCATTCCAGTATTCAGATGGCACCTTTTGAGGCCTTGTATGGAAAGCGGTGTCGGACTCCTGCGTTTTGGGATGAAGTCAGTGAAAGAAAGTTGATGGGGCCAGAATTAGTAGAAGAAGTGGCTGAGAAAGTGAGGATGATCCCGCAACACATGAGGACAGCTCAGAGCAGGCAGAAACGTTATGCAGATAACAGAAGGAAAGGCTTCTCTTTCAAGGTAGGTGACCATGTTTTTCTTAAAATATCTCCTTGGAAAAGTGTAATGCATTTAGGTAAGAAAGGGAAACTAAGTCCACAGTTCCTCAGTCCTTTTGAAATCTTGGATAAAGTTGGAACAGTTGCATACCGCGTAGCTTTGCCTCCGAGCTTATTTCAGGTACACAATGTTTTTCATGTTTCGATGTTGAGAAAGTATGTTCCAGATTCATCACATGTCTTGAGGCCAGAAGCAGTTCAGCTGGCAGAGAACCTTTCTTATGAAGAAAAACCGGTTCAGATTCTTGATCGAAGAGAACAGGTATTGCGGAATAAGGTAATCCACCAGGTAAAGGTTTTGTGGAGAAACCACATGGTTGAAGAAGCAACATGGGAGTCTGAAAATGCTATGAGGGAAAAATACCCTCAGTTGTTTAATAAGTAAATAAAATTGCGAGGATGCAATTTCAAGAAGGTGGGGATAATGTAATATCCCAAGGTTTTCTAAAAATAAATTGAAAATGCTTGAAATTTTGTTTAAGGTATATATTTATAAGTATCCTTTAAACATAATTTTATTTATTCTATGATTTGAATTTTAAGAAACTGTCATCTACAATTGGGTCCAGTATGTTATTTAGAGTCTGATGAAACAAACTTGTTTTTTGGTGAATAGTAACATGCCCTTATGAATAGTAATATGAATAGTAATATGACCTCATGAATAGTAAATAATATTATTATTTTATTTTCCCATGGCAATAGGATAATGGGATCTTAATTAATTTTCCAATGTCACATAAAACTAATTGCACTTCAATATTGTTATTTTTCAAATTAACTGTGACCTTATTTAAAAATTAAATTAATAATATTTAGAAAATTATTTTTGAAAAATGGAGTTCATTTTTGAATTCTACACATCGAAAAATGGTTGGGGTAAATTTTTGGTATTTTTCTGAAACTCTTGAATTTTCGGTGAATAGTGAAATACGATAAAATACCGTATAATCAATTTATCTGTAAAAATGCACTATTTATGACATCATAAGTGATTAAAGGCCACTTGCTTCGAACGCACTTGATATTTTCACTAATTAAGGCCACTTGATTTGAGATTATTCATAGTCTTGATAAAAATATTATAATAATAATTAAAATAATCTAAAATACCTCCCCTCCTCCACTATAAATACCACCCTCACTCCCCTCTTCCTCTCACACCTCTCAAGCCTTGAGCATTGTCTAATTTCTGCCAAATTCCCTCCCCAATCTTCTTCCCCACGTCCTAGAGCTTCTGGTCTCACCAAAAGACCAAAATCAAAGCCCTTAAGAAGGATCTCAATGAGAATAGATCAAGAGGTAAACATCCTCTTTCATTTTCATTCTTTCCTTCCATTTTATGTTATTCTCTTCCTTTCCATTTGTCTTTTGTTGCGATATTTCATTTAATATTTCCCCTTACTGTCCAAATTTTGTATGAATGATGAGATATTCCATTCCTCTCATCAATCTTATTTTTATGAAATTTTAAGAGACGCCGTTAGGCTGCCGAAGTTTTGTAAGAAATTTCTCATATTTTCTTCATTTCAAGATTCCCTTCTCTTCGTTCTTCACCCTCTCTTATCCAAGAGGCATGAAATCTCCATAATCATGTATATTCTGGATTTTTTCATGTTTATGGAAAACTAAAAATCATTATTCCTCCCCTCTCTCACTTATTTAAAGAATCAAAAAACATTGTCCATTTGTGTCGAATTACCGATATCGTGGACGATGTATTTTCAATCTCCATTAATTCTTTCAAGTCTGGTCATGAAACCATTTATATGGTTGAACCAGGTTATAATATATGTTTTATGAATCATATAAGGTTCTGGAATTCTTTTGTACTCATGATTCAAATTTACAAGACTAAATGAAGTTGTAATTATCAAAGAACCACTTAAATTATCTAAACGAACATAATTAATGTTTAAATTATAAATCCTCATCATATAAAGCACCAAAGTGATAAATGGTATAATTTATGGTACTGGAATTATGTAAATACTACTCCATTCCAATTCTGGAGTTTCACTTCCAATCAACAAGAACGATTCATCATGAACCGATTGTGAAAATCACAAAAGAACTCAGCCAAAATAATGCAAGGAACAAAATACTAAAAATTAAGGGGTGAAATGAGGTTATGAAATGACCATATAAGATGTTATAAACATGAAAATGTTTCTGTAAAGTACTAATAACACTATTTTAACCATTATACATGAGGTTTAAACAATTTTGAAGTAATACAAGCCCAAGGTAAGGGAATTCTACACCCGATTTCCTTTCTTTGGGTTAACCTTCTACTTTTTAATTTATGTGCTATTTAAATTGATTGTGTGATGGGTTATGTTTATATTATGTTTCATTATGTGTATTTGCAGAGTATATACATATTCCATCCACTCAATTAAGTCTCACTTCAAGTATATGATGTTTATAAGGGACTTTTCTTCTAAAATCCTCTTTTAAAATTCTGTTTTATAAGATTCAAAGGCAATGTTTTTATGATATTGTTTATGTTGTATGATTGTGTTTTTGTTATTGGGCATTTTTTATGATGAAGGGTGGGACCTACATTTCCCTCCAATGCATTGGGTATGAGTAAGTTGGAGGTCGGCCGTATGGTTACTCCAAGTGTAATTGTGATAGTTACACAAAGTAAGGTAGCCGTGAGGGTTACAAATTTTAAGGTAGCCAAGATGGTTACGAGATTTTGTAAGTAATGCCTGAATATACGTCTATGATTATAATTATGTTTGTGTGGATCTTGTGTAAATCTCATGTTATGCTAAGTAAGATTTTATGGGTGGAAAGCATGTCTTTTGAAAATGTTTTCATACGTCATGTGTATTCATGGACTAATGTGATTTTTCCTTCTTTTTCATACCTTACGGAGCTTTTGTGCTCATCCCAAGTTTTTAAATGATTTTTCACAGGTTAATGATGAGTAATACAAGTAAGGAAGACATGTTAAATGTTGAAGAATTGTCAAGGAGTCTTGTTTTGTGTTTTAATGTTTTATTTTCTGAGGATAATGGAAACTGATTTTATGGTATCCACTATGTAACAATGTGTAATATTATGAATGATTTGTCTTAATTCTCTAAAGCTCTAAACTTGAAAAGATCCTCAATGTATAATGAAGTGTTTTCTTAAATAAATTCAAGATTATGTATGAAATAAGTGCGGGTCCTTATAAGAATGGTATCAAAGGAGAAGGTTGAGAGATAGGATGGAGTATGGAGTTAGGCACAGTGAGGATTGCATGGTATGGTAGGGAAATAGTGTTGGGTGACCTTGGTACGTGAATTAGGTCAGGGAAGTCCAACTAGGACACAGTATTTTAGGGCCACTGTGATTCGATGCAAGGACTCTGGACCTAACGAATGACCAAGTGAGGCAACACTGATTTTAGGGTAGAGACCGTAGGAAAGGTAAATGGATCATAATGACTTGTGTTCTCGTGTTTTTGGGTGTTTTGGGGATTCAAAAATAAATAAAGAAGTCAAATAAAATGTAAGAACAATATTCTGCACTACTTGGGCTTAGGCATTCCTTGTTTACCTTGCAGCTATGGCACCCGGGAGACGACCATGAGTTGTAGGGTAGATCGAGGCCGAGGAGGTTTACTTGGATGATCAGCAAAGGGTTGATCGAGAAGTGGAGAGTGACCAGTGGAAAAAAATGATTCGATTTTTCCAGTGACAGACCCTCGAGAAGTACGAGGGCAGCACCTCTGAAATGAAGACGGAGGGCTGGCTAGAGGAGCTGGTGATAGCTTTGGGCTTGATCCGGGCTCCGAATGAGTACTGGGTTCCTCTGGACATCACCCAGATGCGGATAGCATCGCGTCAGTGGTGGATGCTCTAATTGGGGGAGAGGAGAGAAGCTGAGGTGGCATGGGCTGATTTCGAGAAGGAGTTCCGGGAAGAATTGCTCTCTTCTACGATGAAGGCAGAGAAGATTTAGGAGATACTCTCCCTTCAGAAGGGGAGTATGACGGTAAGGGAGCTGGGGATCAAGTTCAAGGACCTCCTCCGCTTTGCTCCGGACCTCTTTCCAGATGAGAAGTCTCGGGTGAGAAGTTTATAGGAGGCGCTCTGACCCTCCCTCCAGTATGTCGTTACTCCCTTCACCTTGCCGACATACTTGGAGTTACAGAAGAAGGAAGAGGTGGTGGAGAGGATGCACATGCTGGGCGGTGTGTCACGAGAAGGGATTCAGTTAGGCCCATCAAAGGGAATGGCCGTCAGCACCAGACCTCCAATATCGTGACCCTCTAGGTTCCGACCATCAAGGAGTAGGCTGCAGTAGTTCCAATTCTGGTCCCTCGGTCCTTGCCCTTTCCCTTCAGGCCTAGGACCGAGGTGCTTCATCTGTGGGATCCATGTACATCTCCGAATCAGTACTCGGACCGAGTTCAATACGGCAGTGGTGAACAGGCCCACCACCCGCCCCAGCAGCAACTTCTAGATAGGCCCTTCCAGTAGAAGTAACAGGGGTAGCGAGCTCCCGCTCCTCCGAGGGCAAGCATTGCAGGGGGAGGATGACCTCAGGGAGCAACTCAGGGACCTCAACCAGGGTGTGGTCGGGGACGCGGCTGATAGCTGAGTGGCAGAGGAGCTGGGCATAGACAGTTGCATGCCGTGGAGGCAGCATTTCCAATGGGACCATAGGTTGTTCGAGGTACGATCAGTTTTTTCTTTACCCTTGCTTATGCCTTGTTCGATACCGGAGCTTCACAGTCCTTTATTGCACTCATTCAGGCCCGTGCTCTGGTTCTGGATTCCAAGAAACTTCTAGTTCCCCACGTGCTGAGCATGGTAGTTGGAGGTCAGACCGACCTGTTATATGTTTGTAGAGGATACAGACTGATGATAGGGCCACATCAGTCTGTCAAGGATCTACTACTACTATTACAGATACAGCCATACGATGCCATCCTGGGTATCGACTGGTTGTTCTCTCTGTGTGCCATCATCGACTTCTTCTGAGTAAGGATTGTGTTCTCAGACTTGGGCAGCTGATGTGTTACTTTCATCGGCGAGCGGAGTGGCCAGAAGGGAAGCAGGCGAGAGTATCCCCTCCTCTCCTTGTTATTTGAGCTGTTAGTAGAGTCAGTGGATGCTGAGATGGTGTAAGTACCAGGGATTGTCAGTGAGTCTTTTGACATCTTCCCTAAGGAGGTGATGACTTTACCCCTTCAACGTGATATCGAGTTTGGGATAGACTTGCAGCCTGGTGCTCATCGGATTTCGATGGATCCCTGCCGGATGGCACCTTCAGAGCTATGGGAGTTATAGATTCAGATCGAAGATCTGATGAAGATGGGTTTTGTTCGACCAAGTACAACACCGCGGGGTGCACCAGTCTTGTTTGCAAAGAAGGAAGATGGTGGTCTCAAGTTGTACATAGACTACAGGAGGTTGAATCAGGTAACGATCTAGAATTTCTACCCACTTCATAGGATAGATGATCTTATTGACCAACTGAAAGGGGCAAGATTGTTCTCGAAGATTGAACTACGGTCTGGATTACACCAGTTGAGGGTGAAGGAGGGAGACATCTCGAAGATGGCCTTCAGGTGTAGATATGGGAACTTTGAGTTTTTAGTCATGCCTTTCGGTGTTACGAATTCCTCGGTTGTGTTCATGGGGATTATGAACTCCATCTTCTAGGAGTATCTGGATCAGTTTATAGTCGTGTTCATTGACGACATCCTGATCTACTCAAGATAAAAGAAGGACCACGCTAAGAACCTAAGGATGGTTTTGGAGGTCCTCTGATAGCACCAAATCTATGGGAAGTTGTCAAAATGAATGTTTTAGACATGAGAAGTTCACTTCCTTGGGAACATAGTGTTCGAGAAAGGGGTAGTAGTGCACCCATCAAAGGCTACGGCGGTTGTTTCTTTGGAAGAAACCAAGAATGTGGTGGAGGTTTGTAGTTTCCTCGGGTTGGCAGGTTACAATCGGAGGTTCATACCCAACTTCTCCCAAGTTTCAGAACCTTTGACAACCCCAAATAAAAGGACTAGACATTCATATGGAGTGAGCAGTGTGAGGCAACCTTCAACTATCTGAAGGAGAAGTTCGTTAATGCCCCAATGTTGAGGTTTCCAGAAGAAGGGGTGGCATATGAAGTAGTATGTGATGCTTCAAGACAAGGCCTCAGGTGTGTGTTGATGCAGCAGCATGGGTGATCTCTTGCAGGTCTAGGTAGCTATGTCCCCATGAGCATAATTATGCCACCAATGATATGGATTTTACGATGATTGTTTTTGCACTAAAGTTGTGGCAACATTATCTCATCGGAGATCACTTTGTAGTCTTCACATACCACAATAGTTTGATGTATATCTTCTCCCAGTGGGACCTGAACCTATGACAGAGAAGGTGGATGGAGTTCCTCTAGGATTATAATTTTGAGATTTCTTACACCTCAGGGAAAAAAACATAGTGGCTGATGCCTTGAGCAGGAAGTTACAGAGGGATGTGGTCTGAGAGTCGATAGATACTTGGAGGGCGATGGAGGAGTTAACTGCCCTACACCTGGATATGAGGATGGATAGTGGTAGAGGTTGCATGTATCAGATGACAGTGCAGTCTTCTCTGTTGCGGAAAGTGCAGGAGTCTTAGTGGGGAGACACAAAGTGTTAAGTGATGTGTGACCGAGTTGAGCGGGGCGATGCTTTGGAAGTGTGGATGGAGGAAAGTCAGAACATGATGCTTTTCTGAGGAAATTTGTTTTTTCTAGAGGCAATGCATGGCCAGGACCTTAGTGAGTTCCAGAACTCACCCCTAGCAGTGCACCTGGAATTTTCCAAGATGTACCAGGGTCTAAAGAGATAGTTTTGGTGGCCTGGAGTAAAGCGGGTAGTGGCAAATTTTGTGGCCAAGTGCCTAGTGTGTCAACATGTGAAGGATGAACACCGTGTTCCAGGTGGTTTGTTGCAACCTTTAGATGTCCCTGAGTGGAATTGGGACAACATCTCGATGGATTTCATCATGGGGATACCCAAGGTTCAAGGAGGGTGTGACGCCATCTGGGTAGTAGTGGACCAGTTGAGAAAATTAGCTCACTCTATGGCAATCAATGAGTTTAGTGTAGTAGATTCTTTAGCATTAAGGTACGTGGATGAGGTGGTGCAGCTGAATGGAGTTCTGAGGTCCATAGTCTTGGATAGGGATGCACGATTTACCTCACGAGTCTGGAGGGGTTTGTAGAATGCTTTTGGCACCCAGTTGCGTCGTAGCACTGCCTTCCACCCCCAGACAGATGAGCAGACATAACACACCATCTAGACCTTGGAAGATATGCAAAGAGAATTCATCCTGGACTTTGGGGGATCATGGATGCTACACATGCCTCTGGTAGAGTTCTCCTATAGCAATTGATACCACTCTACCATTGGCATGGCTCCGTTCGAAGCTTTGTACGGGAGGTCGTGTTGGTCATCCATGTGCTGGACAGAAGTCTGGGAGGCAAGTGTTCTTAGCCCGGAGGTGGTGCAGAGCATGACAGAGAAGGTTCATCTTATACAAGAAAGGATGAAGGTGGCTTAGGACCAGCAAATGTCATATGCGGATGATAGGAGAAGGCCCTTGGAGTTCGAGGTCAGGGACCACGTGTTCTTGAATAAATCCCCTCGGCGTGGGCAATGGAGGTTTTCCAGGGGAAGTAAGATCTCTCCCAGGTTCGTCGAACCCTTTGAGGTTTTGCACTGGGTCAGAAAGGTGGCTTATCAGCTGGCGTTGCCACCACACCTGCAAAGAGTGCATGATGTCTTCCAGTGTTACCAGCTTCATTGATATCTACACGACGACTCCCACGTCATCAATTGCGGAGAGTTATATATTGAAGGCTACGCAACCTTCATGGTACAACCTGTGATGATCGAGGGTTGTGTGGAGAAGGTGCTTCATGGACGAACCATACCATTGGATTGTGTGTTATGGAGGTATGGTGGGCTTGAAGAGTGTACCTGGGAGATAGAACCACATATGTGTACCCAGTACCCAAAGTTGTTTTTTGTTTTATCCTATTTTGTCACTACATATTTATTATGTAATGATTTACCTTGTTGACTATGGGATGTGATGTTTCCTTTTTTGTGAATGTGTGTGAAGTGTCCTAAAGGATGGGGAGGGGAGGACCTGATTCCTAGTTAGGACGCATTAAGGTGGATGCGCATAAACCCGTGCGGGCAAGTCAGTGCCACCCAAAGCGGATAGTATCTTAACACGGAGGAAGGGAAACCCCTCTCCCACCTGGTCAGATGGTTTAGTATTTTGTTTTGCATGGATGCATGGGGAAAGGAGCGACAGGGCGTCCGTGGTTGTGCAGGAGATAAGGTGTTCCTGTGTCAGAGAGGTTCACTCCTGAGAGGTATCTTCTAGGGTGCTTGTTCAGACCCCCCCCCCCCTCTTTCCTTCAGAACTGGTTCTGGATTCTTGTGGGTGAGAATAGTTTGAGAGGTATCTGATGTAATGGACCAGACCCTAATGACCCCTCCCTTTTCCAAATTCCGGCATGACTGATCAGCGAGACTTAATGGTGGGACCGATTGGGGGGACCAATCTGGGGGACCGATCGGCGCGACCGATCGGCGGGACTGATCGGCGGGACCGATCAGCGGGACCGATCGGCGAGACCGATCAGTGCGACTGATTAGCACAACCAAAAGGCATGATCGATCGGCGCAACTGATCAGCAAGACTGATTGGCAAGACCGATCAGGGAGACCGATCAGCGAGACTAATCAGCATCACCAGTCGGCGTGACCGATCTGTAGGACTGATCGGTGTCACCCAGCCTTGGTGGGAATTTCTTCTGCATCCTCCCCCATAACACCAATTTTAGGCTTTTTTACCTTTTTGAAGCATTTCAAGGACGTTTTTAAAACCATTATTAATATTTAAAATAATATTAACCTCCCTACTAAAAAAAATTAATCCAGTTGTGTGTAACCACCCAACCGCATGGAATATCCACGATCCGACTTCCAAGTCGTTCAAATTTCTTATCCCGTAACAACAGAATTTTAACTATATATCGCAGAAGAAGTTCTTCTTCCCCCTACATCCTTTTTGGACTACTTCTCTCTTCTCCCGGGTGCTCTTGAAGTACCTCCTTCCCGATACTTGTGGTGCACCTTGGCTAAAGTCTTCTGCTCATCCTTGGAGTTCCCAACATCCCTCCCCTGCAAATTGCGCATCCCCTGTTCTTGGCGTGTGCAGAAAAATATCAATCCTTGATCAATCAAGTATGGATTTTCTCCTTAGTCTCTTCGTTCTGTGTATCATGCGGGGTGGCCAGGATTTTGCCGTTGTGGAAACTAATGAAACCAATCTTAATGAAGATAATGAACGTACTTTGAAGAATGAGGGGGGGGGTGTGATCGATATTTTGTATTACTCTTTATGTTGGTATGTGTTGTGAACTGTACGGGCCTATGCTCATTTAAAATCATGGTCGTTGGTGGTCTTTCTCTGTGCACTATTGAACCTTGGAGATCCTGGATGTTTAAATAACCATAACATGGAATTGGTTAATTATGTATACTCGGTTAAATAAATTGAAAGCACCACGATCAACCCTTTACTGTGATAACCCCGATTAAAGCACAGTGGAATTAAAACCATGGAGTGTGTTAAATCTTTTAAATCTGAAAATACCTGCATGGGCCTGCCTTGTGTTGGTGATAGTGGTTTGGTTGATTCTTTCACGGGCCGATTGCTGGGGTGATATGGGTGGGGATGAGATCCCCTGTTTTTGTACTTTTTCTAGTTGTGAATTTGAGGCTGTGTGATTACACTTCTTATATCATGAATTGGGGTGGAATCCTCCGTTGTTGAGAAACTGTTGGCTCCTAGATTTTGGGAACATGGGGCTGTATCTCAGGGTTTTCTTTGGTTGTAGTACTTCGAGGGATCTCACTTAACCATTTGTTGTTGTTACTTTGTAAGAGAACCAGGTGTGAATGATTAAATTACAGTTGGATGTAACTTTTTCCCTTGGTTTGTGCTTATGCTGTTAGGTTCCCAGTAGTGTAGAAGTTTATTTAAATGAGATTACTTGAACATGGAACCAAGAATAGTTTAAATGGGAATTGGTTCTGGGTATGAGTTCTGACTCGACTGTGAGCAGTGTGCTTCCTATGAATAGGGACGAGTGTGCTTGTGCTTGTATTGGCTTTGGACACCCTAGTTTGGGTTTAGTGTTTGTTACTTATACATATTTTTTTTAGTTCTTATGTTTCTTATTCACACCCCACCCAACTTGAGAACTTAGTGTCGAACACCCCCATTTCATGGGGGAGGGTGTTTTTCCCATCACTTCTATTAGTGGCTGGTTATTATCTCTTGTATGCTACCTTTCCTGGATATCCCAAGTATCCTCGGGCAGGCTGTGATGGCCTGAGGTCCATTATTTTCCCAAGAATCTTCAGTCAAGGTAGTTGTGTTGGTTGGACCAGGTGTTTACAGGTAGGTTGTTTGCCAAGTATCTTCGGGATGAGGCCCAGGTGTCTTCGGGCATGACGGTAGCTTTCTGGCCCATGTGTCTTCGAGCATGGCAGTTCTTGTTCTAGCCAAGGTGTTTGCGAGCATGGTTACATGAGGTTGTTGTGGTCCGGGTGTCTATGGGTAGGATAGAGGTTGTGGCCCAGTTGTTTGCGGGCGAGATGTGTGGTTGTGGTAAAGGTGTGTGCGGGCGGGTGTGGCAATGAGACTACGATGAGAATGACAGTATTGGTTCGATGCATAGGATGTCTTCAATAACCAGTGGGAAAGAGGCGCGGGGTACCAAAATATCGATATGCTATTACTATATGTTACTTGACTTGCGTTATTTGGGGAGTGTGCCTTGGTGATGTTGGGTGGATATATTTTCCTTGTTGGGTGATTGGTTATTTCTTTTTCTATGGGGCATTAGAATGTCTCCTCACTTGTGCATGAGAGTCTTTGGTTTTCCCTTCTGAGTGTACTTGTATGATCACCCTACGTATATAAAATTGTTTTCAGTTTTCCAGGAGGACTTTAGGGATCGTGTAAGACCATACTAGCTTAGACCCTTGGGGCAGTTACTCTGGTTGTTTCCCATTTCTTGGTATCTTTTTACCTTTTGGAGTTTGGTGGCTTGTATCCCTTACTTTTGAACATGCATATAGGAATGGATTACTTTTGGCTTTACCTTTACTTTCATCTTGGGTGTTATTGGGGTTGCTAACTTATCTCTCAATCCTATTAAAAAGGTTAATGCCTTCCAATTTTTTGTGAGATTCTATACCCTTGGCACTGGTTGCCACTCTGGGACCTATTGAAGGTAGGTTTCAGGGGTCATTATCTCTCCTTCATCATAACGAAGGAAGGGCTTGGCAATCTGCTGACCCTTCACTCCTTTTGGTGAAGGTGGGTCATGACAGCTATTCAATACATTATTATTTGTAT
The DNA here is from genome assembly GCA_963277665.1 of Viscum album. NCBI lineage: Eukaryota > Viridiplantae > Streptophyta > Magnoliopsida > Santalales > Viscaceae > Viscum > Viscum album. Next base: position 1,208,908,328 of record OY728162.1, read on the forward strand.
GGGTATAATAATGTTGTATAATTGATAAATATAATAGATATAACATATTAATTATTATGTATATATGATATACCATCCAATTACTTATGATTTTGATATCAAAAGAATGATATTTTTGCTCGTGTGTACGTATGGATTACCGTCTCCACGAAGGTGATGAGATTCATTTACCCATTGTAATTATTCAAGAAGAATTTTAAATTTATGATTAAAAATAATATTTAAAGAAAATAATATCACTCTGGATATGAATAAAATGCATCCTATCCATAACAAACATGGCTTTCATAACCAATTATATAAATTTAATCGAATCATTTAACAACCGAAACGATGATAATTCTAAAATATTATTAACATTGAAATATTATAAGATCGAATATGATATCATATTTATGTGTACGGTTCTTTTATAATTTAATAACAATGATTTAAATATTATATAAGAGTTTAACATACCCTCAATCAAGGAAAGGTACAATGTAAGGGGTTTCTTATCTCACTTTTAATTCCTTGAGATTTTGATTGTTCGCCACTTATTTATTAAATGTGGTGTATTGTGTAATGCCATCTGATATATATTATCATGATAATCTATATATTCCAGGTATTATGTGATTCAATTTATGGTTATTAACTTTTGGTCATATGAATCAATTGATTACAACAAAGTATGGGTTTTTCATCTTTCTTTTTATTCTTTTGAGATTCTTGCTATATTGGCAACTATTTTCATTAATTAATTTTATAATTAATTACCATTTTCAAAACAAATAAAGTGTTTTTAAGAAACATTATCTACCAAAAGATTGACACTTGTTTATGTCCAATTTCAAAGTGGAATTAATTCCAATGACCACAATTTAATTAAATGGTAAAATGATATTATAATTGAACATTATAACCAATTAAAAAGATAATCTAACCATACAAATAAATTAGATTAGAAGTAGGTTTTCAATTAAAATACACCATTTTCCTCTATTTATAAAAAATGAACTTTATCAGAAAAATAAAAAAAAATTACACAAAGTAAATTTTTATGTCTCGATTCCAAATAAGGATTTTATTTTGTCAAATATAACATATAAAATTGTCAAAAAGTGGATTTAAAAAGGGTTCGCCATCAAAAGGTGGTTAATTGACCTTTTAAAGAATAATTGAATATTTATGCTTAAAATTGGATTCATTCGCATTTTAAGCCTCTAGAATTTTTTAGATAAATGTAAAAATATTTAACAAACATATATAATAATTTTGTAGTTAGTTTTTTCATTCCCTCCATTAGAATGGCTAGTCATTAACTACTATTTAAAATAAAATTATTATATTATTAGCGTGCAATGTAAGATTTCAAAGAAACTCGTTGTTGCATATTGGGTACGCCATCGAACATAGAATCTCCTTTAAAGTAATATTAAAATTTAATTCAAAAAAATTAATAAATATGAAAATGTCATATTCTTTATTTACCTGAGATGTTACAGACCATTGAACTCATTAGTAGAAAATAAATATGTTTAATGGGAAGTAAAAATATTTTGATTCAACGAAATTAAGTAATGATATAAATAAATTTTTAAATAATTTATTTACTGGTTTCATTTTCTTCCTTATTATTCTATTATATTGTGGAAATGATGTTGTTTATATTAATATATTAAAAAATTTAACTATTGATAATTAAATTTATGTATATAGTATGTGAATATCATAATATTATTATTAAATATACTTTAAGGCTCCTAGTAGATGAGGAAGCTATGAATGTTTGGAAAATAATCCCATAAACTATTAATATTATGAAAAATATAAGAGATTATATTTGAAATGTTTTTTAAGAAGGGTTTGTGAAATTAGATCCAGATTTAATTTTTTGGTAAAATAATGATAAATGAATATAATAATAGTTGAATTCCTTTATGTAAGTGTACCATTGATTTTTTATGGACAAAAATAAATATATTTATTGGTTTTACATGTTATTTAATTATTTTCTTTCAAAAGTTGTTTTATTTTTTAAATATTGTTATATTATTTTATGTTATTTGAAGTAGGTGGGACCCCCACCCCATGTTTCTTTTTAATAACGATTTATTGGTTGTTTTATTAGGCTTCATTCAATATTTTTTATAGATCATGATAAAAAATTGTTCATCTCAATATTCCATCCTTGTTGATATGGATTTTATATATTGAAATTTTGTTATGGGTACAGATATTATGTGATTATAATATCAGTTGGTTCATTTTAATTACGAATGTTGGTATTAAAGTTTACATATTTACATGAAAAAAAATATTAAGTTATTCTATATCATCTATAATAAAAATTATGATAATCATGTAGCTAATGTTTTAGTTTAGTAATTAGTCAGGGGAACACATAATAACTGGGATTTCATAACAAATAAATTTGTTTAAATAAACCTAACTTTTAGGGGATTTAATTTAATTTTTCTATTCTATAATATATTTTAAGAAAGTTATAAGGGAATTAAAATTATGATTTTTGTATTGGGGAGTCCACTTAAATATCAAGGAACTATAAGCTAGTATATAGATAAAACACTAACCTAAATACCTTGTTATTATTTACATATCCATTTTTTGGGTTATAAAAGGGGAAATGTGCTGCCTTTTCACAAGAACTTCCATCCAACAAGAAATTCTGAGTCTAATTGAGTGGGCTAATATAAGAATATAAAACCGGGAGATACTTAAAAAAAATTAAATTATTTTTTCTCAAATATTGTAATAATCAATTAATTTTCTAACAATCAATTTCAATAATTGATTAAAATAACATGGTAAATTATGAGAACTCATCAAACATTCCCTAACTTAGGGAATTTCCTTATAGGAAAACATTTTAAATAGTTGCCTGGATATTTATATATTTCTTTACTACATACATATTTTAATATGTGTTGTAATCCATTATTCATATTCATTATTCAAATAAGGTGTGGAAAAATAAAAATTAATCCTAACTAATTTTTAAAGAAGGAGGTTCCTATATTTTTAAAACACGAAATCAATTATATTTACAAAATAGAGGAATATATAAGGACATGGATTCTCATACCATGTTATATCATTTCTTATAACCTGAGTGGGATATGGGAAATCAAAGGATAAATGATATTTACACTACAATTAATCACTGAAAAAATATAAAAAATTGATCTATTGATTTATTTTATATTCAAAATTATAGATTATATATATCTATAAAACTCTAAAATTCTGAATATATTTGGATAGGAAATTTCTATTATTATAATATGTTACAATTATTACCAAAAAAGTTTTCCATATTCAACAAGTATTACCAAATGAAGTATATTGAATGATCACTCAACAATATATTATCTATAATTATATAGATTGATAATTATTATTCGTGACATGGTTTGTCACACTTTTTGGTGAAGTTAATGAAATTACAATATGAGATTTCTATGAAAATATAAATTCAACAGTGTCTTTATAATGTACCTCATAGATACAAATTATACAGTGGTAAATTAATGAATATCAGAATATTTGCTTCACATGTAGAATGGAATTTGTAACACCCAGAGATTTCATGAAAAATATTCTTTTTAATTTTATTTACTTCATGTGTTGTACGCTACACCAAAATCAGCTTTCACAACACGTATCCTTGACTTTCCTTGCATTACATGCAATCGCCACCTTCCTCGATAGCGTGTGTAGTACGCAATAACGAGTTTCACTAAACAACAATATGCTATTAAAATATTATTAAAACTAGCCGTTACGAATATTAATAAGCACTTTTTGAAATTTTGTAAATTTTATTTTTCAAAATGGACTTCATTTTTGGATTCGGAATATTGAAATTAGCTAAGGGTGAAATTTTGGTACTTTTTGGATAACTTTCATATTCTGATGAATAGTGAAAATTACTAAATTTTAATTAAAAACATCTTTTTAATCAAAATAATTAATAGTGATAAATTTTTAATTTGAGTTGTTTTAAATTATATTTAGAATATATTTTTACAATTTAATACAATTTTATTCATTGGATGTAATTTCACTTTTAAACCAGACATAAACAAGTGTCAATCTTTTGATAGTTATTATCTCTTAAAAAACGCTATTTGTTTTGAAGACGAGAATTAATTTTTAAATTAGTTAATGTAACTGATATTTTTTGAATTTGGTAAAATAAAAATCATTTCTGAATTCATAATATCAAATAAGCTTAGGCCTAATTTTTGGTATTTTTCTAGAAACTTTCATTTTTTGATGAATAGTGAAACCACTAAGTGGTAGTTAAAAAACTGAATTTTTTCATAAAACTTAATTTTACCGCTTCTGTGAGTGGAATTTCAAAAATCCAAGAGACACAGTTGATGTCAGTAAGTAAAATGTGGTTCAATGAGATGAAAATAATTTTTGGTGAATAGTAACTTTTTACTTTTATTTACCACAGTTAAAAGTAAATAGGGTAATTAAGGGTAAAAATGATATTATTATTACCCTAACACATGTACTAATTCTATTGGATAAGTGTAATTCGACCAAAAACAAACTTAGGAATAAAATATGACCATTTCGGCCCACTTGGATTAGATTAGGACATTTATTATTAATTTATTTAAAGAATGGTTAAAATAGTTAAAATCAAAGATTAATAACTAAACAATTTTTAATATAGGGTTATACATAAGATAAATTTCACTATAAATATTCATTGAAAGATAAAAATATTTCCTACATAATGATATTTTATTTGTAATTTTTAGACTTTAAATAATTTAAATTATTTATGACACAAAGATGATGCAGTAATTATCTTATTAATGAAATATTGACATAATTGATGTTATAAATACCCAAATAAATATAATTTGTGACTTTTTATGAATTACACAAATTTTCTAGGTTAATATGAAATGTCATTATTTATTTAATTAACTTTGTTTGAACTAATCATTGTGTTAGGATTTTCACAAAAATCAATTACTAAATAGTGTCAAAATTGACATAAATTAGTTTTTTAAAAAAATATTATATTAGTAATTGTTAATTTATTCCTAAAAATATAAGGTTTGGCCAAATGACATAGATAAGGTTATATATATTAATAATAAACAACTTGGGGTTCGTTTGGCTGCTTATAGTATGTTTATTAACCTTATAGTATAAGAACACAAGAAGACAAGATAAAAGTAAAATTATTTAACTTAATGTTAAATCTAAATGATAAGGTTAAAATAGGAACCTAATTTTACGAACCAACCCAGGTCAACCCTAAACCGGTCACCCGATCTGGTCCGGGACATGGCCTGAGAGGTGTTACCGATCCTCCCGGGCTGGCGACAACCGCCAGGGCATCAATAGAGGTTGTGGGAACGATTTCGCCCAATATAAATAAATAAGACAGAAAAAATAATACAGAGCAACGCAGAGAAGATAAACCAAATAAAGTGACTAAATAAGAACAAATAGAAATCAAACTAACCAAACACGACATCCGAACAAACTCCGTGCGACCTCACGGGTCGCTCTCCGACTCAATGATCAAGCATCGCCCTAGGCGAGCGCACTCAAGCTATAGCCTGCACAAACACTAAAAACAGAAAAGAACTATAGGCGTGAGTATTAAAACTCAGTAGGCTTTCCCGATATCTATTCCCAATGCACTACCTTTAAAATAAAAGAAACATCATTTCAAAGTTTGAACTACAATTTATAAAAGTATTCTTTTATAAATATTTTACTTAAAAACAAAGTACGAACCATTGCCCTTAGCCATTTCCAAATTCGGGTTCATTTCATTAGTGTCAATGACATTTCAGGAAAGGGGAAAGTGATGTTTAAATTTTCTAATTTATACAAAGGGGATTAAACACTTTCATTTGAAAATAATTTTTTTGAAACCTAATCAAAAACAATTTATCACTTTCCAAGGAAAACAATACACCAGAATGCACAAAGTAAAACATACAGCGAGGGCAATGTAGGTATACATGTGAGAAATAAAAGCTGAATAGACATGGGTGAACCTAGGAGATCGAGAATAAACCAGAAGACACCAATACATGAGAAATCATCTTTATCGATATGTCACGATGAAATCTAAATGAAAAATATGCTCGACCATCCACTCTCGGGCAGGTCGAGGGAAAATCCCATAGTAATAAACCCAATATATCCACCTACTATCGGCCATTGGTCAATACCATAACCTACCAGTGCAGCAATCATTCTTAGAATATTCTCTCAATATGCCAGATTCTCATGTCTCAAGTGTTTGAAAAAGGGGTGAGCCAACTGACGCCAACCGAGCATCCAATCATATACATATATATATCAAGCACAACAAGCATCACCCCGAGCCACTTCGAGGAACAACCTCATACCTTTAAATTACTCACGTACCTGGGAGCCACTAAGCGCGGCCACCCAAAAAATCAATTGGGACCAAGGCATGAGAGTTGTCCTAAGAGGGTTTTTATCAAATTATTTTCATCTCATTCCATAAAGTGCCAAACGGGAATTTAATACATTTCACAACACTACTCAAAAAAAGGTACAACTTCTTCATGAGATAAAACGCAGTTTAAAACCATTTAAAGAACCCCAAAAACACTACGTCACAGGCTGACAATATTTTGATAAACCAAACCAAACCAAAACAGTTTATTTTTTCCAAATGACCTTTAAGAGCCAACCAGAAAAATTCCCAAAAGAACCAAAGTACTTGTTCATGCTTCAAAAGAAATCATTTATCATTAAACCAGTACTCTATTTTATATTCCATAAATTATATTTAAAAGCCAAATGGGCATTCTTTTATTATTGGGTGTCCGCCCGTCAAGAAGACATTTCATGTGTCGTGTATAAAATAAACGGCTCTTTTTGGCACTAAGTAAGCATTTAAAAATTAGCTATCTTATATTAAAAATTAATTATCGTATATTATCTCACATTTATTAAAATTAATAAAATATTTATTTTGAGCAATTAGGGTGCGCAAACAATATGAAATAATATAACTTAAATTTTAAAAGCATTGCAAAGGGAACCTACCTCAAGATCAAAGTGCGACGACAAAACAACTTTGGAACCAATGTGTGATGGCACAACGTGTGTCTGAAGCCACGTGATAAAGTCCGACACTCTACATAGTCAATACCAAGGACTCAGAAACACACAAAAACTCACTAGGGCACGCGAAACCAAGCGGTGAGAAGAAACACTCACCTCGGAACTGAAGCGCGACAACAACAGAACCTCGGAAACAAGGCGCGGCGATGGCGCTCACTCGGAAACGCCCTGTGCGGGTCCTAAAAGTCCTAAGACAACAAATAAAAACCCACCATCAATTAAAACCCATGATCCAACAAGAGTACGATGATGAAGATAATAATAATAATAATAATAATAATAAGAAGAAGAATAAGAATAATAATAATAATAACAAAATAATAATAATAACAATAACAATATTAATAAGAATAATAATTATAATAACAATAATAATGTGAATAATAATAATAATAATAATAATAATACAAATAATAATAATAGTAACAAAAAAATAATAATAATAACAATAATAATAATAAAAGTAATAATAACAAAATAATGGTAATAATAATAACAACCATAATAAGAATAATAAGAATAATAATACTAATAATAAAAGTAAAAATAACAATAATAATATTGATAATAACAATAATAATAAAAAAGTAAAATTAAAATAAAAACAAATCAAACCTTTAAAGGGGAAGAGAGCTTCTGCAAGGAAGGGACGAAGGCAGGGGAGGCCGAGCGGGCTAGCCGGGGTGCAGCGACGGACCGAGCAGGGCAGGAGGTAGAGGTTGGGGTGCGCCGGGTGCATGATGGCTGAAGGCGGTAGGAGGGAAGGGGTGATGCGGCCACAGGAGGAGAGGTAGGAGCGGTAGCACTGGCTGTTGTGCATAGGGAGAGGAGTCTGAGGCAGCGGACAGCGGCTGTAGGGAAGGGAAGCGGCGGGGCATCCGTCGGGTCTGAGCGGGGAGGCAAGGCAGAAAGGGAAGTCGGCTGGTCACGTGCAGGGGAGCCGGAAGGAAAGACTGATGAGGAGGAAAAAAACAGCGTGGAGATGGAAGAGCCGACGAGGAGAAAGAAAAACAGGGGGGCGGCTAGGTCTTCGGTAGACAGAGGCTAGGTTGCACAGCGAACAGGGGGAGCGCGCCGGGAGCTGCATCGCTGCGGCAAGGAGAGGAGGAGGTAGCGGGTTGCGGGGCTCCTGCGGGTAGAGGAAGAAGGTTGGGAGGGTCGGGCCTGGACCATATCGCATGGGAGTGGGGGTATAGCGGCACGCTAGGAGGAGGAAGGATCGGGAATGGGGTTGCCGCAAACCCTACTAGAAATGGGGTATATATATATATAAGAATAAAATAAATAATTGAATAAATAAAAAATGAAAAAAATGATAATAAGGACAATAATAATAATTATTATAATAATTATAATTTTGGTGATCAAATATTTAATAATAACGTAAAAATGATAAAAATACATATGATAAAAATATTCATTTCGTCTTAACCAATAAAAATAATTATTAATATCCATAGAAATATTAAAAGACAATCTAAATTGACATTTTCTAAATTATTTTAATTCATCTATGACGAAAAGGCCACAGAGTTGCATGGGTGAAGCTGCGCGGTATCGCGCTCCGCCCGTGCGTCCGATGACGTCGAACCCAAGATGCGTACATTTTTATCAAAACTCAAAACTTTCATCCGAGACTGAACGTGAACCATAGAAAAAATAATTTAAAGAAAAAGAAATTATAAAATAAAATAAATTCCCAGTTCTTGTTGCGAAAATTCTCCTCACCATAATGCTTTCCACCCCCGTAAAGCCACAACACTATCCAGTCGATCGATCAACACCTAAGGATTCCACAGAACAGGATCCAACCTCTTATCTCAAAGACGTCACAACGACTACCAGCGGGACTGAATCTCATTTCCCGAAGTAAATCACCAACAGAGGGGAGGCCTGAACAGGCTCCCCACCAAAAGATCTCAACTACAATTCGATAACGATGTAAGAGAACATCCAAAGAGACGGTGGGTCTCCCCACCATAAAGAACCAACCTACTACCGCCCAACCTGAAAACCAACTTAGACATGGACCTGGCCATACTCAAGCAAGAAAGAGCACAATAAGGACCTTTAAACCACCTACTCCCATCCGAAAGGGATAAGAGCATAAATGGATACTTTGCGCAAACTAAAATCCCTAACACCTCGGGCGGGGAGGGAGGGCCCAAGGACTGGATCACTGAAACTACGATGTACAACTACTCATGACCCACCACTTCGAGATGGACACAAACCAGGGCCGAAACTGATTTACATCAGTGGCCCACACAAAGTCACTGATCATCAACTTACATCCAAAATGAACGATTCCCGACGTTACATGAGGGATAAGTCCATCGCGCGCTTTGTGACAAGAGGAAAAATACAAAGATAGTGAAACCAGAGCAGCAACACCAGAATTATCCCACCACACGGTAGAGGCACAACTCTAACCAGACCCCTTAAAAATTCCCCGGGGGTTCCTGACTACGTGCCGGCTTCACTCTGAGGCCTTTTGGCTAGAGCTCTGATGGATGAAGCATCTCCTGCCTCGCAGTCAGGTTCTGATAATCCCAACAAGAAACATACATCTTTTGATCTGACAGATTGAAGGAAAAGATTTTAAAATTTAAAAACATACCAGCATTGAAAGGTGAAGTTCATCAAAAGACCCACGACATTCCAATACATTTCAAACCCAAAACATCATTAGTACAACTACAACGATAAAAGATCCCTTAAACTGAAAGGAAAAAAAGACACTAGAAACATTGAACAAAGACCCAAAAAACACATCACTTATGAGAACTTCCTCTGTAACGCTTTCTTGCAACGCCCCGACAAAATCGTTGCAAGTGACCCAGGCATCCACATGCCTGGAAGGGCTTCAGAGCGCTTGGGTACGATGACTTCTTGTGACCCCACATTCCACACTGATAACACACAATAATCTCTCGCTTCAATGGGGTTGATAAAAGATCCTGAGGCCTCTTGATTCCACGAGCCGCTCCATCCACTTCCATTTTCTTACTCATCTTTTTTCCAGAATCATCTCCACTGCTCATAGGGATCGAGGGAGGGAGGACTACTCCGATCACTCCTCCCATCACTGATTCGACATGAAAAGCTTATCTTGCCACATTGACAAAAAAAGTTAAGTTGGACTCTGACACCTTCGACTGCAGATAAGGGCAGAGACCCGCCTCGAAGCGTCGAGCCTTCATGGGGTCATTTGTGGCATACTCTGAATCATAAGGTACTAGCTCCACAAAGCGCTGGAAATTTTCCAACACGGATATGTCACCCTGCTATAGGAAACACATCTTCATCCCCTTTCTCAACCTTTCTTCCTCAGAGAAATACTGGAAAACGAACAAATCCTTGAAGAACCCCCAAGTACTCTCTTGACGGGGCTTGTTCCGAGACACTAACTTCCACCACATCCACGGTGAACCTTCAAGCATGAAGGTCGCAAACTTGACCTTCAACGAATCGGGAAACTCAATGAGGCTAAAGTCCCTTTCAACCATCCACATCCACTCCTCTGCCACGGAAGGGTCTACTTGACCATAGAATAGAGGTGGATCGATCTTCTGAAACTGAAGCATAAAATCCTTAGGTTGTTCAGCCGCACTACGATCACCCATCGAAGCTTCAAAGGGATAACCACTGGACCAGGAAAAGTCAAAAACTCAATCAAGGCCAACTCAATGAGTGAATAAAAACCTCAAAATCAACCACTGCATGGGTAATAAGCTCAAAACACAAGGAAACAAGTTATCCTACCATTAAAACTATTCTCTTTGAAAACATGTTTAATTTAAAACAAGATTGGTGAGTTAAACCCTCGCCATTGGTATCCCTTAGAGTCTCACTCACATGCATGTATTTGTGCCACCTCGGGCATCCATCCACCATACCAAAGATCCATCCACATTTCAAACATACCACAATGCATGTGAGTACTCATCGGAACACCAAGGCCAAAACAAAGCATCTTTATTTTCCAAAGACAATCCATTCATACCACTTCGTTGAAAACAATCTACAAATTAAACATGTCATTTCAGACAACCATTTTTCTTCAAAACCAACTTTTCTGATTCAAACCACTTTCATAAATCAAGGGAAACCCAAAACAAATCAAATAGGGGACTAGTGTCAGTGGGTGACTTGACCATATGGTTGGCGGCCATATGCCAAACACGTCACTAACCCAGAGAGCCTTCTTGGACCATACCCCTAGCTTTGCATGGCTTGCCAGGCCGTGCAGGTTAGAATGACTAGTGGCCCAAACTCCCTTTGTCGTATCCCAATCGCAAAACGTTTCCACAAAAACCCAAACAAACAAATTAAACTGGACTTCCCCTGGAAATCTGAGGATCGGTACGGGCAAGAGTTTGCGACGCTATTCTCGCACCTACCCCTCAAGTCCCAACAATCCTACTCCATCTACCTTGACATCCCAAATAACAAAGGGTGCTTTGAAAAGTGAGGTCTGCTAAGAGCAAACCTCCTTTGATACCATTTTTTCACGAACCAACCCGGGTCAACCCTGAACCGGTCACCCGAGCTCGTCCGCGACATGGCCCGAGAGGCGTTCCCGATCCTCCCGGGCTGGCGAAAAGCACCAGGGCTTCAATAGAGGCTATGGGAATGATTTCGCCCAATATAAATAAATAAGACAGGGAAAATAATACAGAGCAGCTCAGAGAATATAAACCAAATAAAGTGACTAAAAAGGAACAAACATGAATCAAACTAACCAAACACGACGTCCGAACAAACTCCGTGCGACCTCGTGGGTCGCTCTGCGACTCAACGATCAAGCGTCTCCCTAGACGAGCACACTCAATCTATAGCCTGCACAAACACTAAAAACAGAAAAGAACTATAGGCATGAGTATTAAAACTCAGTAGGCTAGCCCGATATCTATTCCCAATGCACTACCCTTAAAATAAAAGAAGCATTATTTCATGTTTGAACTACAATTTATAAAAGTATGATTTTATAAATATTTTACTTAAAAACAAAGTACGAACCATTTCCCTTATCCATTTCCAAATTCGGGTTCATTTCATTAGTGTCAATGACATTTCAGGAAAGGGGAAATTGATGTTTAAATTTTCAAATTTGTACAAAGGGGATTAAACACTTTCATTTGAAAACAATTTTTTGAAACCTAATAAAAACAATTTATCACTTCCCAAGGAAAACAATACACCAGAATGCACAATGTAAAACATATAGCAAGGGCAATGTAGGTATACATGTGAGCAATAAAAGCTGAATAGACATGGGTGAGCCTAGGATATCGAGAATAAATCAGAAGACACCAATACGTGAGAAATCATCCTTATCGACATGTCACGATGAAATCAAAACGCACAATACGCTCAACCATCCACTCTCGGGCAGGTCGAGGGAAAATCCCAAAGTAATAAACCTAATATATCCACCTACTATGGGCCACTGGTCAGTACCATAACCTTCCTGTGTAGTAATCATTTTTATAATATTCTCTCAATATTCTAGATTCCCATGTCTCAGATGTTTGAAAAAGGGGTGAGCCAACTAACGCCAACCGGGCATCCAATCATATACATATATATATATCAAGCACAACAACCATCACCCCGAGGCACTCTATGGAACAACCTCATGCCTTTAAACTACTCACGTACCTGGGAGCCATTAAGCGCGGCCTCCCAAACAATCAATTGGGACCATGGCATGAGAGTTTTCCTAAGAGGGTTTTTATCAAAACATTTTCATCTCTTTCGATAAAGTGCCAAACGGGCATTTAATACATTTCACAACACTACTCAAAAAAAGGTACAACATCTTCATGAGACAAAACAAAGTTTAAAACCATTTAAAGAACCCCAAAAACACTACGTCACAGGCTGACAATATTTTGATAAACCAAACCAAAACAAAAAATTTTATTTTTTCCAAATAACCTTTAAGAGCCAACCAGAAAAATTCTCAAAAGAACCAAAGTACTTCTTCACGCTTCAAAAGAAATCATTTCTCATTAAACTAGAACTATGTTTTATATTCCGTAAATTATGTTTAAAATCCAAACAAGCATTCTTTCATTATTGGGTTTCCACCCGTCAAGAAGACATTTCATGTGTCGTGTATAAAATAAACGTATCTTTTTGACACTAAATCACCATTTAAAAATTAACTATCTTATATTAAAAATTAATTATCATATATTATCTCATATTTGTTAAAATTAATAAAATATTTATTTTGAGTAATTAGGGTGCGCAAATAACATGAAATAATATAACTTAAATTTTAAAAGCAGTGCAAAGGGAACCTACCTCAAGATCAAAGCGCGACGACAAAACAACTTTGGAACCAATGCGTGATGGCACAACGTGTGTTTGAAGCCACGTGATAAAGTCTAACACTCTACATAGTCAATACCAAGAACTCAGACACATACAAAAACTCACTAGATCATGCGAAACCAAGTGGCGAGAAGAAACACTCACCTCGGAACTGAAGCGCGAAAACAACGGAACCTCGGAAATAAGGCACGGTGGTGGCGCTCACTCGGAAACGCCATGCGCGGGTCCTAAAAGTCCTACGCCAACAAATAAAAACCCACTATCAATTAAAACCCATGATCCAACAAGAGTACGATGATGAAGACAGTAATAATAATAATAATAATAATAATAATAATAAGAATAATAATAACAATATAATAATAATAACAATAAGAATATTAATAAGAATAATAATAATAACAATAATAATGTGAATAATAATAATAATAATAATAACAACAACAAAATAATAATAATAACAATAATAAGAATAAAAGTAATAATAACAAAATAATGGTAATAATAATATCAACCATAATTAGAATAATAAAAATAATAATACTAATAATAAAAGTAAAAATAACAATAATAATTTTGATAATAACAATAATAATAATAAAAGTAAAATTAAAATTAAAAGAAAAAAATCGTTACAGGGGGAATAGAGCGGGTGCAAGGAAGGGGCGAAGGCATGGGAGGCCGAGCGGGCTGGCCGGGGCGCAGCGACGGACCGAGAAGGGCAGGAGGGAGAGGCTGGGGTGCGCCGGGTGCGTGATGGCTGAAGGCGGAAGGAGGGAAGGGGTGATGCGGCTATAGGAGGAGAGGGAGGAGCCGTAACACTGGTTGCTGTGCATAGGGAGAGGAGTCCGAGGCAGCGGACAGCGGCTGTAGGGTAGGGACGCGACGGGGCATGCGTCGGGTCCAAGCGGGGAGGCAAGGCAGAAAGGGAAGTCGGCTAGTCACATGCAGGGGAGCCAGGAGGAAAGACTGATGAGGAGGAAAAAAACAGCGTGGAGAAGGAAGAGCCGACGAGGAGAAAGAAAAACAGGGGGCGGCTGGGTCTTCGGTAGATAGAGGCTGGGTTGTACAGCGAACAGGGGGAGCGCGCCAGGAGCTACCTCGCTGCGGCAAAGAGAGGAGGAGGTAGCGAGTTGCGGGGCTCCTGCAGGTAGAGGAAGTAGGTTGGGAGGGTCGAGCCTGGACCAGATCGCATGGGAGTGGGGGTATGGCGGCGCGCTAGGAGGAGGAAGGATCGAGAATGGGGTTGCAGCAAACCCTACTAGAAAGGGGGTATATATATATAAGAATAAAATAAATAATTGAATAAATAAATAATGACAAAAAGGATAATAAGGACAATAATAATAATTATTATAATAATTATAATGTTGGTGATCAAAGCTTTAATAATAACATAAAAATGATAAAAATATTCATTTCGTCTTAACCAATAAAAATATTTATTAATAGAAATAAAAATATTAAAAGACAATCTAAATTGACATTTTCTAATTTATTTTAATTCCTCTAAGCCGAAAAGGCCACATAGTTGCATGGTAGAAGCCGCGCGGTGTCGCGCTCCACCCGCGCGTCTGATGATGTCGAACCCAATATGCGTACTTTTTATCAAAACTCAAAACTTTCTTCCGAGACTGAACATGAACCACAACAAAAATAATTTAAAGCCAATGAAATCATAAAATAAAATAAATGCCCAGTTCTGGTTGTGACACCTAAACTTGTATAAATTCTATTGGATGAGATGATTTCGACCCATCCCCACCTTATCATCGAAATAAATCAATTTGGAGCTATTTAAAACTGAACTTGACTTTATAATAAAATAATATTTTTAGTTATTCCAAAGGTGCCCTACTTCTCCCTTATAAAAGGGCACCTCCTCCCTCTCATCCTCACACCAGTTTGAGCCTTCAAGCTTAGACAAAACCTGCCAAATTCTCTTCTCCACTTCCCTAGCAACATCCTAGCAGTTCTGGTCTTCCTCAAAGACCAATTTTAGTGCCCTAAAAGGAGATCTCAAAGAGGCGCTTCAAAGAAGAGGTAATGTCCGTTACCGATTCTTTCAAATTTATTTATTCTTCCACTTATTCTTCTTAGGTTGTTTCATTATGAAGTAATAAAATCAATATCACTCATATACTGATATGTTAATATATGTATGAAACAACCCTATTTCTCCATCTATCCATCCTACGGAAAACGAAATCACCGCGCGTACGTATGTACAAAATACCGTCTCCACGCCCTGGTGTAATCTATTTTCCACCACCACCTTACTTGGATGGGTATAATGGTGTAAATAATATCTATATATGATTATTTTAAAGTGATATTGATTCTGAAATAGTATACATACACTCCAATACAATTCCATGATCATGAGAACGATATCATCGCTCGTGCGTACGTACGGACTACCGTCTCCACGACGCGATGAGATTCATTCTCCACGTTAACCATTCATGAATGATTATAAAGTATATTTAATAAGTAATCATGAAATATATGACATCATAATGATACTTGATTTATGTGTATATATATGTATGTTATCTACTTAATTGCATTCAACTCAATAAGGAAACGAAAACATCGTTCATGCGTACGTACAGTCTACTGTCTCCATGAACAATGTATTTCTTTCCATTTACTGATCTATTATATATATGTATATTATGAATATATATTATATATAAATCATGTTTTATATTCTAGAATTATGTAATAATGATCTAAGTAATCATATGAATAATTACAAGTCAAAACACGGACGACAAATGAAACGATTTTACCCAAAACGCTCTTTAACATAGAATTTACAAAAGAACGGGTAAAATAAAGTCATAAGTGAACCATATATGATATCATAGCAATGATTATGATTCTGGAATAAGTAAATAACATTATTTAAATCATTATACAGGAGGTTCGGACACTTACAAAGAAAATCGGACCAAAAGTAAGGGAAATATCACAATCTCATTTTTATCTGAGATTGTCTATACTTTAGTATTTACTGGGTGTATTTTATCATCAACATCCATGTTTCCTCAATATGTAATGTTATTTAAATCCACCTACAATTTTTTAAATTCAATTTTACCCTTCGGTGATTTTTTAGTAAATGATATGAAAGGAATCACTTGTCGTTTTTTCGTACGAGGTACTTTTTGACTTTTCCGACAAAAGTACAAAGAATGTTTTTTTAACTTATACCAAATGAATGGATTTTTAAACCATTATTTCCAAGAACCTTCCTTTAAAAGTTTTTTTGTTTATTTTTAATCAACTTCTTTTAGTATTAGAATTTTACGACATGTTAAGAAAGGAAAATTGTTTTTGAAGCAGAAAGTATATTTTCCTCAAGAATGGAGTTCAAATGTTTTATCAAAATTATTTTCTATCTATGATAATAAAGGGTTCTGCTTCTATCCCTATTATTAAATTGATTTGATTATGTTCTGACGGAATTATATTTATGAATTCCATTATCTTATATGAATTGTTTTATGATGTTATGATGTTTAAGATTCCCATTTTTATTACATGGGTTATGCAATGATGTATGATTTATGATTTTGTGGCACACAAAAGAATGGTATAATTATGAGATGGGTGGGACCTATATTTCCCTCCAATGAATTGGGTAAAGATTTTATATCTCATGAGATAGACATGGCTGGAACGGTAGGTTATACCGGTTCAGTGAAACATGACTGAAACGAGGAGTGATCTTGGTTCAGAAAGGGACTTTGTCCACTAAGACAGTCTTGGTAATGAGTGTTGACTAATAAGAAATGATTCTCTATGATTATGTGTGTATGCCACAAAGCTTCATGTTTTATGATATTATTATTGTGATTACATTTCACTACTATGATTTATCCCATGTTATGAAATTATGATCTCTTCTGCAGGTTAATATTTCCAAAAAATATGTTCTTATGAATATGAAGTGATTGATATTTCTTTTGTTTACCCTTACTAAGCATTTGAGCTCACCCTTTTATGTTTTCATTCCCCCATGATATAAATAAAGGATTTAGGTTTAAAAAAAAGAAGATCTTTATGGGAGATGTTGAAGATCTTTCACCACGATTAGAAGATTATATTCTTAGTTTCCAAAGACACTAAACTATTATGGTCCTTGTGTGTGTGTTTTTGTTATGTACAAAGTATTCCGCAAAAGTAATGTACTGTCTATGTACGTTAAGCTTCATGTCTCTACAGTTGGTATCAGAGGAAAGGTTTAGTCAACCTTTGGAAACTAGGATGCGAAAATGTTAGTGAGATCCCTAGAGATATTACTAAGGTATGTCTAGGGATTTCCCTAAGGATAAGTATACATATAGGATATAGTCCTAGAACTACGGTAACGATCTTAGAATTTAACCTAAGATGTTAGATATTGAGGGTACTCCCCCTTTACTAGGTTGTTTTCCTTAGTATGATTTTTTCCTCTCATACTATTTTTTTGGGTTTTAGACGATGGCTGGAACCCGAAGGAACCGTGTTGATCAATGCAATGGACAATGCAATGATTGTCCTCCTAAACAAACAAATGTTATGGGAGATGGAGGGAAAAATATTATTGCTATACTTACACAAGATATGAATCATTTTGGACTTCTAAATGAGCAGAGAAGGGAACAAAATTCTATTGAGTCCTTCATGAGGCAACGCCCACCTTTTTTCAGTGGGTCTTCTGATCCACTTGTTGCTGAACAATGGATCAGTACCACTGAAATGATATTTTCAGTTCTTCAATGTTTTGAACATGATAAAGTCATCTTAGCAGTATATAGTTTGGAATTTGAAGCTGATCAATGGTGGAATCTTATCAAGAATACGAGGCAAAGAGATGGAATTGAGTCCATGGAATGGGACGAGTTCAAGAACTTATTTTTCAATAAGTACTTCCCTCATATTCTTCGAACAAAGATAGAGAAGGAGTTTCTTGAACCAAATAAAAAGGATGATCAATCTGTTGGTATATACGAAGCGAATTTTACAAGGCTTGCAAGGTATGAATCTATATTTATCATCCAACCTGAAAGTAAAGTTGATCGATTCTTCAGTGTCTTAAAACCAAATCTTCGAAGGGAATTAGCTATAAGAGACTTCAGTAGCTATGAAGAAATTGTGCGTTGTGATATCAAGGTTGAAATCGAAGTTTGTGTTACTTATCCATATCATAGTTTTGATAAGAAATGAAAGATGGAGTTCAAGGAGAAATCTCAGAATAATGGTGAAAAGAAGATGAATGTTTCCTTATGCTCAAAGTGTGGAAAGAAGCATGGTGGACATTGTCTTAAAGGGACAAGTAAATGTTTCAAATGTGTAAAGGAAGGTCATCAGGCATTTGAATTCCACAATGATGGGAAGAAGATTCCTAATGATGCAGACAAAGGAAGGGATGCACAGAATAAACCTAATACACATCAATTCTTCAAGTGCAAGGAAATGGGGTATTATGCTAATAAATTCCCTAATCCAAGGGTTAGTGATGATCGACATGAGAAACCACTTAAGGAAAAGGACAAAGGGAAGTCACATGCGATCACCATTGGCGATGTTGAATATAACCATGATGTGGTGGAATGATTAAGTGTTTATGTAATGGGATTCCAGAATAATGTTGTATATAGTATCTTGGAATATTTGAATATTTATGTTTTCGTCTATTGTGGGTTTCAATAATTTTATGGCATCAGTAACCATGAAAAGTGATTGAAATATTTTTGGAAAGCAGATGATATGCACATAATGAAGGGATAAAGAGAATCTAATATGTTTGATAGTAATAATGTGCTCATGATTGATATAAGGTCCAAGTGATATCATGGTTTGAGTATATAGAATTTTGAGGATTTTGGTATGTGGAAAGTGTTAACTTTTAACTGCATTCATGTTTTCACTAAGGTTCAATGGGTATTCATTATTCAATAAAATACATGATTAAGGTATTTACATGTTTGTAATTTGACCAACAAGATATATCTTATGATATATGGGGGATAAATGATGGCATTCACGTGATTGTTATGTTACATTACAAGTAATAATTTTCTTTATACTATGAGCTTGGACCGAAGTATTTTAGATAATCCTAATGATTGGAATGGATTATGTCGGTCATAAGTTAGGATAGAACTTTTTTCGATATTATTGATGGGATGTTATGGTAATATAGCTTTAGAAAAAGGACAACATGCAGGACGGGCAACAACCCATCGCATCGGACAAGGCTGTGGGAATCGAACACACAACCGAAGTGTGACTTGCCTTTATCACCTACAACTGGCCTATAGGAAGTCCCTGGTTAGTAGAAACTAGTTTTATTTTATCACGTGGTATGATATATGAAGTATAAGTTCATTTTTGGAATCGTATACCATTAACTTCACTATAGATGGACTTGTGTATATTTGATAACTTTTGCTAACCTTTTGTTTGAAACAGATGGAATGACCCATCATTCTATCACATGATCTGTTAACACTTCACAAATAACAAATTCAAATTCATTTCATTAAGATATGAAGTGGAAATTGTTCAAAACACAATCAACAGTGATATTCTACCAAAATAAAGCAAGTATATCTTCTAATTCAAAATTTTCAACTTTAGGGAAATGATATTGAAAACCAAAAATGTTTTCCTAGTGCTCTTATATCCGATGAATCAAATGGTACCTTAGATCATCACAAATTTATGGCTTTGTGATTGATGGATTTTTCATAGCCATGTTCTCTACCACTCTCCATCAGAACATGACGGTTAGATTTCTCTTCCATATCCATATTTTCACATATGTTATCCTATGTGGAAGCCCAGTGATGAGTTAATTTGGGTAATAGTTACATTTCATACATTATATTTTAAAGCCATGTTTTGTTATTCCTTTTTACGATGTGGGTTTCTATTAAAGAAACTTTCGAGTAGTAAACCATTTATAACCCCGACGAATTTCGAGGGAGAAATTCATTTTAAGGGGGGTAGAATGTAACAACCCGAGATTTCATGAAAAATATTCTTTTTAATTTTATTGATGTCTTGTGTTGTACGCTACACCAAAAGGAGCTTGCAAAACATGCATCCTTGACTTGCCTTTCATTACACGCAATCGTGACCTTCCTTGACAGCGTGTGTAGTACGCAATAACGAGTTTCACTAAACAACAATATGCTATTAAAATATTATTAACACTAGTTGTTATAAATAGTAATAACCACTTTTTGAAATTGTGTAAATTTTATTTTTAAAAATGGACTTCATTTTTGGATTCGGAATATTGAAATTAGCTTAGGGTGAAATTTTGGTACTTTTCGGATAACTTTCATATTCTGATGAATAGTGAAAATTACTAAATTTTAATTAAAAACAAATTTTTTAATTGAAATAATTAATTGTGATAAATTATTAATTTGAGTGGTTTTAAAATATATTTAGAATATCTTTTTACAATTTAATACAATGTTGTTCAGTTGATGTAATTTCACTTTTAAACCAGACATAAACAAGTGTCAATCTTTTGATAGTTATTATCTCGTAAAACACGTTATTTGTTTTGACGACGGGAATTAATTTTTAAATTATTTAATGTAACTGGTATGTTTTGAATTTGGTAAAATAAACATCATTTTTTAATTCATAATATCAAATATAGCATAGGCCTAATTTTTGGTATTTTTTTGGAAACTTTCATTTTTTGATGAATAGTGAAACCACTAAGTGGTAGTTAAAAAATGAATTTTTTCATAAAACATAATTTTACCACTTCTTTGAGTGGAATTTAAAAAATCTGAGAGACATGGTTGATGTCAATAAGTAAAATGTGGTTCAATGAGATGAAAATAATTTTTGGTGAATAGTAACTTTTTACTTTTATTTACCACGGTTAAAAGTAGATAGGGTAATTGAGGGTAAAAATGATATTATTATTACCCTAACACATGTCCTAATTCTATTGGATAAGTGTTATTCGACCAAAAACAAACTTAGGAATAAAATATGACCATTTAGGCCCACGTGGATTAGACTAGGACATTTATTATTAATTTATTTAAAGAAGGGTTAAAATAGTTAAAATCAATGTTTAATAACTAAATCATTTTTAATATAGGATTATAAATAAGATAAATTCGACTATAAATATTCATTAAAAAGATAAAAATATTTCCTACATAATTATAGTTTATTTTTAATTTTTAGACTTTAAATAATTCAATTTATTTATGACCGAAAGATAATGCAGTAATTATCTTATTAATGAAATATTGACATAATTGATGTTATAAATACCCAAATAAATAAAATTTGAGAATTTTTATGAATTACACTAATTTTATAGGTTAATATGACATGTTAGTATTGATTTAATTAACTTTTTGTTAACTAATAATTCTGTTATGATTTTCACAAAAATCAATTACTAACTAGTGTCAAAATTGAAATAAAATAGTGTTTAAAACAAATAATATATTAGTAATTGTTATTCTTTTCCTAAAAATATAAGGTTCTGCCAAATGACATAGATAAGGTTATATATATTAATAATAAACAACTTGGGGTTCGTTTGACTGCTTATAGTAAGTTTATTAACTTTATAGTATAAGAACACAAGAAGACACAGTAAAAGTAAAATTATCTAACTTAATGTTAAATCTAAATTATTAGGTTAAAATAGGGACCTAAACTTGTCTAAATTCTATTGTATGAGAGGATTTCGACCCTTTCCCACCTTATCTTTGAAATAAATCAATTTGGTGCTATTTAAAACCGAACTTGACTTTATAATTAAATAATATTTTTTGTTATTCCAAAGGTGCCCCTCTCCTCCCTTATAAAAGGGCACCTCCTCCCTCTCTTCCTCACACCATTTTGAGCCTTCAAGCTCCGCCAAAACCTGCCAAATTCTTTTCTCCACTTCCCTAGAAACATCCTATAGGTTCTGGTCTTCCTCAAAGACCAATTTTAGTGCCCTAAAAGGAGATCTCAAAGATGCGCTTCAAAGAAGAGGTAATGTCTGTTACCGATTCTTTCAACTTTATTTCTTCTTCCACTTATTCATATTAGGTTGTTTAATTATGAAGTAATAACATCAGTATCACTCATATACGGATATGTTATTATAAGTATGAAACAACCACATTTCACCATCAATCCATCCTACGGAAAACGAAATCACCACGCATCCGTACGTACAGAATACCGTCTCCACGCCGTGGTGTAATCTATTTTCCACCACCACCTTACTTGGATGGGTATAATGGTGTAAATAATAACTATATATGATTATTGTAAAGTGATATTGATTCTGAAATAGTATACATACATTCCAATACAATTCCATGATCATGAGAACGATATCATCGCTCATGTGTACGTACGGACTACCGTCTCCACGACGCGATGAGATTCATTCTCCACGTTAACCATTCACGAATGATTATAAAGTATATATAATAAATAATCATGAAATATATGACATAATAATGATATTGGATTTATGTTTATATATATTTATGTCATCTACTTAATTCCATTCAACTCAATAAGGAAACGAAAACAGCATTCATGCGTACGTACGGTCTACCGTCTCCATGAACGGTGTATTTCTTTCCATTTACTGATCTATTATATATATGTATATTATGAATATATATTATATATTAATATTGTTTTATATTCTATAATTAAGTAATCATGATCTAAGTAATCATATGAATAATTAAAATTCAAAACACGGACGACAAATGAAACGATTTTACCCAAAACGCTCTTTAACATGGAATTTACAAAAGAACGGGTAAAATAAAGTCATACGTGAACCATATATGATATCATAATAATGAGTATGATTATTGAATAAGTCAATAATATTATTTATATCATTATACAAGAGTTTAGGACACTTACAAAGCAAATCAGACCTAAGGTAAGGGAAATATCACAATCTCATTTTTATCCGAGATTGTTTATACTTTAGTATTTACTAAGGTGTATTTTATCATCCACATCCATTTTTCCTCAATATGTAATATTATTTTCATACACCTACAATTTTTTAAATTCAATTTTACCATTTGGTGAGTATTTAGTAAAGGATATGAAAGGAATCTATTGGCGTTTTTTCGTATGAGGTACTTTTTGACTTTTCCGACAAAAGTACGAAGAATGTTTTTTTAACTTATACTGCATCAATGGATTTTTAAAACATTATTTCCAAGAATCTTCCTTTAAAATTTTTTAAGTTTATTTTTAATCAACTTCTTTTAGTTTTAGAATTGTACGACATGTTATGAAAGGAAAAGTGTTTTTGAAGCAGAAAGGATATTTTCCTTAAGAATGGAGTTCAACTGTTTTATCAAAATTATTTTCCATCTAAGATAATAAAGGGTTATGTTTCTATCCATATTATTAAATTGAATTTATTATATTCTGATGGAATTATATTTATGAATTCTTTTAACTTATATGAATTGTTTTATGATGTCATGATGTTTAAGATTACCATTTTTATTACATGGGTTATGCAATGATGTATGATTTATGATTTTGTGGAACACATAAGAATGGTATCATTATGAGATGGGTGGGACCTATATCTCCCTCAAATGCATTGGGTAAAGATTTTATATCTCATGGGATAGACATGGCTGGAACAGTAGGTTATACCGGTTCATTGAAACAGGACTGAAACGAGGACTGAACTCGGTTCAGAATGGGACTTTGTCCACTAAGATAGTCTTGGAAATGAGTCTTGAATAATAAGAAATGATTCTATATAATTATGTGTGTATGCCACAAAGTTTCATGTTTTATGTTATGATTATTGGGATTACATTTCCCTACTATGATTTATCCCATGTTATGAAATTATGATCTCTTCTGCAGGTTAAGATTTCCAAAAGATATGTTCTTATGAATATGACGTGATTGATATTTATTTTGATTACACTTACTGAGCCTTTGAGCTCACCGTTTTATGTTTTATTTTCCCCAGGATATAAAGAAAGGATTTAGGTTAAAAAAAGAAGATCTTTATGGGAGATTTTGAAGATCCTTGACCACGATTAGAAGATTATATTCCGAGTTTCCAAAGACACTAAACTACTATGGTCCTTGTGTGTGTGTTTTTGTTATGTACTAAGTATTCTGTAAACGTAATGTAATGTCTATGTATGTTAAGCTTCCGGCCTCTACATAATTCCATTGGGAAAATAGTTCTAACGAATAGAAGAAGAATAAATCAGAGGGTTCTAATTTATATATATTTATTATCACATACAATTTTTTATATATACTGCTTCGGTATATAGTGTAATATATATATATATATTAAAATATATATCATCCATGTAAATATAGAAATAGAAAAATAAATATACAATATAAAATGAGATGAATAAGGGTGATTTTGAGATCATTCAAGAGAACTGCACATCTTCTATATTTTAAGGTGGAATGAATCATGTAAAACAATTGTTTTTAATTTTGAATTACCAAAACATTTAAAAAAATATCTATTTTATATACAATGATACATTATATCATATTTTAAATATATGTCGTGCTATTTTTTATAAATTAATAATAGTTAATAATTCTAGAATACTTAATATCCAACCAATAATAATGATGAATAATACAAGGCTTAATAATTACTTGATGGATGAAAGATAATTATTTATTAAAAACATATATTAGTTAACTTTTTAACACCTACAAAATTATTATAGTCTCTATTTATCTATGATACTTGGTAAACTAACAAACTATATATCATGTCTTATGAAATAAAACCTTTAAAAATTAAGGTACTCTGCATATCTTTTAGGGTATGTTCAGTAATACCATATGAACAATTCTAAAGCTAAATATAAATTTATATACATTATCGTATTCTATTAATAAATTAAAAAAATTCCTAGTTAGGTAAATGAGTGCATTTTTTATACTATAGGACCCTCTGTTATAGATTTTTAATGATTATAATTTATAGGTAATCATTAATCACATACTTATATTGTAATGGTAATATAGAAAATAGAATTTATTTATATACATCATTATTATTTAATGAAGTAAATTACTTTCAATGAATAGTCTCATTTGTTTTAAAAATCAGCCACATTTCTTTGAATGCATTTTTTTAAAATAGTAGTGACCAACTATATTGTATAATTGATATCATATCAATTACCATTTTATAATAGTCTATTATTTCACAAACTCGTGTTTTTTGTTGAAAAGGGTAGTAAAAAATGATTTCTATCTAATAATGAATATCAAACAATATGTGCATCTCGGTTAGTTATTATATGTCCATTGTGAATTTTAATGTTTATTTATAACTCCTGGTGTTTGAATGAGTGAATCATATCTATTTTGAGATCATGGGATAAGGAATAAAATCTATCTGGGTATGGATCTAGATGAATATTATTTTTCATAAGAATAATATACTCCACTATTCTTAGTGTGAAGAGTTATTCTAGAGACATGTAGAGCATTGAAATTAAAAAATACATACATGGAATATGTTCACCATAATTTTTGATATATGTATTATTATTTTAGTAATAATAATTCTTACAAGAAATATGTAAATTCCAATAATATATGTGTGAATGGTTTTATGAATTTTGTAATAGGATTCCTTGTATTAAAATTTCATCTTTCATATTTGATATGTTTATAATACATGATAATACTAGTAAGTATTAAAAATAAATAGGTCATCATTGTTACAATCCACTACTAATAAATACATGATTCATTATTAAAATATTTAAACATTATGAATTAATAGACTATGATAAAACATATACACCAATAATCAAGTCAAAAATAAATTAATTTATCTTTTTCAAATAAAATATTATTATAATATAGTGATATTGATGGAAAATTACTTCTCCTTATGATGAAACCTTATGGAATATTTCTATGTTATTAGACCAAAATGATAACCTTTGGATTATGTATATATGGAATAATTTTACAGGATTAGTGAAATCAATTCATTACAATAAGATATGAATGTATTATAAATCCATTAATAGATAAAACATTTATAGTGATCATAAAATTGTCATTTAAATTAATGGACTGTCATATGTCTATAAGTGTTTAGTGAGAGAATTTTAGTTTCAATGATAGTTGTTTTGAAGACAAATATAAAACAAATGTAAGGTTTAACTAGTAGTTTAAGACTAAGGAATGACTTTCAATAATTGATTTAAATTAGAACAAAAGTTCTAGGAATAATGATCTATTGATGTGTGTGTGTGTGTTTTATAAATCTAGTCAACTGATATATATTCTCACTAAATCTGAAAAAATAAATATAAAAAAAATTTTGACATATAATCTTTCATGTAGAAATTTCTTGGGCATACAAATATATTATTTGGATAAAAGAAATACAATTTTAAGTACAAGGAAACTATATCTTATGTTATAATATGAACTAATGTTTTATTTTTCTAATGTATGAATCATTATATAGGAATATAAAACTAAATTCAATATAACTATTCCAAATTTATGTTATATCTATATTGCAGTACTTCACTAATTATAACTTTATGAGTTCACTTTGATTGAAGAACTAATATTACTCGTGATCAATGAAATTGGGCACTATCCTTTAATAAATTTATCTGATATAATTTTAAAATTAGGCTAAGGTAATATTTAATGAAACTATATTTTTTCTGGTGGATTCTATATCTATAATATTCAAGTATGTTGTGTATTCAGTTTTCAATTTATATCCATTTAGAAATGTCATTTTTTAGTTTTTTAGTATACCTATAGTTGGATTATTATAATTTTTATAAACATATCTATATATGGAATTAGTTATAATTTTAGTTTTTTTTATAATGATAAAGTGGAGTATAGTTATGAATATCAGTACAAGAGGTATTTTTTAAAGGAAGTTAAGTTAAAGTATATATATTAGTTATAGATACATGTGGAAAACAAATATTTTCCATCAAATTACATGGTCAGCCATGTAATAATATCCATAATTAGAAAACGAAAACACATCATATGATAAAGATCATTTTAAGAGTTATTTGAAGTATGATCAAGTGATAGTTGAACTCTATTGGATTCAGTTCCATAGAACCATCTAATTTTTATATTAAAATATGTTTTTATTCATTGATGTGAGTAATAAAAAAATCAAATCATGTATTCATAGTTCTTCTATATAACATTGATATTTTGTTATCCAATAGAATTAATCAAATTAAAATGGTCATATGTCTTTCCAAGCTATGATGAGAACCTTGAAATGAAAATATGACATTCTAAAAAATTTCCTTATAGATTGGATAACATTTTATAATAGTATATGTATTATTTTTAGTATCAAGTATTGTATACTCGTGATAGTATGTGAATTTATCTCTTTAATTTGACACATTGTAATCTACAAGATGGTATATTATAAGTACTTACCCACAATTAAAAATTATATATGTTTTGGATTTTTGAATATTCCATTCTATGATAACTTTTATTGATCCTTATATTGAAGATTATTATAAATGAAAATAACGAGTCATGTACTTAAAACTATTTTCATAAACTATGTTCAATATGTTCATGGTTATATTTTGATATTTTGGGTGAGTTATGAGTGACATATTACTAAAAAATTATTTGAGGAATTTTGTTTATTACATTTTAATGGATGTTTATTTCTTATCTCTTTGACTCGAATAGTTATTTAGAACTAAATTACATGGATATGGACTAACAATGGGTTCCTTTTCGATAGTCAATGAAAGACATGTCAAAAATATAGGTTGATAACACACATTTGAAACTAGATTAATGTGATATCATGAAAGATGAATTATATTACCCAATAAGTTTTCATATGTGGTTTTCAATATTACAACATTAACATATTCCTCTTATGTTCCCATATGTGTTGCAGGACACTAATATTGGACTATAAGGGAACTCACCTTATTCCACTATGGATGGAACATAGTGGCTAAAATTCATAGTGGTATTACTTATCTCTATTGAATTTTATATAAATTTGATTAATTAAATAAAATTTATCATACAAATTGTAGAATAATATTTATTTTAAATTTACTAATCACATTTACTCAATCACACTTTATATTTCAACTAAATGTTAAATGATTTTTTATTTCCTATGTAATTATTTATTGTGAAAATATAAATGACTTATTTGTATCTTATTTTATTAATATGGTAACAAATGATATTTTCTTATTAAGTAAATATTTATTTAAATACAAAAATATTAAAACAGATATTTATTCATAAGTCCATGAATACTATAAATTTTATTCATTTATTTATTGAACAATATTTATTATTCAATTTTGATAAATAAAGATGATGTGAGGGGAATCAATGGGGCATAGTAGGGATAATATATTAAATATCATTTAAATAAATATAAATAAGTTTATGCAAATAAAAATAAATTACTTGTGTAAATAAAATTCATTGATTTTGGATAGTAATTTTATTTTATTTTTTATTTTAGAATATATAAAATAATAATAATATTTACATATTTAATTAGAGATAGGATTTTATATTTATTGAGATAAAAATAATGGGATTAGTTGAAATTAAATTTTATCCATCCTATCTCTCTGAATACTCAATTATATCATTTCTTAGGGGATGATATTATTTTGAACAACACATCGCCATATCGAGAATCTCTCAATAGTTGAGATATTTATCTATAATAATCATTCAAAAGGAAATAAATCATCCATCATAAGATATCATCTCAATAATGAGAGAATAATATTCAATCCCTCAACTTTGAAGGATAGTGTGTTGGTAAAAGGAAGCAATGAATGCCTATCGTTACCACTACACTATCCACCGAAGTACCAATAGTGATTATTTTAGATCAAAGGATCTTATGTTGATCATTTTTTGGGATATTCTTCTTTCCATTCTCTTGAAGATATAATGGTTCCATCGAAAAAAGTTCACTATGATAAATTTCTTCATCAGGGAAATAATTCTCATTACTAAGCTAAGTATTATTTTAAATTAATCAAAATTTTCACTTGAAAGTATATTTTCACATGGTTTGGAATTTATTTTTCAATATCATTTGGAAAAATTCATTGTTCGTGACATTTATTTTTATATACATTAATTTTTATATACATTTTTTAGTATCCATTAAATCCAAAAAATTTGGATTTTCCCATCCCTAATAGGTGCTTATGTTATG
Source organism: Viscum album (assembly GCA_963277665.1). NCBI lineage: Eukaryota > Viridiplantae > Streptophyta > Magnoliopsida > Santalales > Viscaceae > Viscum > Viscum album. Next base: position 1,208,938,095 of record OY728162.1, read on the forward strand.
ACTGGAAACTTAAATTATATATTTCTTTAGTTTGATTATTGGTTCATATACCGATAAAATGTTCACTCATGTGACTCAAGTGTGACTTTTATACTAGATTGACACCCTTGATTCGAACTCAGAAATTTAACATAAAATTAAAATTGTATGATTAGTTGGAGTATTTCCTAGATATCCAAAATACCAATAAAATATCTTTTATATTGGGATTATTTTTTGTGGATGAATTTTTTTATGGTTTATTAATTTTAGATATTTATTGATTTAAATTATTAGTTTTTGTGCAATTTTTTATTTGTATATCAAATTATAAAAATTAAATAAATATTTGATATTTAATTTAGTTGAAATAATTAATCTTGTTAATAAATATCATGAAATAAAAAATAAATTATTTTTTAATGGTATTATTAGTATTTTATCATATTAAATTTATTCTTAATTTTTCAAAAACGTTTTACATGTAAAATGTTAAATTTGGAATGTGTGTGTAATTTTAAAAAAAAATTTACGTTAAATTAAATTATTTTAGTGAGTGTTTATGATGATGATAATAATTATGGGTCAAAATATTTAATTCTATTCTTTAAATAAATGACATAAGGAATCATAAATCATCCCCCTCTCTATTACCTCCCTATTCTCCCTCATTCACTAAATAAAATCAAGCTACCAATTATTTTTCCTTAGAATTTTTCATTCAACATCATCTTAATATAATGATGAATTTAAAAAAATCATCACAGTCTAATTATATTATATAAACGAATTATTTTCAATATAAATTTCTTAAATGGAGTATTATTTCTCTTATTAGTTGCATTTAACTGGGGTGATTCTATATCCCTTCAAACTAAGTGACTCTAAATCTTAATTTTATATTCTAATAGATTGATTCATACTTTTTTATTTTTAGTAACTAAATAATATATAATATTTACAAAATAATAATATTGAGTGATTGACCATGAGTTGGTTTTCCAATCCATGACCCTAAATGTTTTTTAATTACAAATGAAGTTACAAATAGAGATAATGGGGTGAAATGAGTATAAAAAAGATTGAATTATAAAGATACCATTTTTAAATGACATAGTAAGAATGTATAATGATATTCATATGAAAATAAATAGGCATTTAGAATGAAATTTAGATAATGATAATCTATATGGATATCCTTCTACTTTAAAAACATCAATATAACTGCTTAAAAATCAATCTATGTTATGACCATTATCCAATTATTGATCTTCTCTATCAGTTTCACATTTTATCCTTCCAATTCATCAGCCTATCTCTTTGAAATATTCTTGGTCAACTAAATTATAACTTCATTAATACCTTAATACTTTGAAATCATTTTTTTATTAGTTTCACTACATTTCCAATCTCGTTGGTTGGTTTAATGTATTAAAATTAATGATAGATACATGTCTTCTACAACTTGGTTATTTAATTTATAATTGAAATTAATGGTTTTAGGAGTTTTAACCACACATAAACCTTCAATGTTGACATAATAAATCATGACCTATGAAAAATTTTTAATTAATTATAGTACAATCATAGAAGGTTTATTTTTTAAAGAAATTATACATAGATTATCATTCTTCCTTTCAATAAACATCATAAAAATATAAAATATGGATAGAATGACTTCACAATAATACAATTATAATCATGCAACATTGGAATTCCAACCATCCAAGATAAGTCTAATAATTCAATGAATTATTTATGAAAAATATCCCTCATTTAAAGAAAAAATTTCATTCATAATACCATGTTTTTATAATATCGTATAACACCATGAAATAATCAATATTCACCCATTCCACAAGTCATAATCGAAAAAATCATTGGTTAATGTAGAGTAATACTCCTTGAATGAAAAAAAGTCTAATATTAGTGATATATATCATAAATGATTAGAAGTTGCAACACTACACCCATATATTCTTTTAGAACACACAATTTAGATTATTATCAAATTTTGATTCCGTTTTTTTAATATATGCACCTAAATATATAGGTAATCATCCATAGATATATCTTAATTTTAACATGTGGTTATGTACATCACATTAATTTCATTAACCTAGGAGTATATTTCTTCTATGATACATTCATTAGTAATATTGTTTCATTCCTTATCTTTAGGAAAAAATCAATACAAAAATCCATTATAAGATTTATATAATCTCATTTCACCATTAGTTGAAGAGGGACAATAATAAACTTGTTGAGGAGAAATATATTTTGATGAAAACAATAGAGGATTGACTGGTTATTTTTCTATTTAATATAGAGTAATCCTTGTGCTTCTATGTCGTTCAATTGTATGGAATGATAAAAAAATTGTATTTACAATTTATTTTGTTATTTTAATCATGTCTGTTTAAAAAATCATGCTCAATTTGACATGGATATTCAACTTGGCCATGAATAGAATCATCTAAATCAATATAACACTCTGGTACATACTCTATAGTAGAGAGTTCATCCTCAGATTCATTTAGTTCAATAGGTTTTAACAACAATTTAAAATTTGTTTGAGAATTTATTTAACACTCATGTAGCTATACAAGTTACCAAACTCTAGTGATTTATATCTTAATGGTCTATCATTTTCCATAACCATGATCTACTGAAGGAAGATCCTATGTAAATCATTATTTATAACATGAAAAAAATAACAACTTATCTCTGGTCAAACATCTAATATAGTATTCCCTATATATTAAATTAATTAAGAAAAATTTAGAGTCATGGAGTCCAAAATGGATGATAAATCCTCATAAATTTATCATGCATTCTAATGATATTTATTGAAGGATAATGGGTTTAAAACATACCAACAAGTGACTATCTAAGATCTGAAGCCAGAAATCCATATTACTATATTCAAAAATAAAAATATGGAATTAATAATATTATAAAAAATATTAATATAAATTTTAAAACATATATAATCTTTATAATGAAAAAAATATCACCTGAAAACTATGAGTTTAGTTAGGCTTCATGTTAGGATCCCCGATTAGACCACCTAGCGGTGGAACTACTTTAGCACTCATGAGTCCTCACTTCCAATATTAAAATATTATATTATTATCAATAGTAGAATGAATGTAATTATATAAATTCAGTATGATTATGATATATTGATATGATTTGAAATATAAAAAATTATGTTGATTTTTTATAAAAACAATAACAGATGTTTTCTAATTAATTAAAGAAAATAAAATCCTGATGTAAATGAAATTTTAAAATATTAGTTTTTATTCAATTAAATATATTAATGACTTATTATTGAAGGTATATATTTATTAGTTATTATTGAACATTTATTTTATTATTTGAAAACAAATATGTCGAATGATTAGTAATAAATATTGATTTAAGAAAATAAGCTAATTATACTAATGAATATTTAAATAATTACATTATTGTTTGGATTTAATCTGTATTCTTCTTTTATATCATGGAATTTTAGTTTTTGATATTTATATAATAATAAAATTTATTTATTAAGTTTCAAACAAATGCTTATATGAATTAATTTCATAATATTATTTAATAACATATATGATGGATCTAGAGATATATGGAAGTTATAATGTTTTTTAAATAATCCAATCAACTATTAATATAATGGTTAAACTAAGAGATTATTTTTTAAATGTGATTTGAATATGGTTTCATAAATATATATATTTAAATTTATTATTTTAGGGAAATAATGATAACATAATATGATAATGGTTGGTTGCATTGATGTAAAAGAAACACTGATTTTTTTATGAATTGTCATAAATTAATTTATTTTTTTCCCCAAGATTCCAATATTTTATATTGATTTTTTATTATAAATTTTTTTATATTATTTTATGTTATTTTATATGGGTGTGGGAACTCCACCCATTGTTCATTATAATCACTAAATACTGTTGGTTTAATTAGGGGTAAGAAATTTTCAACTTAGTGATCATACTAAGAAGATGTTATTTTTATTATTACATCCTAGTTGGTTTGGATTTCATATGTTGAAAATTTTTAAGGGATATAGATGTGATGTGATTATAATAAAATTTGGCCATTTGTAATAGGAGTGTGGGTATTAACATATATACATACACACTCAGTGGTGTGTATTATTTTATAATACGTTATATATTTATGTATAGTGATAAATTATATGATCTTTTTGGTAGAATTATTAAAGGGGGATAGATTACTTATTTAAAATCATAATTATTAACAATTTCAATATTATTTTTAAATGAAATATTTCCTTATAGATTTAATTTAAAAATTAATTTTATACTTCAATGGAATTTAATGCAATTAAAACACATGATTATTATAATTTTTTATGCTAGAAGAGAGGTTTTTATTCACTTGTGGGATTAATCATTCAATTTAGATGATTAAGTATTAAATATAAGTTTATTTAACATGGTTTTATGTTTGAAATGATATTTTTCTATTTAACTAATTCTGGATGTGGTGAAACCTATAGTTTAAAGCAAGATATGACAATAGGTACCCTGTGGGGGTATCAAGTACACATAAAGATTATTAGTGTTCCTAGTAGCTAGGAGGAACCACTGATGACCCAATGGACTCAATCCATGTTATAAGAAAACTAACATAGTATTTTTATAAGACATGGGTGTTATATTCTTTCCCCTTCCCATTATTTTATTTCTATATTTATTCCCTTATAAGCATTCCTATTTCAACCATTTATAAGATTCCCCATATCCTCCCATTTATTTTTCCTTCTCCTCCCAATTTAATGTGGATCAAGGGGGTTTAAGGGGAGTTTCTCTATCAGTTTAATATAGGGTTTCAACCACTATTGTATTTGTCTTACCTTCTCCACTAATCTTTGCTAATTTCATTTTCATTTTTTGGGGATTATAATATGGACTCAACTAGTGTATAGTGTAATTCATCAAAATCATTGGTGCCTCTTTAATTCATGGTATGAGATAATTAAATATGGTTGTGAAGATGAATTTTATCTATAATTTCAGAGAATGTGTTTGGGGAATGGTTTATTCTTGGGAATTTATTTTTTAGGGTGTAATTATAATAAATTAAATTATAACTAGTTATGTATTTTAGTTATTGTATTATAGGGTTTATTTTATGATTTAATAGGAAGGGATTTTTTGGGATTTATTATTTATACTTTATGGAAATTGATTAATTAGGCCTATTTGGTAATGAAAATTAATTTATTTATTTTAGGGGATTCTTGATGACTATCAGTATATGGAAATATCTCTAATAATTATGTTAAGTGGCCTTATCCCATTGAGTGATTTCTCAGGCTATGCTTTAAAAGTACCAAGCACATTTTTTAAATAAATAATAATTCATAAACATTTATTTTATGAATTATGAATCATTAGGTTTTCAAATCTTTTATAATTTAACTAATTCAGAGTTTTAGTTGAAATTTAAAAAAATAACACATGTAATAGTTTTCATTTTATAATTTCATCTATTAAAACATCAATCTATAATTTGGTCAAAAAAATATGAGACTATATTGTGTAACAATTAATAACATCAATATAATATATTTTTATGTCTCTTTTATAACGAAAAGTATATCAAATATCCCTTCTGCTTTCGAAGTTCAATATTTAAAAAATAAATGTGTTTGAAATTGGTTATAAAATTGGTTGCATCTCTCTAATTATAAATGTAATTATTATAAATGTTACAAAGTTCCATGTAATTCAGAAGTATAGAAAAATGGATATTGTAGTATTTTATGTTCAGGTTATGTATTATAACATTATTTTCATTATGTATCACTATTTTATTTTTTTGTTCTATGGGTTAATAAATCATTCGTTCTTTTGTTAAGAAAACCGAATACTTATAGTATATTTGAAAAAAAAACTAAAACTACGGTTTGATGGATTTTATTTGTCTTAGTTAAACATTAACTATTAATATTATCGTCATGTCTGCATAATAAAATCACTTCCTCCCACCTAAAATTAAATAAATTTTATGTTAATGATCCAAATGTTTCCTCTGATATGATATTGTTATAGTGATAGGATAACGGCTAGGATGGTCATGTGGGAAGAAATGATTCATGTTTTTAAATTATTTAGTTCTAAAATCTAATAAATATCATAAATTCACTAGAAAAATTTATAAAGGGGTGAATATGGAATTTATTTATTGAAAAGGATACTTGTTGGTAAAATTGTTTCTTTTATAAACGTATTCTCTTTGGAATAATAAATTTATCCTTCAGAAAATCTATCAAATATTTCTCTCTCAGCATTATTTTAAATATTCATTCAAAAGTAAATTTTTTCTCTCAAAATATTATGGTCCTAAAACATAACACAGTGTTTTAAACACTTTAATTTAATTATTTCAGAACTATATGTTCATGAAAGTGATTGTATGAAAAAACATATTTGGTTTAAATTATCCAAATGAATTAAATTATTTGTGTAATTTTATTTCGTCCCAATATGTTTTTCAAGTATTTTTATCCTATAAAACAAACCCATTACTTTTAAAATTATAATTTCATATGTATTAATTATTATTTTTCTAATAAAATGGTTTTTATGAGATTTTTTAAGATAAATTATTTTTATAATAAAACTAATTATAATCCTTAATAATTAAATTATATAATGGTTGGTTATATATCCATCATGAAATACTTGGTAGTAAAATAGTTTTTGATCCAAACCTAAACTACTATATTGTAATTATATGGATATGTCCAATTGATTCTTGGATGTTCTTTATGTATATTTTTTTTATAAATTTATAATATTATCCCATGAGTAAAACATTATTTGGATGGTTCATATCATGTTTTAAATAATGTTCATTCCCAATATTGTGACTCATTGGGGATAAAATTACTAATCTTAAATTCTACAGAAGATTTGTTTTTTCAATAAATTAACTTACATGTTTTTTATGGATACATGTAGTATTGAAACACAATAATATTTACTATTGAGCATGTCTAATTCCATAATGTATATAATAATAAAAATTTTATATATTAATTTTATATATTTATTGAATTTGAATTCATTTTATGATATTGATGCATAAATGATATGGGTGTCACTACACACTCACTCTTTTATAAATCTTCCCATTTCAATAATATAGATTTTTATTACTTAGAAATTTTTGTACACATTCCTCTTTCAAGAATATGGGTCAATTGTAAATTAAATATTATATAAAAATTAATTTACAATTGAAGGAATAGTTGTAACATGACATTAGTACATTTTGTTTTCCTCAAGTTATGAGCTTATTTTCCATGTAGGTATATGGGTATGGATTGTTTTTTATATGGAATTTGTTTTTATAGTCTATATGTATCTATAAGTTGTTAATATCCCTTTTATCCAATTTTTTATTATTTTTTTCTATATTATTATTCTATATGTATGTGAGCATGTATAAATATCCATGCATACTCTTGTTTACTCACTATTAATGTAAAACACAATAGGTGGTAGCCCAAAAAGTACATATGAACAATTTCAATATGCTATCCTTGGTGTACAGGCAGTTTCATTTAATTAATTTATAGAATGAAAAAGTACATTCATTATAAACAATTTATTGATTATTATTCAAACATATCATAGAATTGGCATATAATCTAAGATGATGTTGGTCTGTGTGACATGTCTATTGGAGTATTTATTTGATACAAATATTACAACCTTTCCATTCCTATTTATATGTCTTTATTGAGCTATATAGACAAATATAGAAACTTTTTATACTTGGAAGAACCTTATCGAGTTATTAATAAATTCATATAAAGTTTTTATTATTTATTTTATATCATTATCTTTCTATATAGGATATAATTTTCTGTTGGGAACATCAAAACAATGGATGAGACGTGTTGATTTTTTTTGGGAATGACACCTGGATTATTTTATTAACCAATACATGTAATTCATTACCAAATGGTATACTGAGACCCATAGTTCAATCCACCATCCCTTGGGTGTCATGTAATACTCTAGCTATAGTGGAATAATGGATTCGGAACAATTTGGTTTTCTAGTTCAATGTTACTATAAGTGGTGATAGAGTAGGGTTGGTTTATTAACATTTGTATTTTTCCAATATTAGATCCTATATATTAAATATTTGATAATTAACCTACAAATAACCCCAATTAACATCAGTAATGTGTACGAACAACTATCTACGGGGTATCTAGGTTTGGAGTAGGCACTATTGGTTTTAGTGAGGATTATATTTTAATATATCAAGTAAGAAATCATAAAACATGATAAGTGTTATAAGGAATAGTTATGAGTAAAATATTTCATGGGTTCTCAAAATACATGGTCTACTATAAAATTAAAATACGTGAATCTGATTCATAAAATATTTATTCCATTTGAATGGACAAAATTAATTATATTACACAAAATAATGTAATCATTTTTTTCAGTACCTTAATAGGTTATTTTTAATTAATTAAATTTACTCAAATATGTTCCCATTTTAATATTGAAAATATTTTTTAATAGTTAATTTATAAGGTTTGACTTATATTTAACATGTGTATGATATTTGAAGTCTACATTTATTTTATTAATAAATTTGTTACTCAGTTTCAAATTTTTGATGTCTTGTCAAAAAAATTAGAAATGAATATCTATATAATGTAATGTTTTATATGTATAGTGTTTTATCTGAAGAACATTATATGTTTTTCAATCATATATATCCCCTATGTATTACATGCAGTATAAAATATTTTATTCTCTACAAAATTTATAAAGGCTGCGTGAAATTATATATATATATATTATAAATTAGCATATGTTTTTAAAATTAATGTGTTTTAAAATATTGAATATTTTTGGAAATAAAATCGTTGCATGTTTTTTAAGACAAATTCCTATATCAATTGGTTTTATTAAAAATTTAGTGTCTCAAAAGTGATAATTAAGTGTAAATTTTGGAATGAAATAGATTTTGGTGTATTTTTTTTAAAAAATTATCTTTTAAAGACTATGATAATTTGAAAGATTAATTATAATTCTTTCCTCTAACTATATTTTTATAATGATTTTCTTCAGCAAAATATGGCATTTTATATAATAATGGGTTGATATATGACTTTAGATATTTATAGTAGTTTTCTACAAAATTTTGATAAGTTAATGTTTTTCATGTAGATAATAATTTCATGGTATGATTGGTGTATATTTTTTGGACCAATAGGGGTTATATACCCTGAGAGGGGGTGAATTAGGGTGTGGATATTCTTTTTAAAATTTCTTCCTGCCCCACTAGATCATGACCTCTTTATTACAACGGTCACTTTATTTACACTTTTGTATTTATTATGATCACTTATTTTCTTCTTTACCTGATTATGAAACTTTAAATACAATACATGGAAGTAAGCAGGAAGACATAGAGATTTTTACTTGGTTCACCCTCACAGGGATACGTCCAAGGAGAATACGCCGACAAGTTGTCGGTCGTACCAAATTACACTATTCATCATTAGATGTGGATACAATGGTTTGGGAACCGTCACTCCATCCTAGGCTCACTGCCTTTACATGGTTTAGGGTCAACTCACTGCTTTCCCAAGGGTCACTCCCTATTTCTCTCTCTCTGGCACACTACCGGTGGAGATGATCACCTTCTTTCTCTTCCTTTGCTCACTACTCTGGAAGTAATCCACGCACAATTTTATAGACCTGTTGGTCTCTTCATTTTTACGAAGGAATTCATCTTTCTCTATATGTAGATGCTTTGTTGAAGTCCAACTTTCACATGTAGATGAATATCTCTTTGAACTGAAGGAATTGGGAAAACTTCCAGCTTTCATGCAGCCTAAAAACACTGCTACAAAATCAACCTTACTTGGCGCTGAAGTATCGGCGCGCAAGTCACAACTGGTGCACAATTCCTCCTCAACCACTTGCGCGACACAAGTTACTGCAACTCCAAAAATGCGCGACTCACTTCCATTTATTCCCAAACCAATATGGGCGCGCAACTAACAACAATCACCCATCTTGAAATCTGGCATATAAGTCCCACTTGTGCAACACACCACCAATTGCCCAACCACCACACCTGCGCGACGGGAGATCTGAATCTTCTAAGTGTTGAACTCCATTCAGAAATGAGGAGGGGTGGTCCAGTATTTATAGGCATTTTGAACACCCTACAAGACACCGAGCAAGTCTACCCTCAGCGCGCAAGTCTCGGCGCGCAGGTCTCTTCCCCTGCAAGTCACTTTCACAAACCACTTCCAAATTTGCGCAAACCACTATCCTTTTCCATATTTTGATGTTTTAATATTGAAAAATAATAGGCGCACAAGTTCTCAAGCATCCAAGGCATCGACGCGCAAGTCACTTGCACGACCAACCCAATACTTGCGCGACCCTCATTCCATTTCCATACTTTGATTCTTTGATTTTGAAAAACATATGGCGTGAATGTTTCCTCTCCTTCAAGTACACGGCATGCAAGTCTTTATTCCAAAAAACCACTTCTCTTCATTTGTTGATTTTCAGGCCCAAAAAATTGGCAAAAAATGGAAAACGGTGCCACCTTGTATCTGTTCTTTTTGTACCTCCTTCAGATCATTCATTCCTTTGTCGACATTATTGAATCAAACATGGATAGTTTAGCATATCTCTTGAACTCAACATTCCAGCATGAAATCCATTTTGTCAAGAAATTTGTATGTCATGGTTTTCTTTGTCAACAATCACAGCACCGTGGTCCACTTTGTCAACAAACACAATTACCTAAAAAATGCTTCAATAATACCTTGAGGGATTTTTTCACAACATAGATATACATTTTTGAATTTATATAGTGTAGAACACCTTATTTTTTGTTCTTTTAGGATATATTTGGATAAACATCAGAATGTTATTATATATTTTCGGATTAATATCATGAGTTAAAAATTGATTAGTATAGGTTTTAAAAGATACACTATATGAATGCGTTGAGTGATTTTCGATATGTATTAAAGAGTTTTCTATTTGTATGACTACTATGAATTAACGAAATTATATTATTGTGTGATTTATGTTTAATTTGGTTGTCTCTCAACATGGTTGTAATGTATGATTTCAAAAATGTATTTGAATAACGGATAAGAATTAGAGATTTAGTAACTAATTAATCTTGTATAAATTTAAACTAAAAGATATTTTGGATGAGAAGTAATATGGTGTTGGAAGTTATAATGACCCATGTCCTATGTAGATAAAATTTAGAGGAAATTTCTATTTTCAAGGGAATTCGAAATAATGAAAATATGGAATTTTGAGTTTTTTTTCTAAAAGAGAGTGATTTTGTAATGTTTATATATTTTTATTGTTCTTAATATGTGGTATTATATATTTTGGAGAACTACCGTTGATACGAGGTGCCTCATAAGAGGTATTAGTCACCCATTGGAAATAGTTGTGGGTTTATAGGCCAAAAGAATACACCACGTACCTTATAGACAAATACCATAAACCTGGTAGGATGATCCAATTTTTTAGAATGATTTATAAAGTTTTTTATTTATCATTATCATATTTTTATTTCATCTTATTTTCAAATTAAACTATTCTAATTTGAGTTATTTGAGAGCTCATCTATGGCCTCTTATGTATTTCTCCTTCTCTTTCTTCATTCCCATAGATTATGGGTATTTTAAGGGGGGTTTCATGAATGATACTAGATAGGATTTCTCCCTTTCTTCTCTTCATCATCTCTATCTCTACACCTCCTATAATTTTATTTTATTTTGATAAGTCTTCTATGATGAATTCCAAAAGAGTATGGAATAATTCAATCAAATCAGTGGGGATTATTACAATCTAGTTTTGAGTTTTTCTTGGATTGTTATTTAAAAATTAGTCATCACTATATTAAAAGATGTAATTTTTTCATGTTATTTATTATATGAATTTTCAAATTTTAGGATGGAATTAGAGGATGTTAATGTCAAACTATTTGGGACCTTAATCTATTATTTTTGTGGTTATTTTAGGATTTATTCATATGAATAATTAATATATGGTATTGTTCATGGTATATGGGGTTTGTGTAATAGAATATATTTCATTATATCAATATTAATAACTATTATTAATGGGTTATTGGTGATTATAAGGACTTGGAAAATCTAACCAATAATTATATTTGGTGGTCTCAACCATTTATTTGAATTCCTATGTTATGTTTGAAACATGTATATTTCTTATTTTTTTGAGATTATTAAAAATGTTTGAACATGTATTTTATGATTTATGATAGGATTATTTATTTAAAATATTTATATATATATATACATATATTTGGGTTTAAAAATGATTTTCATAAAAACATATGTAAAATATTTTATTTTATAATTCCTTTATTTCAAAAATTGATTTATAACATAGTATTGTGTTAGTTTTTGGTATAATATTCCCAAACTATAAATGAATTTTTTATAATATGTGTTTTATTTTTTAATTATTTTTAATGATAATGATGTATTAATTATTAACTAAAATTAAAATTTTATGTTAACATAATTTTTTAACTTGATTTGGTAATTTTTTATGTTCTTCTATTTATAAAATATCAGGGTTCTAAAGGATGTAACGATTCAAATATTTTAGGAGCATCCATAAAGGTTAGTTATTTTTATAATTTTTTAGTTATTTACCTTAAATTTACATTCCAAATGTATCGTAAATGTCTTTTTATTCTAGATTTGTTTATAAACATTTATACATACTTATGTTAATAATTCGATAGACTTATACTATATAAATGATATATATATTGGAAACTAAAGTTGTATTGTTTTGATTTATCTTAATAAAACATTAACTTTTGATCTTATTATAATGTTTTCCAATGTAAATCACTCCACTCCACCCTAACCTGAATCAATTTTTTTAATGATCTAATTCTAACCTTTGTTAATATATTATTGGTTATTTTATAATTGTTTTGTTTTTCAATTTGGAAAAAAAATTTGATTCCTTAAATTTTTTAATTTTAATATTTATCCAAATGTTTAAGAACAATCTCAATTTTTCTCTTATAAATGGTTTATTATACACTATTTTCATATAAATTATTCAATTTTAAAAAATGCTTCTCTTTTAAATTTTTTCATTCTAGGGTAATCAATTTTCCATTTAAAGTCTTTGTCAAATTTATTCATCCTCTATATATCAAACATACTATCAAAAGTAAAAAATTTAGTTCTCAAACATGTTTGGTCGATAAACATAGAATATTATTTTAAAAAATATAATTTAATATCATTAAAAATATATAGTCAGGGAATTTTTTTATGAAAAAATACATTTAGGTACGAAAATATTTAAAATAAAACACTAAATTGGGTAATTTTATTCTTTCTCTAATGTTTTTTATACTTATATCTTATAAAAGTTATAATTTACTTTTAAAATTATAATTTTATTAGTTTTAAATATTTTTCCAGTAATATATTTCTAAGTGTGAGAGTAAATTTCTAAAATTTCCTTATGTTATATAAATACAAAATGAATTTTTTTTTGTAAGAGGTTATGTATAAATTTTATGTTTAAAAAAACATTAAAATATAAAAATGGTGGAAAAACATCCACCAATACTATATTGGTAATAAAAATATATTCAATCCTAACCTAAACATCATAATGATCATATTATATTAATGTGTTCCTTTGATATTCGGATATACCATGACTATATTTTTTCAACGTTTCTATTAGTGAGATATTGTTAATTTATTTTATATCATGTTCATAACATGTCTATACTAGTTTTTTATTCGAATATGTGTGAATAATTAAAGATAAAACTATATTTTTTATTTATTACTATGTTTTTTTATCCATTGATTATTTTTCCAATTGTTTACTGTATAAATATAGAATGGAAACTCGCAGTGCTTATATACTTCATTAATTTTTTATATGAGATCATTTATTATTATGTTCTTTAGAGATTCTTAGATTCTATTGAATAATTCATATATAATAATTTGATGTAGATCATGTGTAAAATATTAAAAATAATTATTATAGATTGATTGAGAATTTATATTGGTCTATGTTGTTTAAGGTCGAATGGGATTAGTTTTATTATCCCAAGATTCGTTTTTACACCCCCTCCCCCTTCATTGGGATGGTTCAGTAGTGCCTTGACTCTTGTAAACACCACCCCCTTCAATCTGGATGGTTCAGTGGTACCCAAATAGTTTACAATCCTTTCACATTAAACAATGTGGGTCAGTATGACACGGAATATTTTACATTTAGTTTCTATCTGATTCCATGTTTTTATAGTTTCATATTACAAATTATGAATCATCTTGATATAGGGAGTCATATGTTATAGTTGATGAGAATATTTTTGTTTATATTTTATCATTACTATATGATCGCGTTGTCGAGCGCGTCAAATTAGTTGTTTAATTTTGACTAGAATTTATGAAGTATAGCAGAAACCCTAGGTCATCTCTCGACGTATCCTTAGATCATTAATTTAAACATTGGGTTTTTATTATGAAAGTATAAATTCAATGAGGTTTTTTAAAATGTCGGGGTTTTATGATTAATGATGAAAATAGAAAATGAAAGCGATAAAACAATGTAGAGATTAACAGAATTAATTAAGCGTGATCAACCTGGGGTAATCACATGATGTTTATCCGTCATTACTTCATGATATAGGGTTATGATCATTTAATCCATGGTTTGTAATACCTTGAACCATAATGTTTCTGATTTTATACTAGGATACCTCCTGGGGTTCAGTTGAAAACACACAATGATTCACCAGACACCGCCGATGATTGGGTGAATCGTGTTTGACTTCATAACCGAAACTCACCAAGGAAACACATGAAAAACTTGATGAGCTGTCCAGGTTTGTATGTTATTTCTTTGTGATACAATGACATAAATTTACATGGCCTTGATAGTTCTTATGTGAGTTCAATTGACCAATATGAACCACACAAACACCGCAATTTAAAGGGGGAAAAATTGGTGAATGCTGTGTGAAACATCACATTAATGGGTACCCCCAAACATGATCATATGAGTTGATCATGACATACCAGTACATAACTCAATAAAATAAAAATAGGGGATGATTAAAAACAACACAACAACCTGAAATTCAAAATATCATTCAAATATTACAAACATGAATCTTGGGATTTACATTACATTCCTCTCCGGGTGATCATAAGGGGATTAGAAACCCATGGGAGAGGAATAAGAAGAAGATGTTCAAGTAGCACTTACCATAGCCTCTAAAACTTCTAGTCATGTTTAGAAGACTCCTTGGGGACTCCAAAATTTCATCACCTTGCCTCCTGGCCGAACTTCCAAATCGGGTGCCCAAGGTGTCTTTTTATAGCCAAAATGAGAAGTGGTTTTGGGCACCCAGATTTTTATAAACCACTTGGAGAAAGGTTTTAGGATAATATAAAGTCGAATATCCCTTTCAAAAAAAACAATAACGTTGTATCCCCACATCTTTTCTATAACCACCAAAACATTGGCACCATTTGGACCATCACAGCTCGAGATATGGATAAAATATAGAAGGCCATTTTTGACTTTGTGCATTTTTAGTGTCTTAAACAGTTCAGTTTGGATGGTCCCCATAGAAGACGAATCAGGATTAGGTTCCTTGATACGAAATGTATAATATTACATTTTGGATCGGACCATAAACTTTCAGCCCATTTGGATGCACGGATTTTGCGTACTATTTAAAAATGTGGACAAAAGTCCATGGATCCATGCAATTTTAGGCCCATTTCTCTTCCACTTCATCAGGGGCCCTCCAAATCATCTCCACCTACATTGAAATAATAAAAACAAGTAACATTGCCCATTATAATATTGATTAACATTAATTAATTTATTCAAACATAAAGTACAATTTATTATTTTATTTGGAATATTCATTACAAAACTAGTTTAAAACTGCAGTGTAAGGGTGGAATAAAACAGTGAATTGTGGTACGATCACACCCCCACCTAAACATTTTCACTCCTCGGAAAAGCCACATATACAAATAAAATGATACATACATATATATTTCCAACATCATGAAGATTTAATATTTGTGGAAATTTTATTTAATGTAATGTGATTAATGCACAAACCACACCAAGGAGTTCTTCCTAGTGAAAATAGAAAAAGATGTCTCATAAATCACATATAGAGAAATTCAAAAAGATTCATGATGCCAAACTGAGAAAGAATTTCATAATTAAACCATGACACTAACTCTCCATGTGTGTGTGTGAAAACCATTCCATGCTATTCTTTTTACTAGCTATCCAATACATATATATTATTTTAACATTTTTCACCTTAAATGATTTTGTCCACCGAACCTACCATACATCCTTCGAAATCATATTTCAAGACTCACTCACTTAAGCATTCCCAGAAGTCAAATCATAAGATCCCAACCTAGATACCCCCATATGTTTCACTTTTCATCACTCCCCTCATTTATTTATTTTTTATAAGTTTCATTTTGAAAAAATCTCACACTCATCTCTCAACCCTTGTTTGATCTTCTCACGACACTAATTGAAATAGTTATAACAAGATAAAAGGTTGAGGAGGAGTGGTTTTTGACCTGTCCAAGACACATAAATTTATATATATATATATTGTTTGAGGGTGTACAACAGTCAGACATTAGGTACACACGAATAGGTCAATCTAGTATAGTAATGAAACAGATCAGATAAGGAACGAACGTATGGAAATATCATTTAAATCAGAAAAATATTAACCCAACAAATATTTACCTTATATTAAGTAAGAAATAATCACACTTCGCAGTTTGGTGAAAAAAAATTTGGAAATATTAGTGACACATTTTTTCCAAAACACTACTCACACAAAGGGCATCAATCATCTCAAAGGTTTCACATAGATACAACGATTTATATAATTGACTGAAAACCGATTCACTAAAGAAAAACACTCCCTAATGTTAAATTCAAAAAAATATTCTTTTTGGCCCTCGTTATGGTATTTTTACTTTCCCCCCTTTATGGTCGCAAAATAATGGTACTTCAAAATCATTTAACTTCCCAATTTGATATTTCTGCTTGTCCATTAGTTTGGAGGTGATATGAAGTGGAGATTTTATGATCAGCCCCATACTTATGAAGAAAATTTTTCATGTTGTGATTGCAAAAATGTGAACCCTGATGACTAAGGATGAATCTTGGTAAAACAAACCTACTAAAATTTTGGGACCTCACAAAATCAACCACCACTCGAGATTCATCAGTCCTAGTGGCCTTTTCTTCCACCCATTTAGATACATATTCAGTGTCCAATAAGATGTACACAAAGACAAATGAATTTGTAAAAGGCCCCATGAATTCAATGCCCCATGCATCAAAAATTTCATAGAATAACATGGGTTGTTGGGGCATTTCATTCCTCTTGGAGATATTCCGTGTGAATTGACATCAAATGCATGACTTAAAAAAATATAAGGGCATCACTATAAAATGATGGCCAATAAAGTCCTAAGTCAAGGACCTTTCGAGCTGTACGTTGAGATCCAAATTGGCCCCTATATGCCAAAGTGTGGAAGAAGGTCAAAACAAAGGTGAACTCATGGTCAGGGACACATCAATTAACAACTTGGTCACTACAAATTCTACACAAGTATGGGTCATCCAAAAAGTACCAACGAGGCTCATTCTTAAGGCTTTGGGATTGTGAAATGCTATAATCAATGGGGACCCTAGATGTTGCTAGAAAATTGACAATGTCTACATACCTGGGGGTAAGGTCTACAACATCACAAAGGTTCCCATGAGGGAAGAATTATCCAATGGGTAGGGGTGAGTCAACATGATGGTCCAATGGTGGGGAAATCCTACTAAAGTGGTCGGTTAAAAAAATTTCCACCCCCTCTTATCTCTAATCTCAAGGTAAAACTCTTGGAGGAGGAGCATCAACCGTATGGGATGGGGTTTGGCTTCAGGTTTCTTTAAGAGAAATCGAAGGGCATCATGGTCAGAAAACACAATCACTTTTGACCCAAGAAGATAAGAACCTAATTTTTCCAAGGCAAACACAATAGAAAGGAGTTCCTTTTCTGTGGTTGTCTAGTTTTCATGGGTAGGATAAAGGGTACGTGAGGCATACACAATTACATGAGGAGCCTTCTCAACCCTTTTTGATAAAACTACCCCAACTAAAAAGTTAGAGGCATCACACATAATCTCGAAGGGGAGATCCCACCTTAGTGGTTGGATTATTGTAGGTGATGTGAGACTCCTTTTTAGTGAATTTAATTCATCCTAATATTTTTTATCAAAAACAAACTTAGAATCTTTTTACAATAAACGGGACAATGGAAGTGCAATCTTACTAAATTCTTTAATGAATCGGCAGTAAAAACCAGCATGACCCAAGAAATATCGCACCTCACGAACACATTTGGTATATGGAAGGGTTGAAATTTATTCAATTTTAGATTTATCAACTTGAATTCCATTATTTTAAATTAAATTCCCAAGAACTATACCCTGATCAACCATAAAATGGCATTTCTCATAATTTAAAACAAGATCTTTTTTAATGAAGCAGCAGAGGACAAAACCTAGGTGTTCCAAACAATCATCAAAAGAAGATCTATATATCGTGAAATCATCCATAAAGACTTCCATACAAATCTCAAGGTACCCGGAAAAAATACTCAGCATACATCGCTGAAAAGTACCAAGAGCATTACAGAGACCAAATGGCACCCTTCTGTATGCAAATGTGCCAAATGGATAGGTAAATGTTATCTATTCTTGATCCTCAAGGACTATATAGATTTGGAAATAACCCGAAGAGCCATAAAGGAAACAATAATGGGGCTTAATAGCCAATCATTCTAACATTTGGTAAATGAAAGGTAATGGAAAGTATTCCTTCTCTGTGGCTTGATTCAGTCGACGATAGTCAATACAGACTCACCCACTACTTTGCACACGTGTTGGAACCAGTTCATTCCATTCAATTGACACAACTGTTATTCCTGTTTTTTTAGGCACAATTTTCACTAGGCTAACCCATTTACTATCAGATATAGGATAAATGATCCCCGTAGTAATTAATTTACTGACTTCCAATTTTACCACTTCAAGGAGATTAGTATTCAACCGGCGTTGAGAATGTCTTATGGGATTAGCCTCATCATCCAAAATTATATGGTGCATACAAATAGATGGGATAATCCCGAGAATATTATCCAATATCCATCCTATTGCCTTTTCACACTCTCAAATGTTTGAGCAGTTTCGATTCCTGTTTTAGAGAGAGGTTATTGGAAATAATGACGGGTAATTGGTTAATACCCTCAAGATATGCATATTTTAAATCAGAAGGAAGTTGTTTATGTTCCAACACCGGTGGTTTCTGGATTAAGGGAAGGGATTGGGGGAGTGAGGTCCATTAAACAGTCTATTTTCTCATGTTTATTCTCTAAAGATAAATAATCTATAGAAATGAGATTTGCAGAATCATCAACGGTCATGGGTACCTCAGAATGAACACACTCAACAATTAAAGCACAAAATTTACACTTTTTTGAACCCACACAACACTCAAAACATGAATCAAAACTCAAATCATCCAAGGGTGGAGAAAACATAAAAGAATCAGAGTTTGGGTTGAGAAGAGAATTGTGTGTGTGTGCATCATTTGAGAGAACTTACATCGAATAGACAGGAATATTGGAGTTCTCTTCAACAGGGTGTTTCATAGCCTTAAGGATGTTAAAACTTACCTTTTCTCCTCTTAATTCCATGGACAGTGTACCATTGTGAACGTTGATGATCATCTTTGCTGTTTTTAGTAATGGCCTCCCAAGTATGAGAGGAGCATGTCCTTGGGTTTGGGTATCTTCCATCTCAAAAATGTAGAAGTCAACAAGGAAGATGAGATTCTTCACTCTAACAAGGACATCCTCAATCACACCTTTTGGATACGTTGTACTCCGGTTGGAAAGTTGCACGATAATTCTGATTGGTTGAAGCTCTCGAACTTGTAGATAATTATACACAGAGTGAGGTATTACATTAATGGAAGCAACGAAATCTAGTATAGCATTAGAAAAGAAGGTCTCCCCTATGGTAAACAGTATCGTGAATGTGCCCAGATCCTTGAATTTGGTTGGAATTTCTTGTTGAATAAAGTCCGAGACATTCCTACCCAAGTTAACTCTCTCATTCCCCTTTATCCTTCATCTATGGGTGCGATGTTCTTTATGAAATTTGGCATAACGGGGAATTTTCTTGACTGCATCCAATAAATGAATATTAACTTGAACGTTTTTGAATGTATCCATTATCTCATGAACAATATCATTATCAAAAAATTTCTTATATTTAGAGAGTCTTTTTGGTAAAGTAAGAGGAATGGATTGTTGATTTGAATTATCAAGGATAATTTGATTTCCATTTTTATTTTCATTTTCATTACATGAAATTTTTGAGGGTTGGGAAGGAGTGTTTTCAAGAGGGGGACTTACCTATTTCATAGAATCAGTAGAAGGAGAAGATTCATTACCACTCCAAAGTGTAATTGCACATACATTACCTTTGTCCTTCAGAATGGAAATGGGTTGAGATGGTAGTTGTCTAGACCCTTGAATCTTAAGCTCACCGATGGTGTTCACCAATTGTCCAACTTGAGTTCGTAGGTCTTGAATTACCGATTGTGTGGTCTGTTGGAACTAAAGGTTTTGGGTTTCTATTTAATTCACCATATCCTCGAGGCTTGGTTCATATTTGGGGGGAGGATGATTGTTTTGATATGTTTATGGATAAGAAGGTTTTATACCTTGGCCTTGTTGATACCAAGTCTTCTTGGGGTAGCTTGAGTTTCCTCCTTCTCGGTACTGGGGTTTTGCTTGCCACCATGGATATGGATTTGGCCTGAATTGTTCTTTCTTGAAGGAAGGTTCTTGTTGGAATGGACTCCCTGGGAACACAGTTTCACAAGACTCAGATTAATCTTGATGTTTTGGGAACTGTTCAGAAAAATGAGTGTTATCAGAACAAATACCACAATGCAGTGGAATAGAAGTAGAGTGCGAGTTACCTTGTGCTTGAGCTAATTAACTTATAATGGTATGAATCTAATAATGTTTAGAATCTAAATTTTATTCTAGGGGTGAATGACTTACCTCATGAACTCCTCGGGTTGGTACAATTGCTCGTGTACCAAATTGTTGTGCATTTTGAGCCATGTTGGATATTAAGTCACGAGCGGTGGAAGGAGTTTTATCAACTAGGGAACCACCAACTGCAACATCAATCATTCCACAATCCATAGGAATGAGTCCCTGATAGAAGTATTGGATTAATAGTTTTTCACTAATCTGGTGGTGGGGGAAGCTTGAGCAAAGTCTCTTGAATCTCTCCCAGTATTCCTGAAGGGTCTCTCCTTGTGATTTCCTAATTCCACATATTTCTTTCCTAATTGATTTAGTTTGGGAGGTAGGGAAGAACTTCTCTAGAAAAAGTATTTTTAGTTCATTCCAGCCCCCAATTGTGGTAGGCAAATAGTATAGCCAATCTTTTTAAATACCATCAAGGGAGAAAGGGAAGGACCTAAACTTAATTATGTCCTCATAAACATTTTGGTGTTTCATGGTTGATTTGACTATATGAAACTCTTAAAGATGTTTGTTATGTTCCTCATCAGGAAGTCCATGGAATTTAGGAAGAAGGTGGATGAGACCTAATCTCAGCTCAAAGTTGGCTGCTTCCTCGGGATATTGGATGCACGAAGGTTGGTACTCCACATTAGGGGTGGTCAGTTCTTTTGAAGTTCAATTATTTGCATCCATGTTTTCTTGGGTTTGATTGGGTTCTATTTTGGTATGGTTTAGAACCACTTGGGGTTCCCACAGGGGTTCCTCAATGTTCGTTATTGACCTTCTCTAGATTCCTTGATTTGTGTGTGAAGTGACTTTTCAATTTTAGGGTCAAATTCCAGTAGTGTTTATTTACCAGATCGTGTCATCCAAATAATTTGTGAAGTTTGTTTTTTTAATATATATAAAATCACTTATTAATGTTGAAAATAGAATATAATGTTATAATACAGAATTATAGATAGGGAGATGGAGAAAAGAGAGAGAGAGAGAGAGAAAGAACACACCAAGAACAACCAAAAATAAAGACAAAACCCAAAACAAAAACAATCAAATGGGTATGGGTTATTTAAAGGAGTAATAGTTAAGAAGTAAAATAAATAAATAAAAGGAAATAAAGAAAAAAATTCTTGGATCCCCGGCAACGGCACCAAAATTTGATCGTGTTGTCAAGCGCGTCAAATTAGTTGTTTAATTTTGACTAGAATTTCATCAGTATAGCAGCAACCCTAGGTCATCTCTCGACGGATCCTTAGATCATTATTTTAAAAAGAGAGTTTTGATTATGAAAGTATAAAGTGAATTAGGTTTTGTAAAACTTTGTGGTTTTATGATTAAATATGAAAATAGAAAATGAATGTGATAAAACAATGTAGAGATTAACAGAATCAATTAAGTGTGATCAACCCGGGGTACTCACATGATGTTTATCCTTCATAGATTCATGATATAGGTTTATGATCTTTTAATCCCTGGTTTTTAACACCTAGAACCATAATGTTACTGATTTTATACTAGGATACCACCTAGGGTTCAGTAAAAAACACACAATGATTCACCGGACATCGCAGATGATTGGGTGAATTGTGTTTGACTTTATAACCGAAACTCACCAAGGAAACCCACGAAAAACTCGATGCTTTGTCCAGGTTTGTATGTTATTTATTTGGTATACCATGACATAAATGGACATGTCCTTGAAAGTACTTATGTGAGTTCAAATTACCAACATGAACCACCCAAACACCACAATTTAAAGGGGGAAATGAAAGTGGTGAACGGTGTCTGAAAAATCACATGAATGGGTACCCCTAAACATGATCATATGAGTTGAGAATGACACACCAGTACATAAATCAATAAAATAAGAATAGGGGATGTTTAAAAACAACACAACAACCTGGAATTCAAAATATCATTCAAATATTAAAAACATGAAGCTTGGGATTTACATCACATTCCTCCCTGGGTGATCACAAGGGGGTTAGAAACCCTTGGGAGAGGAAGAAGAAGAAGATGTTGAAGTAGCACTTCCCATAGCCTCCAGAACTTCTAGGGATGTTGATAAGACTCCTTGGGGACTCCAAAATTATAGCACCTTTCCTCATGGCCGAACTTCCAAATGGGGTGACTAATGTGTCTTTTTATAGCCAAAATGAGAAGTGGTTTTGAGCACCCATATTTTGATAAACACCTTGGAGAATGGTTTTAGGATACTATACAGTCAAGTATCCCTTTTTTAAAAACCTTAAAGTATTATCCCACTTATTTTCTATCACCACTAAAATTTTGGCACCATTTGGAGCAATACAGCTCGAGATATTGATAAAATACAGAATGCCACTTTTGACTTTGTGCATATTCGGTGGTTTGGACAGATCAGTTCGGATGGGCCCTATAGAAGCCAAATCAGGAATGGGTTCCTTGATATGAAATGTAGAATATTAAATTTTGGATCGTCCAACAAAATATCATCCCATTTGGATTCACTTATCTCTCGTACTATTTAATATAGTGGATAGATGTCCATGGATCCATGCAATTTTTGGCCCATTTTTCTTCCACTTCATTAGGTGCCCTCCAAATCATCTCCACCTACATTGAAATAATAAAAACCAGTAACATTGAAAATTAAAATATTGATTAAAATTAATTTATTTATTCAAACATAAAGTTCAATTTATTATTTTATTTGGAATATTCATTACAAAACTAGTTTAAAACTGCGGTGTCAGGGTGGAATAAATTAGTGAATCGCGGTACGATCACTATACTTTTTTGAAATTTAGTTAAATAGTTTTCCTACATGTATAAAAATGTATATACATGTTCATATGTATATATTTTTACTTCACAATGATTTAATACATTATTGGTGCTTCCCTACTATGTATTTATTATCACACCCTTCATCAAAACCAAGTTGGACCTGTAATTCCACATCCTATCATTCATGTACATGAAGGTATATTCAATTTCAATGTATGTTCATGGATTATTGTTTTTTAATTGAATTGGAACATGTTAATATCTGATAAAATGTTATATATTTTGAATCTCAGTTGAAGGATGTGTTTGATATATATTTGGTTTCCATTTTTATTTTTCTTAGTCCATGGTTGTTTGTGTATAAACATTTTTTCAGTTTTATATATTAGGAATCACATTATTTGGTTTAATTTTTTTCCTATAGAGGTGTTTTATGTTCTTTTATATAATTATTTTCCTATATAAATCATTTTAATTTATAGTAACATTAAAACATGGGATTAGTAATGTTCTATTTTGAAAGGATCAGTTTAGGATTTATTATAAAAAAAATTGATAAATCATTCTATAATAATATACAACATGGTGATAGTTTCCATCCCATTGGGAATAAGGAATAATATTGGGTTAGTTTCATCATAGATTGACCATAATTCAAGTGTCCATGTCAATTTCACTACAAGTGGTGTTATATATTTTTTAGTATTATTATGATTTTTTTCATGACAAGTAATAAAAGAGTTATGAATTCAAAAGTAACATGTAAACAGGCATGGTCAATCTCTTTGTGGTGGAATGACATGTTGCTAGGCGGTATGAAAGTATAATTTATATACAAAAAGTATTAGTGGAGATTAGAAAATAATTTATTTAGTAATAAATAGTGAAACATGACAAGTGTTACAGTGCTGAATCAAGTGAAAAATATTTCATTGGTCCATGAGTCACATGGTCTAGTATCACATTAGGACATGTGCATATCTTTTTTATTAAAATTAAAAAATTTGGTTGTATTTATTAAATTAAAACAATGATAAAGTGATTTGTGTTATCTTGAATGCCTTATTAGGTGTTAACTATTTAATTAGTGTCACTATTATATGTGACTATGTTAATATTAATGATTCACAATTTTTAGAATTGTATTTTTGAATTATTCTATAGTTTAGATATCGATATTTCTATTCTTTTATGTTTTATTTCTAAGTGTTCTACTAATTTTCTTTTTATAGATGTATTGTGAGAATCGTTATGGAAGTGAAACCATCGGGTTTACCAATTATTATTATTTACTAAGCCAGATATATTATTTATCCTTTAAAATTGTTTGATTGTACATAAGTAGTTAAATAAAATATTTGATAATTTCTAAAATGGAATGAAGTTATTTTATGGATATCTATATTTTAAATAATAGTTTAGATAGAAACACTAGCATACTTCATTTTCATGATGTATTAAGTTATTTTAGATCTTATTCCCATTTTTAAGTGATTAACCAGAATTTTATAGAGATTATTGGGTTGCACATAGTTTCACTGAATGTTATTGTAACACCCCAAGATTTCATAGTGTGTTATTTCTTCAAAATAATTCAATAACTTGCACTACACGCAACACCGAGTTCAATCACACCATGACTTACAAAAAAAAAGCCATTCAAAAGAGGTTATGAATAGTATTATCTAAATTTTAAACTTTATATAATCCTTATAATTTTAGAATCCATATTATGAGTTTCTTAGATATAATGCAAGAACAAATTCATTTTCAGTATTGCACTTTTATCAACTTTTAATAGTGAACCCTTTTTAAATACAATATTTTAATCTTTTTGACTAAATGGGGACATCAAAAAATTTAAAATGAAACATCCCAAGCTTCCACGGTACGCTTTTTTTTGAATAATATAGTAGCATGTGTTGTACGCAACTTCGAGTTTTAACACACACCACAATCCATCAAACTAGCCGTTATGAATAGTAATACCTAATTTTTGAAATTATATATATTTTATATTTCAAAATGGACTTCATTTTTGGATTCGGAATATCGAATTTAGCCTAAGGTGAAATTTTGGTACATTTCGGATAACTTTCATATTTTGATGAATAGTGAAAATTACTAAATTTTAATTAAAAACAACTTTTTTAATCAAAATAATTAATAGTGATAAATTATGAATTTGAGTGGTTTTAAAGTATATTTAGAATATATTTTTACAATTTAATATAATGTTGGTCATTAGACAAAATTTTACAATTAAACCGAACATAAACAAGTGTCAATCTTTTGATAGTTATTATCTCTTAAAAACACGCTTTTTGTTTTGACAGCGGGAATTAATTTTAAATTAATTTCTGCCACTTCTGTGTTTTGAATTTAGAAAAATGGATTCCATATTTGGAATCAGGATGTTCAAATTGTGTAAATAGGTAACTTTTATTTTTAGACATTTTGAATAATTACTGCGGTAAATATTTTATTTACCATGGTTAAGGGTAAATCCGGTAAATAAGGGTTAAAAAATAATATTATAATGATACTAAATTACCATAAAACGTGTCTTAACCCTATTGGTTGATAAATGGTCTACCATGGGAATCTTTGGGTCTATTTTGGGACCCCATGGATCCACTTGTAAGTGATAATGACACTTTATTTTAATTAAGTTAAAATGAATACAAAAATGGCATAAGCTTACATCTTTTAAAAGAACAATTTTTACATAGGGTTATACATGTTGGATTTTCGATTATAAATATTAGAAAGCTAAAAAGGTTTCCTACATAATGATATTTTATTTATAATTTTTAGACATCAAATAAGTTAAATTATTAATGACACAATAATGATGCAATGTTTACCTCATTAATAAATCATTTAAATAAATAAGATTATAATGATTAAAATATTATCTAAAACCTGTCCAATTATTATTGGTTGATGTTATTTATAATATGAGTCATCTTATCTTCGACCTCAATGATTTTTGGACCATTATAAACCGAATATAATTATATTATAAAGTAATACTTTCACTCTTTCCTAAAGAGCCCCTCCTCTTCCTTATAAAAGGAGACCACTTCTACTCATTCCTCACACCTCTCAAGCCACTTGGCTCATCCAAACTCTGCCCAAATAAGCTCCCCACATCCCTCTCCTCCTCCTTGAAGCTTCCCCTTAGGCAGAAAGCATTTCAAGAAGTCCTTGGTTCCAACCAAAGTGAGTTACCTAAATTAAAGGTAACGATTTCTCTTAAATTATTTTCATTTATTTTGCTTCTTCAACCCCTAAAGTCTTTTTATTTCCTTTCTTTTGTAACAACACCAGTATCCTCAATATACTAGGATGTTGTTATAAGTAGTATTCAAACTACACATACACACAAATCCATCTAATGGATGATGAACATAATGTTTCTGTGGATGGAAAACTAACGCCTCACGAAACGATGATTGTTCAAATACATCTTACCGCCTCTCATGGTGGCCATTATGATGGCACTGTAATTAAATATGATATTAATGATATATATTTTATATATAAGCTTCTGTAATTCCATTTTATTTCATACCATTATTTGTTTCATGTTGTATATATATACGATAATTTCATTTGAGGAAGTGCGGACTACCGCCCCCTTAAAATGATATGACTCATTCATACCACACATGGAACGTATAAAGGATGGTGTTAATGAACATAAGTAACATGTATAAAATATTATATTATACTGGAATAGTAATATACCTATGTATCATCTGTATTTGATTATTTTAAAATAAAAATTAAATGGAAGTAGCGTTCGTGCGTACGTACGGACTACCGTCTCCACGAACGCGATGAGATTCATTCTCCATCGTATCCATTCAAGTATAATTATCATCTGATGATTTAAAAATGATGTTTAAGGACTTGATACCATTCTGGATTTAAATAATATACAACTTATCCTTTAAAAACACATCTTACGTAACAAAACATACAAAAGCAAACAAGTAAGTTCACACCCGAAACAACGATAATACTAAGATTTTATTATCAAATCATTATTAAAAGATCATATATGATATCATATTAATGTATATGATTCTTGTATAATTTAATAACAATTATTTCACCATTATACAGGAGGTTAACCTACCCCAACCAAGGAAAAGTACAAGGTAAGGGTTATTTCACAATCTCTTCATTATCCGAGGTTGTTTATACGTAATAATCTACTGGGATCTCTTTATCATCCACATCCATGTTTCTTAAAAATGTATTTCAAAACATTTTTACTATTTACTAAAATATGAGTTAAAGTCATTTATACCCTTTTTGACTTTTATAAGTGGTTTATAAAGGAATCTTTCCGTCATTTTCAAAACAAGGTCCTTTTTAACCTTTTCGACATAATTGAGGTAAGAATGTTTTTTTAACTTATACGGCGGGTGCGGTTATTTTACGCCATTATAAAATCTTCAAAGCTTTCCTTACAAGCTTATAAGAATATTTTCAAAGAAAATGTTTTATTTTATATGGATCTTAAATGATTTCAAAATAAAAGGAGATATTTCTTTAAAAAGAATTTTGATTTCATCTATGTCAACATCCTTTGATGGATTTTAAGATTATTTGAAGTTGATTTATTATGATACAAAACTTCTATATTGTATTGAAGGTTTTGTGATTTGTTTGACTATGGATGTGCTATTTTTATACCATTCATAGTTTATGGTGAAATTATTGACATTTCGTATGCTAGTTTTAATACGAATGTTTATGTTATGTTTAAACCTTTTCATATGGGAATGCATTGGACTTAATAAGTGACGGGTGGAGCCCGCTATAGCTCCTCGATGCATCGGTAGGTCTCATGAGACAAACTAGTGTCTTGGCACAAGGGCTTGACAAAATCTTATTTTAGGTCTTGGCACGAGGCCTTGACTATGTGGTTATGATAGTCTGGCATTATGCATTCCAACATTATGAAAGTGGTTATTGATTTTTGCATGTGATTATTCGATTAGTAGAATATCCATGTGAATAAGTAAATAGCATTATTTCATTTTTAATTTTGCCATACTATGTTGAAGTTCAAGTTTAAAAGGCTTTTGTTTTAGTAATACATCGCCTTAAATGTTTATTCTTATTTATGAAAGTTTCCGCTATATTGTTATCCTTACTGGGCATTTGAGCTCACCCCTTTTCTATGTTTTATTTTTCCCAGGATGTGAAGAAGTAAGTTATGAATGACCTGCAGGGATTTTATGAGGGGTGAATAGTGTGGATTGTGGAAACATTATGTTGTTGTATTAGTTTTTCATTTTATGATGTAATGTAAAACTTATGAATATATCTAGTGTTTCCAAGGCTACTAAACCAATCGGTCTTTCGAGATTTGATCTTTCCTGTGATCATGCCAATGTTATGTAATAATGCACCGACTCTGGGTAACTAGGGTCGGGGCATTACAGTTGGTATCAGAGGAAGTTTAGTACAAACCTTGGAAGCTAGATTTAGATAAACTCTGATTAGAGCACGTAGACCTAAGATGAACTTTGAGGATTAGTATAGAAGAACTTCCTAGAATTTTGGTATTGTAGAGATTTTGTGAGTTTTCCGAGCAATACATCCCTGTCTCGATACGAGCAGGTAGAGGCGGCTCTGGCACAGATTTACCTAGGGGTAAAACCCGAAAACACCGCTTTGAGCTAGAATCGAACGGGAACTGGTGCACGACAACGGGCCTTGCTGCACTCTTGGTTACGACACTCCCGGGGGATATGCTTAGGATAACTCTCATTTTCTTTACAAATCATTATGAAGGGTTTATGAGTATATACTTCCTCAAAGAAAACATTTTTATGATTATGGATTATATCCATAAATAGTTCAATTTATGTCAAGTGTTTTGTAAGTATGGGATTATGTATTTTAATTCATAAACTGATCTAGTGTATGCCATTGTTTAGAAATGGCGCCCAGAAGAAGGAATGAGACCTCCAGAAATGCACATGATCCAAAGAGAAGGAAGGATCATATCTTTCCTGGTCTTAAGCTAGAATTTATAAGAGAAATAGTCTCCCATGTATTATCATCATATGAAGAAATAATATCATGTGTTGATAAGATAAGTAAAGAGTTTACTGAGTCCTATGGCTTTGAAGGGAAGCAAGAGAAGAAAAGGATAGAAGAGAGAAAGATGGATAAAGGGAAGAGGGAAAAGAAGAATTTTCCCATATGTGGTAACTGTGGAAAGAAACACCCTAGAAATTGCCTGAAAGGAATGGGAGTTTGTTATAAGTGTGGAGGAAAAGGGCACAAAGTACGTGACTGCAAGGGTAAGAAAATGGTTTCAAATGTACAATGCTTCATTTGCAAGGAGTTTGGACACTACGCGAACCTATGTCCCAGTCATCAGACTATGCCGCAAATGATGCTATTGGATAATAATCAAGTTATGATACTACCACAGATGAAGAGGAATGATTATAGTTCTTATGTTGATTATGTCAATTGAGTGTTGTATCAACAATGTACTTGATACAATAATCATGGAGTATATAAGGATTGTACTGCAGTACTATTTCATTAAGGACTTGAGATAGTGTGGAACAAAGAAAAGTGACTCAATAGAAGGATAAATTTTTGGAAAATATATGGTTGAGAGAATGATAAATCATAATATAGTTCTGATACTGAGGTAGTGATTTTGGAATAATATGTGATTGTTTTGGAAAAATTATATTGGATATTCTTGACTACCTTGGAACTGATTAATGATTTGTATATTCGATCATTGTTGGGGTTTAAAACATTTTTGGATTAATGAAGTATATCCAGCTTTCTATATGGAATAAGGGAGCATGAATGTAATCAATAAGGAATATGGTAATTCAGGATGTTTCGGTGTATTAAAAGAATACATGATGAAGGTATTCATATGCTATTACGGGGTAAAAAGGTTCTACATTATGTTTACCTTACTTATAAATGTTGGGCTATGAGTTTGGATAGAAGTATTTTGGATAGTTCTAGTTTGGATTATTTTGGATTGCCATAAAAGGACAACCCGGAGGTCGGGCGGCAACCCATCGCGTCTGGCAAGGCTGCGAGACTTGAACCCGCAACCGAAGGGAGACAAGGGTGTATCACCTACCACTGTCCCACAAGATGTCCGAATTAAATAATGTAGTTTTTTTTAAAAAAGATCTGGTAGATGAATTATAAATTCATTTATTTTGGAACCCTGTACGAATAGTATAAATAGAAAAAAAAAATTACGTTCTATTATCTTTTAGAGTGAAAGATGAGTTTGTGGTAGAAATTTATTAATGGGTAAAATTCTAATTATAAAGTAAGTATATCTCCTTATTATCTTAGCCAATCTCATAAATAAATTCCTCAACATTAATAATAGAAACATAGAACAAAAATGTTGTCCTAGATGGTACCTTAAATCATCACAAATTTATGGCTTTGGGATTGTTGGCCTTTTCATAGCCATGTTCTCTACCACTCTCCATCAGATAATTGATGGTTAAATTTTTCTTCAATATCCATATTTTCCTACATGGAACCCTAGTATGTGTTATTTTCGGTAATCTTCATACTTTCGACTCTTTATTTTAAATAGAGGCCTCATTAATTCATTTTTCGATGTGGGATTTCAACTAGGATATTTTGAAACGTCATAAATGTGTTATCCTAATACCCTATGTTTTGTTGAACCGATGGTATTTCAAATCATCATAGATTGATGAATTTAAGGACCTCAATTTTATACTTGTTTGTGATTGATGACCTCAATCACTACCTATAAATATTTACATTTTTCCTCCAATTATATGTCTCTAAATGCCACCAATGTTCTCCTAATCGAGATCATAATTTGGTGGTGACCCTTTAATTTCTCTTTTCCTCATATTAAGACTAAATTTTAGTAACCCAATTTCCGATGTGGGTTTTCCCACAAATATATTTTCTATTTTCAACCTTTTATTTTCGAAGAACAATTTAAAATTTCGAGGACGAAATTTATTGAAGGAGGGGAGAATGTAACACCCCAAGATTTCATAGTGTGGTATTTCTTCAAAATAATTCAATAACTTGCACTACACGCAACACCGAGTTCAATCACACCATGACTTACAAAAAAAAAGCCATTCAAAAGAGGTTATGAATAGTATAATCTAAATTTTAAACTTTATATAATCCTTATAATTTTAGAATCCATATTATGAGTTTCTTAGATATAATGCAAGAACAAATTCATTTTCAGTATTGCACTTTTATCAACTTTTAATAGTGAACCCTTTTTAAATACAATATTTTAAACTTTTTGACTAAATGGGGACATCAAAAAATTTAAAATGAAACATCCCAAACTTCCACGGTACGCTTTCCTTTGAATAATACAGTAGCGTGTGTTGTACGCAACTTCGAGTTTTAACACACACCACAATCGGTCAAACTAGCCGTTATGAATAGTAATACCTAATTTTTGAAATTATATATATATTATATTTCAAAATGGACTTCATTTTTGGATTCGGAATATCGAATTTAGCCTAAGGTGAAATATTGGTACATTTCGGATAACTTTCATATTTTGATGAATAGTGAAAATTACTAAATTTTAATTAAAAACAACTTTTTTAATCAAAATAATTAATAGTGATAAATTATGAATTTGAGTGGTTTTAAAGTATATTTAGAATATATTTTTACAATTTAATATAATGTTGGTCATTAGACAAAATTTTACAATTAAACCGAACATAAACAAGTGTCAATCTTTTGATAGTTATTATCTCTTAAAAACACGCTTTTTGTTTTGACAGCGGGAATTAATTTTAAATTAATTTCTGCCACTTCTGTGTTTTGAATTTAGAAAAATGGATTCCATATTTTGAATCAGGATGTTCAAATTGTGTAAATAGGTAACTTTTATTTTTAGACATTTTGAATAATTACTGCGGTAAATATTTTATTTACCATGGTTAAGGGTAAATCCGGTAAATAAGGGTTAAAAAATAATATTATAATAATACTAAATTACCCTAAAACGTGTCTTAACCCTATTGGTTGATAAATGGTCGACCATGGGAATCTTTGGGTCTATTTTGAGACCCCATGGATCCACTTGTAAGTGATAATGACACTTTATTTTAATTAAGTTAAAATGAATACAAAAATGGCATAAGCTTACATCTTTTAAAAGAACAATTTTTACATAGGGTTATACATGTTGGATTTTCGATTATAAATATTATAAAGCTAAAAATATTTCCTACATAATGATATTTTATTTATAATTTTTAGACATCAAATAAGTTAAATTATTAATGACACAATAATGATGCAATGTTTACCTCATTAATAAATCATTTAAATAAATAAGATTATAATGATTAAAATATTATCTAAAACCTGTCCAATTCTTATTGGTTGATGTTATTTATAATATGAGTCATCTTATCTTCGAACTCAATGATTTTTGGACCATTATAAACCGAATATAATTATATTATAAAGTAATACTTTCACTCTTTCCTAAAGAGCCCCTCCTCTTCCTTATAAAAGGTGACCACTTCTACTCATTCCTCACACCTCTCAAGCCACTTGGCTCGTCCAAACTCTGCCCAACTAAGCTCCCCACATCCCTCTCCTCCTCCTTGAAGCTTCCCCTTAGGCAGAAAGCATTTCAAGAAGTCCTTTGGTTCCAACCAAAGTGAGTTACCTAAATTAAAGGTAACGATTTCTCTTAAATTATTTTCATTTATTTTGCTTCTTCAACCCCCAAACTCTTTTTATTTCCTTTCTTTTGTAACAACACCAGTATCCTCAATATACTATGATGTTGTTATAAGAAGGATTCAAACTACACATACACACAACTCCATCTAATGGATGATGAACATAATGTTTCTGTGGATGGAAAACTAACGCCTCACGAAACGATGATTGTTCAAATACATCTTACCGCCTCTCATGGTGGCCATTATGATGGCACTATAATTAAATATGATATTAATGATATATATTTTATATATAAGCTTCTGTAATTCCATTTTATTTCATACCATTATTCGTTTCATGTTGTATATACATACGATAATTTCATTTGAGGAAGTGCGGACTACCGCCCCCTTAAAATGATATGACTCATTCATACCACACATGGAACGTATAAAGGATGGTGTTAATGAACTTAAGTAACATGTATAAAATATTATATTATACTGGAATAGTAATATACCTATGTATCATCTGTATTTGATTATTTTAAAATAAAAATTAAATGGAAGTAGCGTTCGTGCGTACGTACGGACTACCGTCTCCACGAACGCGATGAGATTCATTCTCCATCGTATCCATTCAAGTATAATTATCATTTGATGATTTAAAAATGATGTTTAAGGACTTGATACCATTCTGGATTTAAATAATATACAACTTATCCTTTAAAAACACGTCTTACGTAACAAAACATACAAAAGCAAACAAGTAAGTTCACACCCGAAACAACGATAATACTAAGATTTTATTATCAAATCAATATTAAAAGATCATATATGATATCATATTAATGTATATGATTCTTGTATAATTTAATAACAATTATTTCACCATTATACAGGAGGTTAACCTACCCCAACCAAGGAAAAGTACAAGGTAAGGGTTATTTCACAATCTCTTCATTATCCGAGGTTGTTTATACGTAATAATCTACTGGGATCTCTTTATCATCCACATCCATGTTTCTTAAAAATGTATTTCAAAACATTTTTACTATTTACTAAAATATGAGTTAAATTCATTTATACCCTTTTTGACTTTTATAAGTGGTTTATAAAGGAATCTTTCCGTCATTTTCAAAACAAGGTCCTTTTTAACCTTTTCGACATAATTGAGGTAAGAATGTTTTTTTTAACTTATACGGCGGGTGCGGTTATTTTACGCCGTTATAAAATCTTCAAAGATTTCCATACAAGCTTATAAGAATATTTTCAAAGAAAATGTTTTATTTTATATGGATCTTAAATGATTTCAAAATAAAAGGAGATATTTCTTTAAAAAGAATTTTGATTTCATCTATGTCAACATCCTTTGATGGATTTTAAGATTATTTGAAGTTGATTTATTATGATACAAAACTTCTATATTGTATTGAAGGTTTTGTGATATGTTTGACTATGGATGTGATATTTTTATACCATTCATAGTTTATGGTGAAATTATTGACATTTCGTATGCTAGTTTTAATATGAATGTTTATGTTATGTTTAAACCTTTTCATATGGGAATGCATTGGACTTAATAAGTGACGGGTGAAGCCCGCTATAGCTCCTCGATGCATCGGTAGGTCTCATGAGACAAACTAGTGTCTTGGCACAAGGCCTTGACAAAATCTTATTTGTAGTCTTGGCACGAGGCCTTGACTATGTGGTTATGATAGTCTGGCATTATGCATTCCAACATTATGAAAGTGGTTATTGATTTTTGCATGTGATTATTCGATTAGTAGAATATCCATGTGAATAAGTAAATAGCATTATTTCATTTTTAATTTTGCCATACTATGTTGAAGTTCAAGTTTAAAAGGCTTTTGTTTTAGTAATACATCGCCTTAAATGTTTATTCTTATTTATGAAAGTTTCCGCTATATTGTTATCCTTACTGGGCATTTGAGCTCACCCCTTTTCTATGTTTTATTTTTCCCAGGATGTGAAGAAGTAAGTTATGAATGACCTGTAGGGATTTTATGAGGGGTTAATAGTGTGGATTGTGGAAACATTATGTTGTTGTATTAGTTTTTCATTTTATGATGTAATGTAAAACTTATGAATATATCTAGTGTTTCCAAGGCTACTAAAACAATCGGTCTTTCGAGATTTGATCTTTCTTGTGATCATGCCAATGTTATGTAATAATGCACCGACTCTGGGTAACTAGGGTCGGGGCATTACAGTTGGTATCAGAGGAAGTTTAGTACAAACCTTGGAAGCTAGATTTAGATAAACTCTGATTAGAGCACGTAGACCTAAGATGAACTTTGAGGATTAGTATAGAAGAACTTCCTAGAATTTTGGTATTGTAGAGATTTTGTGAGTTTTCCGAGCAATACATCCCTGTCTGGATACGAGCTGGTAGAGGCGGCTCTGGCACAGATGTACCTAGGGGTAAAACCCGAAAACACCGCTTTGAGCTAGACTCGAACGGGAACTGGTGCACGACAACGGGCCTTGATGCACTCTTGGTTACGACACTCCCGGGGGATATGCTTAGGATAACTCTCATTTTCTTTACAAATCATTATGAAGGGTTTATGAGTATATACTTCCTCAAAGAAAACATTTTTATGATTATGGATTATATCCATAAATAGTTCAATTTATGTTAAGTGTTTTGTAAGTATGGGATTATGTATTTTAATTCATAAACTGATCTAGTGTATGCCATTGTTTAGAAATGGTGCCCAGTAGAAGGAATGAGACCTCCAGAAATGCACATGATCCAAAGAGAAGGAAGGATCATATCTTTCCTGGTCTTAAGCTAGAATTTATAAGAGAAATAGTCTCCCATGTATTATCATCATATGAAGAAATAATATCATGTGTTGATAAGATAAGTAAAGAGTTTACTGAGTCCTATGGCTTTGAAGGGAAGCAAGAGAAGAAAAGGATAGAAGAGAGAAAGATGGATAAAGGGAATAGGGAAAAGAAGAATTTTCCCATATGTGGTAACTGTGGAAAGAAACACCCTGGAACTTGCCTGAAAGGAATGGGAGTTTGTTATAAGTGTGGAGGAAAAGGGCACAAAGTACGTGACTGCAAGGGTAAGAAAATGGTTTCAAATGTACAATGCTTCATTTGCAAGGAGTTTGGACACTACGCGAACCTATGTCCCAGTCATCAGACTATGCCGCAAATGATGCTATTGGATAATAATCAAGTTATGATACTACCACAGATGAAGAGGAATGATTATAGTTCTTATGTTGATTATGTCAATTGAGTGTTGTATCAACAATGTACTTGTTACAATAATCATGGAGTATATAAGGATTGTACTGCAGTACTATTTCATTAAGGACTAGAGATAGTGTGGAACAAAGAAAAGTGACTCAATAGAAGGATAAATTTTTGGAAAATATATGGTTGAGAGAATGATAAATCATAATATAGTTCTGATACTGAGGTAGTCATTTTGGAATAATATGTGATTGTTTTGGAAAAATTATATTGGATATTCTTGACTACCTTGGAACTGATTAATGATTTGTATATTCCATCATTGTTGGGGTTTAAAACATTTTTGGATTAATGAAGTATATCCAGCTTTCTATATGGAATAAGGGAGCATGAATGTAATCAATAAGGAATATGGTAATTCAGGATGTTTTGGTGTATTAAAAGAATACATGATGAAGGTATTCATATGCTATTACGGGGTAAAAAGGTTATACATTATGTTTACCTTACTTATAAATGTTGGACTGTGAGTTTGGATAGAAGTATTTTGGATAGTTCTAGTTTGGATTATTTTGGATTGCCATAAAAGGACAACCCGGAGGTCGGGCGGCAACCCATCGCGTCTGGCAAGGCTGCGAGACTTGAACCCGAAACCGAAGGGCGACAAGGGTGTATCACCTACCACTGTCCCACGAGATGTCTGAATTAAATAATGTAGTTTGTTTTAAAAAAGATCTGGTAGATGAATTATAAATTCATTTATTTTGGAACCCTGTACGAATAGTATAAATAGAAAAAAAAAATTACGTTCTATTATCTTTTAGAGTGAAAGATGAGTTTGTGGTAGAAATTTATTAATGGGTAAAATTCTAATTATAAAGTAAGTATATCTCCTTATTATGTTAGCCAATCTCATAAATAAATTCCTCAACATTAATAATAGAAACTTAGAACAAAAATTTTGTCCTAGATGGTACCTTAAATCATCACAAATTTATGGCTTTGGGATTGTTGGCCTTTTCATAGCCATGTTCTCTACCACTCTCCATCAGATAATTGATGGTTAGATTTTTCTTCCATATCCATATTTTCCTACATGGAACCCTAGTATGTGTTATTTTCAGTAATCTTCATACTTTCGACTCTTTATTTTAAATAGAGGCCTCATTAATTCATTTTTCGATGTGGGATTTCAACTAGGATATTTTGAAACGTCAAAAATGTGTTATCCTAATACCCTATGTTTTGTTGAACCGATGGTATTTCAAATCATCATAGATTGATGAATTTAAGGACCTCAATTTTATACATGTTTTTGATTGATGACCTCAATCACTACCTATAAATATTTACGTTTTTCCTCCAATTATATGTCTCTAAATTCCACCAATGTTCTCCCAATCGAGATCATAATTTGGTGGTGACCCTTTAATTTCTCTTTTCCTCATATTAAGACTAAATTTTAGTAACCCAATTTCCGATGTGGGTTTTCCCACAAATATATTTTCTATTTTCAACCTTTTATTTTCGAAAACAAATTTAAAATTTCGAGGACGCAATTTATTGAAGGAGGGGAGAATGTAACACCCCAAGATTTCATAGTGTGTTATTTCTTCAAAATAATTCAATAACTTGCACTACACGCAACACCGAGTTCAATCACACCCTGACTTACAAAAAAAAAAGCCATTCAAAAGAGGTTATGAATAGTATTATCTAAATTTTAAACATTATATAATCCTTATAATTTTAGAATCCATATTATGAGTTTCTTAGATATAATGCAAGAACAAATTCATTTTCAGTATTGCACTTTTATCAACTTTTAATAGTGAACCCTTTTTAAATACAATATTTTAAACTTTTTGACTAAATGGGGACATCAAAAAATTTAAAATGAAACATCCAAAGCTTCCACGGTACGCTTTCCTTTGAATAATACAGTAGCGTGTGTTGTACGCAACTTCGAGTTTTAACACACACCACAATCGATCAAACTAGCCGTTATGAATAGTAATACCTAATTTTTGAAATTATATATATTTTATATTTCAAAATGGACATCATTTTTGGATTCGGAATATCAAATTTAGCCTAAGGTGAAATTTTGGTACATTTCGGATAACTTTCATATTTTGATGAATAGTGAAAATTACTAAATTTTAATTAAAAACAACTTTTTTAATCAAAATAGTTAATAGTGATAAATTATGAATTTGAGTGGTTTTAAAGTATATTTAGAATATATTTTTACAATTTAATATAATGTTGGTCATTAGACAAAATTTTACAATTAAACCGAACATAAACAAGTGTCAATCTTTTGATAGTTATTATCTCTTAAAAACACGCTTTTTGTTTTGACAGCGGGAATTAATTTTAAATTAATTTCTGCCACTTCTGTGTTTTGAATTTAGAAAAATGGATTCCATATTTGGAATCAGGATGTTCAAATTGTGTAAATAGGTAACTTTTATTTTTAGACATTTTGAATAATTACTGCGGTAAATATTTTATTTACCATGGTTAAGGGTAAATCTGGTAAATAAGGTTTACAAAATAATATTATAATAATACTAAATTACCCTAAAACATGTCTTAACCCTATTGGTTGATACATGGTCGACCATGGGAATCTTTGGGTCTATTTTGGGACCCCATGGATCCACTTGTAAGTGATAATGACACTTTATTTTAATTAAGTTAAAATGAATACAAAAATGGCATAAGCTTACATCTTTTAAAAGAACAATTTTTACATAGGGTTATACATGTTGGATTTTAGATTATAAATATTAGAAAGCTAAAAAGATTTCCTACATAATGATATTTTATTTATAATTTTTAGACATCAAATAAGTTAAATTATTAATGACACAATAATGATGCAATGTTTACCTCATTAATAAATCATTTAAATAAATAAGATTATAATGATTAAAATATTATCTAAAACCTGTCCAATTCTTATTGGTTGATGTTATTTATAATATGAGTCATCTTATCTTCGACCTCAATGATTTTTGGACTATTATAAACCGAATATAATTATATTATAAAGTAATACTTTCACTCTTTCCTAAAGAGCCCCTCCTCTTCCTTATAAAAGGAGACCACTACTACTCATTCCTCACACCTCTCAAGCCACTTGGCTCGTCCAAACTCTGCCCAACTAAGCTCCCCACATCCCTCTCCTCCTCCTTGAAGCTTCCCCTTAGGCAGAAAGCATTTCAAGAAGTCCTTTGGTTCCAACCAAAGTGAGTTACCTAAATTAAAGGTAACGATTTCTCTTAAATTATTTTCATTTATTTTGCTTCTTCAACCCCCAAACTCTTTTTATTTCCTTTCTTTTGTAACAACACCAGTATCCTCAATATACTAGGATGTTGTTATAAGAAGGATTCAAACTACACATACACACAACTCCATCTAATGGATGATGAACATAATGTTTCTGTGGATGGCAAACTAACGCCTCACGAAACGATGATTGTTCAAATACATCTTACCGCCTCTCATGGTGGCCATTATGATGGTACTGTAATTAAATATGATATTAATGATATATATTTTATATATAAGCTTCTGTAATTCCATTTTATTTCATACCATTATTCGTTTCATGTTGTATATACATACGATAATTTCATTTGAGGAAGTGCGGACTACCGCCCCCTTAAAATGATATGACTCGTTCATACCACACATGGAACGTATAAAGGATGGTATTAATGAACTTAAGTAACATGTATAAAATATTATATTATACTGGAATAGTAATATACCTATGTATCATCTGTATTTGATTCTTTTAAAATAAAAATTAAATGGAAGTAGCGTTCGTGCGTACGTACGGACTACCGTCTCCACGAACGCGATGAGATTCATTCTCCATCGTATCCATTCAAGTATAATTATCATTTGATGATTTAAAAATGATGTTTAAGCACTTGATACCATTCTGGATTTAAATAATATACAACTTATCCTTTAAAAACATGTCTTACGTAACAAAACATACAAAATCAAACAAGTAAGTTCACACCCGAAACAACGATAATACTAAGATTTTATTATCAAATCAATATTAAAAGATCATATATGATATCATATTAATGTATATGATTCTTGTATAATTTAATAAAAATTATTTCACCATTATACAGGAGGTTAACCTACCCCAACCAAGGAAAAGTACAAGGTAAGGGTTATTTCACAATCTCTTCATTATCTGAGATTGTTTATACGTAATAATCTACTGGGATCTCTTTATCATCCACATCCATGTTTCTTAAAAATGTATTTCAAAACATTTTTACTATTTACTAAAATATGAGTTAAAGTCATTTATACCCTTTTTGACTTTTATAAGTGGTTTATAAAGGAATCTTTCCGTCATTTTCAAAACAAGGTCCTTTTTAACCTTTTCGACATAATTGAGGTAAGAATGTTTTTTTTAACTTATACGGCGGGTGTGGTTATTTTACGCCGTTATAAAATCTTCAAAGCTTTCCTTACAAGCTTATAAGAATATTTTCAAAGAAAATGTTTTATTTTATATGGATTTTAAAGGATTTCAAAATAAAAGGAGATATTTCTTTAAAAATAATTTTGATTTCATCTATGTCAACATCCTTTGATGGATTTTAAGATTTTTTGAAGTTGATTTATTATGATACAAAACTTCTATATTGTATTGAAGGTTTTGTGATATGTTTGACTATGGATGTGCTATTTTTATACCATTCATAGTTTATGGTGAAATTATTGACATTTCGTATGCTAGTTTTAATACGAATGTTTATGTTATGTTTAAACCTTTTCATATGGGAATGCATTGGACTTAATAAGTGACAGGTGGAGCCCGCTATAGCTCCTCGATGCATCGGTAGGTCTCATGAGACAAACTAGTGTCTTGGCACAAGGCCTTGACAAAATCTTATTTGTAGTCTTGGCACGAGGCCTTGACTATGTGGTTATGATAGTCTGGCATTATGCATTCCAACATTATGAAAGTGGTTATTGATTTTTGCATGTGATTATTCGATTAGTAGAATATCCATGTGAATAAGTAAATGGAATTATTTCATTTTTAATTTTGCCATACTATGTTGAAGTTCAAGTTTAAAAGGCTTTTGTTTTAGTAATACATCGCCTTAAATGTTTATTCTTATTTATGAAAGTTTCCGCTATATTGTTATCCTTACTGGGCATTTGAGCTCACCCCTTTTCTATGTTTTATTTTTCCCAGGATGTGAAGAAGTAAGTTATGAATGACCTGCAGGGATTTTATGAGGGGTTAATAGTGTGGATTGTGGAAACATTATGTTGTTGTATTAGTTTTTCATTTTATGATGTAATGTAAAACTTATGAATATATCTAGTGTTTCCAAGGCTACTAAACCAATCGGTCTTTCGAGATTTGATCTTTCTTGTGATCATGCCAATGTTATGTAATAATGCACCGACTCTGGGTAACTAGGGTCGGGGCGTTACAGTTATTTACGCCTCATACACACATTTTGAGATGAATTATTACATACCATAGGATTCTATTTTAGATTTCTATAATGTTTGTGAATCATTCCCAAATTTGTATGCGATATTGGTTACCACTCTTCTAGTGAGTTGATTTCCATTTTGTGTTTGATGTGAATGTCAAATGAATATGATGTTTTTTATGTATCCTTTAATATATATACATGAGGTGTCATATCTTTATCTTATTAATTTATGACATTATGATTTAAAGTCACACCTATGGGAACATTCAAATTTATCATCATCTAAGGGATGGTAGGTGTTATGTTATTGTGTTTAGGTCCCAAAGAAGGTCTCATAGCATATAGATATGAATGGACTCAGAATCTACATTGTTAAATTTTATTTAATAAGACATGTTTTACATTTTATGTTCATGTGATGATGTTTATCATAGTTCATTTTAAGGCCATGCGGTCATGACCATTTCTAATAAGTT
Source organism: Viscum album (assembly GCA_963277665.1). Taxonomy (NCBI): domain Eukaryota; kingdom Viridiplantae; phylum Streptophyta; class Magnoliopsida; order Santalales; family Viscaceae; genus Viscum; species Viscum album. Next base: position 1,208,981,059 of record OY728162.1, read on the forward strand.
TAATATCATATTGATTGGACAATGAGATATAAGTTCCTAGTAATGGGTGGTATGGGACATATATAAAAGATACCTTTTCTAGTTAAAATCAATGAAGATAGAGTCTAATGAGTTCTTATTTTCTTCATGGTGATGGTGGATATATGAGATATGTGTTTAGTATGACTCGTGGGCATATGGCCCATTGAGTAGTATATATACTCAAGGGGATATATGTTATCTCATTGATTATATAGATTTTATGATATATATAGGAAGATAAATATATGGAACGTGTCTCAGTAAGTGGGATTATAATTTCGTAAGGATTATGACCCAATGATGTTGGATTCAAAAAGAAATTCTGTAATAGTAAATGATATACTTAGAATACTACCCAAAAAAGAAGAAGATCAGTGATTTGGGGGTCATGTTTTAAAATCATAGTGTTTTTCTAAATATACTAATTAACAATAATCATATCCCATGTATTTTCGGTTTCATAGTTTAAGATCATATGAAAGGATAAAACCATGTTGTTTAACTTCATGTAGTAAATAGGTATGTCTCGTGAAAGGGACATAAATAAATTATTAAGCAAAGATAAAATATGGGGGATCAGAACCTAAATATGAGATCATTAATAGGGGTATGATTTGGAAATAAATCTAAAAAGTAGTCTTTTATCTATTCCATAAGAAATATGTCCCCATTTAGGATTGTGTTGGGGCTTACACATGTGTCACTCATCCAGTTCTTGAGTGAAATTGGCATGTAATTCACCTTATTATTATTATATTCCCTATTTGATTCAATGATCCTCAATAATGAAATCATAAATTGGAAACTTATTGGTTCTTACACATTGATAGTGTCACATTACCATATGTCTCATTAATTAGAATCAGAATCTAGGTTGATAATGCACTTATAAAGGACACTGTTATTGAGTCCTTATAATTGGGACCGTCATTATCAAGGGAAATGCATAATCATGAACAACCCTAGAATTCTAATTATATTATAGGATTAATTTAGATCCTATACTTATCAAGGGAATAAATGATAAAATGAATGTTTATTGGTATTCATTCTATGATTATGTAACTATATGGGATTCATAGTAGGCTTTGATCATTGATTAATCATCTGGGATACATAGGAAACAATATTCTATATCATTGATATTTTGGTGTTAATGATTCCATAATTTGTGAGAATGTGGAGGGGATTCACAATAGTAGTATTAGTATTAGTGGATGACTTTCCTATGTTAAGAGCTATGTATTTTCATTTACCTAGAAGATATACATCATGGTTTTCCCCTAGTTTGAGTGATAATTGGGTGATTTTCTATAGTAGAAGCCTATAAATACAACTCACCTTATTGATATGGTAATAGGAAGCTTCACCATAATGGAGGGAAAATATGGTTCTCTCCTTATCGGAGTTTTAAGCAGTTGGATTACCTTATTATGTGGATAAGAGATTGCTTCTTCATATTATAGGGTGATGCTAGTGAATCACCCTATATTATTCCCATGTATGGTTTAAGAAAAATTAGTCTCTATTTTATAGTTTGGGGAGAATTTTTATCCCCAATATGTGGTTACCTTAAGGGTCTTATGCATGTTTCATTGTAGATTGGGGTTCCCCAAATGGGGTTTTTTAATGTAACTCTGTTATGGTGTCCATGGGATTCCATCACCTTAGTATTGATTAAATAGGTATAAATTGGTCTTTAGAAAATGTTTTTCATTATGATAAAATAATAATCCTTCCCATTGGTTAATTTTATTATATTTTAAGCATTATATGTAACCAATATTGGATAGGTAGTCTAGGAATAAGGGAAATTAAATAATATATTCTTCATGTTGAAGGTAAAAAATGATGACACATTGGGGTTTAATTATTTGTCAATGTTTAAATAGGGATAACGTATCCATGTGTTGGCGTAGTTGCTTATTGGTTGTAATAGGGAACATGAACATGTTGTTTCATAGAAGAATTATAGTGACAATGGTTATATTCCAATGCTTGAGAACATGGTTTATAGGACCTAGGGTATGTGTTAGATAGTTTGGGAATAGTGTATTGGGATACTCCATGATGTCTTATCATCATCATTATGAAAGGTATTTCTAACAAATTCCCCTCTTATAATTTGATCTGGTAAAAATAAAACGGTTTTATTATAGTGGTAAACAAGATTTTGATTTTAATGTTGTCTCTTAAGGTAAAAATCACAGTATATAGCTTCAAAAATAGAACTACCTTAACACTGGTATCATCATAGGAATACTGGAAATATTCTTTTTCATTTATTTGATTTTTAAAGGTTTGCTAAATTACAAATTATACATTCACAAATATAAATAGTGGGGGTCATTATACCAATTTTTTCCAAACTGAATGAACTCCACAGCTTAACAATTTTATTTCTCTTAAGTCATGTCTAAATTAAAATGTATGCCGAAATCAATATTTTCTATTGTCATATTGAATCATCTTCAATTTTTTCTTCTTATGTGTGACATCTTTATAAATGAAAACATACCCCATGTGAGGGTTTCACATGAGCATGGATATGAAAATCACATGGGTGAGGCACTGTATCAATGCAATATAATTAATAATGGGAGAGAGTTTCATGGAAATTAATTTTCCTTAGTAAATTGTTTTCCCAAATGCTCCAATTCAAAAAAAATTCCTTATTATTTTTCTCTACATTATACCTCTTCATGATAACTACCAAAAGAATTCATCTATATTAAAATGAGATGGAAAAAACTTTGATTAGAATTTCTGGTGTTTATGATTTTTATCACATAAAGGTGATGATAGGGAACATTTGGAATGGTTATGAAATGATTTTCAATACATGCAGTTCAACTCTAGAGAAACCCATGGAAAATAACCACTTAGTGTGACTAGATTTTTATATGCTTCCCTTATATTCCCACAACCTCCTATAGGATGTAGAAATATCGATTCCCAATTACAATATTATAAACTCCAAGATTTTATTTTTCATTCATCTTTGGGGAACTAACATATCTTCAATAGGGTTATATATTACTATGGTATATGTATCCCCCACAAGAATAATTTATCACTATAAGGATTACCATAATGATTGGGCTTAAATATCTAAACCTGATATGCACTGTTACAACTCAATCATTTATCAACATGTATAGGCTAGGTCATTGTTTGGGTTGAAAATAGGGATTTTCAGCCATGGTTAATTATAAAACATAAATGGTTCTATGAATTATAATTTTTATTGAAATTTATTTAGTTTTAGAAAGTGTTTAATATATAATAATTCAATTTTTCAATTTGTATTTCAAAAATATAAAAATAAATGAATAATATTTGTTTCCCAATGTTGCCTATCCATGAGACCCTTAAGCTAAAAACATTCCACTTGGTTCATGGGGCTTTGGTAATTAGTATATGTTATTTGTGAAATATATCTAGGGTAATTATCTATGTATCGATGTATAATTAGTTAATCGCCCCCTATGTTTCATATGGAAATAATTAATTAATATCTACATTTACTAAAGAACTACATAATATGTTTTTTAACATCACAGGAGAGTATCCATGTTAATGAATATACATCAATTAATATTATATTATAGGGTGATTTATTTTATTTCAATTGAGTATGTGACTTATTTAATTTTCTAAATAGGATTCCCCTTAGTACTAAAAATGGGAGCTTAAGGAACGTATTGGATAGAGGTTTAAATTTGATGATATATTTAATGGGGGTATGATATAAACATTAATATCCCTAATCCAACATGACTAGCATGGTTCCTAGACATGTGGTTAAGCATATTATTCATTTTTCATGACTCTTATAATATCATCTACCTAAGAAAATTTATTATGGTGTCCTATCAAAGTGAAGTGGATCATATGGGCTTAGTAGTAAGGGTTATTTCTATAATGTTTCATTATTTTCTACACAGCTATATGGAAAATGAAAAAAAATATCCCTTAAAGGTAGTTCTATGTCTTGTGCAGCTATATTGAAGTTCATTTTAACTCATATGAAATTATTAATGTGTTGAATTATTCACATGGAATATTTAGACAATTTATTCCTATATTATATAGTATCAAACCATTCTCTTTCAAGGGTTAGATAGGTTTTAAACATCTAGTATTGTATCTAGTGTTTAATTTTCCCTTCGCTATGACTCTCCCAAAAATAAAATTGTAAATAATTGTATTGGTGATAATGAGAAGTTTTCTTAGAACATGGAACTATGTATTATATACAATAATATTGGATCAATTAAATTTTTTTTGGGGTATATAGAAAATATTGTATCACTCATTAAATCATGTGCATTTATAACAATGTATTAGTTTCATTGAAATATGTATGAATGGATCACCATCCAATGGTGGTTTGGTTCTTTTTATAATTGAACATGTGAAAAATGGATCTAAAATTTGACCGCCTAAATCAAATGTATCTATAGGGATAAGCATGGTCTTTGCTCAATCTTAGACATCCATAGGATCTAACTGGATATTTGATACCAATACTAGTTTTTTTATCATCTTATACCTTAGAGAGAGTATGAAATGAGATTAAGAAACTTCATAAAAATAGAGTACATATAGAATTTCTTGCATCATCAGGCCGTCCACAATTTGAGAGTGTCTAATAATAAGGAGATAAAGAATGAAAAAAAACCCATAAATTTGGTTCTGGTGGTTAATTTTGAAGTGATAGAGTGAGGCCACATATGATTCTAGGATACTTAGAAATTATATATAATTAAAGGATCCTATTTATTTTTCTATACCCAAGGAAACTTCATCTAGTAATTCCTTTGACTATTTACACCTTGTTGTTGTCAAATTTTTAAAAATGGGTCATCTACTATGGAATCTAGTGACTTATAGGGGATTCCCCTGAGTAGTGTCAAAATTCATCAACAAAAAAAATTTAATTTTTCCTTGATATTTAAATTTTAATAAAAAACCAATAGAGGTGGTAAAAATTATAATAGATGGAGATTTTCATTTTTACCACTAAAAATAGAGTTTACGTCACCCTATGAGTGAGATATTTTGTATATTGGTGGACCATTAAATGGATGATTGAAAAATATTAGGATGTGGAATGAGACAATAATTTTAACCTATAATGTTTAAATGGAAAATTCATTCATCTTTACAATTCTATAATCTCAAATAATTTCAAATATCTCATTATGATCTTTTTAGAGAGAGTGGTGATATAGTCGATATAGAGTAATTACCTAGAGTATACCCCTTTTGGAAACCTATATATAATAATTATGGGTTATGAGAAACATGGTTAAGAAGATGAGTTATATCTCCAACATTAGGTATGCATGATTAGTAATTATAATACACCCATATGTATATCTATGACACTAGTTTATTCTATGAGATATAATTTATCATATTTATAAAAGTATGAAGTATCTCTTTATTAATCCCTGAATCTATTCATTGTATCTCATATAAAAATATTTTCAATCATGAAAATATTATACTTATACAAACCTTATCACATCATTACAGTCCATAATACTCCATAATTATCAACAATTTGGTATAACTCAATGACATACTTTCTGGGGTAACATCATTTTACTGTTTATGTAAAATAAAATTTTATCACGAAAGACTGAATGAGAATTCTAAATTTCGTTTTATTATAATAACTTAAAACATATATACCCATTATAACCAATATACTATGTGTCTAACACCAAGATATTCTACATGAACTTCATTTTCTTGTAATGTGTATCCCCCCAATTTAACATTATATATCCCCTTTAAATTATCTTTCATATGAGATGGTCTTTTTAATGGTCTTTTTTGGTCATTTGATGCAATTAGGCTTCCATAATCTGATTAAAATCACCATTATTTTCACAATATTTCTTGATTTATGCTTATATTATAGGAACCACTCCAAGATTAGTAACCAAATTCTTGATCAAAGTATCTTCCTTTTCACCATCTGATGAGAAATTGTATTTAAATTCTATATTTTATCACTCTATAATGGATTTATTAGAATTCTACCATATATTTTCTCAAAGATTTAGATTAAACACAAATAAAGATTAAAAATACATATCATATTTTTATATTTTAAATAATAATTTGTGTAACCCTTTACATCGAGATAATCCTCTCTTACAAATACCAAGTACATATCTTTAGTCGATCACAAGTACTTATGGATATTTTTTACAAGAGTATAATGACTCTCACAAGGATTGGATTGGTACTATCCTATTATGAATAAAAAAATGAGAGATCTAGTAAAGTACACAACTTGTAATATATGCTAGATTATATAGAGGGTGCATAATGAATCATATCCATCATATCAAACTCTTTAAAAGGATAATAAATAATCTTAATATTCATTCCATGAAACCTTCATAAATACCCCTTCATGGGTTTCTATAAGATAAACTTACTTAGAATATTACCAATATTTGATTATAATTATCCCAAAAAACTTCTCAGATATATCCCTATAGATCCTCATGCCAGTTATTCATGTTTCTCCACCCATCTCTTTCATTGAGAATCATTTATCCAACCACATATTTACATAGTAAAGTGTCGGAGATCATTTCAAAACAGTATATTGTCATAAAGATACTATATTATAAATACTAAAATTCTAATAATAAAACATTTTATACAATGTAATCATCTCAATTTTTGATGAAACTAAATTATTTTATTAGATCATCAAGAAAGTTATTCAAACTCCAAGAAGCTTTCATTAATCCACAAATAGATTTTTTCAAATTGAAAACCATATGATTATAATTTGAAAAATAAATAACTTTTCATTGTATAATATACATGTCCTCATATAAATTCTAATTATGTAATGTTCTATGGACATATATAATATATATCTCATATTCATAATGATCTGTTATAGCTAGTAACTTCTGAATATACATTATCACCACAATATGTGAAAATGACCATTCAATGTCATTTATATGAACTTATCCACAACCATTTTCCACCAGCAATGATTTATAGGTATAAATTAAACTAGAAAAATCCACTTTATTGCTAAAAACCAATTTGAACCTTATAGGAATCAACCATTCTACTTCATCCCCTAGGTTCTAATATTGGTTAGTATAGGTGGAGTCCATCTAAAATTACATGGATTTTTACTATTTTTCATAATTAGAACTCTTAATGGCCTCTTGATAATATGCAGTTTCATCTTCTGAAATTTTTACTTTATCATAATTATATATGGTAAATCAATATATTACAATATCTTGAAGAATACTACCATACTTATGAGGTTCTTATGGATCTTGACATGGTTCTCCTTCCACAGCTCTTTGTTGAACTAGTTAAACATCCATCTCAAGACCCATTTTCATTTATTGGTCTTAAAATTATTTATGATTAAATTTCCTCTATATTATTCGAAAAATTATATTTTAATTAAAAATAATGTTGAAAATTAAGACTAGAACACTTTTTTCTCAATAAAATTATAGAAATAATTTCTCATTCTTTCCTTATGACAACCAAAAAAATAGAATTTGATATATTTTGGGTATCATTTTTAGGAATCTAATAATCCATTGAATACTTTGAAACCCCAACCCTTATTCAAGATATATTGGGTTGCTTCTGAGCTCACATCCCATATATTATCTTGATTACTGCATTAGATAGAACCCAATTACCGAAGAAAGCATCAGACTCTAGTGAGTAAACATAAAATGAGATATGAAGGTAACATTAAATCATCATCAAATGAACCATGTCAAACAATGAGCAATTCATCCTTTTAGATACACCATTAGTTTGAGTTGTTTGTTGAGGAGTTAGTTAAAAAATAATTCCATAATCACTCAGATGAGATGAAAATTCATGGATCAGGTATTCAATAAAATTATATAATTAGAGGAAATTAATAAATTTTCGATTTTATTTTATACATTTTTTTTAATTTAATTGAACTTTTTTAAATTTTATGTACTTATGTTTCATCAGAAACACATTACCATACTAACAAAATTCATTGTTATAGGTAATAAATTACCTATAACCACTATTTGTTTGTGTACTCATTGGTTCATGTACATCATATATCTGAGATCAAATAGTACTGTATCTCCCTCGTATTTTCTCCCTAAATGTGACTTTGACCTTTCATCTAATAAACTAGAATCACATGTATCAGAATATTTATAATCAAATCAGTCCAAATATCTATAAATATGGATTATTTGAATTATTTTCTCATTTATATTTCCAAGGAGACATTACCAAAGGAAAACTAGATTAAAATAAACACTTAACTTATTATTATAAATTTTATAAATAGGATTATCCATATCCAGAATATATACACAGTTTGTTATATCTCCATTTCTATGAAAAATTACATTTTTATATTTAGAAAAATTAATAACTAATAATAATACCATCATTTCCAAAAAAGATACCAAAATAAAATTATCATTATAGAGGAAAATAATAATATTTTTTTAATTCTAGGATCAATCAACAGGGTAATGTCATATCATAAGTTCCAACATTTAATGTTGCAATATTTTCTCCATTATCGGCATAATGATCCACTTCAAACTTCCTTAATTCCTCCATATATTTGACTCTATGTTTGAAAAAAAAAATTGTGATGCACACCCAGTAATAAATACCCATGGGAAAATCGTGGAGAAATTTATTTCTATAACACTCACATTTTAGAAATCTAAAATTTATGCTTTGAGTGAACATCTGAATCCAAGATACTAATATTAACTATTTAATTATTCATTCCTATTAATGATCTCAATTTTATTACTATGAATAATTTCTTAATCTATAACAAATACATATAAATATTTGAGTTTCATGAATTATATATTTTCATTAATAACATTAAATGAAAAATAATTATACAAATTATGATGACCTCAAACATTGTCTCCATTGTTGATCCATGATATATATTTTACTATGAAATGAGTCTACCTTGGAATTCATCTCCAAAATTAGTTATTTAGGTAGTGAATCATTAAAAAATTTAAATTGCGTCTCTTTGATATTTTAGTAGATAACCACTTATCAAAATACATTATATATATTTACTCAACTACAATCCTTTATTATCCTTTCTAAGGGTTTCATTTCTTTGTGTAACCCAAAATAGTGTCATGAATTGTCTTAACGAAAAAAATCCAGTGACACCCTTCTTATATATAAACTACTGAAAGATGGACCAATGTAATATATCACATTCTTTCATCACTCACATTAATTCATTGGCAACATCATTTAGTAAGAACAACCTAGTTAAATGATCTTTCCCTTAAAATGTTCTGTTTTGAAGGAATCTCCCATTTATTATTAGTGGAGTTTTCAATCTCACCAATTCAACATTCATCATAAGAATATTAAATTCAAAAATATTACATTGTATCTAATATTAAATATTTTCAAGTTTTATTTTATTTTTTGTGTGCATCGTTCTAATAATTTATTTTTCAAATTACTATTCCCATAACAAAATTAATGTGTCCACATTGCATTACTGTTTAACTCTTTACAAAACCAAAAAATAGAACTTAGTCACCCAAATATTGAAGCCAAGTATATTTATATATATCAAAGTGCATCATATGAATAAAGTAAAAAAGAAATTTTACGTAATGGAATATATTTATATGCTATTAAAAACTCCGCATTTGGAATCTAGCAAAAATAGATTTCCAACCTAATTCAACATTCTAGAAAAATAAAACCCTTAAGAAAGTAGTTGCTCTAATTCCAATTCCATCAAACTGAGAATAAATTACTCAAAAGATATTTTAATTCATAAAAACTCTTACACCAAATATGTAAAACATATTCATAATAAAAATTCCGTATATCATAACTAAATATAAAAACTATGTTCATGGTACATGAAGGGAAAAAAATTTATATCAAACCTAGCATGAAATGCGTGGTTTATCATAAAATAAAATTATCATATAAAATAGAACATTTAGTATTCATATTGCATAAAAAAATAGTAAACATGCATGTCATTTAAATATAACAAATAAAAAAACAATATATTCACTTCCAAAAACATGGGACATTTCTGAACTATTAAAAAATAAACACTAATTAAAAAAATTACAATTAGTAGGAACCTGAATATTCTATATTCATTTCAAAATAAAACCCTTCATATTTTATATTCAATTACATTTATATGATATTTAACAAATTATTATCACATTAAAATTCTATAACTATTATAAAAACATTTTATATAATCAAAATATCATATATATATATATTATAATTATTATACACATTATGAATCACTTCTTGTTATTTATTCATAACTATTTATTTCTAAATCATAAGTTACGTCATATAATGTTTCAAAATTTTTGTGAAAATATTAACAAATAATATTTGGGAAAAATATTTCTTAATCCTTTATTTAATTAATTATAAATAATTTAAAAGTAATTAAATATTTTATAAAATCTGAATAAATTAAAAATTACCATAATACCATTTAAAATGACTTATGAATAATTTAAATACAATAAAAAGCATTTAATTTATTTAAAAATCTTTTTAACACATATCATCTTACCCTTACAGAACACCCCTATTCTACATAAGTGAATTCCTTTGTTACCCTTGTGGAGACATTATATGTAAGGGTAAATTATATATTTCATAGATTTCATAAAGGAAAAGTTTACCTTTATTCATCTTAGTACCACTGTGTAAAGATAATTCACTAATTATCTTTATAGAACACCCTTTCTTAAGGGTATTACATTTACATAACACCTTTTCATTAGCATATTCTATTTTTTCTATATGTTATGTAAAGGAAAACATCCAATCCCCTTATAAATGTCTATTAAATTTATGCATAACGGTGAAATATTCTCTATCTATTACGTAAACCCTTCGTATAAGCTTCATACCTTTGAGAATCACATTTTTTTATTCATTATTAGTGAGGTTAACCTTATTCATAATATCTATGTTGGGGTGTATAATCAAGATAAAGGAAAAACTAACTTTGTCCATCATGAATCACTACCTTATAAGGGTACTACCATTATTAAATTCATTTTTTAAAGGTTACACCATAGTTACACTTACACATACCATCTACACAGTGGTATTAGATTTATGTATCAACCATGAATAAGGTTATTTCAAATCTACCTCTACAAATCTCACATAAGGTTCTATATTCTTCTCTATTTTACCAAAAATACTATATTTCACTTTGTAATGAAAATTGTTGACTAAATAATGCAAAAAACATGATAAAACTAGTTTTTATACCAAATATGTGTTTCATTTGATCTTATTATGATAATATAAATCTGAATAAAAACATAGAACACATGAAAATTTATCTTCATGAAGTAAAATGTAAATAATACTATAAATAGAGTACATGGTATTCAGAGATTATAGAAGTATCCATTATCCTTTGGTAGAGAATATTTTCAGAAGATCATGATGTTTAGTGTATGTAGGTTCTTTTCCAATGAGGTAATACACAGCTAACATGGATCCACAATCGTATTGTGAAAATACAAGAATGTTAGAGGGATGATATCACCTTCTCTTGCGAATAATAAAATAAAAGTATGGATATAATATATTATAACATTGGTCTGAAATCTGAACAAACCCAACAACAGGACCTCAACATCTCATATAGATGAAGCCTAAGGACTCTTGAATGCATAATTCATCCCATGTGTCATTATAAGTTCTATATAGTTTATTTAATATTTATGATTAATTAAATGTAAGATAAATAAATCCATGTAACTGCTGATAAAACATAAGCTGAAAATATAATAATATATATATATATCATACATCAAAATCATTAATAATACATGTATCAAATGAATATATTAAATTTACAATATATATAACATCCAATATATTATATAAATATAGATATTTCATGCTTCATATGTATGTGTACTTGCGTCTCATGCATGTATATTTTTTTCCACATCCAACAACGGGTGTGTTTTCAAGATTATATTTATTTTCCACATCATATTATTTGACATGATTTATATTTATATGATTTAATTTTGGGATTGATCTATCTCAAAAGGTATAAAGTGGGTTCCTAGAATACTGAAGGATAATATTAAGGAAAACGACTTTCTCCTATACGTGTACTTATAATGGATGTAACTTCAGAATAAGATTCTTTAACAACTTATGTTGGAGAATTTGACAATGGTGTTTTATAGTGTCTCTGCTAATAAATTTTCTATATTAGATGATGTTATATTATATAATATGAACATCATAGTAGAGTATCAATTTTTATTTTTGTAAGTGAATAATTCTTAAGGAGACCTCTAAATATTTCACAATGAAAATGAAGAACATGATTCACCTCACTAATTTCTTGAACTAACAATTTTTATATATCCTTAATTAACATAAATTGTCAAATCACATAGATTTTTTGTAGATAATGTCACTGAATTAATCTATTGGAGAGAGAGATCCAGGCCACCACTATATTGAAATGGAGATTTAACCTATCATGGTGTTAGAAATGATAGACCTTCCTAGTCTTCCTCTGATAAATCATGAGGATCCTATCGAAGCAGACCTTAATAATATCACTAACTCTCATATGGATGAGGAAATAAATATGAGAAAAGACTGAAAATAGATCAATTGATCCTGACATTGTTGTAGGTGAACAAATATTATTTATGGTGTATGATGAGATGTTGTTGAACTTAATGGTTCCTTCTAATAGAATTCCTTCTCAGAGGACATCCCATTATACACCTCTTTCGAATATGGAAACCATTAAATAAATCCCATCTCTATGAGTTGGTAATCACCTATGATATCATTTATTTATTTCTAACATTTATCTTATAACATAAAAAACTCAATTAATCATTCCAAATAATATTAATTAAAGTGGAAGTTCTCATGGAGAAATACTGGTATACTCAAACTCAACTATGAATATGTATAGTGACAAAGATTTCTTTTGGACCCCCAAGATCAATGGGTATGGTTTAGGTAGCTTCGTAGAGAGGGATGGAACATTTTTAAATATCTACTTATGAGATTTTCCCTGGATCTGACCATGATTCCCTTAACATACAATACTCTATCAATCGATATTTTCAGAGGGATATATGGTGGTTGATTATATATTATCCTTTGTATGTTTTGGTAAAAATCACATAATTATTAGTTATATTTTCAGGGAACTATAAAATGGAAGGCTTCATTATCACACAATTTAATATGTCATCAATGACATCCTTCATAGTTGGGAATGGGAGTAGGTTCAATAATGGCTTGTCTATAGGGAAAAGGGAATAGTAAAATTTACCAATAATTGAGAAATAGTAACATAGGAAAAGCCCAATCAAGAATATATATAATAATAAAATAAATGGTCTCACTAATAATGAAGATATTAAAGGGGATAATCTCTATAAAATAGTAGATACAACTAAAGTAAATGTTGGGGCATCAAATTCTTATTAAATAAGGAAAAACCATCTGGGAAAGTGATGTTATATAGGTAGATAAACTCAATGATGCTAAATAATTTAAGGCTTTGATGTTAGGAGGGCATCAATATTAAGTAGATTATAAACATAATTTTTTTAAATCCAATCCTATATTGATGGAATATTTTAATATATCCTTTGGGACGATATGGGCTTCATCTTGTTTATGTTCCAACCCCAATCTGATTAGTGGGTGATAATGCCTCTTTTTTTTTGAATCATTTTTGAACTCTTGGTTTCATGTATCCATTTAATTATCTCTTTATCTCATATTTTTAAACCATCAAAGGGAAATATCCTAAATAAATAATTATAATAGTTTATTTAGATGATATTAATTATGTCAATCAGGATTCTTAAACACTTCATTCAATGACATTTCATGCCGGGAGTGGCTCGTGGACTGTAATTGCCTGGATAAAATAGTTGTATCACTGAGATATGGAAAGTGTAAATCAGTGACTTTCCTTATAATTCTATTTATTTATAAACAAAATTTTCATCTTTTTAAATATTGCATTCCCTACTAAAAACAAAACTGAAAAACATCTACATGAACAAAATAATTTGAAAAGTCCACTACTAAGTAAATGTATTTTTGTCATTGGTATGGTATGGAATGAATTCAATACCACACAATACACTGGAAAATAATTCTTTTGTGTGGAATACAATGGGTAAAAATAGCACGAAATGAAATAAGATAATTGTTGTAACAAACATGTTACGGTTCTTCTTGATTAAATATCCCTAATATGATCTTTAAAAAATTGCCTTCACATTATCACCCAGATGATGGTAACAACTTCATAAAAATTATAATGAAAACCCAATCTAATTTCATGGTATGATTCCCATTTCTAATTTTAAAAAATATGCTTATATAAATCTATAAAAATATGATTGAAAAAATTTGGAACCACTTCCATTCTGAATTTGGAAATCCCATCATGATTCTCATCTCAATACGATTCATAGCTCAATATTATTCCCAGCTGAATATGATTCCTAGCTGAATATTATTTCTAGCTGGATATTGTTTAGGGATGAATACGATCTTGTCTCATCTCTTTTCTTCTTATGCTGGGAAAAACTTCATCATAAATTTTCAATATGGAAAAATCATCTCCCTAAAAATTTGAGCTTATCTCTCTTCTATGGTGAATAGTGCATAAGTGTCAAAAAGTACTGTGTACTTCATCTTTTATAGGTTCCCTAAAAAGTATTGGTAATGATTCTAAAAGATTTTATCAATCAAACAATTTTTTACTGAAATTTATACTTCTTTCAATTTTGAATGGATTTATGACTTCATCAACGCCACTCAACTCTTCTTAAACCTTCTCAAATCTTATAAAAAATTCATATCATTTCTAAGTTACATAACATATTATGTCCAATTCTAAATATCTATTACGATTTCCCAGTAATATTTTTCACTACTATTTTCAAGTATAATTTTCCGAGTTTGATTTATCATTATGAATCCTTAGTAATATTTTCTAAATACAATTTCTTTAGTACTATTCCCCATTTTTATTTTTTTAGTACAATTATCCAGGAATATTTTCTTAGTACAATTTATTTACTATGATTTTCTCAAAACAATGTTCATCGTTCTGATTCTTTAGTACACTTCACTGATACAATTTTATTAGCACAATTTTCCATTTCAATTTTCTCAATAATATTTTCCAAGTGAAATTTTTTCAGTACCACACACATATATGTACAAATATAGAACATCAGTCATCAAGAAAATCAGAAAAATGTGTTCTCATAAGAATGTACTTGAACCAAAAGGCTTTGAATTCACAAATATCCTTTATCCAAAAATGCTTGCCTGTAAACATAATGTCATTCATGACATTAATTACATTAAATATTAGTATATTGTACTATTATTTATACTGTAATATATTATAACATATCATTCTTTTAATAACATTCTTTCTTTTCTTCCAAAACAACCATTTATTAATACAATTGGCATCTCCTTAACACCCCTTTATTTAATAAAGGGAGCATCAAGTGTTTTCCAACTTACTTATGATTTGTTTGAAATACAAGATAGAAAATCATTTTTATATTTATATCCCATACATGATGAATCTAATTAAGATCAGAACCTCTTTATGATATGATATTCAGTACAATCAAAACCTCATTACGATCAGAACCTCATTAAGATGATCATTCTTAATAATTGTGAGTAAAATCTTCTGAATACATTTTTTGATTTTGAACACAAACTATTAAAAAGTGAGGATATTAATTTTCGTTGACATTACTTTGACAAAATAAGATAATAATCATATTCAAACTTCTAAAATTGTTCCTCAACCAACATGGTCCCAAGAATCTTCCCCATTTTATGTTTTTTCCAACTAAGATTAATAAATCAATGAAATTTTTAACCACAATATATCTATTAATTATCAACAATTCTAACCATATTTGAGGTAAATTATTATAGGAAATACGAATTACTGACAATAAAACAATGCTATCAAAAAGTACTGATCAAGAAACATCCTCAAATTTATTCACCTTCTTCAACTTCCATGTAATACAAATGCTTTTCTTCTTATAACCACTCCAAAAAATGATTAGAATACTTCACACATATACATGATGGATTCAAAACATACCCACAACTCCCCATTATTACATGTTTCCATAAGGATTGATTTATGAAACAATTATCCCCCATTGAAAAAACTATCCAAATAGAAGATAAGAGAGGGGGAAATGTCATGTAACTCAATCTTGATGTGAAGGAGGATGTATGCCTATGATCAACCTCAATTTATAAAATGGTTCCTTTGGTAAATATTTTGTAAAAATTTAGAAAATTGTTCTGATATAGGAATATAGTCGAACACTAATTCATTCTTCTCAACATGGTTTCTTATAATGTGGTAGTTGATATCAAAATCAATTCATGTTCTACTCAACTTATGTGTATGAAGACTCTCTTAGAAAACATTATTTATGAATTGAAGTTACCCATACTATTGGGATGAGATAATCAAATTTTAATAATCCATTCCAATAATATATTATAACATTCATGTTAAATTCTATTTATTTATATGACAACTAAAAAACCATAAAAAGAAAACTACAATATATGTGGATCATCTTGTCAACATTCACTTCCCAATCAGTAATTGAATATCAAAATAGGTCAATAATTTATGATCTATCGTATAGGATTATTATTTTTTTGCCTTTTATATATCTCATAATTATTTATCCAACTGTTTAGTGTGATTATTTAGGGAAAATCTGAAATCTTTAACATGAGGTAACAACATAAACAGTATTGGGTCTCTAGGCAGTCAAATATAAAAAACATTATATTATATTTTGAAATTATTTTTGATCAAATTCATTTCCTTCTCCATCCATACTCAACATGGTTCCCTCTGAAAGCATTGTGGAAACAAGTTTTCAATATTCCATGACGAACTTCTAAAGATATTTCATAGTATACTTTTCTTCAAAAAGAAAATGGTTTATTCTTTTATATTATTTTTAATTCAAGAAATTATTTCATTTCCCTTTGCATCGAAATTTCATACAACATTTTCATATCATAATCAAACCATTCTCATATTATTTCATCATTCATAGAAATTATGTTATCATCAACACAAATAAAATTATGATAATGAAAAAATATTGACTTTATTTAATATAAATATTGTTATTAAGTCTTCCTATCATAAAACCCTACTTTCTTAGGAATATATCCAATTTATAGTACCATACCCTAAGAGACACTTTTATCTCATACAAGGAATTCTTCAGCAAACAAACATAACTTTAGTTTTCCCCAACAAAAAATCCACAAGGTTGTTAAATATAAATTCCCTTATCAAAATCACCATTTAGAAATGTTTATTTAACATCCATTTGAATCATTTTGAAATATCATTGTGAAAAAGTATCAAAAAATATTATAATAGTTTCTAATTTTAGCACTAGAGAAATGGTTTAATAAAAACCAATATGTCAAATTTTTTAATACCCTTTTAAAAAAAGTCATTCCATGTTCATTTAACTTATCTGTCTTCATGAATCTATTTTGGAAAACCTACATTGTACTAATAAAATAGTTTTATCTGGATTAGGTTTGAGTTACAAGTTATGATTTTTCTCAATATGATCATCTTATTTTTTCATGGGTTGAACCCATTATAGATCCTCAAAAGATTTGTTAATATCAATTGGTTCCACTTTTTAATACAATGAATTTCCTGTAATGGAATTTGATGTTCTTATTTTTTGAACATTTTAATGTTTATCGATATGAAGGTTATGATCTTCCATTTTATCCTTATCCTAGTATGATATTTTTATGTTTCTACTTCATATCCGGAACTAGATATTTTAGGTTATTCTTCATGAGTATGATTACAATTATCATTATCATTATTAAAATTGTTACAAAACATTTCCTTATCCTACTAAACATTTTTATTCGCACGAGTTTCTTAATCTTATTAATCCTTATAAATAACTTTCATGACATAAGAATCAGATATTCAACTTGTTTATTTTGTGAAAAATATAGATCCCCTTCCTTCCATAGAAAATCCAAGAAAAATTACATATTCACCATTCCGATCAAACTTTCCAAAATTTCCATCTATCTTGTTTATAATGCATGGAATCCCAAAATCTCTAAAGTGTTTCAAACATAGATTTTTTTAATAATAAAAATTATATGGATTAATCACATAAAATGGCATGTATAAACATCACTTTTTAATATAAATTGAACTAATCATGGATTTCCTTCAAAATTAATTATAAATACTATGTTTGAGTA
The DNA here is from genome assembly GCA_963277665.1 of Viscum album. NCBI lineage: Eukaryota > Viridiplantae > Streptophyta > Magnoliopsida > Santalales > Viscaceae > Viscum > Viscum album. Next base: position 1,208,999,515 of record OY728162.1, read on the forward strand.
ACATCATTCTCACCATATCCACTATAATTATATTATTCCTTTTAGTAAACCCACTTTGATGTAGAGTATAGGTTGAACTATACTCTTTCGGAATTCCATTCTTATCAAGATAAAATTAAAATTATTTATTTATTTATTCACTGCCATTTTCAATTCTCTTGTTCTTTACTAAATACTCCCTTTATTTCTCATATTTCAACCTGACACACTTAAACATTTATATAGAATGTGATTTATTATTCATATACATGACACAATTAATGCCAGTAAAGTTATATGTGAAAGAGATGAAATACCTATATCCAGTCTTTGATTGTTTTCTCATCAGTACAAAAATATCAGAATGGATAAGTTCGTGGGGTATTTTGAATAAATGTCAACTTCGTTATGTATATAATTTTCAATCGTTACTTTATAAAAAATAGATCAGCACAAATCTCTAATTCTTAACATCTTAGGAATCTCTCTGACACTATTTCTTTTAGATAAATTACTCATGTTTCTATGACATGTTTGTCCCATACATTTATTCCATAATTTATTTTATTCCCCCATGCATATGTAGTAGGGGTTTTTTACCTCACCAACTTGAAATAAGTTTCCCTTAAAACATTAGCCTATTGTGACTATATTTCCATACTTTTCACGTTTCAAAACAAATAAATCTTCCCTAAAAGTAACATTTTTACCTTCCTCACACAAATATGAAAGACACACCAAGTTATGCTTCAAACCATAAATATATAAATCTTTCATGTATTTTAAATTTTATTTCACAAGAATAGATGATCCAACACCTTTGATTCTTAGTTATTCATCCTTGATTAATTTCACAGTTACTTCCTTGAATAATTTTACATTCTTTATCTATTTGGAATCTTAGTTCATGTGTGGGTAACACCTACTAACAAGAATCTGAGTTCATTTACATTTAAAATCTTTTAGGGGTGTCTCAAAAACAAGAACCTTTTCATTCTACACATATAAAATTTTTGAATTGTTAACAAAATTGTTTCCACAACAAAACAAGAAAAAGATTAACAAGATGACCTGATTATAGACATCTTTCAAAAACAGATTCTAAAGGTTGGAACCATTTTTCAATTTTCATATTAACCTTCGGAGGTTTCATATAAATATAATTCTCAACCTTTTTTTGAACATCCTTTTTGGATTTCCTTCTCTGAGGAACTGAATCCCCATAAAATCATTCCTTCTATACCCTGTTAGATAATAGTAATGTTGGTAACTAAACCAACACATGTTAGTCATATTTCCAAATCCACCAAAATTACTTTAGTATCCATAGAAAGAGTATTTGAATTTAAAACATTAATACTAACTTGACCTTTTAATACAATTCTTAGAAAAATTCATAATAGATCATTATTGATCACTATAAAAAAAAATTCAAGAGGAAATTTATTCTTTAGCACAAATTTTTTTCATCCTTATTAGAACCAGATATAATAAAAAAATTCAGACTCATCATGTTTAGAAAAATTTGAATTATCAAATTTTATGATCTTTAAAACATACATAACTTTCCCATATTTCTTTCTCTCAGAAATTAATTCTAGATTTCTTCTTAACCTCTAGAGGCAACTTTTTGTTATACTTCTGAGGTTCACCCTTATGGGAAATTTCACCATCTTTAGATATAGTGCTTTTAAAACAGGCATCTCTCTGTTCAATGTGAAATTTGTGTTTGGATATATTACAAATTCTATTATTTTTCATTTCGATTGATCTATATGTGGTTATTATGATTCTTTTCATTCTCAAGATATTTCTTCAAATATTCAATCTCCAACCAAATATTTATCTTCCCATTTGAAAACATTCTTTAATTTTTTTGAGAAAAAATCACTTAAAACATCTTGTTTTTATTTTCAAGCCATCCAATAATTCTTAGATATTCTTTCAACTCTTATTTAAAATGAAATTCATGTTGAGTTTCTTATATATCAGAACTGTTGCATACAAAATCTTCATCATTTACCAATTCAATAAATGTATTCTCACTAAAAGGATCAACAGACATTTCATAATTAGCTTTAATATATTCATCATCTTCTTATTTTGATACAAAACTCCTCAATTTAGATTTGGATATTTTTATATCATTACCTATAGAATGGGATTTTCCTTTATCACTATATTTCTTAAATGTAAATCTTGGTGTTATTTCGTAATCATCACTATCATCTTATTTCATTCTTCATAGAAAATGTTCCAAAAAAGTTTACAATTTCTCCATATTCAACGAATTTAATGTGAATATTTTCCTTATATTTACCTATAACACTTATCGGATATTTAGAAAATAAAGATATATTTGAGATTTATTTAATTCCACATTTTTAGTGTTGGAATGAGAAACATCATCTTCCTGAAGAACATTCTTAAACTTTTATTTCTTGGTAGCATTGAAATAAATTTGTCTATTATATTTTGTCTCCCACTTAATAACTTTATCCATTATCATTTCATAGTTAATGATAATGATTTTTAAAATATTTATAGATAATGGTATTAGATCTATATTTTTTAATGAAGAAACATTCTCATAAAATATTTCAGGAAGGATTTCCAATATTCTTTAAACAACCATTTAATCTTTTATCTTTTAACATAGACATATGATAGTGAGAGAAATTTCATTTAAACTGGTAAGGAAGTAACAAAAATATTTGTATTCACCCATCTTGAGATCTTCATACTTCAGTCTCTAAATTTAAAACAATTCATTCTTCACTTTGTTATTAACTTAATAAATGTTTTCCAACTTATCCCAGAAACCTTTATAAGTAGCAACACCTTTTGCTATAAATAATTCACGTTCAGAACATGATTATAGTAAATAATTTTAGCCCTTCCATCATTCTCAATATTCTTATTTTCAACAAGTGTAATAAAAACCCTATCATCAATAGAAGGAAATCCATCTGTTATACCTTTCAGAACATCATACCCAAGAGATATAATATAAGACATCATCCTATATTTCTAAATATGATATTTCTTTCCATAAAATATTGGAATCCCCTTCATGTTCACACAATAAATATTCTCAACAAAATTCACTTCAAAACATTAGTAAGGAATAAACTAATGGAACTTTTTTCTAATACCACTTGTAATTTTCTAGATGGTATAGTTTTATCACTGAGAGGGGGAGGGTGGAATTTGTGATATCTTTTTCTAGTATATTTCTTTATTTAGAAACAAAATTCTCATATTTTTATAGATTTATTAACCTACTAATAAACAAAAAACACACATCCCCAAGAACACAAAACATTTACAAGGGAGGATACACTGTAAAATTATATACATCCTTTGTATGGTTTGGAAACAATCAAATACCATAAAACCCACTATAAATCATTCCTTTTGAGTCTACAAGAATGAGTAGGATATAACCTTAAACTCATGCAGATTTATGATTGATACAATAGATAATTTTCTTCAAATAGAATAAAATTAAACAAGAAAACATTTGTAACAAACAGTTTTCTATGCTTATTCATCAATATTCACAAATATGATCCTTATATACCTTTCTTCACATTCTTGCCTAGAAGCTGGTATGAAATTCATGGACTTTGTAATAAAAACTCTATCTAATTTAATAGTATGATTCCCAAGTATGATTTTCTCGACATAATTATATAAATATATCCAAACATGGTTGAGAAAATTATTAACCACTTCTATTCATAGTTTGGAAATCCCAATATGATTCACATAAGAATATTATTTGTGTATGAAAATAATTCGCACCTAAATACAATTCCAAACTGAATAAAATATTGTCTCTTATCTTTTATTCTTTTTTCTGGAAAAACTTATTCAAAATATATCAATACAAAAAATTCATCTCCCTAAAACATCATAGACTATCTCTCTTCTGTGATGAATAGTACATCCGTGTCAAAAGGTAAAAAGATCATTAGATTTTATTGGTTCCCTAAATAGATTTGGGACATATTCTAAAAAATCTTCACTCTCAACCATATGTCCAATAAATTAAAAATTCCTTAAATTTTATATAGATTTATAACTTCTTAAGTGATTCTAGACACTTCTTGAAAATTTTTAAATCTTCTAAACACTTCATATAATTTCTTACTTTCTTAGAAAACATAAAAATTATTCTAATACTCCCTAAAAATTATCCAGTACTATTTCATCATTAAGATTTTTTTGTACGATTTTCCCAAAACTAGTTCTTTAGTACAATTTCTTCGGTATAATTATTAAGTACGATTCCCCATTAAAATTTTCTCAGTATGATTTTCTTCATTATAATTATTCAATGTGATTCCTCAGAATGATTATCTCAGTATAATTATCCTATACAATTTTCTCAATATGACTTCTTCAGTAAGATTTTCTAAGTATAAAATTCTTTATTATTATTCTTCAATACAATTCCCCAGTATGATTTTATCAGTATGATTCTACAATATGATTTTCTTGGTATTATTTTCCTAGTATGATTTTTTCTGTACCAATCACATATACAAATAAAAAAACAACTTTAATTTTCTTAGAAAATGTACATAAGACATTCTCATACTGATGTACTTGAGATCGAAATGCTTCGACTTCAGAAACATCCTTCCTCTAAAAACATCACCTTTTAGTCACGAATTCCTTCATGATTACTTTTACCTTAAAGATGAGAATTAAATTTTCTAACTAATAGTAGAATGTATTGTATATTCCCATTCCTCTAGCATCTTTGTTTTTTCTATCCAATCCAAACCATGTTTGAATACGATTGGAAGCACATGAACTCTCTCTTTATTTTTTCAATATATAATCACAAGTCTTACAAATAACTTATGATTTTTTATAAATATAATATATAAAAGAATCATTATATTATATCATATCTATGATTAATGTGATTAAAATATGAACCTCAATATGTTCTGAACCTCATTACAAGTAGAACCTCATTATGATTAGAACATCATTACGATCAAGACCTCATTATGATCAAAACCTCAGTATGAATTAATTTTTCAATCATTGTGAGTATGATTTACTTAATTTGATTATTGAGTCTGGTCACTAGATTTTAAAATGACAGGTTATTAATTCCTTTGAATTTCATTTTATAACAAAAGACAATAATCATCTTCAAACGTCCAAAAACATTCTTCAGTCAACTTGGCCTTAACATGGACATGTATTAGTGTATATTATATCACGATAAAATAATATTTTGTTCTATTTGGGTTTGTATTATTTCTTACTGTGCATGGATCATAGGAAGGTATAGGTGTATATTCCATTACCATAACACTATAGTTTGTCCATTTGGATGTGGGGGTTTATGACTCAATATGATGAGGATCATTAGGTTGGAAACATGGAATGAGGATTCTAATGTTCAAGAGGAAACAATAACCTTGATATTTTGTATTTATATGTTTCAAATGGATCTTTTGGACTAATTTTCCATAAATAAATGAATAATATAATTTCTTCCAAAAATAAGGGATCTAGTGAGCATATCATTCCTTTTAATGGAATTATATTAGTGCTCTAAATAAATTCATATCTCATTATATTTTACTTTTGTTATTAATTTTTTACCATAACATTAATTAATCCTCTTATGGTAGAATCTTAGAAGGTAGGAAAACAAATTTAATCCAATGTCTCCCAACATGGGTTTTCAACCTGTTAAGTATTGCACTATTTTCCATTTAATATTCAATTTTTTTATGGGTCATTCTTGGTGCTTTACTAGTGAGAAAAGACATTTATTCTTCCATAGATTACCTTTTTAAGTTTTTAACCTCGAATGCTTTACACCAGTTATCTTGGGTTGTATTAGGGCATTAAATTCTAAATGAAGATAATGTAAATTTAATGTATGAATTATTTTAGGGTTAATCTATCCAATAATTAATAGAGAGTTTCATTTCAAGAATTAAAATGACCTAAGGTAGTGGTTCATGTAGTTTACATTCATAGTTATAAGACCATTGATTTCTAATTTTTGGTGTTTAATAGATTTGACCATGTATGAGGATGATAGTTGTTGTCAAAAGTGAAAAAAAAAATTCTATTAATCAATGATCTTACCTCTGTTATATAGTTTGTTATGATGAGGGGATTTATTTTATATTCATGATATATATACCATCATGTAATACATTTTATGGTAATGTGTTGCAGATTAAAGAAGTTTTGGGTGGGGTATGTCATATCTCTCTTTATAAAGTGATAATTATGAAAGGTTCTGTGACATAATGGGCATATAATCAACATGAATAGTTGTATTGTGGGATATGTACATCAAAACTCATGGGGTTCAAATCAAGGATGGTGATATGGGGCTAGTGACCTAGGGATTGTCACTCACTGTACTTTAATGATTGGTTCTACTACAATGATGTCAGGGTGTATGGATATTAGAGGAAATTCCTGTTATGATGTGATATATACCATTGGGGAAGTTACATGTGTAGAGGTGCTAAAACATTTTCAAAATCCATGTCTTATGGAGTCGATTTCACTAATTACCAACATTCATAGACTATGTTTTAGGACTTAAATACTTGATAAATAAAGAGGCTTTATGGAACATAAGACATGGAAGGAAGGTTATGGAACCCTAAAATTTATGTTATGTTTTATTGAATACACTATAATTGTCATTAAATATGACATGTCATTGATATAACCTTTTCCTAGACTAGTGGGTCAAATTACTACAATTCATCTTTTTTAAGGCCATATAGTGGGCCCAAAAGCATTATACCTCATTAATTATTAATTTAATTTTATTTCTATGTTATGAAGGTAATGACTAAAATGTGGAGAATCATCTTTTTATCATCCTTCCCATTATAGGATTTCATCTAAATAAGGTTTGTGTCTCCACTTTTAGTTTAAGGTCATGCGATTTGGACCTATTGAGAGATGTTGTTTAATTTTATATAGAATTGATGAAATATTACTGAGATTTATGTTCGGGAATAATTGATCATTTCTTATTGCGGTTTTTGTTCATTTATATTTTATTGAAATGTGAGGATTCTTTCATAGAAAAATATCTCCATAAACCCCAAAATCTGTAGAAAGCCTCTTAATTGGGGGTTTGTAGTTTAGGATCATGATGTTTAGAGCGTCAAATAATATTTTTTTTCTCATGAATCAGATACCAAAAGGATTATTATTTTTACATATAGAGTAGCTAAAATGAAAAATTATTTAATATTTTGGGTATTCAATCAAATTTGGTCATTAGGTTTATGGAATGTGTAAATCAAAATATGTTATGATCAAATTAGGGGACAATGATATGGAACATGTCAAGGATGACCAATAATAATATTTTAATTGAATATTTTTCTATGATGGTTTTGAGGAATATAGAGAATATATTTCAATCAATATGGGATGATATATGGCTATACTTGATAGGGTTGTGTATAGTGGAACCAAAACACTACCAATTATATATATTCTATGGTTTCTAGTGCACTGATTACAAAAATTCATGGGAGATTATGGGGATTAAATCACTCAAGAATTAAAATATATCATGGTGTGGAAATATTGAAATAATAATATTCAAGAATTATAATGGCCACATCACAATGTATTGAACATGTCCATAGATCAAGTAGGGATGAAATAAGGTCATGTTCAATAACCTTTGTCTAACATAGTTTTGATTGAACGTTTATGGGGTTTTAATGTCATAGATCTCTAATCATAAATAGAATGATAGTATAAGAAAATACACATAGTTTATGATTATATATCTTCGACCATTGGTCATGAAGTTTTACATATTACAATAAGGGCATAACAACTCTTGTTATGAACGGTTTTTAATGGAAAGGAATCATGGGGATAAACCTGGGATAAATGATTCAATCATTACTAAGTATCCTATGAGTACCTAAATCAATCCATACTTGGATTTTATAATATAATATAATTTTTATCATAGGTTGATGGATAAATAAATCAATGATCAAGTATAATGGTTCTTATATAGATATAGCACTTATGCAAGGAAAACTAAATCAGATGGAGTAAATAACTCTATGTATGTTTGGGTCTTGCAGGGTATACCACATGTTAAAATATATTAATGGAAGTATATTTTGTTTCTCAGCAAATGATATAAAATCATTCCATCAATATGTATCATATAGAAACAAGAATCATTACACACATAGATATTAGAAGCCCCCTACACAAGTATGGGCCATGTGTAGAAGATGCTCATTATTTCATGTGAATCTAACTCATAGAAAAATATCAATCAACCATGATTTGATGTTGCAATAATGTAGAAACCATATATAAATGGATTATATTTCAAAATCATGGATACGGTAATGTTTTTAATAGGATGGTTTTTCCAAGACAAATATTGAAGATATAAGAATAATAATGTGTCCTCTAGAAATAAGAATCAATCCATACATAGTTATTATATTTATTATATAGTTATAACTAATATAAAATAGCTGAGGATTTTTTATACATCTCGGTATGAGGGAATGATCAAATAAAACCCCATTACATTTAACAAATATAGGGGATCCTTTTTTATTCATGTGTTTGTAAATTTATTCCTATCACAGATGTGATTGGAATCATTTTCTAGGTACCTATATGTGGATATGGCTCCCACATAAGGGGTAAAATGTGTTATGCAGTTTAAGATCAAGTATGATGGACCATGTGTCCAGAATTTAAACTCTTGTTATTAGGATTCAGATTCCATGAAATTTATATAGATATGAAAGGATCGTTATGTGGATATTTTGGTGTAGATCTATCACATGCATATAAAATGGAATGAAATTTTTTAGTCTTGAGTATATTTAGAAGGCCCATTGTGAATGATAAGGTAACAGTTACAAGAATGGATATAGGTTTGATGTTACTCGGATTTTTAGTTCATCTTAGGATATGTGATCATGGTGTCACTATTCATCCTATGAGGATAGGAATAAATACACACAAATTTCTTAATAAAGGGGTAATTTGTAAATACCAAGATTAATTCATGTAATTTTTTTATTGTATGAAAATATTATGAGTCTGTGGAAATTGACGGTGCATGATTCTGAGGCCCGGTGTGCCCGGAAATAATTTCTAAACCATTTTTTAGGTACGTTCACTAAACGTGCAAGCGGCATTTTGTAACTTTTGATCCGGCACAGGGAATTGAAATCCGAGCTCACCAGTGAACTCGCAGCGCAGATATTCGCTTAAGGAGTCCTTCACCTCGACCACATTAGGTCGAGGGTGGAATTTAATATTTTGGATTTTCATGGGAGAGTTGAAAACGTAATAATAAAATAAAACAAACAACTTTTATTTTATTTATTTGAAACCTCGCATTTGAATTTTGGTGGTGGGGACCACCCTACATTTAACTCCTCTCTTAAAGTGAGATAACTCTTGATATTCCCTCAATTAATGAGCCAACATTAATTGATTAATTAATTAACATAAGCTTGACTATGTTGGATCTTCAGCTCTTGATTGGGGGATTGTTGGAAAAGTAGAACATGGGAGAGCCTTTGGAGAAACAATCTCTAATGAAGAACCTCCACCAACGAAGAATGAAACTCCAACAAGGATGATGCTCAAGCTCAGATCATAAGCATGTTGCGGGAGTGACGAACCCTGTTTCCCTCATTGTCTTCATCTTCTTCCTCATGTGTCTCCAAAAAATGATCGAGGTAGGGGTGTGTTTATGATTGTTCTTTGTGGATTTACATTGAATCATTATTCTCGACCCGCATGATATCAGTCTAACGCGGAGGGTGTAGTCCAAACATACATGGCTTGATCCCTCCACAAATTCTTTTTGATGTGTTCTTCATGGGAGGATCGATGGGTTGAGTGGAACCCAACCACGTCACTAGTGACCGATGTCGGTAGGGTTCAGGCGGCAGATGGCACACTGGCCGGACGTGATGGCATCGGTGGCACAACTGCGCCATCGGTGGAGGCCACAGGCCGTCGACCGCGGTGGAGGGGGACAGAGGTCGGCCACGTGGAGGCAGGGCGGCGCGCGTCCGCGCTGCCAGTAGAGGAGGAGGTCACGGTTGCTTAGCCACGGCGGTGTACCCAGAAGGAGGCTGGCGCCCAGCCAGCCGTGGGAGGATAGTGGCATCATCACATCGCTGGAGGAGGGAGCTAGCCAGAACCCCCTCCGGGCGCGTCACATTGAGCAACACCTGTTCCAGTGGGTCCTGCTTGCCAACCCGGTGGCGCGCCAGTCAAATATTCCATTGGACCGTTCGGGGTTCCAGGGGCACCTCCCCCATAAGTCGTGTCTAGGGAAATCCCTACCATGGTGAACCGCACCCAGCCGAGCGATCTAAGCCCCACAGGCCATACCCAGAAGGTGGCACCGAGTGGGCCTCTCCCAACGGGCTGCTACGAGTGGGCTATGCCCAATAAGCTGGGGTCACCCCCTTTGCGGGTTGGGATAGACCGTTCCCCAATGGGTTATTCCCAATGTGGCCCGACCTATCCGGGCCTGCCCTGGATCTGGCCAGGTCGACCCGAACCGGACCCAGACCCATCTTGTCCCAAATATGCTTTTATAGCCATACCTTGAGAACCAAGCGTATGTTTTACAAACCACCTACGGCAGTAGGATGCTTGGACCGGGAAGGTCAATTTGGTATACTCCAATTGAGTTTTGGATAAATTTGTAGTATGGTTGGGTTGGATTGAACACGAATCCAACCGGGCTCTCAGAACAGAAATGATAATAAATTACAGACCGGGTGTCTGATTGACATGCCATCAGTCACATTGTGACCCTTATGACATGACATACCTTCATGATTCTTCTTCATGGGACTTCATGGAAGTTTAATTAATTACCTATGTCTTGAGGATCAGATCCTCCTATAATCATGTGTGCTTAGTACGGAAACCCTACGGCTGGTTGTACTTGATGAATCTACCGATCCTATTTGGGGCATCTTCAAATCCTGTGTGGGTAATCTTCAAATCCTGTGTGGGTAATCCTCAGATCCTGTGTGGGTCATCTTCAGATTCTATGTGGGTAGTCATTAGATCTTGTGTGGGTCATCATGGATCCTTTTTGGTTCAACAGCAGAGATTATCGATGAAGTAAGATGGTCTATAAATACAGATAATCATCTATTCTTTTGTACTTAAGTTATACCTGGTGTGAGTTGAGTCTTTAACATTATGGTATTCATCTGTACGGTGATGGATTTTTTGTATTTTTCTCTGTGGAGTTACCTTTGTGTTACATACCATTGTGGTGTTACCTTCGTGGTATTATTTACATCGTGGAACAATTGTATTTCTTGTTAAAGAATTGGGTCTTGTGTTTCCTCATGAACGAGATTGTATACTTGATAACATAGGTATATGTATGGTCATATACTTATGTAGGGTTGAATGTTTATTTCATGCTTTGTGGATTATCCTTTGTTGATTCTGAGAGACCTTAGGGGGTCTCATGGTCCCTACTGATTATTGTTATACTCACCCATACACGGGCTACACCCGCACCTTGTTGTGTCTTGTGCATATGATGGACAACGCTAATCGAGGTCAAGGGTACAATGACAGGAGGCTGTATGGAGGTTGACCTTAGATGAGGCATACTGAAGAGATGATCGTTCAAGAGCTGTAGCTACACTTATGGTAGTCTCCTTGGAGGGTGTTCACAAGAGCTGTTTTCAGTTTTACTTGTACTTTATAGTTGGGATTGTATTCTGGCCACTTTACTTACTGTACGCACTCATTTTACTATATAGATTACTTTGTGATCATATCTTACTATGTTCTTGCATTGTGTGGGTTTTCATGGTATAAATGAAATACCTTTCTAGTTTTGGGGATATTTCTTTTCGGTGATAGTCGCCATCCCCTAGCCTATGGAAGGCGGGCTTGGGGTAGTCACGACACGGGCCCTGGGGGATGGGTTGTGAAATATTGGTATCAGAGTAGTTAGTTCTACCAGAGAACTTAGACTCTATTATTTTTATTTGGTAATAGTGTTAAGTGTAATTGGTGTGGTTTTTGGTTTGGGGAATCCAATGTTGGTGCGGTGGCCAATGTATCCATACACCAGGACCATGACTTCTGATTTCTGACTCAATGCACGAAATCATTGATTGCGTGTGTGTTTTTTAAAATTTTTATTTGTGATCTCTTGAGTAAGCTCACCAGGTATAACATAATGATTGTGGTTCACATGTTACTTTTCAGGATTCCTCTACGTAGACAGCCAGCCAGGGTTCCAGGTAGAGTACATGATGACAGCCCACCGAGCGATGAGGCTTCGGTGCAGGACCCCCATACGGAAGTTGTATCGTCGGGTGACATACCAGCAGCACCACTACCCATTGGGTAGCTGATGCCACCGTCCCCAGCAAAATAGGGTTCATGCCTCTTAAGCATGTTTTATAAGTTTGAGTGCCAGAGGCCACTAAGATGCTGGGACGAGATGGATCTACATGCGGATGAGGACTAGATGGAGGTCATGGTTATAGTTTTTTGACTGGTAGAGACACCAGCTGATCTCATGGTGATCCTTGTCACCAGTCTTTTTTAGGCCGCAATGGGTAGATGGTGGAGCATGATGCCCCAGGTTCACGATGAGGTCACTCTTATCTGGGAAGATTTCAATAGCCTTTTTAGGGTAGAGTTTGTCTCAACGACCTTATGCTCAGTGTGTATATAAGAGCTTCTCCACTTGTAGTAGGGTAGCATGACTGCGGCTCAGTATTCAGTGAGGTTCACCAACCTCTTGCACTACTCCAGTGACATGGTGTGGGACATTTCTATAGGGCCCGAACCTTCAAGCATGGGATCAGACAAGAGATTATAGCTTTGATGATCTCTCTTAGTATCCCGACGTAGGAGGGGTGTTAGAGAAATCACTCTTGGTTGATAACTTCCTTGATAAGTAGTCATCAGCAGCGAGAACAACCATCAGATGTCATTTTGTAGAGTCATCTATATATGGTCAAAGAGAGATGATGTAGATGTCCAAGAGGACTAGACCTATAGGTGGACGATCATATTATAAAGGGTCAATTCTGTGGGGCTCTCAATACAGAGCAGGACATGCGAGGAGCAGGCAGTGTTACTCATGCAGCGTGCAGGGTCACACGGCTCACGACATCCCTACCCATCATACAGATGACCAGAAGATGGTCGAAGTACTGCCTGGGAAGATGTGAAGATTCGATCGTGGAGGTCCGCCAACAGCAGGCGGTCTTGGCGGATGAGCTAGTAGTGCAGTAGGCGGTGGGTGGTAATTCTAGGTTCTACCACCACCACCACTAGGTGGTCCACCCCAACCATAGAGAGAAGGTAGACAGGGATGAGCTCAGCTCCAGGAAGTTGAGGCCTATGACCACGACACTCTACCTATGATACGAGGTACAATTTTTGTCTACTCCACCTTAGGTGCAGTACATATAGACACAGGTGTCAGTCACTCTTTTATTTCCACAAACCTTGTTTGGAGCTTGGAGATTCTGGTGGTGTTTTTGGCTCATCATTTACTTCTAGAGACTCTTATGGGAGATTATTTGATGATTACACACTGGTACCAGAAGTGTGAGATTACTCTAGGAGCTGAAATATTCGAATGAGATATTCTAGTAGTGGCATCGAGGCCTTACGACATCATCCTGGGTATAGACTGGTTATCCACAGTCCATTCTCAGATCGACTGTATTAGGCACATAGTGTGGTGTGTCCGCATGAATGGGACAATTTTTTCCTTCACCAATGATAAGGGAACATTTGCAGCATAGAATGGACTTACTCGGAGGAGGGTGCAAATGATCACACATCAGTTGTCTAGAATTACCCTTGGAGCAGTTTATGTTGAGAGACTGAAGTATCCTATAGTGGTGGACCAGTATGCTGATGTTTTCTCTGATGTTATTATGGTTCTACCTCCTCACAGAGAGGTAGAATTTTATATCGACTTGTACTCTGGGAATTCATCAATATCTGCACCAGCAAATCAGATCGCTTCTGTAGAGCTTCTAGAGATGTGAGTAGAGTTGAAGGACTTGCAGAGCAAGGGGTTCATTAGGCCTAGTGTTTCTCCTTGGGCTTCCCTAATATTGTTCACCCAGAAGGCGGATGGAATTTTGAGACTCAGTGTGGACTATCAGTGCCTAAACCAGGTGACCATGAAAAACAAGTACTCACTACCGATGATTGAATATCTCTTTGATCAGCTGAAGGGAGCATGGTGGTTTTCAAATAGAGAACTCAGATCAGGCTATCACCAGCTCAGGGTATGAGATGAGGATGTGTAGAACAGGGCCTTCAGATGTTTGTATAGACATTATCAGTTATTGGTTATTCCATTTGGCATGTCCAACACCGCAATAGTGTACATGGGACTCATGAATAGGATGCATAACTCAATCCCTTTATGGTAGTCATCATCGATGACATCTAGATATACTTAGCTATAGAGGAGGGGCACACCTATCATCTACAGCTAGTTCTGGACACACTCCAAGAGCACCATCTTTATGGTAAACTCTCAATGTACTAGTTCGGGATATGAGAGGTCAACTTTCTGGGACACGTCATCTCGTAGGCTGGAGTTGCGGTGGATCTAGAGATGATTGAGTTTGTTCATTCATGGGAGCCACCTAAGAGTGTGATGGAAGTGGGGAGTTTCATGGGTTTGGCAGGTTACTACTGGAAGTTTGTGCCTGACTTTTCCAGAGTTGTGGCACCCTTATCAACATTGACAAAGAAGGGGAAACCCTTTATGTGGTCGAAGATATTCCAGTGGAGTTTCCCGGAGATGAGACAGAGACTAATGAGTGCCCCCATCTTATGGCTATCAGAGTAAGGAGTTGGTTCTATAGTCTAATGTGATGCATCAGGGACCAGGCATGGATGTGTTCTGATGAAGGAGCGAGAAGTGATCTCCTATGGTTCTCAACAGCTGAGATAGAATTAGTAGAGCTACACAACCCATGACCTAGAGTTCGCAGTAGTGGTCTTCACCTTGAATATGTGGCGACATTACTTGATGGGAGAATGTTTTATAGTCTACTCTAATTGCAAGAGTCTTAGGTATATGTTATCTCAAAAGTACATGAACCTAATACAACGACGTTGGCTTGAGTTCCTCTAAGGCTATGACCTCGAGATAGTCTATACTCCTAGAAAGGGGAATGTAGTAACAGATGCACTCAGCAGAAGATCTGGTATACAGTTGATGAGTGAGGCTACGAAGCAGCTAGCCGCTTTGCGGATATCCTATGTGGATTGAGATGGAGTAGCTTATCTTCAGTCTCTTATAGTCACTCCCCCGCTCCTTCAATGATTCAAGGAGGCATAGGTTGGAGACACTGCCTATGAGGCTCGACGTGCTCATATATCCATAGAACATGAACTTGATGGGTTTTTTGAAGGTGGGGTGATCTTCATCCTCTTTAGAGGGCATACTATGGTACCAGTGGCACTATAGGAGGATGTGTTAAGGGAGTTCCATACACCCCCTCTAGCAATACATCTGAGAGTGGAGAAGATGTACCATGTCCTTCGGTGTTAGCACCGGTTTCCAGGAATGAAGAAAGCAATAGCAAAATTTGTCTCTTTGTGTCTATGTTTTCAGCAAGTGAAGGCACAACATCAGGTTTCAGTAGGCTTAGTTCAGCCACTAGAGGTGCCAGAGTGGAAGTGGGATGAAATTTCCAGGGACTTCATTATAGGACTTCCACTCACATCTAAGGGACATGATTCCATCTGGGTGATCATTGACTGACTCACCAAGTCGGCCCACTTCCTACCTATCTAAGAGGAGGGGTCAGTAGAGAGCTTGGGATGCCTCTATGTATATAGGGTTGTGTGAATTCAGGGGGTGACATCTACGATTGTCTCCAATTGTGATGTATGTTGTACTTCCCGGCTATAGAAGGGGTTACAGGAGGCGTTCGATACTCATCTTTGATTGAGAACCGCCTTTCATCCTCATACGGATGGTCAGACAGAGTGGACCATTCAGACTATCGAGGACATGTTGCATGCTAGCATCTTTCATTTCTATAATAACTGGGAGGATCACTTGCTCTTAGTGGAGTTCACATACAATAACATCTATCACTCCACCATCGGTATGGAACCATTGGAGGAATTGTATAGTCGACCTTGCAGATCGCCTCTGTGCTAGACAGACCTAGGGGAGTCAACACTCAAGGGGCCAGAGATGGTACGGACTACCACGGTGAAGGTTCAGATCATCCAGGAGCGGATGAATACTTCACAGAGTAGGAAGAAGTCTTATGATGAGAGCAGACGGATACCTCTAGAGTTTGAGGATTATGACCGTGTATTTCTATGAGTCTCACCTCGATGAGGTTTGAGGAGATTTGGCTTGGGAGTCAAGTTATCTCTGAGGTTCATCGGACCCTTTCATGTCTTCAATATAGTTGACGAGGTGGCATACCACCTAGCACTTCCCCCTTAGTTATAGTAGGTGCATGACATTTTTCATGTATCCTAGCTGAGGAGGTACGTCATTGATCCTTCACACATCATTGACTGCGGTGAGCTGGACATCGATGATGGGGTGACATTTTTAGAGGTTCCAGTAGAGATTGAAGATCAACAGGAGTGGGTCCTTCGTGGGAGGTCGATACCTCTAGTGGGAGTTAGTTAGCAGCACGAGAACCTCAAGGAGAACACATGGGAGCCAAAGGCTCAGATTCATGCTTAGTGCCCCCACTTATTTCCCTAGATTGACTTGTGACTTTCAAGGATGAAAATCCCTAAGGTGGGGGGAATGTAAAGACTCAGATTTTCCATGTAATTTTCTTAATTATATGGAAATGTTACGAGCCCGCTGAAATTGATGGTGCATGATTCTGAGGCCCGGTGTGCCCAGAATAAATTTATAAAAAAATTAGGTATGTTTAGTAAACACAAGAGTGGCATTTTGTAAATTTTTAGTCATTGCTTAGAATTGAAATTCAAGGACACCATTGAACTCGTAACACTGATATTCACTTAAGGAGACCTACACATCGACAGCAGTAGGTCAAGGGTGGAATTAGTTTTTTGGATTATCATGAAATATGTAAAAAATAATAAAAAAATAAAACAATATTTTATTTTATTTATTTGAAACTTCCCATTTGAATTCTGGTGGTGGGGACCACCCGACCTTGAACTCCACTTTGAATGTGAGATAAATCTGGAAATTCCCCCCAATTAATGTGCCAACATTAATTGATTAATTAATTAATGTAAGCTTAACTGTGTTGTCTCTTCACCTCTTGTTTGGGGGATTGTTGGAAAAGGAGAACTTGGAAGATCCTTTGGAGAAACATCCTCTAATGAATAACCTCCATCAACGAAGAAAAAACCTTCGAAGAGGACAATGCTCGAGCTTGAATCGGAATTCTATTACAGGAGCGATGAACTTTGGTGCCCTCATCATATTTATCTTCCTCCTTACGCCATATCCAACGAACAATCAAGGAAGGGGTGTGTTTATGATTGTTCTTCTTGGATTTATGTTGAATCATTCTTCGCAACCCACCTGCTATCAGTGTAATGTGGAGGGTGCAGGCCAAAAAAACACGACATGATCCCTTAGCAACATATTTTTGACGATTTCTTTTCCAGTGGATCGACGGGTTGAGTAGAACCTGACCACATCACTGGTGACCGATGCGGTCATGGTTCAGGTGGTGGTTGGAACACCGAATGGCCGCAATGGCGGCGGCGGCGTAACTGCGCTGCTAGAGGAGGCCGCAGCCCGTCAGCTACGGAAGAGGAAGATGGTGGTCGGCACGTCGACTGGCCGCATGGAGGCAGGGCAACACATGTCCACACTGCCAGTAAAGGAGGAGCTTGTGGCTGCATAGTAGCAGAGATGCACCTAGGGGGCGGCCAGTCACAAGAGGACAGTGGCGTTGTCACGCCGCTGGAAGAAGAATCCAGCCGGAACCCCATTCGGCCGCATCATGCCAAGTAGGACCCACTCTGGTAGGTCCCACATTCCAACCTGGTAGCGTGCTTTCCAAACGGTCCATTAGACTATTCGAGATTCTAAGGGGCCACCTCCTCCCCAGGTAGCGACTGGGGCGGGCCCTGCCATAGCAAACCACACCCAGCCGAGAAGGACGAGCACAGAAGGCCGCAACGTGGGCCATGCCCCATAGGTCGGGCCTGCTGTGGCCCATCCCATCCGATCCTGACACAAACTGGGTCAGGTCGCCCAGACCGAGTCGGGCCGGACCTGGGCCCTTCGGGACACAGATACAATTTTATAGCCATTTCATCAGAACCGAGAATCCGTTTGACAAACCATCTGTGGCACTAGGATCCCACGAATGAGACCATTCATTTTTTATAATTCCCTTGATTTTTGGATAAAGTTTGAGTATGGACAAGTTGGATTGAACCCGAATCCAACCGGGCCCTTATAACGAAAATTATAATAACTTACAAACCGGGTGTCTAATTGACATGACGTCAGTCGCATTGCGACCCTTATGATGCGATAGACCTTCATGATACTTTTGTGTGTGAATTATTGGTAGTTTAAGTAACGATTGATGGCTTGAGTAGTGGATCCTCCCTGAATCAAGTGTTCTTAGTACGAAAACCCTGTGGATGGTTTTACTTGAAAAAACTATTGATCATGTGTGGGTCATCTTCAGATCCTGTGTGGGTCATCATCAGATCCTATGTGGTTCATATATAGATCCTATATGGGTCATCCAAAGATCCAATGTGGTTTGTATTCAATCCTGTGTGGGTCAACATCTGAGCTTCTCGACGAAGTAAGATAATCTATAAATATATCTAATCATCTATAATTACATACTTATGATATACCTGGTGTGAGATCAGTCTTTACCTTTGTGGAATTATTCTGTGTGGTGATTCCTTTATGGTATTATTCTATGTGGTGTTATCTTTGTGGTACTTACCTTATGGTTTTACCTTCGTGGTATTCTTTCCTTCGTGGAATAGTTGTATTTCTGTCTAAAAAATTGGGCCTTGTGTTTTCTCATTAATGAGATGAGTATACTTGATAACTTAGGTATATGTATGGGAATATACCTATGTAGGGTTTACTGTTTTTTTTAATGATTTTTGGTTTATCCTTTGTGGATTCTGAGAGACCTTATGGGGTATTGGGGTCCCAACTGAGTATCGTTATACTCACCCCTGCACGGGCTACACCCACACCTTGTTGTGTCTTGTGCAGATGATGGATAACATTGATCGAGGTCAAGGGTACCAGGATTGGAGGCCGCATGGAGGTGGACCTTAGAAAAGGGGTACCATAGAGATGACCGTTAGAGATCTATACCAACCCCTCATTTAGGATCCTTGGTGGGTGTTCACATGAGTTGTTTTCAGTTTTTCTTGTACTTTCCAGTTTGGCTTGTATTCCAGCCCCTTTACTTACTGTACACACTCTTTTTACTATATAGTTCACTTTGTGCTCATATCTTTCTATGTTCTTGGATTGTGTGATTTTGCAGGTTATAAGGAAATTCCTTCCTGGTTTTAGGGATATGCCTTTCTATTGCTAGTCGTCAGCCCATGGCCTATAAGAAGGTGAGCTTGGGGTAGTCACGACACAGGCCCTGGGGGATTGGTCATGACATAATTTTTAACCAATAGTTAAGTGGACCATTACCTTTGGGTTGGACAACGTATTTGTAACTTTTAAATCCCCTATGTATGAAAATGAATACCCCTATATAGATCATTCTCTAATTAAGTGGTGGATATTTTTATTGAAAGAATCAATGGCTTGTCCAAAGACAAAGAATCTAAGTGTATCCATGTATCATATGATAACATACATCAATTAAAACATAGTTATTGATGTAGGGGAATTTTACATGAATAATTATTTTTATAAAAATGATATATTTCAAAGATAATCTCTCTCATAATGGTTTTATTCCATAAGAAGAAGGATTATTAGTGAAGTTTAATGTCTCTTAGGGTGAACTAAAACACATGAAATTTTAAATCTTATTGGAAGAAAAAAATTACATCTGGGATTTCAGACATGATGTGGATCATAATCATATATCAATATGATCAAAAAACTACTATGATCACGTTTATATAACATGTGATAAATAATTTTTGATAGGAATATTAACCATGTCTCACAATAGAACATGTTGGGATAAGTATTACCTGTGTAGTTTGAGTTCATGAAATGAATATAATTAGTTTTAATTTGTCCTTTATGAAAACTGTCAGATGTTAAAAAACATGAATCTGGTACCCCCCACATATATCTGTATCCAATTTATATAGTAATAGGTTTTAAATCATTAGGATTTTCTTCTATGATCAAAATAGATCACCTCGGCAGTACTAACTATCTTGTATTCATCAATAATCAATCCAAGAATAGTCCTAAAAACAAGATCTCTACACTAATCAAGCTCTCACATATTGTGAAATTTAAGACGTAGTTTACTCCTAAGTATCCAAGCCTATTTTTCACATGTCCTTTAGAGACCTTACCCACAAAATATAGTTTCTCAACATGTAGATAGGTTATAATATGGTATGGTGGGGAGACTATACCCTCATTATCAGAGTGGATCACAATTATATATAATAATAATAAGTAGTATAAACATAAATATTAAATGAAAAATTAATGAGTGACATAATAAGAATAAAAGAATCATCCAGATAAACATATGAAGATAAAAAATATCTAGAATGATATATGAAATTATGATGTCATGATTTTATACAAAAATGGGTAAAATGGGAATATAATAGCGGGAATAAAAATTACATTCTATTCAAAATAAACTAATATGAAAAAAAATATCCAAAATCATCATGAGAATAATCATAGTACTCTAATCTAGTATTATGCCCTAGTATATTCATTTTAGCATCCATAGTTGGGAGATTCCTTTTTTCCATTACAATATACACTACCACAAAACGGTCCAAGGCCAGCGCCACCCTTTATCAGCACAAACGAAAAAGCGCTGATAAAGGGGGGATAAGTATTACCTGTGTAGTTTGAGATCATGGAATGGAAATAATTGGTTTGAATTTTTCCTTTATGAAAACTATTAGATGTTAAAAAAATAAATCTGGTTCTCCCACATATATCTATATCCAATTTATAGAGAAATAGGTTTTCAATCATTAGGAATTTCTATTCGGATTAAAATAGAGAATCTAGGCAGTACTAAATTTCTTGTATTCATTAAGAATTAATCCATGCATAGTCCTAAAAACAAGATCTCTACTCTAATCGGGCTCCCACATATTGTGAAATTTGAGACGTAGTTTACTCAAAAGTATCTAAGCCTGTTTTTTCACATTTCCTTTAGAGACCTTACCCACACACTATAGTTTCTCAACATGTAGAGAGGTTCTAATAAGGTATAGTGGGGAGACTATACACTCATTATCAGAGTGGATCACAATTATATAAAATAATAATAAGTAGTATAAACATAAACATTAAATGAAAAATTAATGAGTGACATAATATGAATAAAAGAATCATCCAGATAAACATATGAAGATAAACAATATCTAGAATGATATATGAAATAATGATGTCATGATTTTATCCAAAAATGTGAAAAAGGGGGAATATAATAGCAGGCATGAAAAGTACATTATATTAAAAATAATCAAATATGAAAAAAAATATCCAATATCATCATGATAATAATCTTAGTACTCTAATCTTGTATTATGTCCAAGTATATACATTTTAAAAATCCATAGCTGAGAGATTACCTTTTTCCATTATAAAATATACATGAATTCTATCCAAGTTCCAATCTGCAGTCCAAATTGGGTGTGAATAAATATCAGTATGACACCACCAATAGTTTCTATTACTCTATAGTTTTATGTATATAAAATTACTAGTGTGTAGTAATAATATATAATGGTGATAGATATATAAACCAAATCGTTCTGGGGTCTACATCGGACAATCTTCTGATTCAACCTACATTTCCCTAATATGGTAATGTCTCTAAGAATTTTATAAGTTGCATTTACTTATTTAGGTCGAGACCCAAGGAAGGAATCCAAGAATCCATATATAGTGGTAATCATAAGGGGGTTCCATAATTTTCAGGGAATTTTTGTTTTATCAACTGTGAGAATTCCACATGGGTGTAAATTTTATAGTTTTGTGTAATGGAAAAGTTATACTCAATGCCTAGGACCATGTTCTAGGTACTATCATTTCCATACTTTAAAGGAGCCCAATATAATAAATACTTTTGGGATCCTCATGTTTTAATTCTCACAAATCATATATCATGTTTTAATGCACATAAATCATGTTTAAGAAACCAAAAATCATAAATTAATCTTTTAAACTATGTATAATTTCATTATATTGATATAATGCTTAATTCTAATCCATTATGTGATAATTATTTCTTAAAATGGTTTATAAATATTTGGCCAAGAACTATGAAACCAAAAGATTTCTACCGATTCCATATTTTTGCAATGGACAAGACACTGTTTCCTTGCTACCATTTCCAATATACCATAACAAGACACCGTTAAAAATTTTAACAAAGGATATCACACAATTTCATGATTTAGTAAAGGAACAGAAACTATTACCGTGATATTAGTTTTGAATCTCACAGTGGATCTACTACAATAATCTTTCTGGCATTACCACATTCTATCGGTTCCAGAGTTTCGCAAAGGACCAGACTCCGTAACTATGTTACCTATTATAGATCTCAATGAAACTATGGCACCATGACTGTCTCATATTGACTATCCCAACATGACTATCTCACCGTAACTATCACGTAGTGACTATCTCATAGAAATTGTGACATCGTTCCATTCTTGAGCATTTTATTGAAATTTTGAACTAAATTTTAATGTTATTTCTAATGGTCATATTTGAGTCATTTAATGTCACTGATATAATTAATTTTCTTTTGCAGTCCTATCAACTACAAATACAAGGTATGAGGTGTGGATATAGTGCATCTTCTCGCCACAAACACAAGAACCAGAAATAAAACAAAATGTGTGGCACTGGATAATTAAAAATTGAGCAGTGGGTTAGATGAAAAAGATAAGAACACATAAACAATAATGAAAACATGATGAACTATAGATTCCTTCTAGATGAACTGTTGTATATCAGAATCTCAAACAACCTCGCAGCATTGATCGTACCACGATTCACTATTTTATTCCACCCTTACATTACTGTTTTAACCTGGTTTAGTAATGAATATTACAAATAAAATAATAAATTTCACTTTATCGTTGAATAAATTAATTAATTTTAATCAATATTATAATGGTAAATGTTACTTGTTTTTATTATTTCAATGTAGGTGGAGATGATTTGGAGGACCCTTGATGAAGTGGAAGAAAAATGGGCCAAAATTGCATGGATCCATGGACATCTGTCCACTGTTTTAAATAGTAGACGAAATAAGTGCATCCAAATGAGTTGATATTTTGTGGAACGATCCAAAATTTAATATTATACATTTCAAATCAAGAAAACGCAATCCTGATTCATCTTTTATGATGCCCATCCTAACTGATCAATCCAAGACATTGATTATGAACAAAGTCAAAAGTGGTGTTCTGTATTTTATCAATATCTCGAGCTGTAGTGGTCCAAATGGTGCCAAACTTTCGGTGGTGATATAAATTACATGGGGATAAAACATTAAATTTTTGTCAAAAGGGATATTCGACTATCTATTATCTTAAAACCTTTCTCCATGTGGTTTATCAAAATCTAGGTGCCCAAAACCACTTCTCATTTTGGCTATAAAAAATACCTTGGGCACCCCATTTAGAAGTTCGTCTAGGAGGCAAGGTGCTGCAATTTTGGAGTCCCAAAGGAGTATTCTCAACATCTTTATATGTTCTATAAGATATGGGAAGTTCTACTTCAACCTCTTCTTCTTCTTCCTCTCCCATGGGTTTCTAAACCCCTTGTGATCGCCCGTGGAGGAATGTGATGTAAATCCAAAGCTTCATGTTTTTAATATTTGAATGATCATTTGAATTCTAGGTTGTGGTGTTGTTTTTCTTTATCCCCTATTCTTATTTTATTGAGTTATGTACTGGTATGTCATGCTAATCTCATATGATCATGTTTGGGGGTACCCATTCATGTGATGTTTCACACACCGTTCACCACTTTCTTTTCCCCATTTAAATTGCGGTGTTTATGTGGTTCATATTGGTCAATTGAACTCACATAAGAACTATCAAGGCCATGTACATTTATTTCATGGTATCAAAAATAAATAACATACAAACCTGTATAGCGCATCTAGTTTTTCATGTGTTTCCTTGGTGAGTTTCGGTTATGAAGTCAAACACAATTCACCCAATCATCGGCAGTGTCCGGTGAATCATTGTGTGTTTTCGACTAAACCCTAGGAGGTATCCTAGTATAAACTCAGTAAAATTCTTGTAATAGGTGTTAGAAACCATGGATTAAAAGATCATAACCCTATATCATGAAGCAATGAAGGATAAACATCATGTGAATACCTCAGGTTGATCACGCTTAATTAATTCTGTTAATCTCTACATTGTTTTATCACTTTCATTTTCTATTTTCATCTTTAATCATAAAACCACAAAGTTCTACAAATCCTCATTCACATTATACTTTCATAATAAAAACCCTCTTTTAAAATTAATGATCTAATGCTCTATTGAGAGACGACCTAGGGTTGCTGCTATACTGAAGAAATTCTAGTCAAAATTAAACACCTAATTTGACGCGCTCAACAACGTGATCAAATTTTGGTGCCATTGCCTGGGAGCCAAGATTTTTTTTATTTACTTTTATTTATTTATTTTAATTCCTAATTAGTACTTCTTTAAATACCCCACCCCATTTGATTGATTTTGTTTTGGGTTTTGTCTTTATTTTTTGTTGTTTTGGGTGTGTTCTTTCTCTCTCTCTCTCTCTTCTTCTCCTTCTCCCTCTATATAATTCTCTATTATAACATTATATTCTATTTTCACCATTCATAAGTGATTTTATCTATATTATAAAAACAAACTTCACAAATTTTTTTCATGACCCGATCTGGTAAAGAAACACTACTTGAATTTGACCCTGAAATTCAAAAGTCACTTCACACACAAATCAAGTCATCTAGAGAAGGTCAATCAAGTAACATTGAAGAACCCCTGTGGGAAACTCAAGTGGTTCTAAACCAATCCAAAATTGAACCCAAGAAAACATGGCTGCAAATAATCAAACATTAAAATAACTAACAACCCCTGATGTGGAGTACCAACCTACGTCCATCCAATATCCCGAGGAAGTAGCCAACTTTGAGCTGAGATCAGGTCACATCCACCTTCTTCTTAAATTCCATGGTCTTCCCAGTGAGGACCCTCACAAACATCTTAAAGAGTTTCATATAGTCTTCTCAACCATTAAACCCCAAAATTTGTCTGAGGACCTAATTATGTTTAGGGCCTTCCCTTTCTCCCTTGATGGTACTTCCAAAGATTGGATATACTATTTTCCGACCACAATTGGGGGATAGAATGACCTAAAAAGACTTTTTCTATAGAAGTTCTTCCCTGCCTCCCGAACTGCATCAATAGGGAAATAAATCTGTGGAATTAGGCAATCACTAGGAGATGCCCTTCATGAATACTGGGAGAGATTCAAGAGACTTTGATGAAGTTATCCCCACCACCAGATTAGTGAACAACTATTAATCCAATACTTCTATGAGGGACTCATTCCCATGGATCATGGAATGATTTATGCTACAGCTGGTGGTTCCCTAGTTGATAAAACTCATTACTCTGCTCGTTACTTAATATCCAACATGGCTCAAAATGCACAACAATTCGGTATACGAGCAATTACACCAAACTGAGGAGTTCATGAGGTAAGTCATTCAACCCTAGAACCAGAGGCAGATACTAAACTTGATGATATGAATACCCTTCTAAGGCAATTATCTCAAGCACAAGGTAACATATACTCCACTTCTATCCTTTTCATTGTGGTATTTGTTCTGATAACACTCATTTTTCTGACCAATGCCCAAAACATGAAGATTCATCTGAGTCTTGTGCAGCTGTGTTCCCAGGGTGTCTATTCCAACAAGTACTTCCCTTCAAGCAAGAACAATTCAGGCCAAATCCAAATCCATGGTGGCAAGCACAACCCCAATACCGACAAGGATGAAACTAAAGCTACCCCAAGAAGAATTGGTATCAACAAGGCTAAGGTATGCATCCTTCTTATCCATCAACATCTCAAAACAATCCTCCTCCCCCAAAATCTGAAACAAGCCTCGAGGATATGGTGAAGCAAATGGAAACCCAAAACCTTCAGTTCCAATAGACCACACAATCAACAATTCATGACCTACGAACTCATGTGGGACAATTGGCGAACACCATCGGTGAGCTTAAGATGAAAGGGTCTTGACAACTACCATCCCAACCCATTGCCAATCTGAAGGACAAAGGTAATGTATGTGCAATTACCCTTTGGAGTGGTAAAGAATCTTCTCCTTCTAATGATTCTATGAAATAGTTAAGTCCCCCTCTTGAAAAAATTCCTTCCCAACCCTAAAAAATTTCATTTAATGAAAAACAAAATAAAAAGGGAAATCAAATTATTGTTTATGATTAAAATGAACAATCCATTCTTATTCCTTTCCCACAAAGACTCTCTAAATATAAGAAAAATTTTGATAGTGATATTGATAATGAGATAATGGATACATTTAAAAAAGTTCATGTTAATATTTCTTTATTGGATGCAGTCAAGAAAACTCCCTGTTATGCCAAATTTCATAAAGAACATTGCACCCATAGATGAAGGCTGAAAGGGAATGAGAGAGTTAACTTGGGTAGGAATGTCTCGTCCTTGATTCAATCAGCAATGCCAACCAAATTCAAGGATCTGGGCACATTCACGATACCGTGTACAATAGGGGAGACCTTCTTTTTTGATGCTATGCTATATTTAGGTGCTTCCATTAATGTAATGCCTCACTCTGTGTATAATTCTCTACATTTTGGAGATCTTCAACCAACAGGCATTGTCGTGCAACATACCAACTGGAGTACAATGCATCCAAAATGAGTGATTGAGGATGTCCTTGTTAGAGTGAATAATCTCATCTTCCCTGCTAATTTCTACATTCTTGAGAGGGAAGATACCCGAACCCAAGGACATGCTCCTCTCATACTTGGGAGGCCATTTTTAAAAACAGAAAAGATGATCATCAATGTTCACAATGGTACATTGTCCATGGAATTAGGAGGATAAAAGGTAAGTTTTAACATCCTTGAGGCTATGAAATACCCGGTTGAAGAGCACTCGACTCTTCCGGTCTATTCGATGGAAGTGCTCTCAAATGATGCACACACACACAATTCTCTCCTCAACTCAAACTATGATTCTTTTTTTCATTTTCTTCCCCCATTGATGATTTGAGTTTTGATTCATGTTTTGAGTGTTGTGTGGGTTCTGAAAAGTTTAAATTTTGTACTTTAATTGATGAGTGTGTTCATTCTGAGGTACCCATGACTGTCAATGATTCTGAAAATCTCATCTCTATAGATTCATTATCATTGGAGAATAAACATGAGCAGATAGGCAGTTTAATGGACCTCACTCCCCCTAAATCCCCTCCCTAAATCCAAAAACCACTGGTGTTGGAACTTAAATAACTTACTTATAATTTAAAATATGCATATCTTAAGGGTATTAACCAATTGCCCGTAATTATTGCAAATAACCACTCTCCACAATAGGAATCGAAACTACTCAAATATGTGAGAGAGTGTAAAAAAGGAAATATGATGGACATTGGCTGATATTCCCTGGATTATCCCATATATTTGTATGAACCATATACTTTTGGATGATGAGGCTATGCTCGTAAGACAATCTCAACACCAGTAGAGTCCCACTCTCCTTGAAGTGGTAAAATTGGAAGTCAATAAATTACATGTTGTGGGTATCATTTATCCTATATCTGATAGTAAATGGGTTAGCCCAGTGCAAATTGTGCCTAAAAAATATGAATAACAGTTGTGTTAAATGAAAGGAATGAATTGGTTCCAACACGTGTGAAAAATAGTTGGCGAGTCTGTATTGACTACCGTCGACTGAATCAAGCCACGCCGAAGTACCACTTTCCATTACCTTTCATTGACCAAATGTTAGAAAGATTGGCTGGTAAGTCCCATTATTTTTTCCTTTATGGCTATTTGGGTTATTTCAAAATCCATATAGCCCCTAAGGATCAAGAAAAGACAACATTTACCTATCCATTTGGCACATTTTCATACAGAAGGATTCCATTTGGTCTATGTAATGCTGCTGGTAATTTTCAGTGATGTATGTTGAGTATTTTTTTTGAGTACCTTGAGAGTTGTATGAAAGTCTTTATGTATGATTTCATGGTATATGGATCTTCTTTTGATGATTGTTTGGAACACCTAGGTTCTTTCCACCACCACTACATTGAAAAAGATCTTGTATTAAATTATGAGAAATGTCATTTTATGGTTGAGCGGGGGATAGTTCTTGGGCATGTAATTTCAAATAATGTAATTCAAGTTGATAAATCTAAAATTGAATTAATTTCAACCCTTCAATATCCAGAATGTGTTCGTGAGGTGTGATCTTTCTTGGGTCATGCTGGTTTTTACCGCTGATTCATTAAAGACTTTAGTAAGATTTCACTTCATATTTCCCAGTTATTGAAAAAAGATTCTTAATTTGTGTTTGTTAAAAATTGTGAGTATGCATTCAATTCACTAAAATGGAGTCTCACATCACCTCCCATAATCCAACCACCAAGGTGGGATATCCCCTTAGAGCTTATGTGTGATGCCACTAACTTTGTAGTTGGGGCAGTTTTATCACAAAGGGTTGAGAAGGCTCCTCATGTCATTGTGTATGCCTTGCGTACCCTTGAACCTTCCCAAGTAAACTACACAACCACAGAAAAGGAACTCTTTTATATTGTGTTTTGCTTGAAAAATTCGGTTCTTATCTTCTTGGGTCAAAAGTGGTTGTGTTTTCTTATCATGCTGCCCGTCGATTTCTCTTAAAGAAACCTAAAGCCAAACCCCATCTCATACCGTGGATGATCCTCCTACAAGAGTTTGACCATGAGATTAGAGATAGGAGGGGGTGGAAAATGTTGTAGCTGGCCACATTAGTAAGATTTCCCCATCATTGGACCATCATGTTGACTCACCCCTACCCTTTGGAGAATTCTTCCCTCATGAGAACCTTTGTGATGTTGTAGACCTTACCCCCTAGAATGCAGACATTGTGAATTTTCTAGAAACATATTGGGTCCCCACTGATTTTAGCATTACACAATCTCAGAGACTTAACAATGAGTCTTGTTGGTACATTTGGGATGACCCATACTTGTGAAGAATTTGTAGTGACCAAGTAGTTCATCGATGTGTCTCTGACCATGAGTTCACCTCCGTTTTGACCTTCTGCCACACATTGGAATGTGGGGACCACTTGTCTCTTAACGTACAGCTCGAATGGTTCTTGAATCAGGAATTTATTGGCCAACATTATATAAGGATGCCCATATATTTTTTTAAGTCATGCATTCGTTGTCAATTCATAGGGAATATCTCCAAGAGAATGAAATCCCCCAACAACCCAAGTTATTCTGTGAAATTTTTGATGGATGGGGCATTGACTTCATGGGGCCTTTTCCAAATTCATTTGGCATTGTGTAAATCATATTGGATTTTGACTATGTATCTAAATGGGTGGATGAAAATTCCACCAGGACCGATGACTCTTGAGTGGTTGTTGATTTTGTGAGGTCCCAAATTTTCAGTAGGTTTGGTTTACCAAGATTCATCATTAGTGACCAGGGTTCACATTTTTTCAATTTCAACACAAAAATTTTTCTTTGTAAGTATGGGGTTGATCATAAAGTCTCCACTGCATATCACCCCCAAACTAATGGACAAACAAAAATATAAAATCGGGAAGTTAAACGAATCTTGGAAAAAATGGTACAACCCAATAGGAAAGATTGGAGTTTGTGCTTGGATGATGCACTTTGGGCATACAATACAGCTTTTAAAACCCCAATTGGAATTTCACAATACAAAATTTTGTTTGGAAAGGCTTTTCACCTCCCAGTGGAGGTAGAACACCATGCATATTGGGATGTTAAACAATTTAATATGAACCTTTCAGATGCAGGTGAGCAAAAAAAGCTGCAGATTCAAGAGTTGGAAGAAATTCGACGTGATGCATATGAGAACTCTCGGATCTATAAAGAGAAGACAAAGGCTATTCATGATAGCATGATTCACCAATAGATGTTCTATATTGGTGACAAGGTTCTCATGTACAATTCCAGGATTAAGCTTTACACAGGTAAGCTTCATTCCCAATGGCTTGGTGCTTATAATGTTACTAATGATTACCCTTTTGGTGCAATAAAAATTTTGCATGAGCAGAGTGGAAAAAGTCTTACCGTCAATGGGCCATGACTTAAACACTTCTATGAGGATTTTTTGAAGAATCCAGTCGAGGACATCCACCATATCGACGCATCATACTAATAAAATACACCATGTTTTATCATTCCTTCTCTCATTCTCAATTATTTCAGTGAGGAAACTTCTCATTCTAGGTGTGTGGGAATGGATACATTCCTGGGTTAGTTATGAATTTTCATCGTTTTTTTTCTTTTTGGCCTTCTCATGGTATTTTCATTTTTCCCCATCAAAAATTTCAAAGTTCCAATATCTGGCGACCATAAAGGGGGGAAAGTAAAAATACCATAACGAAGGCCAAATAGAATATTTGTATGAATTTAACATCAAGGAGTGATTTTATTTAGTGAATTGGTTTTCTGTTAATGATATAAATGGTCATATATATGTGAAACCTTTTAGATGATTGATTCCCTTTGTGTGAGTAGTTTTTTGGAAAACTGTGTCACTAATATCTGCAAAAAACATTGCACCAAACCATGAAGTGTGATTATTTCTTACTTAATATAATTTAAATATATTTTGGGTTAATATTTTTTAGTTTTAAATGATATTTCCATATGTTCATTCCTTATCCGATCTGTTTCATTATTGTACAAGATTGACCTATGAGTGTGAGATTTGTTCCAAATGCAACTTCTAAAAAATAAATAAATTAGGGGAGTGATGAAATGTGCAAAATATTGGGGAATCTATGTTGGGAGCTTATGGTTTGACTTTTGGGAATTATTAAGTGAGCGGGTCTTGAAAAATGATTGCAAAGGATGTATGGTAGGTTCGGTGGATAGAATCATTTAGGCTGAAAAATGTTAAAATAAATTATATTTATTGGATAGCTAGTGGAAAGAATAGCATGGAATGGTTTCCACACACAAAAATGGAGATTTAGTGTCACGGTTTACTTATGAATTCCTTTCTCAATTTGGCATCATGAATCTTTTTGAGTTTCGCTATGATATGATTTATGGACATCTTTTTCTACATTCACTAAGAAGACCTCCTTGGTGTGGTTCTTGCAATGATCACATTACTTTAAATAAAATTTTCTCAAATATAAAATCTTCATGATGTTGGAAATACATATATATGTATCATTTTATTTGGATATGTGGATTTTTTCAGGAGTGAAAATGTTTAGGTGTGGGGGTGTGGTCGTACCACGATTCACTATTTTATTCCACCCTTACACCCAGTTTTAAACTAGTTTGGTAATGAATATTCCAAATAAAATAATAAATTTCACTTTATGTTTGAATAAATTAATTAATTTTAATCAATATTAGAATGGTAAATGTTACTTTTTATTATTATTTCAATGTAGGTGGAGATGATTTGAAGGGCCCTTGATGAAGTGGAAGAAAAATGGGCTAAAAATTGCATGGATTCATGGACATTTGTCCACCGTTTTCTATAGTACATGAAATCCGTGCATCCCAATGGGCTGATATTTTTTGGGCCGATCCAAAATTTAATATTCTACATTTCATATCAAGGAACTCATTCCTGATTTGGATTTTATGGGGCCCATCCAGAATAATCTGTCCAAGCCACCGAATATGAACAAAGTCAAAAGTGTCAATCTATATTTTACCCATATCGTGAGATGTAGTTGTCCAAATGGCCCCAAACATTTGGTGGTGATATAAAATACGTGGGTATAAAACTTTCTAGTTTTTTCAAAAGGTATATTCAACTGTCTATTATCCGAAAACCTTTCTGTAAGTGGTTTATCAAAATCTGGGTTCCCGAAATCACTTCGCATTTTGGCTGTAAAAAGACACCTTGGGCACCACATGAGGAAGTTCGGCCAGGAGGAAAGGTGTTTCCATTTTGGAGTCCCCAAAGAGTCTTCTCAACATCCCTAGACGTTCTGGAGGCAATGGGAAGTGCTACTTCCACATCGTCTTCTTCTTCCTCTCCCATGGGTTTCTAACCCCCTTATGATCACCCGGGGAGGAACGTGATGTAAATCCCAAGCTTCATGTTTGTAATATTTGAATTAATTTTTAAATTCCAAGTTGTTATGTTGTTTTTTATCATCAACTATTCTTATTTTATTTATTTATGTACTGGTATGTCATGCTAAACTCATATGATCATGTTTTGGGGTACCCATTCATGTGATGTTTCGCAAACTGTTCACCACTTTCTTTTCCCCCATTAAATTGTTGTGTTTCTGTGGTTCATATTTGTCAATTGAACTCACATATTCACTATCAAGGTCATGTAAATTTATGTTATGGTATCAAAAAGAAATAACATACAATCCTGGACAGCGCATCTAATTTTTCGTGTGTTTCCTTGGTGAGTTTCGGTTATGAAGTCAAACACAATTCACCCAATCATCGGCGGTGTCCGGTGAATCATTGTGTGTTTTCGACTGAACCCTTGGAGGTATCCTTGTATAAAATCAGTAACATTCTGGTTATAGGAGTTACAAACCAGGGATTAAAAGATCGTAACCCTATATCATGAAGCGATGAAGGATAAAAATCATGTGAGTACCCCAGGTTGATCACGCTTAATTAATTCTATTAATCTCTACATTGGATTATCGCTTTCATTTTCTATTTTCATCTTTAATCATAAACCCCCAAGTTTTAACAAACCTCATTCACTTTATACTTTCATAATCAAAACCCTCTTTTTATATTAATGATCTAAGGCTCCGTCGAGAGACGACCTAGGGTTGCTGCTATACTGTAGAAATTCTAGACAAAATTAAACAACTAATTTGACACGCTCGATATCGCATTCAAGAATAAATTATAGGAAGAACTAGAAATAAAAATAACATACCATCAAACTGGAAACCATAACATGATATTTTTGATACTCTATTTCTCCTAGAGGACTCTTAAATCACGTCTGCTACATCATACAAGTCTATTGATGCATAAAACAACACTTAGAGAATTTATAAAATATTCTCAATATCTTTTCTATGTTATGTATTGTTTTTATTAAATTTTGAGTAGTGTGTATCTATATTAAATACAAGTATTGGGTCCTGCACTAAACTGGAGGATACAGTATATCCTCACTCAAATATATTTTTCACTTTGTTTCACCCACATATAACTGTTGAAGAGGTCATGTGTGACCTGGTTGTTAGTTTTCCCATGTAGAATAGTGGAATATGCCATTTGACTTGGACATTCATGTGTACTTTCTTTTCCCCAGTCTAGGGTGTTGTTCAAATATTATTTTATATATTTATTTGTGGTAGATGATGAACAAGTGGAGTGTATTAGGTCTCTACTTGAGACTGAACCACTTGTTTTATCTACGGTGTCTTCCAATTTATTCATTCTCTATTTTAACACTTATTTTAGAAGACATAATTTTATATTTATAGTTAGTCATGGAAAGTAATTATAACTATTTTTCCTTATTAAATTTGTTTAAATTTTTTTATCAACATCTAATGTTATTATAACTAATAATTAATCCATATATTGAGAAACTATTTGAATAGTCAAACAATTATAATTTTACTACCATGGTTAACTGGTCTATTTTATTTTAATTAGGGGATTATTTTTAAATAGACTTTTTAATAAGAAAATTACAGTAAGTCAATTAACCCCTATTGAGTGTCCTACTCTGACCACCATTTGGGGTCAAAGGAGTTTTCAAAATCACTATTTTTAAAAGTTATAATCTTCTTTAAATATTTTCCAACTGTGATTTTAGTTGTTTTTTAATTGAATTTATATTTCTCTTAGTTTAAACGTTTTTCTTATAACATTATAGACATTGTTATTTAGTATGGATAATATATTGGATGGTTCTGATACCAATATACATCCATTCATTATTGGAAAAATTATGAAAAATGTATAATTAAAATGAAAATGCATATAAAAAGAATGGGTTTTTAGATTCGGTCCTTAATTATATATGAATATAATTTTCCTGCTACTAATAAGAATACTTTGGATGAACCAACTAAATCTGATTTTAATAATAACTGAAAATCCATGAATTCCTTATACTGTTCATTAAGAGATAAAGAATTTAACATAATTTTTTCAAGTAAAACAGCCCATAAAATTTTGGATACCTTGTCTATTTCACCCGAAGGAACCTCTAATGTTAAGAAAATAAGAATTAACATGCATGCTATTAAATAGGATAACTTTAATATGAATCTTGATGAGCCTATTTTTGACATGTATCTCAGGTTTAATGAAATTGTGAACACTCCGATCTTTCTGTGAAGAGATTTCACAGCCATAGAGGATATTATGAGGATAATTAGATGCTTTCAAGATAGATGGTGAGGGACCTCTATCTCAATTAATGAATCTTGTGATATTACCTAGCTGCCAGTCAAAGAGCTGATAAGAATGTTGATGATTTTTGAGGAAGAATTTAAATTAAATAAGTAATAGGAATATGAACTGAAGAGAAATTTAGTGGCCTTCAAAACCACTACTTCCAAAATTTATGAAAAGGAAAAGGAAAAATTATAGGCCCTTATTGAAAGCTAAAACTGTGAAAAATCATAACTAGATAATGGGGAAGAAAAGGCACAATTTTCTATACTATTTAAGAAGTTTAATAGAAGCATTATATTCTTCATAAATCCCATATCTAAAATAATATATGATCATAAGGGAAACTGGAATAAGGATTGGAAAAGAAGTGAAAAATCTGATGAAATGGTCTTCTACAAATGTAAGATAAAGGGTCATGTATAGGCTGATTGTCCCAATCTAATATATATGAAGAAGTATGAGGAAAATGATATAATGTATAAAAATTCCATGAAAGAAACCTGGAGTGCTTCTGAGGATAGTTCAAGTGACTCAGAATATTCATATGATGAAAAGGATGATAAAGCCAAGATCTATTTTATGATAAACACATCTTAGGTAACCCGAGAATCTCTTATACATAAAATTTGTCATTCTGGGGATGAATCTAACAATGAGGAAAATATGACTACAAAAGATTTATTTGAATACTGTAATATGATTGAAGATAAATATAACGAACTAAAAGATAAATATAAATCTCTAATGAAATAACATGACTTTAATACTACTGTCAAATCTGAACTTGTTGTAGGAAAAGTGAAAAATGTTCAATTACTCCAAGGGAATAGTGAAGATATGTTATCTAATGAGAAATTGAAAAATGAACTCGAGAAATATTAAAATGGAAAAAATACTCCTAAAAATATTCATGGAAAACAAAATTCCCCAAGATACACTTTGGTTATAGGTTACCAACCTAGGAAAAGTAATGTTACCAAAAACAAGTTTCTAACTAAATCTGGAAAATCTGTGTTTCTACCTAAAATTAAAAGTTCTATTTCTAGTACATGTTCTAGATATTCCTTTCTACCTCTAGTATTTATGTACCAATTAAATTTTTTTTTTCAAATATGTTACACAATACATATAAGAAACCCATGAACCATATGTGGGTTCCTAAATCTATAATTACTGATGTTACTAGACCTAAACAAATATGGGTACCAGAAACATTTTTTGTTTGATTATATTTTAGGAAAGCTGTTTGAAGAAATCTTGTAAAATCATATGATACATAGATAGTGGATGTTCTAGACACATGATAGTTGATTACTATTTCTTCATGGATTTTATAATGATTGATGGTGGGCATGTCACTTTTTGTGACAATGCTAATAAAAAAATAATTGGCCTTTGATACATTTGTAACTCTAACTCTTTTTTAATTTCTAAAGTAATTTTTTATGGATTAAAATATAATATTCTTATCATTTCAAAATTATTTGATGGTGTATTTCATGTTAAATTTAAAAATTATGATTTCAATGTTTTTAATTATGTGATTGATTAGTATTTTCATCTTTTAGAAATGAAAATGGTTATACTGTTAACATTGATTGTTTATTTTCTAAAAATGTTTCATGATTAATTATATTTAAAAAAGTGTCTTTGATAAGGAATATAAGACTAGGACACTATAATATACACTCCCTTAAAAATAATACATGAAAAGGTTTAGTGAAGGATATACGCAAACATGAATTTCCAAATTACAAAGTTGGTAATCCTTATCAAAAGGGTAAACAACATAAAATCTCTTTCAAACCAAAGAATGAAGTTTATAATTCTAATCCTCCAGAGTTAGTTCACATAGATACCTTTGGACCTTATAGAGTCTCAAATCTTAATGGTATGCACTATATATATGTCCTTATAGATGATTATTGTAGATATACTTGTAATTACATTTTGGCTCACAAAAGTGATGTCTCCTCTTATTTTACAATGTATATAAGAATATAGAAAATCATAGTGGTATTAGAATTAAATCTCTAAGAAGTGACCATGGCGATGAGATTGAAAACCAAGTGTGTGAATCCTTCTTCTCACAAAATTTCTATTGTCATAACTTCTGTTCCCCTATAATACCTCAAAAAAATGGAGTTGTAGAAAGGAGGAATAGAACATTAAAAGAAATTTCTATAATAGTTCCTAGTGAGTATGACCTACCTATTTACTTTTGGGATGAACATTTAAATACATCATGATATATTATTAATAAAGTGTTAATAATACCTATTCTTAAGAAAACACATTATGAGTTGTGGAACAATACAAAACCCAAAGTTAATTACATCAACGTTTTTCGTTTGAAAGTATATATCCTTATCACTAAGGATAATCTGGACAAATTTTTCTCTAAGAGTAATGAAGGGATATTTTTTGGGTTATTCAATCACTAATAAAGCCTATAGAGACTTAAATAAAATAACTAAATGTTTAGAAGAATCAGTACATGTAAAATTTGATGAAATAGACCCACATGAACCAAAGACATCCCTATAGAATATT
Organism: Viscum album; assembly: GCA_963277665.1. NCBI lineage: Eukaryota > Viridiplantae > Streptophyta > Magnoliopsida > Santalales > Viscaceae > Viscum > Viscum album. The sequence goes on from OY728162.1 coordinate 1,209,036,933, forward strand.
GATGATGATATGTCAAATCTGGATAGCAATCCTAAATACTCTAACAATATTATTAAGGAATCTGTTAAAACTTATAGTTCTAAAAACTCTCCATATTCAAGCCATAATGAACCCGGACCAGTTAATGAATCTGAAATAACTAGCCCTTCTTTTTCAAGATCTTCTAAAACCCTTAATAACTATCATTTAGATGTTTTTGTTAGGGACATAGATAAATGAATAAAAACGTGAGATTCTCTAATATTTGAGGTTGAAAATTATGCCTTTATATCATACCTTGAGCCTAGAAACATCAATGATTCTATTAATGATGGATTTTGGGTGATGGAAATGCAAGAAGAACTAAATTATTTTTAATGGAATAGAGATTGAAAACTTGTGGATAGCCCCAAATAAAACTTTACCATGGGCACTAAATGGGTGTTCGAGAATGAACTATATGGAGATGGTGACATAGTTAGAAATAAATCTATATTTGTTACACAAAGTTATATTAAAGTAGAATTAATTAACTATGAAAAAACATTTTCAATAGTAGATAGACTTTAAGCCATTAAAATATTGCTTGCATATGCAGCACCTCTCAAATTCATACCGTATCAAAGGGATATCATGAGTGCTGTACTAAATTTCTATATTGTTTAGGATGATTTTGTCGAACAACCCTCTGGTTTTACAAACCCTCTCTTTTGAAATCATGTTTTTAAATTAACAAAATCTTTAAATGGTTCAAAACAAGGTCCAAGAGAATGTTATTATAGATTAAGTAGTTTTCTTATTTAAAAAGGTTTTATAAAAGGTATAACTGATCTCTATATTTTTATAAAACTAATTTCTAAATATTTTTTAGTAGTTCAAATCAATATAGATGAATTTTTTTTGGATCTTCAAGAAATTATTTAGGTACTGATTATTTCAAAATGATATAAAATTAATTTAAAATGAGTTTGATGAGTGAAGTAAAATCCTTTCATAGATTTTAAAATTTTAAAAGCAAGGAAGGTATTATCTTAAACCAAGAAAAAATATAAAAAATATCTCATAAAATTCTTTTTCTTAGATATCATGAAATGTAGTAATACACCATTGAGTACTACCTATTTGTTGGATATTGATGAAAATGGTAACTGTATTGATCAAACCACTTATAGAGGAATGATTGGAAGTTTACTCCACATAACTACTAGTCGGCATGATGTTATGTTTAGTGTTTGTATGTGTGACCATTTTCAAGAAAATCCTAAAGAGTCACATCTTCTTGCTATTAAATGAATTTTCAAATACCTCAAATATACATCAAATTTAGGATCGTTTTATCCTATAGGAAAATTATTTTATTTAGTTGGTTTTTTTTATTTTGGTGGTTGTACGTTTAATTGAAATAGAACCTCTAGAACATGTCACTTTTTAGGAAAGTCTCTATTATCATGCGGTAGTAAAAAACAAAATTATATTGAATTATCTACTGTCGAGGCTTAAAACATAGATTTTGGTAGTTTTGCGCCCAAATTTTGTGGATGAAACACACTTTAGTAGATTGTGAATGTCAATTCAGACATGTACCTATAAATTGTGGCAATACAAGTGCCGCTAACCTTCAAAGAGTCTTGTTTCACATGTTTGAACAAAGAATATTGATATATGACATCATTTTTTTAGAGATTAGTATCAAAAGGGAGATATCACTTTGGAATTAATTAGAACTGTACATCATCTTTCTGATATATTAATTGAGCCATTAAATTTTGAAAGAATAAATTACATCATACATGAGTTAGTAATGATAAGACTTAAGTTAACTGTTTACTATTTTACAAATCTTTGTTTCATGATTAATGGTTTCACAAGTTAATGTCTTATAGTTACTACCTCACACATGCAGTCTCACAGTTACTTTCCCTCTATTACGGTCTCATGATTTCTCTCTCAATGATACGGTTGCACCATTTAGAGTCACATAGTAATGTTGATGCCATGAATACCTGTTTCAGTCTCTCCATAATGACTTCGACTTAAATTTTAATAATTTCTTTTTCTTATATCATTGTTTCGATTATTTTATTGATTTCAGGCCGTATATTTGTTTTTTTTGCAAAGTTTGAAATCCTTAAATGATAAACACCTGATATTTTTCACTCTTCTCTTTAATGAAGATAAATTTTTTTAAAACTTAAAACCTTATCTCTCAAAATTTTATCCCTCTTTCAACCATTCATCTTTCTAGAACCTACATTAGATGACCATAAATAAGTTTCTATCATCATTGACTCTTGAGAAGCACATATCTTAGAAGAAAGAGAAAAAGGATCCAAAAATAATGACCGAGAAACCCCTGAATCCAGAAATTTATAATTGAATAGTATTACCCAAGAAAAAAAATTCTACGAAGTTTCTATTGAAAAGTAAGTTGATTTTATTGGAAGTATTATAAGAACATGGAAGGTTGGACTAGTTCATCAAAGAGAAAATGCCCATTTATTCGAAACTTGTTTTTGAGATTTATTAGTATATCTAGTTCTTGTTCAATTGATTTTTGAGTAAGAATCTTGGTGAACCATCAAAGGATTACTTTCTCTTAGAGTATTTGGTATGTCTTCCTAGGAACACGTAGTGAAGGAATTGTTTATCATTAACAAAGACTCCCTCCTCCTCCTCCTCTTGGTGATGTGTTTAGCCTAGAAGAGGATCATGTAATTTTAACAAGAAACAAAAAAGAAGAGAAGATCAATTTTTGATGAGCTTAAGGATGAGACAAGGATGTTGTTTAAGTTTATTAAACATCTTATTTGTCCAAGGAAATGAGATTTTACTACCCTTAAGTATCAATATGTATTCATGATACATCTTGTGAATAATGGAAACAATATCAATCTGTATGAGAATATTAAAATTCCCAAGTGTGAAATAATCAAGAAAAGATTAAAATAAACTCATCTATGTTACTCAAGGTTAATTTATAAAATGTTGTTTCCCAAGGGAGTAGTTTTTCTGAATAAAGAAGTAATTGAAGGTTATAAATTACGTATCTCAAATGATACACTTAGAAGGGATATAAATAGAAAAACCCCCTGGAAGAAATCTTAGTTGTAATATAATGAATGAATTTATGAATGTTTCAACCTAGTTGAAAACCTTCAATACCTAATAATGTTTCTGACCTAGGTATTGAACATGATTAAGTTGTTGAATATTCATGTGAGGTGGTAGAAGATGCTGAAGTTTCACCTGAGGAAGAAAATGTCTTAGATAAAGAAGATAGTAGCGTACATGTTCCACAGGAAGTAGTAAAAAATGGTGCAGCCACTTCTAAAAGAAGTGTTGATATAGTGTAAGAGAATTCTGTTAAAGAAGATATTATTGTTGAGGAAGATCCTTCTAGAGGGGAAAATTCAAAAAAAAGGCTGAAACTGAAATAATTTTTTCCAGCTGAGGAGTGAATGGAATAGGATTTTTACCTAGATTGAAAATTGATGCGTGAGCCTGAAAAAGATAATAATTTGGAAATGGGTCAAGATCCTGAATATCTTATACATATAAGATATGCATCCATTAAGATGGAGTATAACCCTATTTTAGAATTAATTGAAGTAACCAATCTTGTAGAATTATGTTCTGTGGATACCTAGTATAGATTTCAAGAGTACTTTGATGTTCCTGATTCTCATGGAGTCTCAGTTAAATCAACTGATACCTCCAAAGTTTTTAATCTTAAACCAATCATTGCCACAATATTTGTACATTAAATTGAATCATAACCTATATCAATTTCTATTTCCAAACCTACCAAAAAATTCTTCTTATGTAAGTAACGATGCCTTAAAACACTTTAAAATCACCCTGTAATACTGATTTTAACGTATGATTAAGTCAAAACCTTCCTCTATAACTAATCTTAGTGAAATTGGTGTTGCCTTTATGCTATAGAAAATCATATGGAAAATTCAATTAAAGAAGCCTAATGAAATACCAGAAGTTAGGATTGAGAACAAACAGTTGAGTGATGAGGTTATGTATCTAAAATCTATTTTTGAAGATATATAGAAAGTATTGAAAACTATTGAAGATCATGTTGTTCATTCTATTGAGTAATTTGGTGATCAAATCTCATAGAATGTTGTATCTATGATTCAACCAAACCTGGTTATATTTTATGAAATGGTGGTTGAGAGAAACACCAAGATAATCAAGGAAATGTGTGTGCTTGTTGTTGGACTTAATAAGCTAAATAATGAGTATAATGGATGTTTACAAAAGTTTATAATAAAATTATGTCTCTCAGATTAGCTGTTATAGATTCAACTACCTCTAGACATCCATATCAACCTATGGATAGTAACCTAATTAGAAAAGTTTTCAAAAAAGAGCTTTAGTCTGTGTTAATTGGTGTTGATAAGAAATATTTTGTTGTTTTCATCAAGAATAGTTACTATATACTTTATTCAGTGAGGATCTATCAAAATATTTCCAATTATTCTCAAGAATAAATCTCTAACAATGTGAACTTCTACTTCAACATAATTTATTCTAAGCTTGAGTTGAAAATTACTTCAAGTTTCTTGTAGAAAATTTGAAAATTATTCCTGTCAGTCAAGCCTTCAAGACTAATGTTCATAAGTTAAAATACTTCAATTTTCTTTTGGAAACGTTTTTGGAAATAAAATATGACTTATATAAGGATATATAATATAGATGTGAGATCACCATTGATTTCATTCTATTATTGAAGCACTATCTACATGTGAAAACTAATACCAATGTGGATCCTATAGTTACCCCATTGTGGCCTAGTCCAACTCATGCCTCCTCCACTTCATTTTCTCATGATACTATTTATATATCCCATGCTCTAAGATAGATCATACCTATTATAATTGAACAATCCTTGCATCGTTCTTCAACCAAACAATCTCTTGCACCCTCTGTCTTTGAAGGAGTGCCTTTTCCTTCTCTCGTCATTGGATCAATCCCTTATACTAATTCTACTTCTACTCCTATGGCTACTCCTATGGCTACTTCTGATGTCTATTCGAAGGTAAAATAAAATACTAATGGATCTAAAAAAATTTGAAGTATTTATTTTGGTAGGGATATTTTTTTATTTTACCTCAGGATTGTAATGAAATCCTTTATTATATTCAATGAAATGTGAAATGTTGTTGTCTATTATCTTACATTCCTTAATTCAATGTGTATTTTTAATTTTATTTTTCATAATTCCAAAATGGGGATAAATAATTCAATATATTTATTGATGAATTAATTTTAAAAGGATCTTTATGGGAGAGGAACAATTTTTACACAGCCAATTACATATATACTCAAAGATCTTATCTGTAATAAAATATATGGCTTTTAAATTCCATGATTTGTGATCATCAAAAAGGATGATATTGTTAGACTTCTCATGTTTTAATGCTCAAAAATGATGTATCATGTTTTAATTCTCAAAAATCACGTTTAACATTTCACAAATCATGTATGAATCTTGTAATCTATGTTTAATTTTGATCAATTGAACTAATGCTTAATTCTAATCTATTCTATGATAATTACATTGTAAAACAATTTATAGATATTTTCCCAAGAGCTATGAAACCATAAGCTTTCTACTAGTTTCAGATTTTTTGAAACGAACTGACATTGTTTCCTTGTCACAGTTTCTAAGAAATTGTAACAACACACAATTCAGAATCTTGACAAGGGACACAACACAGTTTCCTAATTTAGCAAAGGTCTATCCACTGTGATCATGCTATTGGTTTCAAATCTCACTAAGGATATACTACCGCAATATTTATACCATTACTACATACTACCGATTCCATATTTTCGCAAAGGGCCAAACACTATAACCACGCTATTGGTTCCATATCTCAATACAACTATGACACTATGACTATATCATCATTACTATCCCACAATGACTATCTCACCATGATTGTCTCACCTCAACTGTGACATTATTCTAAACTTAACCATTTTTCTATCTTTGTCATTTAACATTCAAAGTTACATCTAATGGTCATATTTGTGACATTTAATGAGAGTGATATAATTATTGTTCTTTTGTATTCTTTTCAGTATCTCGTATGAGGTACGATATGTGGAGATAGTGCTTCCTGTTGGATCTAATGGAAGTACATGAAATAAAAATAAAATCATGTCACTGTAGAATTAAAAAATGAGCATTGGATTACATGGAAAATAGCAGAACACATATACACTAAAGAACACATGAAGAACTCTAGATTTTATGTGGATGAACTGCTCTAGATTAGAATCTCAAACATCCTCACAACTGCAATTCTAAGAAGAAAATGATATGAAAATAACATTTCAATGAACTGGAAACCAGAACGTGAGATTTATAATACTCCGTTTCACCAAGAGGAATAATAAATCACATATTCTATGTACAATAAGTCAAAAGTGGCATAGAATAACACTCAAAGAATTTCTAATCCATTCTCATTATATTTTCTATGATGTGTACTATTTCTATTAATTTTCATGTAGTTTGTGAATCTCTATTACAAACACACACTATATCTTACATTAAACTACATGATATAGGATATCATCACTCAAATATCTTTTACACCTTGTTTAACCCACATATAAATATCAAAGAGGTTCTAGGTGACCTGGTTGTTTGTTTTCCCACATATAACATTAGAAGAGTTCTTATGACTTGGACAGTCTTGTGTTCTATTTTTATCCCCAGTCCAAGGTGTGGATCAAATATTATTTTATATATTTATTGGTGGAAGTTGATCACCAATTTTAGTGGATTAGGTCTTGGCTTTAGACTGAACCAATTTCTTTATCTGATGTGTCTTTTAATTTAGTCTTTCTCTATTTTAACTTATATTTTTGAAAACTAACATTTACTTTGATAGTGAATCTTTGATAGTAGGGGTGAATATTTTTCATTAATATAGTAGTTTCAAAAGTTTTATCAATATATAATATGGTTATAAATAATAATTAATCAATCTTCTGGAAACTATTTCAATAGTCAAACTATTATAATTTCAATACTTTGGAAAAATGGCCTTATTATTTGAATTTGGGGAATCGTTTTAAATAAACAGTTTAATAGAAATTTGTATAGGAACTGAATCCCCCCCACCCTCTTTAATGTCCCACTTCGACCAACAAAAATGGTTTCCAATATCCTCTATCTATATATTTGGATAATCATTAATTTTATTAAATTTAATTTTCTAAAATATGAGTGAACTTATGATTCTAAGAGGGGTAATTAAAAAAATTAGACATATATTAAATAGAAGTGTGGTATTTTAATTGGAAAAAAATTAATGATTCATTTGGTGTCTCATTTTACTTTCCCAGGAAAACCACAATTCAATTCTATGTATAGCTCAAGACATTCGCTAACATTCAGGTAATTAAAGGTCTCTTAATTTAGTCAGCAATTATATAAAAAATACTTACATGTACATATTAATAATAAAACTATCCACGATAAAATTTTATAATAAAATAATAGATATATGACATGGTTATTCCTTTTAACCTTCAATTTTTAATCAATTTACTGCACCAATTAATAAATTAAATTAATGACCACTTATAAGGTGATGTAATATCATATTTGCATCTTATATTCCTAGAAAGATATCATCTCAATTTCGTTTCATTTCAAATAAATAATTTAATTCTAAAGGGTTAAATCAACACACTAAAATTTTTTCTTTAATCCTCAAAAAGAATTATAGAATTCATAGTTATTAAAATGACACACCCAATGGGGTGCCTCATGCCAAGGTAGATAACCTATGATGATGTAAATTTGGTTTTAAGGATTAGAAACTCAAGGTGATAGTAATTTAATATATTGTTTGGAATTTTAAAAGGTGTATAACATAATATTTAGTGTGTTGTGTGATATTAACAACAAATATTTTGAGGGGAAATTGTGATACTGCCTATATAATTGTGGTATTTGACTTCTCATCTAGTATCAACTTCAAATCTAGTGAAAAAAACTGATTAACCATGGAAATTAGAGAATTGAATAAAAATAGGAAATATTACCTCACATTTAAATAGAATCCAAGATTGATGGATAAATAATTAAATGAGGGTATTTTAGTCTATGTATTATTTATGGTAATCCAATGTAACTAGCAGTGCATGAATCAGATTCAAGATGAAAGAAAATATCTAATATTAAGTTAGAAAAAATGGAATCCATTCACTTCCACTATTGTGAATGGGAAATTAAGAAGTTTGAAAGAAGAAATTATAATTAATAGAATGTAGGGATGAAAAAAGAAAATCACTCTTCTTTTTTTTGTAGGTATCCTTGTACAAATTAACTAAGTGTATAATTCACAGTTCAAATTCCCCGTTTATAAGGATTTAAAAAAATAAATGGTTTTCTTAGGGATATGTTATGGTGTAAGTTATAAATTTATATCATTGATTCATAATTTTATGTGTACATTTTCCACAGAAGAAATCCATGATTTTTTGTAGTTTTACAAAAAATATTTAGAATAACCATTTTCCCAGGACTAAAAAAAATTATATAGCCCGAATATTATAAAATTACATGCCTTAAAAAATATGGGATCATATAAACTCAACACTTTAAAACAACCCATCCTCAAGTATTCCTTCTATGTTCAGTTGAATGTCATCTAAGAAAACACTAGAAACTTAGAATGTACGTCAGTCTCTCACTCCCGTGTCTCATCTAATAAGGTTTCATGCAATCATTTCTCTTGAAAAATAATATTTTTCCTCCCTTTAATACCCATTTTTCTATAATCTACAATTTGAACTAGAAACTCCTCAAAACACAAATCAACATCCAACTCAACCTTATCTAGATAATAGACATTAGATAGGTTAGAATAATAATTTCAAATATATAAAACATGAAATATTTCATTCATGCACATGTAACTTTGAGGTAAAACTAACTAAGATAATTATTGCCTTACTCTCTCCATGACCTGAAAATTCCTAAAAAAATATGGGTTCTAGCTTCCCCTATCATTGAACCCATCAATTACCCAGTCAGATAAGAACATGAAAAAGTTCATGATCCTCAAACTTGAACTACATATTTCATTTAAAATAATTGAAATATGACTTATTAAAAGATTAATTGTTAGTTATATTATTCTTGGTCAACTACACCTACTCTAATGTCTCATGAATGAGATGAGGTCCCAATAGTGTTTCCGCTTGTACCTAAAACTAGTAGTTTGTTAAATGGAATGGACTACATTGTATGACATCATAATGAGCCGCATGAATCATAAAATAAAAAATATATTATTATTATAAATACAATATAGAGGTAATTATTTCACCTAGGATCATCCAAAATCAAGGATTCATGGTTTGATCATGTTTACTACCACCTCTATCATAAGTTCAAACTGACCATTAGTCTATGGGTGATATGTTGTACCTAGAATATCTATTGAACTCATATCTTTATAAAACCCCTACAAAATACCAAATGTAAAATGAAAATACACATCTGATGTAATATTACATTTAACTCTCTAAAGGTGTATAGTCTCTGGAATTTAAATCCTCCCTGAAACATTTACTAATAATATATCCCTAACATTCATGAAGTGGTTGGCCTTTAGAAATAATTCTATGATACCCCATAAAATGAAATTTTCATGATGGTATTTTGGTAAACATGTCATAATATTCATCGTAACATCATCCAATTTCAAGTATGTAATGTGTAATGGCTATAAAATTATAGTATGTGACTAGTATGCTTCCATTAACTGTAGATATGAGGAACACCACATAAAAAAAACATGATTAACCTTTTCATCCCAAGACACCAATATAGGCGACATATGTCATTACACGTCATGGTAATACTAGGATGTATATCCCTATAATATGCATGATACACTCATATAAACTCCTATTTCATGTCTATTGGGACAAAAAAATTTCCATAGATACAAAAAGACTTATTTACATCAACAACCCAACCAGGTAGGAGTTCCTCACCTGAAACAATCTCCCTCATGACCGTCCTTTGGGACCTAAATCTTCTTCCATATTTAATCAATAAAAAATTAAATAGGACACTCCAAAATCCATAAGAATATGATTCCCATGATACTATATAATCTCAATATGAATCTATAAAAATTGAACCATCAATACTAATTCACTATATGCCTCCAAAGCTACATGTTTCAAAGACTTATAACATAAAGGGTAGGCCACTACATTTCCCATCCCCATTGTATAATCTATCTCTAAAGTGAATGACTAAATTAATTCAAACCACCTTTATTTTATAATATTCAACTCACAAATGGTAAATATTTATTTTATATTTTTATTGTTCATGTATATTATGAACCATTTTCCCAAACTATAATGTCTACAACAATTTAAGGCATGAACAACTCTATCTATCTCATGATTTTATTATGGGTAAGTACGTTCAGGAGGCATTAAATAGAGACACATGTACACTATGACTCTCTCATATTACAAAAAATAACTCCCATCTTGATTCTTAATGGATCACAATAAAAAAATATCCCCTACTAGGCCTAGGGAATTGATGGTTCTAAACTAAGGTAATTCTTCCATTAAACTATTGAATAGATTTTTCACAAGATTTATAACCTGATAATTTAACACTCTTCTTTTTAAATCTCATATGATGTGCTATGAGGAATAATAAATTATTAAAAAGGATCTATAATAACCAACTTTCTCCAAGAAATTTTGTATTTCAATGACATTATTATGTTTCGCGTAGGAAACACTAGATCTCACTTTCTCTATGTAAACAGATTCTCCTACCTCTGAGATAGTTTGACTTGGGTTGAAAAACTTATCAATACAAAATATTAATGTTATGACCATTTCATATATCTAGTGTTATATCTGTGTGATCAATTTGATAACATGGTGTTTGGTCGGATCATGTCAAGTTTTTTAGTATACTAAGATATTTTCATCTTAAAACACCACAAAATATACCTGGTATATGTGAAAAAGATAAATCATTAGAGCAATGAAAACTACTAGTGTTCTCATGAGACTGAATAAAATTACTAAAAACTCATGCATGATATATCAGATAAAGAATGTTGTACGTTGTATATATGAAGTCCTGACTCATATCGGATCATATACTGAAGTCAACTTAATTATCTAGAGAACTATATTTTCTTGTAGTTAATCCAATAGTTCATATATACAATGTAGTGGATGTTGAGTCTTAACTATAAGCTGGTTTGATTTATATTAGTTCATAGAAATCAGGAGGATACCATTTTCTTTCACAGAGAGAAACACAGGTGAACCCTGAGGAGATATATTGGGTCATACAATCCCTTTAAATTTTAAAACTATAATAATTCTCTTGAGTTTTTAATATTAGTTTTATCCATCTTATAAGTATGGAAAGATACTATATCTACACCCTGAGAATGATTAATGGGAACACTCTACCTCTCTCATGGGAGGTAACTCAGAATAGTCTTCATGAATGATGTTTCTAAAACTATTAACTATAGAAGGTAAATCTAACTAATTTGATCCATGGGAGTCCAAAAAATACTATGAATATTGTATTACACCTTTTCCAACCCTATGTGATTAGTTATAGCTTGAATTTCCCTTACATCTCATTGATATTCATGAATATAGCCACAACCCTTGAGTTATATAAAGGAAACCCTTCAGTTATAGAAATATACATGATATTGATATTGATAATGTAATAAATAATCTATCCCTATAATGATAAAAAATCCTATTATCTGGAGGAAAAAATATTAAATATGAAAATATAGATGAAAATTTCTTAGGTTTATTCAAGTATGATTTTTAACCATACTAATAATGGAATTTCAAGAGTCATCATTCCAAATAATTACTAAAATTTAATCCAATGACATTCAATTGTCACATATATAAAATAGTGTGAAAAACATATATCAAATAATTTAGTTTAAAAATTAAAGGCCTCTAAAATCATACCTTAAACCATAGAAGTCTCAAAACACTACTCCATGGAAATTGGTTATACTTCAAAAATATGGCTCATTTTGTGACCCTTAGTCATAGAATGACTAACCAGAGAAGTTATATCATTATGTTATTAAGTGTAAAAATTATAACTTCCATAGACACATTATCCTCATAGACATGTATATATCTTAGAAATCTAGATCCCTACTAAACATACAGTTTTTGATCTATCTCCAGAAGCATGAGTTGGTATAGACCCCACATCACCACAAAATAGAGGAGGGAATATAAAAAACTATTAAATATGAATCATATCTTCATAAGCATGAAACTAGATTTTTTTCTACAATGGTCCTTTCTATTTATAATTAAACCACATTGATTAGAAAAAACATGTCTACATTGGTGGACACTTGGGATACTAGTTATCCCATTAGAAGGCTCAAACAATAATTCATAAAATTCAATGAACAACTTTCCTATCATGAAAAAAATACACTTCACCTTACACATTAATATTTCATTAGGTTATGATTTGTTGTGAGATCCGGGTTTGCTGTCTCCACGAAAATATTGAAATTAAACACATTTAACTGAGATTATATGGTATACATGATCCAATTATCAAATCACTTCATCCTGGGATACTTGTGTCTAAAGAGAGTATGATGGAAATGTTGAAGCTCTATGAAATGAGATTAGCATCCAATGATAGATTATTCTCTATACTGTAGGTGTGTAAAATCTCTAATTTAGTCAAATATCATCATCTCAGGAAGGAAAAAATCATTAAATGTGGACTAGAAATCCATCAGGACAATCTCATGATGATTATCTACAAGGGTCAAAATATTCCACCACCTCATGGAATACCCTCGAAGTATATACATTGTAATATTATCACTACATATTGGATTTGACTCTATATTCTCAAAGATATATATAATGGACTCTATCTATGATACAACAACCTAGAGGTCACCTTCCACTGAAAATGTAGGAGGGTGATGTTACTTGAACCATGTAGTTGACACTACCATGGAAGGGGATGGTCATAGAGCTCCCTATATAAATATAGTATCTATAAATACCCGCTCATAACTACAAATTGGTTCTTAAATTAAGAATAACTAGAGGTAATCCATCTATAAATATAAGAGGTAATACTAATGGTTGATGTCACACTACCTCTAGAGCATGATCACCACCAGATTTTTAGTGCATGAATCAACGTCATTAATATGGAATACTTCAAAAATTTCATACTCTTGACTTATAATAATATTTTATAATATAAATTTTATAATATATAGTAATGGATATGTATATATATTTTTATATAAATTCACTAGCAATTTTCATCTTCTTAAATATTGGTCTTGTTAATTGAAATGATCTTATATGAATATAAGATACACTCCCAACACCCTAAACCAATGTTAAGTCAAGTTGAAGGCATGATAAATGATAATATAAGTTCAAATATATATATTTCAAATGAAAATTAATATAGATAAACATCCATTATATTTCAAATAGAATATCAATTTACCATCACCCATTTCATTTAATAATTTTAGTTCAAAAGCTATATTAAAATATGTGTGTATATATATATCTAAGATCTAGTTATATGTGTCTTCCACTCCCATGTTATAATTTCCAATAACTTATACATTACAATTTGTATATCATGAAAATGTGACCAAATTTTTTTATGGTTTAATTATAGGTATCAACATTCCCAATTTTTAGAGTTTCATGCATTTTATAAATAATAATGGGTGTATGACCTAAATTGTCATTGAAGCTAGTAAAAGATTAATATTTTTATTCCTACTAACTACATTATATGTGGTAAGCAGGGTTGAACCCACAGGGAAGGCTAATTTGGCCACTAAACACTAAAAAAACCTGGCAAGCTCCACTGTTGTCAGCAGCGAAGTGGTTTTCTTAATTTTATTATATCTTTTAATATTTTTTTATATGTTATATAAACTGAAAGTAAATCCACAAATTTTTTTAAAAACTTGTTCTACCTATAATAAAAGAGACTACAGCTAAAAATAAGGTGCAACAAAGGAAATCAGATGCTGATAAAGGACAACAGTAAAGAACGATTGGGGTTCATTATAGTCTACTGGTATAAATTGTTTTTCCTTTTCATGTAAAAGTACTGATTTGTACCACTAAAAAGAGACATATTACTTCTTTGGCCAGGAGTTAAGTCATGGAAATTGTAAAACTAGAGTTTTCCACTCAAAGAAGTGCAATTCTAGAAAGATGACTTAAAATGAACAACAGTTCAAACTCGCCGTAAGGACTGAAGCTTCCATTAAGAGTTGTTTACATAAAATATAATTACATAACCAAACTCACCAAATGATTATAGTGTTTTGAAAATTCAGTGTTTGTGGTCCGCAACAAAAATATGTAATTAGAACAGATCTCGCTGATCAATTCCAATCACAAAAGAAGTGTTTAATGAAAAAGGACGAAAATGATTACCATTAGAATTAAAAATCTCCCCGAACTAAAAATTTAGATAACAAAAATGTTGTTCATTGACACTACCTTGGAAGAAAATGTCATTCAATCACAAAGGAATAAATTGGAAAGAAAACTGTGGAAGAAAACTCCCTCTGCTCACATCAAATGCTGCTCCTGGACCTCCGCTCCGCTCTGAGACTCGTGTGTTTGTCGAGTGAGTGTGTCTCTGAGTGAATGAATGTGTCTCCTGAGTTCTGCTACTACTCTGCTTTAAGTACCCTTCTGTCATCTGCTACACCTCACTGTAACTTATTCTATAACGCCCTGACACCTGTTGCCTAGAGTCGGTTCATTATTACATAACATTGGCATGATCACAAGAAAAATCAAATCTCAAAAGACTGATTGGTTTAGTAGCATTGGAAACACTAGATATATTCATAAGACTTACATTACATCATAAAAATGAAAACTACAACAATATCTTTTCTTCATAGTCCACACTCATATCCCCACATACTATCCCTATAGGTAATTAATAAATTACTTCTTCACATCCTGGGAAAAATAAAACATTGAAAGGGGTGAGCTCAAATTCCCAGTAAGGATAACAATATAGCAGGAACTTTCATAAATAAGAATAAACATTTAAGGCAATGTATAACTAAAAAAAATCCTTTTAAACTTGAACTTCAACATAGTATGGAAAAAATAAAACGAAATAATTCCATTTAATTATTCACATGGATATTCTACTAATCGAATAAACAAATGAAATATCAGTAACCACTTTTATAATGATTGAATGCATAATGCCAGACTATCATAACCACATAGCCAAGGCCTCGTGCCAAGACTAAAAATAAGATTTTCTCAAGGCCTTGTTCCAAGACACTAGTTTGTCTCATGAGACCTACTGATGCTTCGAGGAGCTATATCGGGCTCCACTTGTCACATATTAAGTCCAATGTATTCCTCATATGAACAAGTTTAAACATATCATAAATATTCGTATTAAAACTAGCATATGAAATGTAAATACTTCATCCATAAACCATGAATGGTATAAAAATAACTCATCCACAGTCAAACATATCACAAAACCTTCAATACAATATAGAAGTTTTGTATCATAATAAATTAACTTCAAATAAGCGTAAAATCCATCAAAGGATGTTGACATAGATGAAATCAAAACTCTTTTTAGAGTAATATGTATTTTTATTTTGAAATCATTTAAGAGTAATATATTTATAAAATATAACATTTTCATTGAAAATATTCTTATAATCTTGTAATGGAAGCTTCGACGATTTTATAACGGTGGAATATAGCTGCACCCGCCGTATAAGTTAAAAAAACATTCTTACATTAATTCTGTCGAAAAGGATAAAAAGGACCTTGTTTGGAAAATGACGGAAAGATTCATTTATAAACCACTTATAAAAGTCAAAATGGGTATAAATTACTTTAACCCATATTCTAGTAACTAGTAAATATGTTTTGAAATACATTTTTAAGAAACATGGATGTGGATGATAAAGAAGTCCCAGTAGATTATTACGTATAAACAACCTCAGATAATGAAGAGATTGTGAAATAAACCCTTAAATTTTACTTTTCCTTGGTTGGGGGTAGGTTGAACTCCTATATAATGGTGAAATAATTGTTATTAAATTATAAAATATTCATATACATTAATATGATATCATATATGATCTTTTAACATTAATTTGTTAATGATATCATAGTATTGTCATTGTTTCGGGTGTTAACTTACTCATTTTCTTTTATATGTTTTGTTACATAAGCCATGTTTTTCATGGATAGGTTTTATCTTATTCATATCCAGAATGATATCATGTGCATAAACATTATTTTTAAATCATCAAATGATAATTATACTTGAATGGATATGATGGAGAATGAATCTCATCGCATTCGTGGACACGGTAGTCCGTACGTACGCACGAGAGACAATATCATTCTTTTTATATTAAAATAATATATAATTGGATGGTATATCATATATAAAGAATCATTATCTTTTTATATTTATTTTTTACATGAATTTATAATCATTATTATACCCATCCATATAATAATTTATTGAATAACAATTACACCACGATGTGAAGACGGAAATCCGTACGTACGCACGTATGGTGACATGTTATAAAAAGGATGGATAGAATACTGAAATATGGTTGTAACATATTTATAATAACATCACAGTATATATAAGATAATGGAGTTATTATTTTATAATGGTAATAACAATGATATAAGAAGTGGAAGAAGAAAGGAACTTGAAAACGGGTGGTGAAATCATTACCTCTTCTTCGCGTTTTTCCTTTTGATTTGATCATAAGGGATCCATAGGTTGACATTATGATCAAACTAAGGCCTCTAGGATGAATTGAGGGAAGTTGAGAGAGTATTTGGGCAGGTTTAGGATGAACCAAAAGGCTTTGAAGGTGTGAATTAATGAAAATGAGGAGTTCCCTTTTATAAGAGGGGTGAGGGGCACCTTTGGAAGAGCTAGAAATATTATTTTATAAAAAATTCAGATTCGGTTTATAATGGCTCAAAAGTGTATTATTTAGATTTTATGGTGGGGATGGGTCGAAAAACACAAAACCAAAAGAATTTAGACAGGTTTGGGTCAATATATTAACCTTATCTTTTAGTTTTAACTCTTAGTTAATTAGTTTGACACTTATCATGTCACTTTGTATTTTTAATTTATATAGTAAATAAACATACTATATAAATCCAAGTGACCCCCAAGTGGTCTTTTAATGATACACCTATCATGATATCAGTCTCTTATCTGAACCTTATATTTTTATGAATTTAATATCAATTAATAATATAATATTTGTTTTAAAAACTCTTTTATGTCAATTTTGAGACTATTCAATAATTGATTTTTGTAAAAATCATAACAGAATAATTACTTCGAAAAAAGTTCATTAAGTCAATCCTAACATGCCATATTAACCAATAAACTTAGTGTAATTCATAAAAAGTCTCAAATTATATTTATTTGGGTGATTATAATATCAAATATTTTAATTTTTCACTATTATGGTAATTACTGCATCATTATTGTATCATAAATTAATTAAATTATATAATGTCTAAAAATTATAAATAAAATATAATAATTTATTAAATATTATTATCATTTTAATTAATATTTAAAATCGAATTTATCTTATGTATAACCCTATATTAAAAATGTATTAGTAAATAAACATTGATTTTAACTCTTTTAACTCTTCTTTGAATTAAATAATAATAAATGTTCTAATATAATCCAAGTGGACCTAAATGATAATATTTTATTCCTAATATTGGTTTTGGTCGAGATACACTTGTCCAATAGAATTAGGACATGTGTTAGGGTAATATTAATATCATTTTATACCCTTGATTACCCTATTTACTTTTAACTATGGTAAATAAAAGTAAAAAGTTACTATTCACCATAAATTATTTTCATCTCAATAAACCACATTTTACTACTTTATATTAACCGTTTCTCTCTTATTTTCGAAATTCCAATCACAGAAGCGGTAAAATTATGTTTTATGAAAAATTCTGTTTTTTAACTACCACTTAGTAGTATCACTATTCATCAAAAATTGAAATTTTTCAAAACAATGCCAAATTTTCACCCTAAGCTATAATTGATATTTTGAATTCAAAAATGATTTCGATTTTACAAAATTACAAACATATATGTTTCATTAATTAATTCCCGTTGTCATAACAAATAGCATGTTTTTAAGATACAATATATATCCAAAGATTGACAATTGTTTACATCCAATTTCAAAGTGAAATTAATTCTAATGAACACCATTGGATAAAATTGTAAAAATATATTCTAATTAAACTTTAAAACCACTCAATAATATAATTTATTACTATAAATTATTTTGATTCAAAAAGTTTTTTTTAAGTATTTTTCAGTATTCATAAAAATTGGAAGTTCTCAGAAAAATACCAGAAATTCATTATAAGATAATTTCGATATTCCGAATCCAAAAATGAAGTCAATTTTGAAATATAATATATATATAATTTCAAAAATTAGGTATTAATATTCATAATGTCTAGTTTGATTGGTTGTGGTGTGTTAGAACTCGATGTTCTGTACAACACATACTGTCACATTATTCAAAAAGAAGCGTACCGTAGAAGCTTGGGGTGTTACATTCTCCCCTCCTTCAAATAATTTCGTCCTCAAAATTTCTAGAATACTACCACATGAAAAGACTCGGGTGATTTTTCATCATAAGTTCCTCGGGTTCCCACGTTGCCTCTTCCATCTTATGGTTTCTCCACAAAACATTTACCAGACGCGTCGTCCGGTTTCTCAGTACTTGTTCTCTCGTATCAAGAATCCTAACGGGATCTTCGCAATAAGACAGATCAGGTTCTAGTTCTAATTCCTCATAGGTGAGTACATGCGTTGGGTCAGACATGTATTTCCTCAACAGAGATACGTGGAACACATCGTGAACTTTGGAGAGACTTGGCGGCATTCTCAATCGGTAAGCTACAGCCCCAATTCGTTCTAGAATTTCGAAAGGTCAGATGTACCTGGGACTCAATTTACCTTTATTACCAAAATGTATTACTCCCTTCCATGGAGATACCTTCAGGAAAACATGATCACCGACTTCAAATTCCAAATCCTTCCTTCGATTATCGGCATAGCTCTTCTGCCTACTTTGAGCTGCTTAGATGTGATTTTGGATTACCTTCACCTTTTCTATTGTTTCCTCCACCAGTTCTGGACCTACAAGTTTTCTTTCACCAACGTCATCCCAACAGGTTGGTGTGTGACATCTCATTCCGTATAAACCTTCATATGGTGCCATCTGAATACTCGAATTGAAGCTATTGTTATAGGAAAATTCTAGCAGAGGTAAATATTGATCCCACATACCCTGAAAGTCAAGTGAGCATGATCTCAACACGTCATCTAAGGTTTGAATAGTCTGTTTTGATTTTCTGTCTGTCTGAGGGTGGTAGGAAATGCTCAAATGAAGTTCAGTATCCAGGGATTTTTGAAGACTCTTCCAGAATCTTGAAGTAAAACGGGGATCACGATCAGAAACAATCAATTGGGGTACTCCATGAAGTCTCACAAATTCATTAATATATAGGATTTCTTGACGTTCTAATGGTAGATCTTCTCTTATAGAAATAAAATGTACAGACTTGGTGAGACGATCAATAATAACCCATATTGCATCGTTCCATCTAGGATTTTTTGGTATCCCCATGACAAAGTCCATCATAATATTGTCCCATTTCCACTCCGGTATGGGAAGAGGTTACATGACTCCTCCAGGATGTTGCCTTCAAGATTTCACTTGTTGACAAACCATACATCTTGATACAAAATCAGCAATCTCCCTCTTCATGTTGTCCCACCAAAAATGTTCCTTCAAATCTCTATACATTTTGGTGCTCCCAGTGTGTAATGAGAAATTGGAACTATGAGAATCATCCAGTAATTCCTTTTTTAGATCAGGTATATTGGGAACACAAAGTCTCTTACCAAATTTCAAAATTCCGTCTTCATACACAAAGTATCTCAATCTCCCATCATTCACAGCTTTAGTCTTATTTTGGAATTCTTCATCATCGGTCTGAGAACTCTTAATCCTTTCTAGTAAAGATGGTTTGGCAACCATTTGAAAAAGCATTGATGTTTCACCTTCTCTATTTATTCCCATGTCCATCTTTACTAGATCCATGAAAATTGGATCCCTTTCAATTCTCATCACGTTCAAAACTCCATGGTCTTTTCTGCTCAAAGCATCTTCCACCTTGTTTTCTTTCCCCTGGTGGTAGTGTATCATACAATCATAATCCTTGAGTAATTCAAGCCATCTCCTTTTCCTCAATTTGAGTTCTTTTTGTGAGAAAATATACTTCAATCTCTTGTGATCAGTATAAATCTCACATTTTTCACCATAGAGGTAGTGCCTCCATATCTTCAAAGCAAAAATCATAGGTGCTAACTCGAGATCATCAGTAGGATAGTTTTGCTCATGAATTTTCAACTGTCGTGATGCATAGGCAATAACCTTATCATTCTGCATAAGGACACAACCAAGTCCTTTCTTCGATGCATCACTATAAATAACTAACCCATCATTCCCCGATGGTAGAGTCAATATAGTAGCATTGACTAATCTTCTATTTAGTTCTTTAAAACATTCTTCACACTCTTTTGTCCAAACAAATTTAACCCCTTTACATATGAGATTTGTTAATGGGTTAGCCAACTGGGAAATATTCTAGACGAAATGTCGATAATAACCTTCAAAACCAATAAAACTACGTACCTCAGTTATACTCGTAGGTTCTGGCCTTTCTTGGATTGCCTTGGTCTTATAAGGATCAACATAGATTCCATCTTTAGAGACAATATGTCCAAGAAGAGAAATCTCCTGATGCCAGAATTCACACTTGCTAAACATCCAAAATAATTCATGTCTTCTCATAGTCTTCAGGATACTGCGCAAGTGATTTTCATGATCTTCCTAGATTTTGGAGTATACCAAGATATCATCACTAAATACCACCACAAATTTATCAATATATTCCTTGAAAACTCAATTCCTCAGATCCATGAATACAGAGGGTGAATTAGTCAATCCAAAATGCATTACTATAATTTCGTAATGCCTGTACCTGATTCGAAATGCAATCTTCGGAACGTCTTCCTTCTTCACACACAACTGATGGTATCCAGATCAAAGGTCAATCTTTGAAAAGTATTGATCTCCATGCAGTTGGTCAAATAAATCATCAATGTGAGGTAGGGGATACTTATTCTTTATTATTATAGCATTGATCTCCCTGTAGTTGATACATAACCTTATACATCCATCTTTATTTTTACCAAAAAGAAGAGGGGCTCCCCATAGAGAAACACTAGTGCGAATAAATCCCTTATTACTCAATTCCTCAAGTTGTTTCTTTAGTTAAACTAATTCTATAGTGTCCATTCTATAAGGGGTATTCGATATAGGCCTTTAACCAGGAATTAAATGAATGGAAAACTCAACTTCTCATTCTGGAGGATGTCCAGGTAAATCTTCCGGAAACACATCTACATATTCTTTCACAATAGGTACATCCTCTATTTGAACATTCATTTCCTCACCCATAGTCATTTCATTATCTTCCTCCCTAATAATTGAATTTAGTTGATCTACTGGGGGTGGATCTAGATAAGAATTAGGTGGTGACGATTCTGCTCTAAAGATAAGGTTTTCCTTATCATCATCATAAAGATTAGTAACCTCATTTTTCTTACAATAAATCTTCGGAACATAGTCTGAAAGCCAGTGCATACCGAGGATTATATGAAACTCAATCATAGGTATGATGATGAGATCAGAAGATAAAGAACATTTATGTTCTCTAATGGAGATTGATTCACAAAACTTTGTTGCAATGATACTTCCCTTAGGAGTTTTAATAGACAAATACCTTGTTAAATCAAATTGGAGATATCTAATTTTCTTAGAAAACTGGGAAGATATGAAAAAATGAGATGATCCAGAATCAAATAATTCATTTTCTAAACTTGAGGAAACCATTAAATTACCTACCACTACGTCTTTCGGAGATTCTACCTCTGCAGTAGTGATAGCATAAGCTTGGAATTCATCCCTTGGACTTTTCTGAGATATGTTCCCCTGACACTTAGGAAATTTATTTGCATAATGTCCCATCTCCCTACAATTGTAGTAATGAACATTGGTAGCTTCCTTCTTCCCTTTGCAATCATGATCTTGGTGGCCATTTTCACCACACTTGTAACAGACACCCATTCCCTTCAAGCAAGTACCGGGGTGTTTCTTTCCACATTTACTACAAGATGGATAATCAACCTTTCCCTTATTCCCCTTATTTCCATTCCTAGATTGATCATAAGATATCTTCTTCTCTTTCTTTTCTTTAAAGTCATAAGACTTAGAGAATTCCTTTTCAGTCTTGATAGCAAATGAGACAATGTATTCGTACGATGAGAAGGGTTGTGAGACTAATGCTCGACGGATAAATGGTTTTAAACCATCAAAGAAATGATCAATATTACTTCTTGGGTTATGTATATAATCTCCAGCATACCTTTCTAACCTTGTAAAGTTAGCCTCATACATTGAGAAATTCTCATCTACCTTTTGTCTCAGACTCTGAAATTGCCTTTCTATATCTACTCGATGGTCGCGAGGAAAGTATTTTTCTAAAAATAGATCTTTGAACTCCATCTATTCCATATTTGATATTTCATCATCTTCCTTCGTGTTTTGAATCAATGAACACCATTGATCAACATCTCCAGTGAGGTGGTAAACTTCCATGATAACTTTTTCCCTTTCACTGCTCCCCAAAGCCTGAAATATATTCTCTAGGTAATTATTCCATTGCTCAGCTACTAAGGGATTTGTACTCCCATTGAACGTTGGTGGTTGTTGCCTCATGAAGCGATCTAACATTGATCCTCCACACTGTGGATCAGGGTGCTCCATACGGGTAAGGTTATTATTCATAACCTGAGTGAGTTGTCCCAGTATGGTGATTAGCTGATCAGCACCAGTTGCATCACCAGCTCCACTATAATTATCTAGAGCAGGAGGGCAATCCCTACATGGAGTGCATGCATTGATACGGTTCCCATTTCTTCCATTAGGTTCCATTTCTAAACCATGTCATTAGCTATATCAGTTTATGAATCAAAATACATAATTCCATACTTATAAAACACTTAACATAAATTGAACTATTTATCGATATAATCTATAATCATAAAAATGATTTCTTTGAGGAATTATATGCTCAAAAACCTTTCATATTTATTTGTAATGAAAATGAGAGTTATCCAAAGCATATCCCCCGGGAGTGTCGTAACCAAGAGTGCAGCAAGGCCCGTTGTCGTGCACCAGTTCCCGTTCGAGTCTAGCTCAAAGCGGTGTTTTCGGGTTTTACCCCTAGGTACATCTGTGCCTGAGCCATCTCTACCTTCTCGTATCCAGACAGGGATGTATTTCTTAGAAAACTCACAAAATCACTACAATACCAAAATTCTAGGAAGTTCTTCTATACTAATTCTTAAAGTCTATCTTAAATCTATGTTCTCTAATCAGAGTTTATCTAAATATAGATTCATGGTTTGTACTAAACTTCCTTTGATACCAACTGTAACGCCCCAACCCCAGTTACCCAGAGTCGGTGCATTATTACATAACATTGGCATGATCACAAGAAAGATAAAATCTCGAAAGACCGGTTAGTTTAGTAGCCTTGGAAACACTAGATATATTCATAAGTCTTACATTACATCATAAAAATGAAAATTACAACAACATCTTTTCATCATAGTCCACACTATTATCCCCACATACTATCCCTGCAGTTCATTCATAAATTACTTCTTCACATCCTGGGAAAAATAAAACATTGAAAGGGGTGAGCTCAAATGCCGAGTAAGAATAACAATATAGCAGGAAATTTCATAAATAAGAATAAACATTTAAGGCAATGTATAACTAAAACAAAAGCCTTTTAAACTTTAACTTCAACATAGTATGGAAACAATAAAATGAAATAATGCCATTTACTTATTCACATAGATATTCTAAAAATCGAATAATCACATGCAATATCAGTAACCACTTTCATAATGATGAAATGCATAATGCCAGACTATCATAACCACATAGCCAAGGCCTCGTGCCAAGACTACAAATACAATTTTGTCAAGGCCTTGTTCCTAGACACTAGTTTGTCTCATGAGACCTACCGATGCATCGAGGATCTATAGCGGGCTCCACCCGTCAGATAATAAGTCCAATGCATTCCTCATATGAACAGGTTTAAACATAACATAAACATTCGTATTAAAACTAGCATACGAAATGTAAATACTTCATCCTTAAACCATGAATGGTATGAAAATAACACATCCATAGTCAAACATATCACAAAACCTTCAATACAACATATAAGTTTTGTATCATAATAAATCAACTTCAAATAAGCGTAAAATCCATTAAAGGTTGTTGACATAGATGAAACCAAAACTCTTTTTAGATTAATATCTCTTTTTATTTTGAAATCATTTAAGAGTCATATATTTATAAAATATAAAATTTTCTTTGAAAATATTCTTATAAGATTTTAAGGGATGATTTGAATATTTTATAACGGCGGAAAATAGCCTCACCCGCCGTATAAGTTAAAAAAAACATTCTTACCTTAATTTTGTCAAAAAGGTTAAAAAGGACCTTGTTTGGAAAATGACAGAAATATTCCTTTATAAACCACTTATAAAAGTAAAAAAGGGTATAAATTACCTTAACCCATATTCTAGTAAATAGTAAAAATATTTTGAAATACATTTTTAAGAAACATGGATGTGGATGATAAAGAAGTACCAGTAGATTATTACGTATAAACAACCTCAGATAATGAAGAGATTGCGAAATAAACCCTTACATTGTACTTTTCCTTGGTTTTGGGTAGGTTATCCTCCTGTATAATGGTGAAATAATTGTTAATGAATTATACAAGAATCATATACATTAATATGATATCATATATGATCTTTTAACATTAATTTGTTTATTATATCTTAATATTGTCGTTGTTTTGGGTGTTATATTACTCATTTTATTTTATATATTTTGTTACATAAGCCATGTTTTTCATGGACAGGTTGTATCCTATTCATATCAAGAATGATATAAAGTCCTTAAAAATTAATTTTTAATCATAAAATTATAATTTTACTTGAATGGATACGACGTAGAATGAATCTAATCTCGTTCATGGAGACGGTAGTTCGTACGTATGAACGAGCGACAATATCATTCTTTTGATATTAAAATAATATATAATTGGATGGTATATCATATATACAGAATCATTATCATGTTATATTTATTGTTTACATTAATTTAAAATCATTATTATACCCATCCAAATAATAATTTATTGAATAACAATTACACCACGACGTGGAGACGGTAAGCCGTATGTACACACGTGTGGTGACATGTTATTAAAAGGATAGATAGAATACTGAAATATGGTTGTAACATATTTATAATAACATCATAGTATATATAAGATAATGGAGTTATTATTTTATATTGGTAATAACAAAGATATAAAAAGTGGAAGAAGAAAGGAACCTGAAAAAGGGTGGTGAAATAATTACCTATTTTTCAGGATCTACCTATTGATTTGATCAAAAGGGCTCCTTAAGTTGGATTTATTACCAAAAAAGGCCTCTAGGTTGTATTGAAGGAAGTTTAGAGAGTATTTGGGCAGGGTTTGGCTGAACCAAAAGGGTTTGAAGGTGTGAATTAATGATAAGGAGGAGTGCCCTTTTATAAGAGGGGTGAGGGGAACCTTTGGAAAAGCTAGAAATATTATTTTATAATAAATTTATATTCGTTTTCTAATGGCTCCAAAGTGTATTATTTAAAGGTTAAGGTGTGGATGGGTTGAAAACCACTCAATAAATAGAATTTAGACAAGTTTGGGTCATTATTTTAACCTTATCTTTTAGTTTTAATTCTTAGTTAATTAGTTTGACACTTATCATGTCACTTTGTATTTTTATATTATATTGGCAATAAACTTACTATATACATCCAAGTGACCTCCAAGTAGTCCATTAATGATACAAATATCATGATATAAGTCTCTTGGCTGACCATTATATTTTTAGATATTTAATATCAATTAATAGTATAATATTTGTTTTAAAAAATCTTTTATGTCAATTTTGACACTATTCAATAATTGATTTTTGTAAAAAAACATAACAGAATGATTACATAGAACAAATTTAATTATGTTAATCCTAAAATGTAATATTAACCATGAAAATTAGTTTAATTCATAAAAAGTCTCAAATTATATTTATTTGGGTATTTATAATATCAATTATTTTAATTTTTCACTATTTTGGTAATTACTGCATCATTATTGTGTCATAACTAAATTATGTTATTTAATGTCTAAAAATTATAAATAAAATATAATTATGTATGAAATATTTTTAGATTTCTAATTAATATTTACAATCGAATTTATCTTATGTATAACTTTATTTTAAAAATGTTTTATTAAATATGCTTTTATTTTAACTCTTTTAACTCTTCTTTGAATTAAATAATAATAAATATCATAATCTAATACAAGTGGACCTAAATGATTTTATTTTATTCCTAAGGTTGTTTTTGGTCGAGATACACTTGTCCAATAGAATTAGGACATGTGTTATGGAAATATTAATATCATTTATTACCCTTAATTACCTTATTTACTTTTAACCGTGGTAAATAAAAGTAAAAAGTTACTATTCAACAAAAATTATTTTCATCTCATTGAACCACATTTTACTACTTGATATTAACCATGTCTCTCGGATTTTCTAAATTCTAATCAAAGAAGTGTTAAAATTATGTTTTTGGAAAAATTCTGTTTTTTAACTACCACTTATTATTTTCACTATTCATCAAAAATTGAAGTTTTTCAGAACAATGCCAAAATTTTACCTTAATCTATAACTGATACTCTGAATTAAAAAATTATGTCTATTTTACAAAATTCCAAACATATAAGTTGCATTAATTAATTATTTTTGTCACAAACAAATAGCATGTTTTTAAAAAACAATATATATCAAAATATTGACAATTGTTTATTTCCAATTACAAAGTGAAATTAATTCTAATGAAAATCATTGGATAAAATGGTAAAAATATTTTCTAATTAAACTTTAAAACCACTCAATAATATAATTTATCACTATAAACTATTTTTATTAAAAAAATTTGTTTTTAAGTATTTTTCAATATTCATTAAAATTGGAAGTTCTCAGAAAAATACCAAAAATTCAACTTAGGATAATTTCAATATTCCGAATCCAAAAATGAAGTCAATTTTGAAATATAAAATATATATAATTTCAAAACGTAGGTATTACTATTCATAACTTCTAGTTTGATTGGTTGTGGGGTGTTAGAACTCGATGTTCCATACAACCCACGCTATCGCATTATTCAAAGAGAAGCGTACCATAGAAGATTGGGGTGTTACATCTTCCACCGACTTCAAAAGTTATTCACCCACGCACAGAAAAATGTGTGTTTTTTCACGACAAGCATGTCGAATTAGTTTTTCCCTCGTAACCAACTATTGATGAGTTTGTTGGAAGCACTTGGACACGTTTCCACCTCTTGAATGAACCTGCACAAGATAATAACAAAATAAAATAACTAAAACTCAACAAAAATAATTAGAATGTTACAGTTATTATTTTAAGTATACTATTATAATTCTCATTTAAAGTTAAATAAAAAATATCTTAAATGGATAATAATTATTTACTTTTATATTATTTATAAAACTATCCATTTAATATTTCTATAGTATTACATAAATTATTAAAAAGTTATTAATATAATTAAGTTAATAAAATAAATACTAAGTTATTAATTTTATTATTTTTAACTAAGTTATTAAAATTGACAAGATTAATAAATAAATAAATAAGTTTAAAAAATAATATTATATTAATAATTTAATTATTACTATTAATGAAATTAAATTTATAAATTAATTCATTACTTAGTTTATTTTAATAAATAGAATTTAATACTTTAATTTCAAATATTTTAAAATCAATAAGTATATTTTTTTAGTTTACTTATAATTATTATTAATTATATATTTGTACTATTAATAGTGAATTAATTTATTATTTACCTTTATTATTAATTTAGTTTAATTTACAATTTCACCATTTAGTAAAATTATAAATGTTTTAAATTAATAACTTTTATAAATTATTTTATATTAATTTTACTTAGTAAAGTTAACTTTTATGTAAATTTAACATTACTTTTACTTTACCTTTTATTTTTTTCTTCCTTTACTTTACTTTAAACATTATATTACTTATACTATATTTTTTTTTGATTTGTGTTATCTTCATCCTCCACCCCCATTCCACGCGTAGCAAGGGGGTGAGTTTCTTTTCTTCCTCCTCCCACTAGCGGTACACAATCGAGTCTTCTCATCAACACTTCAGTGGAGTGTGGCGGTCTCCCTCAGCTCTGGCGTAGCGCGATAGCTTCAGCAGGTGAGTACTGTAACCTTCATCTATCATGAAGACACCGACTCCAAAGTGAGGCGCGGCACGACCCTCGTCCAGATTCCTCCTCCCACTACTCCTTCAAATGACAGCGAACAGCAGGTCACTGTATTCCAGAGATAATGAGCACTTACACAATGGCATTCCAGCGGCGTCCCGACTAGGACTCAACAGCAGTGGAGATTCTTCCCTCCAATGAAGCGGCATCCAGCAATCGTGCACTACAGGTCGACCCTCTCTCAGCAACGTAGTGCGACATCCCTCCTACAGTCTAGCGCTGTGTGGAGGCTTTAGCAAGTTCTCTAGGCTTGACTTCAGCCTGCAGAACTCCTCTTCACACAACATCTTCTTTGGCTCCTCCCAATGGCGCACAGCTACGACACAGCCTCCTCTCAGCTACTTCGCGGTAGTGGTCCGGCGGTGATGGGGTATCCTCCTCGGTGGACAACGGTGGTGGTTCTTCTTTTGAGCAACTCCACAGTGGCAGTGGATCTCCATGCTTCACACAACAGTGTGTCGGCTTTCCTTCAGCAACCCAGCAGAAGCGGCTTCGGCTCTTGTGGGTGGTGCGGAGCTTCTCCCTGCTTCACACAATAGTGCGGCGCAGCACGGATCTCCTCCCAACGGATTCAATCCCAGCGCGAAGTTGGACTTGGTTTGAGGAAAGGTGGGTAATGGTGACGTTGCAAGATAACATCGAGGTTGAAGTAACAAGGTATGGGACAGAGTTATGGTGAGGTTAGAAATGGTCTAACGGTGAGGAATAAAAGAAACAATGGCATGGTATTGAATTTGTTATGGAAGCAGAGGGTAATCTATCAGTTAGGTTTGGGAATTAGTGGGGTACCGTGAGGTTGAATAAAGGGTGAGGTCTATCGGTAGGGTGGTTATCGATAGAAAAAAAATAATTAAAAGAGAGCTGTGAACCGGTGAGGTAGCTACAGGATGGCTATCAGTGAGGAAAAGTGGGAAAATTTCTATCAGTGAGGGATGAGATAAAGTCTGTATCAGGGAGGTTTAGAAAGCTATCGGTAGCTGCGCGGGATGAACGTAATGGTGAGAAGGAAAATTATCAGGGAGAAAAATAAATCGGTGAGGAAGAGGTGTATCGGTAGCTACCGATAGAAAGAGATCATCAGTGAGGATAGGCTACTGTCAGAGTGAAATAAAAAAGATCAGCACACTACAAGGTCACCGATACACCAAAAGTGGACCCTCACCGATAGTTTTAACTGGGATAGGTCACCATTACACTCCATTAAAATAAATCACTATTAGCACTAAAATAAATAACCAATGGAAGCTTCAAAAATTATTTTTAACTATAAATTAAAACATATGAAATATAAAAATGAAGATTGAACCTAATTAATGAAAAATTAGTATCATGAATTTAAAACATGATTTTTATTAAACCTTGAAATATTATGACCACAACTATGATTATTAATTAATCAACACTTAAATGAAAAATATGATGATTAATAAACTAAGATAATAATAGACTTAAATTAAAATAACTATATAAATTAATTTTAGAGTAGCAAAAAATGAAAAATAAAAAGGCCCGGGGACCCAATGAGTGACGGCAACAGCTCGCCTACCTTACCGGTAGACAAAATAAAAAATGAATTAAAACCCAATCTTCACACATAAAATAATATAATTAATTCTTAAAAACTATTAATTAATTATTTGATTAACTATTTGAACAAATATAATTAAAAGAAAACTAATAAATTTAATTAAAAACACATATTATTCACTTAAATGATGAGCAGGACGTATAAAAAAATTATTTAACATTGTTAACCTATTCTAATGTAACTTAATTAAAAGATTAATTATTAAAACAATAGAATAACTTAATTAATTAGAATTATGTTGATTAAATATTTGTTTAATCAAAAATTAACTTATTAAAAAGTTGAGCAGAATTAAATTAACCAAACTGAATACTAACCGCTACTGATTAAATTAAAGGGATCACTGGTAGAGAAGGGTAACGGCGATAAAGGTCCCCGATACATCTAAAAATATGCTACTGGTAATCAAAAGGAAAGCAGGTCACCGATAGACAGTACCGGTAACCTGACTACTGGTAGGAAATAGTAAACCTGTTATCGGTAGCTTAGCTACCTGTAGTCTGGAAAGTCGTAACATAGTCGTAAAAATGTAAAAATTAAAAGTAAACTAATTAGAAAACTCAATAATTAATAATAATGAAAAATTAAATAAAACATGCAAATATAGGTTTAAATAAACTAACTGAAAATTAATTATATTAAAAAATGAAGGAATAAATCAACAATTTAAGGGTCCATAATTACATAAAATGTTATAAAAAATGAATATTTGACAAATTTAATTATTAAAATTAAAAATTATAAATACTTTTCATAAATTGAATAAATAATTAACTAAATCATTAAAAATTAATTAAAAAGATGTGGAAAAACTATGAAAAAATAGAGCCACATCAAATTCCCCCACACTTAAACATTGTTTGTCCTCAAACAATCCCATGTTTTACCAAACTTGAAAACAGAGTTATGTTTATCATTTTTGCTCAAGATGTAACTTGTCCAACACTCAAAACAAAGGACAATACAAAACATTAGTATTTAAGAAAATGATTTACTCAATGAATCTTGTTTAAAATAAATACCCACTAGTAACTAAGAACACAAAGACCATCCATCAATTAATATGTCATGCCTCATATGTGATACAAATTAGTGACAAACTTCCATCCAATATCAGGTTCCAAGTCCAAGAATGACAGGAGATAAAATATCAATGGAATTATGACCTTAACCAAGGAACTTTTTACTTTGACTTTTTCACCTAGGTTCCAAAAATAATTACTTTTTTGTGAATCACCTCAATGATACAACCTAAATTATTTCCATATAAACTAACTTCTTCCTTCTTCATTTGGAGTTCATCATTACCCTCACATTAATGAGCTCATTTTTGACCCCAGACATTTTATTTATTTTTTCCAACCCATGTATCATTGTGTTGAGTACTATGTAATGCACTTATTCAAAGTGAACAGTGGGTTTATAGTTAACAGAAACGCAACCA
Source organism: Viscum album (assembly GCA_963277665.1). NCBI lineage: Eukaryota > Viridiplantae > Streptophyta > Magnoliopsida > Santalales > Viscaceae > Viscum > Viscum album. The sequence goes on from OY728162.1 coordinate 1,209,068,734, forward strand.
GCATCTATGGTCTCAGAGACTCGTCATGGGATCCCAGATGCCCAAATTACTCCATTTTCAAAAGATTTATATAGAAACAATTTACATTTTCTCATTAAAGAAATTACTTTATTAGTTAAAAGAAAATAATGAGGGCCCTATAATTAGAATCAAACATCAAGTTCCAAAGGGTATGACCATATATCCATTAAAAGGTTACCCATATCACTTTCAGAAATAGACTCTAAATCAAGATATCCATTCAATCACTAAGTTAAACCACTTAGAAATCATCCAAAATCATTAATTTTAGACTCAAAACATTTCACAATTACCAGCAAGAATCTTTTCTAAATGCAAGACCCAATTGAGTACAGTATACAGCCTAAAGAATTTTGAAAAAAATTATCCATTTTTTACACAAAAATTGAGTTTCAGTGGGAATTGATGGGTTTATATTAAAGCATAGTTTAACATTATTTAGAATTGACCCCCTCCCCCACACTTAAAATCAAACTTTTTCCAAAAAGTTGACTTCTAAATATGGAGAAGAACAATTACACAATTAAGGTTCAAAACAGATTTACAATTAAGTGGATTTATAACATGTATAAAGGGTCTCAATGAAATTCAAAAATATTGTTTGCCACAATAAATAAATAATCAGCAGGTTCATTATCAAGTATGTGCATTAACATTAATGTCCAGTGAAATAAAAGATTTAAGTGCATTGTGTTTTGGGTGCAAGCATTGAAACAGATTAAGTTCAATAATATGTTTAATACAATAGAGAAAGTTCATGTTAAACACATCAAAGATACAATCAGATTCAAAGAAATATTTTTTAGTTTGCATGTACTCCCCCCTCCACTTAATTTCATGCAGTGAATGATTTTAATAATAGTGAAATTTAATTTTTCAGCAAAGAGGCACATGCATATTTTTAATTAACAATGACATGCAGAACATGTTTTTTACAATTCAAATCATGCAACCAATTTTTCAATACTCATAAAGTAGAATTTCTTAGACATGCAACACTTTTCAGCAAGCAAATTTTTTTAGAACATTAAGGAGCAGAGAAATAAATACAGCAATTTGAAGTACTTCCCTTAATAGTTCTTGTCCAGAGATGATGGGAATTCCACTCCTTTATTGCACAACAGCAGCAACCTAAAAACACTGAACCAAGAAACAAAGAACAAGTAGTAACAAGTATTTCACAAAAACAGATCATAAAAGCAACATTTATTCAATGTTAAAAGTAAAAACAAAAATGAAAACAAAGAAAGGGAATGGGTTGACTCCCAAGAAGTACTGAATTTAAATTCTTCAGTTAGACTTTATATAATTACAAATTTTTATTTTTTAACATAACAAAGACCAAGGGTTGCCTCCCTTGCAGCGCTAGGTTTATATTCCCCAGCCAGACTTCATTCAAGAACAGTTTTCTAGCACAATGAAAGAAGCCAAACCCTTTGGTTGTCACTCAAAATAAAGTTTTAGTCTCTACCCATTGACTAACATGGGATTATTGTCTTCACCAACAATTTCCAAAGCACCATTCTTCAGCACTCTCACAACAGTAAACGATCCAGACCACTTGGACTTCAGCTTTCAAGGAAAGAGTTTATGTCTAGAGTTAAAGATAAGGACTTTCTGTCCAGGTTTGAACTCTTTGTTTTGAATGATAGAAACATGAAAAATTTTAGACCTTTATTTATAAATTATTGAATTATCATAACTCTCTCTCCTAATTTCATCAAGTTCACTCAAATCATGTAGTATCCTCTCACCAGCACTCTTAAAATCAAAGTTCAGAGCTTTAACTGCCCAATAAGACTTGTGATGCAACTCCACAGATAAATGAAAACATTTCCCTAACAACAACCTGTAAGGAGACATACCTATTGGAGTATTAAAGGCAATTCTATAGGCCCATAAAGCTTCATCCAGTTTGAGTGACCAGTCTTTTTTAGAATTTGAAACAGTTTTTTCAAGAATTTGTTTGAGTTATCTATTTGAAATTTCCACTTGTCCCCTGGACTGTGGATGATAAGGAGTTCCAGTTTTATGAACACAACCATACTTTTCCATCAAATCCTTAAACCTATAGTTCTTAAAATGTGTTCCATTATCAGTAATAAAAACCTTTGGGACTCCAAATCTTGTAAAGATGTTTTTTTTTGACAAATTTTATCACACTATTTTTTTGATTTTTGGGAAGAGCTAAAGCCTCAACCCGCTTAGCCACATAATCCACAGAAACTAAGATATACTCATTCCCATGAGATGATGAAAATGTAACCATGAAATATAAACCCCATACATAAAAAATTTCTACCTCTAAAATACCTTTCTGGGGTAACTCTTGATTTCTACCCACATTTCCCAGCCTCTGACACCTATCACAACCAACTACAAAACTTCTAGCATCCTTAAAAAGTGTAGACCAATAGAAACTAGATTGAAGAACTTTTTGAGTTGTCCTTTCACCACCATGGTGACCTCACCAAGGTGGAGAATGGAAACTTTCAATAATTGAAAGCATATCTTCCTTAGGCACACACCTCCTAAGGTTACCATCACCACATCTCTTAAACAGCAAAGGATCATCCCAGACATAATATTTAAGTTCAGAAATGAATTTCTTCCTTTGGTTATTAGTTAGATTTTTGGGGATGACAACTACTGCTAGGAAGTTGGCAAAATCTGCATACCATGCAGATTTTCTGACTGAGACAGTGATCAGCATTTCATTAGGGAAGAATATTTAATCTCCCTAGGATTTTCAGATTCAGATTGACTAAAAGGAATCCTAGACAGGTGATCAGCAACTATGTTTTCAACTCCCTGTTTATCCCTAATTTCTAAATCAAACTCTTGTAATAATAAGATCCATCTAATCAGCCTGGGTTTAGTTTCTTTTTTAGATAGAAATTATTTTAAAGAAGAATGATCAATTAAAATTATGACTTTTAACCCTAACAAATACTGTCTAAACTTCTTAAGAGAAAAAAATAGCTAATAACTCTTTTTAGTGGTGGTATAATTATCTTGGGCATCATTTAGCAGTCTACTAGCATAATACACCACATGGAACTTCTTATCTCTCCTCTGTCCAAGAACAGCACCTATATCCATGTCACTAGCATCACACATAATCTCAAAAGGTAATTTCCAATTAGGTTCAATGATGATAGGTGATGTAGTGAGTTTCTCCTTAAGCAGATTAAATGATTTCAAGCAATTTTCATCAAAAATTAAAGGTGCATCCTTGACCAGTAATGAACATAAGGGATTAGTTATTTCAGAAAAATCTTTTATGAATCTCTGATAAAAACCGGCATGCCCTAAGAAACATCAAACACCCTTTATATTAATAGTAGGTGGCGGTTTTTGAGTAACATCTATCTTTGCAGTATCAACTTCTAAACCTCTCTCAGACACATTATGACCATGAACAATACCCTCTGTGACCATAAACTGACATTTCTCCCAATTAAGAACAAGGTTGGTTTCAATGCATCTCTCTAAGACTAACTCAGGATTTCTTAAACAAGTATCAAAAGTACTACCCACAATGGAAAATTCATCCATGAAAACCTCAATGATTCTCTCAATCATATCAGAAAAGATAGCCATCATACACCTTTGAAAGGTGGATGGAGCTCCACACAAACCAAAGGGCATCTGCCGGTAAACAAGTGTTCCAAAGGGGCATGTGATAGTGGTCTTCTCCTGATCATCTAGAACAACAGGGATCTGGTTGTAACCAGAATACTCATCTTGGAAACAGAGGAATTCATGTCTAGCTAGCCTCCCAAGAATTTGATCAAGGAAAGGAATATGAAAATGGTCCTTCCTAGTGGCTACATTAAGCTTCCTATAATCTTTACAGACTCTCCATTTTTTGGCTTTCCTAACTTGGACTTCTTCATTTTTTTCATTTTTAATAACAGTGAAACTTCCTTTCTTGGGGAAAACCAGGACAGGGCTGACCCAAACACTATCAGAAATGGGTTATATCATTCCAGTGTCTAGAAGTTTGATTACTTATTCTCTCTCAACTTCTTTAATGTTAGGATTTAATCTTCTTTGACACTCTACCATAGGCTTATGATCAGGTTCCATAGGTACTTTGTGTATACAAAATGAGGGACTAATACCCTTGATATTAGCTATTGTCCAGCCTATAGTAGATTTGAACTTTTTCAAAACATCCAACAATTTTTCTTCTTGGTAATATTTATGTTCAAAAGAAATGATGACAGACATAGTATAATTCTCACCTAAGAATGAATATTTCAGATGACCAGGGAGTGATTTAAGTTCAAGAATAGCTGGTTTAGCAGTAGATGGAAGACTCTTAGGCCTAGCAGGTCCAAGTTCTTCAACATACCTCTTGTAAGGGGTATTAACATATGAAAGATTTTCAATTTCATGTTCAAATTCAGAGATAACAGCCCTACTGTCCAAGGTGGGAAATATGTTGTCCAAACATTCCATATCATAATTAAGCAGGTTTATCAATGCAGAATCATCAAGTTGTCTCAGAAGTTCTCCCTCTGTATCATCAAAATCCTCATAAGTGTTGGTGATAACAAAAACACCCTCAAATTCACTTAGAAAACTACTAAGTTCAGATACATAGTACTCCCCTATAGTAAAAACTAGAGAGTTGTCTAGTTCTGGAAGATTTCCCAGTTTGGTTGTTACAACATAATTTTCAACTTTTAAAACCTATTCACAACGGTTTTCAGCTTGACAAATGTTTTCTTTGGCAGAAGACTTATTTTCATATTCTTCAATGTGTTCAAGTAGATTTTTATAAGAACATTAAACTTCAAGGATCTCAATTTTTGAATAGTTTTCATAATATTTTGGTCCCTTAATATTTGTAAAAACATTGAAATCTTCTTCTTTTTCACCAATTTTAAAGATCAGTTGACCCTTTGACATTTCAATTACAGCTCCACCTATGGCCAAGAAGGGCCTACCCAAAATTATAGGTACCTCTTGATCACACCCCATATCCAGAACACGAAAGTCTGCATGCAAAAATAACTTCCCAACTCTAACTAGTAAGTAATCTATTCGACCCACATGATGAGTGAAGAATCTATCAGATAACTGTAGTATGACCGTGGTGGGTTGAAGATCACCCAAACTCAACTGTAGAAAAAATGAGTATGGGAGAAGATTAATGTTGGCACCTAGATCACACAGACGGTTGAGCAAACCTGAATTTCCTAGGGTACAAGGAATTACAAAACTACCTGGGTCTTTCAATTTGGGTGGGATTTTATTTTAAAGTACATCATTGAACTCTTCAGTTGGTATGTAGGTAGCAAATTCTTCAAGGGTGTTTATGTGTGAAACAATTTTATTATGATATTTCAGATAAGAATGTATTTGAATTAAAGCATGTATAAAAATAATGTTCACTTGAAGCATAGAGAGGAGACCAAGGAACTGAAGATGTTCAGCTCTGGTGTAACTTTGAGGTTTTAGCTTCTCAGGGAAAGGGATGGGTGGGGAAACATTCATCAGAACAGTAGGAATATCTCTCACCTGTTCCACAACTTTTTCTTTTCCTTTATTCATTATATTTTTTAAAGATGTTTCAGCTTGACTTTCAGGTAACAAATTCATATTTTGATCATTTTCATTATTTTTTTGTGAATTTTCAGTATGGGTGCAAAACATAGTTTTATTTCCATATTGTAACAAATTTTCAATTTAATCATTTTTTGTGAGTTTTTCAGCAACAGTTTGAGTATTAAGGCCACTTCTGGTGACAAAAACCACGGAATTCTCTCTAGGGTTAAGTTCAGTTGTACTAGGCAACCTACCTTTATCCCTAGAAGTCAAATCTCTAGCTAATTGTCCTAGCTGTGTTTCCATGTTCTGCATTCTCACATCATTTTGCATCTTGTCTGACTCATATTGATTTTTCTGTTTATTAAGTTGATTCATGTACCTTTCCTCTTGTGAATTTATTTTATTCAAGATCTGATCCAATTTATAAGACATTTGATTATCATTATTTCCTTGAACATTTGAAGTCTCACCTCTTTGTTGATTTTGAAAGTTCGGTCTTGGTTGGTTCTAATAATTTGGGGAAGTGGATTTTTTGATTATACCATGATCTTTCCATGACAAATTTCGATGATTCCTATAGCCCTGATTGTAATTATTTGAAAATGTATCTTCTTTTTAAGGAAATCTAGGACCATAATTAACAAATTTTGATGTTTCAGATTGTTAGGCAGTTAAATCAGCATTAGGAAAAAAAATTCAGAGTGCCCAAACATACCAAATTGAGTGCACTGTTGTCTATGTGACTGATATTGGTTCTGGTTTTCAACTTGATTAACAGTTTGTTTTGAATTCTGGTTCATTATGGTTTGAAGTTGGTCGGTGATTTCAGCTAGTTCACATTGAGTATCAGCTCCTGAACCAGTATTAACATTCCTATAGACTCTCTTTCTTCTTGAATTATTATGTTGAGAATTAAGGGATAGATTATTGAAAATTTGTCTCAACTCCTCATTAGTATTATCATTGTAATTACCCCCAGCTGCTTGATCCACTATGTTCTGACCAGAGGAGGAAAGCCCTTCATAAAAGGTGTCTATAAGAAGGTGTGATGGGAGTTGATGATGGGGAAACTGCTTAAGCAGATCCCTAAATCTATCCCAAACATCATGAAAAGAATCTCCATCCTCTTGATAAAATTAGCAATTTTAGTTCTATGTTCTCCTTTCAGTCTTTGAGGATAAAATTTCATAATGAATGAGTTATAAATTTGATCCCAATTCTTAAAAATGTTTTCATCTAGACTTAGAAACCAGTTCCTAGAATTTCATTTAAAGAAAAAGGGAAAGAATCTCATTCTTAACTCATTTTTAGTGATTCCTAAAAGTGTTAATTGCTGCACTGGGTTGTAGAAATATCTAATGAAGACAAGTGAGTCCTCATTAGACAGTCCATTGAATGTAGGCAGCAGAGATATATGTGACTATTTTAATTCATAGTTTTTGGCCCTAGGACATAATCTAATTGATGACGGATTTCTTAACACTTGAGGAAGTTAAAGATATCTCATTCTAGGCCTTTCAAGTTCATATACGAGTTTTTTATGGTTATTTTGAAAGTTATTATGCTCAGGAACTCTATTATCTAAATTTTCCATTTCAGTTTTGTTTTTCTTTCTTAGAGAAGCTAAATGTTTGTCTAGTTTAGGATTAAAAGGATATAATCTAGCACCAGTTGTTCTTGTGCTCATACAAACAGTAATGGGAAATATCATCAGTGATAGTTCTAAATGAAATGTAACAGTTTTTTTTAACAATTTTCAAAATTTTCAATTTTCGTTAAGATTTTTTTATATGTGTTTTTTTAATGTTTTTTCTAGCAATGGCTCGTGCGATCCCCGAAAACGGCGCCAAAAACTTGACCTAAACCATCATTGAATCCAGTCAAAGTTTAATATTTTTATTCCTACTAACTACTGTATATGTGGTAAGCAGGGTCGAACCCACAGGGAAGGCTAATTTGGCCACTAAACACTAAAAAAACTTAGAATGCTCCACTGTTGTCAGCAGCAGAGTGGTTTTCTTAATTTTCTTATATATTTTAATATTTTTTTATATGTTCTATAAACTGAAATTAAATCCACACATTTTTTAAAACTTGTTCTACCTATACTAAAACAGAGTATAGCTGAAAATTAGGTGCAACAAAGGAAATAAGATGCTGATAAAGGACAATAGTAAATAACGCTCGAGGTTCATTCTAGTCTACTGGTTTAAATTATTTTTCCATTTCATGTACAAGTACTACTTCGTAACACTGAATGGATACGACTTCCTTCCCACACCATGAGTTAAGTCGTGGAAATTGTACAACTAGAGTTCACCACTCAAAGAAGTACAATTCTAGAAAGATGACTTAAAATGAACAACAATACAAACTCACTGTAAGTACTGAAGTTTTCCTTAAGAGTTGTTACTTAAAATATAATTCCATAACCAAAATCATCGAATGATTATGGTGTTTTTAAGATTCAGTGTTTGTGGTCTGCAACAATAATATGTAATTAGAACTGATCTCGCCGGTCAATTGTAATCACAGAAGAAGTGTATAATGAAAAAGGACGAAGATGATTACCAGTAGAACTAAAACTCTCCCCAAACTAAAAATTTAGCTAACTAATATGTTTTTCATTAACACTAACTTGGAAACAAAGGTCATTCAATCACATAGGAATAAATTTTAAAGAAAACATAGGAAGAAAACTCCCTCTGCTCGCATCAAATGATGCTCATGGACCTCTGCTCTACTTCGGGACTCATGTGTTTGTTGAGTGAATGTTTCTCCGAGTGAATGAATGTGTCTCATGAGTTCTGTTGTTGCTTTGCTTTATGTACCCTTCTTTCATCTGCTACACCTCACTACAACTTCTTCCTCTGACTTCAAAAGTTCTTCACCCATGCACTGCAAAATGTGTCTTTTTTCACAACAAGCACATCACATTAGTTTTCCCCTCTTAACCAACTCTGGATGAGTTAGTTGGAAGCACATGTCCGCATTTCCACCTCTTGAATGAACATACACAAGATAATAACAAAATAAAATTATTAAAACTCAGCAAAAATAATTAGAATGTTACAGTTATTATTTTACGTATACTATTATAATACTTATTTAAAGTTAAATAATAGATATCTTAAATGGATAATTATTATCTGCTTTTATATTATTTATAAAACTATCCATTTAATATTACTATGGTATTACATTAATTATTAAAAAGTTATTAATTTAATTAAGTTAATAAAATAATTACTAAGTTATTAGTTTTATTATTTTTAACTAATTTATTAGAATTGACAACATAAATAAATAAATAATTAAGTCAAAAAATTAATATTATATTAATAATTTAATTATTACTATTAAAGAAATTAAATTTCTAAATTAATTCATTAGTTAGTTTATTTTAATAATAATAATTTAATACTTTAATTTCAAATATTTTAAAATCAATAAGTATATTTTTTAGTTTACTTATAATTATTATAAATTATATATTTATACTATTAATAGTGAATTAATTTATTATTTACATTTATAATTAATTTAGTTTAATTTATAATTTAACCATTTAACAAAATTATAATTGTTTTAAATTTATAACTTTTATAAATTATTTTATATTAATTTGACTTAGTAATGTTAACTTTAATGTAAAGTTAACATTACTTTAACTTTACCTTTTTTTTCTTCCTTTACTTTTCTTTAATATGATATTACTTATACTATATTTTTTTGATTTGTGTTATCTTCTCCCTCCTCCCCCATTCCATGCGTAGCAAGGGGGAGAGTTTTTTTCTTCCTCCTCCCACTAGCGGCACACAAGAAAGGCTTCTCAGCAACACTTCAGCGGAGTGCGGCCATCTCCCTCGGCTCTGCTGTAGTGTGGTGGCTTTAGTTGGTGAGTATCGTAACCTTCTTCTATCACGATGAAACTGGCTCCAAAGTGAGGTGCAGCACGACCCTCTTGCAGATTCCTTCTCCCACTACTCCTTCAAACGACGACGAACAGTGGGTCACTGTATTCCTGAGACAGTGAGCGCTTCCAAAATGGAATTCTAGTGGCGTCCTGGCTAGGACTCAACAGCGGTGGCAATTCTTCCCTCCAAAGAAGCGGCATCCAGTAATCGCGCACTGTAGGTCGACCCTCCCTCAGCAATGTAGCGCTGCATCCCTCCTCCCGTCTAGCACGGTGTGGCAGCTTCAGCAAGTGCTCTTGGCTTGACATCATCTTGCAGACCTCCTCATCACACAATAGCTTCTTTGGCTCCTCCCAATGGTGCACAGCTGCGGCACGACCACCTCTCAGCTACTTTGCAGCAGTGGTCCAAAGGTGATGTGGTCTCGTCCTCGGCAGACTGCGGTGGCGGTTCTTCTTCTGCGCAACTCCACAGCATCAGCAGATCTCCCTGCTTCACACAACAGCGCATCGGCTTTCCTTCAGAAACCCAACAGCTTCGGCTCTTGTGGGTGGTGCGGAGCATCTCCCTGCTTCACACAGCAGCACGGGCGCGACACGGATCTCCTCCCAACGACTTCAATCCAGCGCGGAGTTGGCCTTGGTTTGGGAAAATGTGGGTAATGGTGAGGTGGCAAGATAACAGTGAGGTTGAAGTAACATGGTATGGGGCAAACTAACGGTGAGGTAAGAAATGGTCTAACAATGAGGAATAAAAGAAACAGCAGCGTGGTATTGGATTTTCTATGGAAGCCGAGGGTAATTTATCGGTTAGGTTTGGTAATTAGTGGGGTACAGTGAGGTTGAAGAAAGGGTGAGGTCTATCGGTAGGGTGTTTACCGATAGAAAAAAATAATGAAAAGATAGCAGTGAACCAGTGAGGTAGCAACAGGATGGATATCAGTGAGGAAAGTGGGAAAATTTCTATCGGTGAGGTATGAGATAAAGGTTGTATCAGTGAGGTTTAGAAAGCTATTGGTAGCGGTGCGGGATAGACACAATGGTGAGATGGAAAAGTATCGGTGAGAAAACTAAATCGGTGAGGAAGAGGTGTATCAGTAGCTAACAATAGAAGGAGATCATCAGTGAGGAAAGGCTGCTGTTAGAGTGAAATAAAAACGATTAGCACACAGCAAGGTCACCGATACACCAAAAGAGGACCCTCGCCGATAGTTTTAACCGGGATACGTCATCGTTACACTGCATTAAAATAAATCATTGTTAGCACTAAAATAAATAACCAACGCAAGCTTCAAAAATTATTTTGAATTATAAATTAAAACATAAGTAATATAAAAATGAAGATTGAACCTAATTAATTAAAAATTAGTATCATGAATTTAAAACAGTATTTTTATTAATCCTTGAAATATTATGACCAAAACTATGATTATTAATTAATCAACACTTAAATTAAAAACAGGGTGATTAATAAACTATGATAATAATATACTAAAATTAAAATAACTATATAAATTAATTTAAGAGTACCAGCAAATGAAAAATAAAAATCCTCAGTGACCCAATGAGTCACTGCAAGAGCTCGTCTACCTTACTGGTAGAAAAAATAAATAATGAATTAAAAAAAATCTGAATACATAAAATTATATAATTAATGATTAAAAACTATTAATTAATTGATTGATTAACTATTTGAACAAATAAAATTAAAAGCGAACTAATAAATTTAATTAAAAACACATATTATTCACTTAAATGATGAGCAGGATGTCTAAACACATTATTTAACATTGTTAACCTATTATAATGTAACTTAATTAGAAGATTAATTACTAAAACAATAGAATAACTTAATAAATTATAATTATATTGATTAAATATTTGTTTAATCAGAAATTAACTCATTAAAATATCGAGTAGAATTAAATTAACCAAACTGAATATTCACCGCTACTAATTAAATTAAAGGGATCACCGGTAGAAAAGGGTAACGGTGAAAAAGGTCACCAATACATCTAAAAACAGGCTACCGAAAAGAAAAAAGGAAAGCATGTCACTGATAGATAATACAGGTAACCTGGCTACCGATAGGAAAGAGTAAACCTACTATTGGTCGCTTAGCTACCGGTTATCTGGAAAGCCATAACATAGTTGTAAAAACTTAAAAATTAAAAGTAAACTAATTAGAAAACTCAATAATTAAAAATATTGAAAAATTAAATAAAACAATCAAATATAGGTTTCAATAAACAAACAGGAAATTAATTATATTAAAAAGAAGAAGGAATAAATCAACTATTTAAGGGTCCATAATTACATAAATTGTTATAAAAAAATGAATATTTGACAAATTTAATTATAAAAATAAAAAAGTAAAAATATTTAGCATAAAGTGATTAAATAATTAACTAAATCATTAAAAATTAAGTAAAAAGATGTGGCAAAACTATGCAAAAATGGAGCCACATTAGTGTACATTTAAATCTAACCACTAATGTATTATCCCATGAAACCATTGTTTCATGGTTATATCATATATTTATTTTTCATTTAATAAACCTATAGCAAGTTAATCAGAAAAACACCATTTTGGATAATGAAAACCCACCAATTAACAAATTATTTATCTCATTTTACAAATAAAAATTTTATTCAAATACCTAATATTTCAATCAAGGAACTACGCAATATTTTAGTTAATACACAAAATAAGTATACATGGACAAGAATATGCATGAAATATCGATCTTCAAGTTCTTATAAGATGGGTTATCAAACACTTCCTTTCCATACATGTATATGGGTAAAAGAAAATCAATAATAATAATAAAATACATAAATCATGTGTGTCACCGAGTGGTGAAATCAATAAAATTGTAATAGTTGAAAACCAAAATTTCATATATCATTCCAAGAAACATGAATTTTTTCCTATAAATGGGTTCCTACCCCAAGAATAATCTCATTACCATATTCTAGCACATTCTTAGTCTCTTACCTACCAACCCCAAATAGCACGACTAAAGGGAGAGGGCATTGATACCACTTGTAAGGTCTCAAACCCAGTTCACTCATATGTAATTGAACCTGGTCAGCCATGTTTCCTCATGTGCACCTCTAAATATGATATAGGCTGGTTAATAGTAGAAAGGGTCTAATATACTACACTATAAAAACTATACCGTCATAATTATTATAGGTCATGGTGGCAGATAATAATAATAACCAACAGAAACAAAATAATAAATGAAAAATTAAAGAGTAACAGAAGTATATGAAGTAAATAATCTAGATAAATATGAAAGAAAAATCAATATCTACATTAAAATATGAAATTATTATGTCATGATGTAAAACAAAATGGGAAAATGGGGGAATAGTTGGCATAAATAGTACATGAAAAAAAATTCAATAACTATATCTAATAGCATCAAAAGAACATTTATGGTCCTTTTCTCTCTTAATCTATCCTAGTATATAACATAAAGTGTAAATAGTTTTTCACATCACCTTATTCCTACCTACACTAATGATTGTTTCGAGGTACCAATTGGAGGAATTAATAGGGTGTGATTAAATATTAGTAGTTCACCACAAAAATTTCCATAACTATATTATCTGTGTATATAAAATTAGAATTGTTCTGGTATAATAAATAATGGTGAAAAATAAATAAACCAAATTGTTCCAAGTTCCCCTTAGATTACTCATATGATCTTATGTACTTAGTCCTAAACTGGGAAATTCTTTATTCATTTTACATTTTAAATTTTTATATATAATTTGGGACTTGAGGTAAGAACCCAAATTACCAATATATAGTGATAACAAATTGGGATTCTATAATATCCAATCAATTTATGTTTTATTAACTATTTAAATCCCATAGGGGTATACCCTTTAATTTTACCCTATGGGGAAAGTTCTGCATTAGCCTTGGGATCATGCCATAGGTAACCTCAATTCTAGACATGAATGGATCCCAAGGTAATAAACAAATAATTCTATTACATCAATCTAAATCAAAGGATAATAATCCATGTAATTCAATTTAATTTCCTTAAATATAACTGAACTGTTATTTATAATATGAGGAATTCACAATCATAAGGATAAGATAGAATCCTATTGTGGTCATTTACTTGGCAGATGCATCATTGAGTCAGTATATGTCCCATGAGAACATCCAATGAATAAAAATAATTTGAGTCCATGTATCACAAAGGGAGATAGACACATTTAAGGTAATTAATGTTTAGTGAACATATTCAATCATAATATAAAAACTACTTATATGTCAATAAAAGTAAAAATGATACTAACCATAATCATATTTAATAATTATATAATGGAAAGAATACATGGTTGAACAATTAATATTTGATTTTTAAATAATTTAGGCATACCAATTTATAAGGGAATGTCAACACTTTTTAGGTGGTGGTGTAATATTAAAGATACCTCTTAGAGGCCTATTGTGTAATAATTCTATTTATTTTAAATTAAAAAAATCCTTATATGTATATGGGATTACACAACATATCATAAATGATGGTTTAATTCATATAATGAATTTTAGAATTTTTAGGTATTTAGAATGACATGAAAAAAGGGATGGATCACATCGAGGAAAAAAACCCCCAATGAAAAATATTAGTTCTTAATGACAACTAATTCAAGGTAAAATAAATTTATTATAATAGTTGACAATTAAAAAGGTGTCTCACTAAAATTTTAGTGTATGAAATTATAGTACAAGATATAGACATAAAAATTTTGATGGAAAACTTTGAGACCACTAAGCATATATCGATTGTTAACTTCCCATCTAGTATAGACTTGCAATATAGTCTAGAATAATAGAAATCAAAGAAATTGTAAAATTATATACTAATAGGGAATATTAGTTTACTTGGAAATAAAAACCAGGATGGTATGGTGAATGGATAAATGATAGAGGTGGAGCTGAAGGATTTCCAAAAAGAATCCAATGTTACTGATGATGATTGAATTGGACTCTAGATGAATGATAAATCTCAAATTATAGGAAAGGTATGATGGAATACCTCCACATTCATTTTTTTCAAGAAAAATGAGGGATGTGGAAGGGAGAATTTAAACATAAGAGTAAGGATGGGTAAAGTGAGAAATTCACCCCCTGCAGTCATCTTGGTATTTAGAGAATAAATATGTAATGAACGGCATGAATTCCACTTTCATGGGGTTTTTATGAATATACATGATCTACCTAAAATATGTTAGGAAATAAATTGATAATTTATGTCATAAATTCATAAATTTCACCATAAATAATTCTAAACTCATACTCATTCATTTGTAGAGGATCCACCCCAAATAACGAGAATAAATATTTTCTAGGATGAAAAATGAAATAACCAGAAAATTACAAAACACCATAAAAAGGGAAAAATACATGACCATACATGTATGGAAACAAGGAAATTGAATATGGTTCACTCTGATCAGTTTAAAGTATTATAGGATAGCCTTGTAGGGTAATATATTTTATGTTCATGATATTTGTACTGATTTGTCATGTTATTTAGGTTCTTCCAATGAAGACCATTACTATGTGGTTTAATGTATCCATTAAGGATTTATACTATAATGTTTAACATGTTATAGTTAGTATATAGAATATATAGTTTAATCACATTATGTAGGGTAGAAATGATCCAACATGAAGTCTATGAATATTACTTTTCTAGAAACCCTTCACTAGTAGTAGGTGTGATATTCTCTCCATTCATCATGATAATGTAGTAGTCCCTATTTGACTAATAATTATGTATGATGTATATAAACTCTTATTTTAACGTATGTTTTATAGTATTACTCCTTAATTTAATTAGTGTTCTCATATCCAATACTAGTTCTTTCTAAGGTATTGAGAAGAGTAGGACCTTCTTATTGAATGGTCATATGATATAATTCTGATGGATTTTACTGTTTTCAATGTGTGAATCTTTTTCTCATAGATTTATTCTACATCATCCAATCATATTTGAGATCATTCATCATTAAAAAATCTAAAAATGCAAATATGAATACAATGAAACTAGAACAAAATTTATTGTATTACTTTTATACCATACACAATCGCATGTTTGAGATCCTTAGATAATGGTGTAGGTTATGGTGTGATAATCCAGAAACACATGGGGGGTTTTCTGTATATTTCTACATATATTATTCTATAATTTTATTTAGGATTATTTAGGTAACGCCCCGACCCCAGTTACCCAGAGTCTGTGCATTATTACGTAACATTGGCATGATCACAAAGGGTCAATTCTCGAAAGACTGATTAGATTAGTAGTCTTGGAAACACAAGATATATTCATAAGTCTTACATTACATCATAAGGTAAAAAAACTACAACAACATCTTGTTTTTATATCCCCTCATACTATCCCTATAGGTCATTAATAAGTTACTTCTTCACATCGTAGGAAAAAGAAAACATTGAAAGGGGTGAGCTCAGATGCTCTGTAAGGATAATAATATAGCAGAAGCTTTCATAGTTAAGAATAAACACTTAAAGCAATTTATAACTAAAACAAAAGCCTTTTAAACATGAACTTCAGCATAATATGACAATGATAAAATGAAATAATACCATTTACTTATTCACATGGATATTCTACTTGTTGAACAATCACATGAAATATCAACAACCACTTTCATAATGATGGAATGCATAATGCCAGACTATCATAACCACATAGCCAAGGCCTTGTTCCAAGACTACAAATAAGATTTTGCCAAGGCCTTGCGCCAAGACACTAGTTTGTATCATGAGACCAACCAATGCATCGAGGAGCTATAGCGGGCTCCACCCGTCACTTATTAAGTCCAATTCATTCCTCATATGAATAGGTTTAAACATAACATTAACATACGTATTAAAACTAGCATACGAAATGTCAATACTTAAACCACAACCATGAATGGTATAAAAACAGCACATCCACAGTCAAACATAACTCATTCGATATAATATGGAAGATTGTATTGTATCACATTAACCTAAATCAATAATAATGGATGATATTGACATAGATGAAAATAATCATCAAAACTATTTGAGAGAAATATCCCCCTTTTTCTTGAAATCATTTAAAAGTCACACTATTTTTCAAGAAGCCATTTAAAAACATATTTTTTAATCAAAGTTTCCCATACCACTTTGAAACTTTTAAAAGGAGTTTTAATTTTAAATCTTTAATGTCCATATAAATAAATGCTTAAAACAATTTTTAAAACATGGACATTAATGAGAAAGATTTAGAAGAATAAGTCTTTAAAACATTTAAAAATTGTATTTTAGTTAGAGTTTCTAACCAAAATAGAGACACTTGAATACAAATAATTGAGGTAATCAAAACATTGTAATATCATGAGAATAAAGGAATTCATGATATACTATGTCAAAGTACATTATATACCCCACATAAAATTGATTTTGTGTATAACAAAAAAGAAGTCTCAATAGCATGCAAATTGAGATGAAATCTCTCATAAAGGTCATATCCTTAGGATAAGGATAAATCAACGACATAGTTATGTGTGACAAATATAAATACACTAAATATGATTGGATATTTAGTTTGAAACAATCAAAGGACATTCACACATAATCTTGTTAAAACAACACCAATGAATTGGATGTTTAACTCAACAAATGGAGAATGAGTTAAAATTACTCTTATCAAATTCATATCGATGACTTGAGAAATTATCAATGGAGTGATTATGTGTATCAAAAGTATATCCATAGGAAGGGGAGTTTAAATTATGAAATAATAAAATAAATAGTGACTCCACACATAATCTTGGAGTAATATAATCAATGAAATATGCGTAAAGCCAAATGAGTGGAAATTGAAATTTCAAATTCCCTTATCGATTATGTAACTTACAAAACATACACCCATGAAAGAAGGATCATACCATGATGATGTAAATATCCATAAATTGATGTATATTACACAACGAATACAATCATGGGTAGTACACACACCACATGCAATAAAGAAGTGGTGAACAATGGAATTCTCTCAGAATTAAAAGTGAGATAAGAAACTCCTTACTTTGTACATTATCCTTGGTCAATGGTAGGTTAAACTCCTGTATAATGGTGAAATAATTGTTATTTAAATACACAAGAATTATTTACATTAATATGATATCATATATGATCTTTGAACATTGATTTTTTAATAATATCTTAGTATTATTGTCGTTTCGGGTGTTAACGGATTCTTTTTACTTTATACTATTTGTTATGCGAGCCGTATTTTTTATGGATGGGATGTATCTTATTCATATCCAGAATGATATCATGTCTCTAAACATTATTTTTAATCATAAAATTAAATTTATTCTTGAATGGATACGATGGGGAATGATTCTCATCGTGTCCATGGAGACGGTAATCCGTACGTACGCACGAGCGACAATATCACTCTTTTGATATTAAAATAATATATAATTGGATGATATATCATATATAAAGAATCATTATCATGTTATATTTATTATTTACCTGAATTACACATCATTATTATAACCATCAAAATAATAAGTTATTGAATAACTATTAAACCACGACGTGGAGACGGTAAGCCGTACGTACGCACGTATGGTGACATGTCATTGAAAGGATAGAGATAATACTGAATATGGTTTTACAATATTTATAATAACATCAAAGTATATAGAATATACTGGAGTTATCATTTTATAATGAAAATAACAAAGAAAGAAGATGTGGAAGAAGAAAGGAACTTGAAAGAGGGTGGTGAAAACATTACCCGCTCTTCGGATTCTTCCTTTTGATTTGAACAAAAGGACTCCTTATGTTGGATTTATGACTAATTTAAGGCCTCTAGGATGAAGTGAGGGAAGTAGAGAGAGTATTTGGGCTGGGTTTGGCCGAACCAAAAGGCTTTGAAGGTGTGATGTAATGAGAAGGAGGAGTGCCCTTTTATAAGAGGGGTGAGGGGAAACTTTGGAAAATCTAGAAATATTATTTTATAATAAATTCATATTCGGTTTCTAATGGATCAAAAGTGTATTATTTAAATTTTAAGGTGGTTATGGGTAGGAAACCACTCAACCAATAGAATTTATATAGGTTTGGGTCATTATATTAACCTTATCCTTTAGTTTTAACTCTTAGTTAATTAGTTTGACACTTATCATGCCAATTTGTATTTTTATATTATATAGTTAATAAACATACTATATACATCCAAGAGACCCCCAAGTGGTCCATTAATGATACAACTATCATGATATAAGTCTCTTGGACGATCCTTCGATTATTAGGAATTTAATATCAATTAATAATATAATACTTGTTTTAAAAACACTTTTATGTCAATTTTAACACTATTCAATAATTTATATTTGTAAAAATCATAACAGAATGATTAATTCAAAAAAAGTTAATTAAATCACTCCTAACATGTCATATTATCCTATAAAATTATTTTAATTCATAAAAAGTCACAAATTATATTTATTTTGGTATTTATAAAATCAATTATATTAATTTTTCAATATTATGGTAATTACTACATCATCATTGTATCATAAATAAATTAACTTATTTAAAGTCTAAAAATTATAAGTAAAATATCATTATGTTGGAAATATGGTTAGATTTCTAATAAATATTTATAGTCTAAAATCCAACATATTGACCATTTGTAAAAATTATTTTTCGAAAAGATATATGTTTATGTCATTTTTGTAATTACTTTAGCTTAATTAATATAAAGTGTCATTATCACTTACAAGTGGATCCATGGGGTCCCAAAATCGACCCAAATATGCCCATGGTTGGACATGTATCAACAAATAGAGTTAATACACGTTTTAGGGTAATTTAATATTATTATAATATTATTTATTTACCCTTATTTACCGGATTTACCCTTTAACCATGGTAAATAAAATATTTATCGAAATAATTATTCAAAATGTCTAAAAATAAAAGTTACCTATTTACATAATTTATACATCCTGATTCAAAATTTGAAATCCATTTTTCCAAATTCAATACACAGAAGTGGCAGAAATTAATTTAAAATTAATTCCCATTGTTAAAACAAAAAGCGTGTTTTTAAGAAATAGTAACTATCAAAAGATTGACAGTTGTTTATGTTTGGTTTAAATGTGAAATTATGTTCAATGACCCACATTATATTACATGGAAAAAATATATTCTAAATATAATTTAAAACCACTCAAATTCATTATTTATCACTATTAATTATTTTGTTTAAAAAAGTTGTTTTTAATTAAAATTTTATAATTTTCACTATTCATCAAAATATAAAAGTTATCCAAAAAGTACCAAAGTTTCACCCTAGGCTAATTTCATTATTCTGAATCCAAAAATTATGTCTATTTTACCAAATTCAAAACATAAAAGTTTCATCTATTAATTTAATATTTATTCCCGCTTTCGAAACCAAAAGGCGTATTTTTAAGAAATAATAACTTTCAAAAGTTTGACAGTTGTTTATGTCCAATTTCAAGGTAAAATTACTTAAAATGACCATAATGGGATTAAATAGTAAAAATATAATATATTTATACTTCCAAACCATTAAAATGTATAATTTAACAATATAACTTATTTTGATTAAAAAAGTCATTTTCAATTAAAATATAGTATTTCTCACTATTCATAGAAATATGAAAGTTATCTGAAAAACACCAAAACATTATTGAAAATAAATTCATATGACCAGATTATAAATAAGAAGTTCATTTTGTCAAATTGAATATATAAAAGTTTCAAATATTGGATTTAAAAAGGCTTTGCCATTAAAAGGTGGTAAAATTTCATTTTTTGAAAAATACTTCTTTTATCTGAAAAAAATTAATTTGTTCATCAATCAGGTCTTAGAAACTCATAATATGGATTAAAATTATAATGATAATATATAATTTAAAATGAAGTTTATAATATTCATAAACTCTTTTGAACGGCTAGTTTGGTAAGTCGTGGTGCGCTTGAAATCAGTGTTGCATACAACACACGCTATTGTATTACTCAAAGAGAAGTGTATCGTGGAAGCATGGGGTGTTACATTCACCCCTCCTTCAATAAATTGCATCCTCACAATTTAAAAAATTGGTCCTGAGAATATAATGGAAATTCTCACATCGGAAAAAGATTCATTAAAACAATCACTTTAAAAGAAAGAAAGAGAGGTATAAAGGTCACCCAAGATAACCCATACTAGGATTCCAATTAGGAAAACATGGATATGGATGATAAACTAAGTGTCAAGTTCGGATAAAAATCATGATCTGTAGTAAGTTAACAATAAGAAAGCCACAAACTTTTGTTGGGACAAACGATCATTAGTCTCCTAGTAGGAAAAGTAAACGGACAACAATTTTTGTTTTAAGATACATTACATAAGGATGAGAATTCATTTATGATATTGAGTATGAATATAAAGAAATATACTTACTTTTTAAGTATAGTTTCATTCATTAATAAATTTCCACCACTAACTCATTTTTTTAAACGATGAGTATTCATGAAGACTTGGTCACACTGGATGAGATAGAATAAACTTCTATAGAATCACAAGATCCATGCAGGATAAAATATATATTTACATTATCTTTCGAGATTAATCAAAACAAAAATGGTTAGTACAATATCTAATGATCCCCCAAAAGGATATTCCTTGAGAGAAATAAACACTAATCATAATTTCTAAAATTAAACCAACAATACCCCAAAGGTAAATAAATACCATTCAATAATCAATTGTCCTTAAAATCCTTCAATATAATTTAAACTAATATTGAAACCCAAAACATAGAATAATTTGATTATGTAGTCTCCAATGTTAAATTGTATCTCCAAATGACATCAAATACTCTTATTGTCATATACTTAAAAGTAATTAACCTCATCAAATATTCTCTATTATAGGTTAATCATTTCCATAAATAACCCAAATCACTATAAATCCACAATAAAAACGTAGATAAAAATCCACCATTACTCCCCAAATGAAACCCCATAGTATTATATTTTACTCTGGCATATAGTGTTCCCAACAAAGCAAAGATCTTCCAAAATAACATTTATCACTTAATCACCAAATCATTTTCTTATACTAAGTGTATTCATTTGATAAGACATAAGACCCCAAATCAACTTATTATTGATCAATAAAATCATTTAACTAATAATAAATAGTCACACTATCCAAGGACTTCTCGTAGTCCAGTGGTAGGCGATAAATCCCAATTGCACTTTGGTTGTGGGTTCGATTCCCACATCTTTGTCCGACGCGATGGGTTGTCACACGGTCTGCGTATTGTCCTTTTTCAAAAACTATGTTTTATAACATTACCAAAATGAGATAAATTCCTCAAAATAACTATAACATAATTTAATCACAAATCTTATCTCATACCTTGCATTTTCATCCCAAATTATAATAACTTATAATTGCCTCAATCCCAATGATCATATAAAACCTAATGGTTATTTATGACTATATCCACAAGAGAAAAGGTAATTATTCTTCAAATATCATTCTCACATGGGAAACTACAGGGTTAAAAATACAAGAGAAAATTATTCCAAATTAAACCCATAAACAAGGAGAACTAATACTTTTTAAACATTTCTCCAACCATTTATTTCCACATAGCTTCTTATTTGACCAAGAAAATATCCTATAGAATAGGGCGTTCACTCAGGTAATGGCCAGGTCCCCTATATTTATGGAAAATAACTGTAAATGTATTCCTGGGACCATTTTTATCTTCTTCCATAGTACTCTTCATTTTTCTTCAGCAATTCTTCATTTTATGTCCTTCCTTCCCACACGTAAAGCATTTCTTGGTCCCATTGATACACTTTCCCGGGTGTCTCCTACCACATTTCTTGCATGATGGAAATTGAGGGTTCTTTTCTCCATGGTCTCCATTGCTGGAGCTCTTATCATTCATCACCTTTCTCTTCCTTGTTGAGTCTGGGATTTGGTTAATTTATATTTTGTTGATCATATTTTTGGAAAACTGATTTTCCATAAAGAAGATATCTTTTATGCCTATCAATATTCTATTTTGTTGCACATTTCCACCACCGTTCCCACCTTGTACATCATTCACAATGTCAATATTACTTCCTTGGAATCCAGCCATTGACTAAAACCAAAAATCATTGTGTGAGTAACAGTAGTCATAAAATCATTTAGAGATTAACATGTAACCATATTCTCAATTTCAAACATATTAGGATTAAACAAGGTCATTTAATCTCATCTTATATATATAATACTTCAAATTGGTTTGTAAAGAAAAAATAAATTATCCTAACCATATCCCCCCGGGAGTGTCGTAACCAAGAGTGTAGCAAGGCCCGTTGTCGAGCACCAGTTCCCGTTCGAGTCTAGATCAAAGAGGTGATTTTGGGTTTTACCCCTATGTACATCTGTGCCAGAGCCGCCTCTACTAGATCGTATCCAGACAGGAATTTATTGCTAAAAAAACTCACAAAATCTCTACAATACCAAAATTCTAAGAAGTTATTCTATACTAATCCTCAAATTTCATCTTAGGTCTACGTGCTCTGATCAGAGTTTATCTAAATCTAGCTTCCAAGGTTTATACTAAACTTCCTCTGATACCAACTGTAACGCCCCGACCCCAGTTACCCAGAGTCGGTGCATTATTACGTAACATTGGCATGAACACAAATGTTCATGTCTCGAAAGACCAATTAGTTTAGTAGTCTTGGAAACACTAGATATATTCATAAGTCTTACATTACATCATAAGGTAAAAAAACTACAACAACATCTTGTTTTCATATCCCCTCATACTATCCCTGCAAGTCATTCATAAATTACTTCTTCACATCCTGGAAAAAATGAAACATTGAAAGGGGTGAGATCAGATGCTCAGTAAGGATAACAATATAGTAGAAGCTTTCATAGTTAATCATAAACACTCAAAGCAATTTATAACTAAAACAAAAGCCTTTTAAACTTGATCTTCAGCATTATATGGCAATGAAAATTGAAATAATTCCATTTACATATTCACATGGATACTCTACTAGTCGATCAATCACATGCAATATCAATAACCACTTTCATAATGATGGAATGCATAATGCCAGACTATCATAACCACATAGCCAAGGCCTCGTGCCAAGACTATAAATAAGATTTTGGCAAGGCCTTGTGCCAAGACACTAGTTTGTCTCATGATACCTACCAATGCATCGAGGAGCTACAGCGGGCTCCACCCGTCACTTATTAAGTCCAATGCATTCCTCATATGAGCAGTTTTAAACATAACATAAACATTTTTATTAAAACAAGCATATGAAATGTCAATAAGTTAACCACAGCCATGAATGGTATAAAAATAGCACATCCATAGTCAAACATAACTCATTCAATACAATATGGAAGATTTTATTGTGTCACATTAACCTCAATCAAGAATAATGAAGGATACTGACATAGATGAAAATATTCGTCAAAACTATTTGAGAGAAATATCCCCCTTTTTCTTGAAATCATTTAAAAGTCACACTATTTTTCAAGAATCCATATAAAAATTGATTTTTGAATCAAGGTGTCCCATACCACTTTGAAAAATTTAAAAGGAGTTTTAGTTTTAAAATTTTAATTTCCATATAAATAAATGCTTAAAATAATTTTTAAGACATGCACATTAATGAGCAAGATTTAGAAGAATAAGTCTTTAAAACATTTAAAAATGGTATTTTAGTTAGAGTTTCTAACCAAAAGAGAGACACTTGAATAAAAATAATTGAGGTAATAAAAACATTTTAATTTCATGAGAATAAAATAATTCATGATATACTATGTCAAAGTACATTATATACACCACATAAAAGTGATTTGGTGTATAACAACAATGAATTCTCAATGGAATGCAAATTGAGATGAAATCACTCATAAAGGCTGTATCCTTAGGTTAAGGATAAATCAACGACATAGTTATGTGTGAAAAATATAAATACTCTAAATATGATTGTATATTTAGTGTAAAATAATCAAAGGACATTCACACATAATCTTGTAAAAACAACACCAATGAATTGGATTTTTAACTCAACAAATGGAGAATGAGTTAAAATTACTCTTATCAAATTCATATCGATGATTTGAGAAATTATCAATGGAGTGATTATGTGTATCAAACGTATATCCACAGGAAGGGGAGTGTAAATTATAACATAATCAAATTAATAGTTATTCCACACATAATCTTGGAGTAATATAATCAATGAAATATGCGTAAAGACAAATGAGTGGAAATTGAAATTTCAAATTCCCTTATCGATTATGTAACATACGAAACATACACCCATGAAAGAAGGATCATTCCATGATGATGTAAATATCCATAAATTAAAGTATATTACACATTGAATACAATCATGGGAAGTACAGACACCACATGCAATAAATAAGTGGTGAACAATGAAATTCTCACGGAATTAAAAGTGAGATAAGAAACCCCTTACTTTGTACTTTTTATTTGGTCGATGGTAGGTAACCTCTTATATAATGTTTAAATAATTTTTATTTAATTACACAAGAATTATTTACATTAATATGATATCATATATGATTTTTAACATTGACGTTTTAATAATATCTTAGTATTATTGTCGTTTCAGGTGTGAACGGATTCGTTTTACTTCACACTATTTGTTATGCAAGCCGTATTTGTTATGGATGCGACATATCTTATTCATATCTAGAATGATATCATGTCTCTAAACATTATATTTATTTATCAAATTAAATTTTGTCTTGAATGGATACGATGGAGAATGATTCTCATCACGTTCGTGGAGACGGTAATCCGTACGTACGCACGAGCGACAATATCACTCTGTTGATATTAAAATAATATATAATTGGATGGTATATAACATATAAAGCATAATTATAATTTTATATTTATTATTTACATGAATTACACATCATTATTATACCCATCCAAAAAATAAGTTATTGAATAACTATTACACCACGACATGGAGACGGTAAGCCGTACGTACGCACGTATGGTGACATGTCATTTAAAGGATGGATAGAATACTGAATATGGTTTTAAAATATTTATAATAACATCACAGTATATATAATATACTGGATTTATCATTTTATAATGAAAATAACAAATAAAGAAGAAGTGGAAGAATAAAGGAACTTAAAAGAGGGTGGTGAAAACATTACCTCTTCTTCAGGTTCTTCCTTTTGATTTGATCAAAAGGACTCCATAGGTTTTCTTTCGGAATAAGTTAAGGCCTCTAAAATGCATTGAGGGAAGTTGAGAGATTATTTGGTCAGGGGTTGTCCGAACCAAAAGGCTTTGAAGGTGTGATGTAATGAGAAGGAGGAGTTCCCTTTTATAAGAGGGGTGAGGGGCAACTTTGGAAAAGCTAGAAATATTATTTTATAATAAATTCATATTCAGTCTCTAATGGATCAAAAGTGTATTATTTAAATTCTAAGGTGGGGATGGGTCGAAAACCACTCAACCAATATAATTTATACAGGTTTGGGGCATTATATTAACCATATCATTTAGTATTAACTCTTTGTTAATTAGATTGACACTTACCACGCCACTTTGTATTTTTATATTATATAGTTAATAAACATACTATATACATCCAAGAGACCCCTAAGTAGTCCATTAATGATACAACTATCATGATATAAGTCTCATGGACGAACCTTGGATTTTTAGTAATTTAATATCAATAAATAATATAATATTTATTTTAAAAACTCTTTTATGTCAATTTTGACACAATTCAATAATTGATTTTTGTAGAATTCATAACAGAATGATTAATTCGAAACTTTTTAATTAAATCAAACCTAACATGTCATATTATCCTATAAAAGTAGTTTAATTCATAAAAAGTCTCAAATTAGCTTTATTTGGGTATTTATAATATCAATTATTTTAATTTTTCACTATTATGGTAATTACTGCATCATCATTATGTCATAAATAAATTAACTTATTTAAAGTATAAAAATTATAAATAAAATATCATTATGTAGGAAATATTTTTATCTTTCTAATGAATATTTATAGTGTATAATACAACATATATAACCCTTTGTAAAAATTATTTTTCTAAAAGATATATGCTTATGTCATTTTTGTAATTACTTTGGCTTAATTAATATAAAGTGTCATTATCACTTACAAGTAGATCCATGGGGTCCCAAAATCGACCCAGATATGCCCATGGTCGGAAATATATCAACCAATAGGGTTAAGACACGTTTTAGGGTAATTTAATATTATTATAATATTATTTATTTACCCTTATTTACCGGATTTACCCTTTAATCATGGTAAATAAAATATTTACCGAAGTAATTATTCAAAATGTATAAATAAAAGTTACCTATTTACATAATTTGTACATCCTGATTCCAAATATGGAATCAATTGTTTCAAATTCAATACACATAAGTGGAAGAAATTAATTTAAAATTAATTCTAGTTGTTTAAACAAAAAGTGTGTTTTTAAGAAATAGTAACTATCAAAAGATTGAAAGTTGTTTATGTTCGGTTTAAATGTGAAATTATGTTCAATGACCCACATTATATTACATGGTAAAAATATATTCCAAATATAATTTTAAACCACTAAAATTTTTAATTTATCACTATTAATTATTTTGATTATAAAAGTTGTTTTTAATTAAAATTTAGTAATTTTCACTATTCATCAAAATATAAAAGTTATCCGAAAAGTACCAAAATTTCTCCCTAGGATAATTTAGTTATTCCAAATCCAAAAATGAAGTATATTTTACCAAATTCAAAACATAAAAGATGCATTTATTAATTTAAAATTGATTCCCTCTTTCGAAACCAAAAGGCGTTTTTTTAAGAAATAATAACTATCAAAAGTTTGACAGTTGTTTATGTCCAATTTCATGGTGAAATTATTTAAAATGACCATCATTGGATTAAATAGTAAAGATATAATATATTTATACTTCCAAACCATTAAAATTTATAATTTAACAATATAAATTATTTTTATTAAAAAAGTCATTTTCAGTTAAAATATAGTATTTTTCACATTTCACACAAATATGAAAGTTATCCGAAAAACACCAAAAAATTTTTGAAAATAAATTCTTATTTCCCGATTATAAAGAATAATTTCATTTTTTCAAATTGAATATATAAAATTTTAAAATATTGGATTTAAAAAGGCTTCGCCATTAAAAGGTGGTAAAATTTCATTTTTTTGAAAAATACTTCTTTTATCTGAAAAAAAATGAATTTGTTCATCAATCATGTCTTAGAAACTCATAATATGGATTAAAATTATAAAGATAAAATAAAATTTAAAATTCAGTAAATAATATTCATAACCTCTTTTGAACGGCTAGTTTGGTAAGTCATGGTGCGCTTGAAATCGGTGTTGCGTACAACACACGCTATTGTATTATTCAAAGAGAAGTGTACCGTGGAAGCCTAGGGTGTTACAATTTATAGAGTTTTGTTTAGTAAATAAATATATCTTCTCACTAATAAATGATATAGGGTTGAATGGTTAGACTGAATATGGAATTCTTAATAGGTCCCTTTCAACATTTATTAATAGAAATTGATTGGATTTTCCATTTATATTGTGTGGGGGACATAAAATTATTTAAATATATTTGACTTTTTGAAATTGGTTACTGTCATTTTTCTACCCTCTTTAAGGGGTATATCCTCATCTTATTTTGAGAATAAGTTAGTGCTAGTAAATATATAATTATGCTTCATATCTTTACCTAGAGGATATGGCACCATGAAATAAATTCCTCAAAGGGAAAATAACCAAGAGTATTATGAATTATAAAATATTGATGTGGGACAATGTATAAATATTGGATGTATATGGAATGAATGACACATATTCCTGATCTGTAACTACTCATGTATCCATGATATCCTTAAATACCCATGTCTCTTAGTCTTAAGGGAGATTTAGGTTCTTGATAGAGGATTTTTGTAAGTTCCTAAATTTACATCTAGAATGATAGTGGGAGTGTTTCATATTTTTATGAATCTAAAGAAAAATCTATTAAATCATCTTCTGGAAAGGAATTTTTGAGATTTGGTTCCATAATATGGGATAAAGATTAATACATAGTGATATACATGTTATTTCTTTGATCAATCTTCTAAAAGGATACACTTTTAGAAATAATATATTATGGGAGACATACATTATACTTTAGGATCATTCAATGAATGTTTATTCCCTTGTCACTATAGATCAATGATAATTTCATTGATTTCCATTATAACATTACTGATAAATGATAAGATCACCCATCTATGTGTGATATGTATTGTCATTATCTAGTTCGACTGGGGTCATGGAAACATTATACAATGGATAAACATATATTTTCTGGGAATGAAATACATAATATAATGTTGGTTCTAAAGATAATTCCTCCATCAATACAAACACAAAATCAAAAATGAGTTTAATTCAACCTTTTTAATCATATATTTTCCCTTGAATTTATTTATTAGATTATTATAGAGAACCATTATATTTAATAAGGCCATTGATATTTTTAGGAAATTATCTAAGACTATAAATAGGACTTGGTATTGAACATATTTGTTTGTACACGATTTACACAATAATAATGAATATAGAAAATTTAATTTATCAAGACATGAAAATTATCACAAAAAAAACAAACCAAGATAAAAATTAGGCCATCCACTATTCTTTATATCATGCTTCAGAAATTACTATAAATGTTTATTTCCCATATATGAGAGGTTTAATATATAAATAATACCACCACATCCAAGATTTGAGGAATCATTGAAATATTTTCATAAGTAAGGTGGTATAGAGTCTATATTCCAATTATAGTTGCATAAAATCATTCTAGGAAATAAATGGTATGTATAACTTTTAATGGTTGACCATAAAATGGAATAAAATTCAAATACATATAATATTATTGAGTGTGTATTTTAGTGGATCTATATGGGATATGAGAAAGAACTTATGGTATTATACGTAGTTACTTATCTTCAAGACCATAAATATCCATTCAAGAATGGTATTCCTTATTCTATAATACCATGTCCCAATATTGAACATTATATTTTTGAGATATTAAGGATTTTTTGTGTTCCAATATAATTTCATTGATAATTTATTGCTCCAAGTGAATACTCTTGATATTATATGTACGATATGAGTTGTTTCCCCACATCAATGATATTAAGGTATGTGGGTGTGGGAGACGTATAATTTGATTATCAAACCAAAGTTGACAATTTTGGTCTCAAAGCTAAGTGTCTCAGTTTTTCCTCATCATTTTAAATAAAATCATAGGGGTGAAGAGTTTGATAAAAAAATTAATGTTATATGTGACTCATATCTAATTTCTCCTCAACTAGATGAGATTCATAAGGGGAGTATATTGAGTATCAATTAGTTATTCTTGAGGTATACTTCAATTCCATGATTTCATACCTTGAAGGAGGGAAATTTTCTTTATATCACCTAGAAATAAATTTCATGGGGTTCAATTTTAAATTTTGTTACCACATATTGGTAAATATTTTATTCAAATCAGTAGTATGGTCATAGTGTTGAAGATAGTTAACCACCAGGGTACCTATATAACACAAAAAAATAAACAAAATAGGATGCATTTGATGATATGATATATCGGGCATTTGTATGTGGAACAAGAATTATTTAAACAAAATATAATTACATTATAATAGTTAAATCCTTGAGTTTTCATAAAGGTAG
The DNA here is from genome assembly GCA_963277665.1 of Viscum album. Classification (NCBI taxonomy): domain Eukaryota; kingdom Viridiplantae; phylum Streptophyta; class Magnoliopsida; order Santalales; family Viscaceae; genus Viscum; species Viscum album. The sequence continues at coordinate 1,209,099,126 of OY728162.1, forward strand.
TGTCATATTTATCTTCATGGGATATTTGGATTTGGTTATAGCCAAATCATATGGCCATGATTGAAAGCTATTGTAATCATGAAGTCACCACATTAGCAACTTTATGATTGGAATAGTGAATTCATATATCATGAAGTTATAATTGTAATCCTTGAAGTCAAATAAAACTCTAATATACACATTTTATTCAAGATTGGAATGATTTAATCAAACTATATCACTTATTTGAATTCCCTTAATAAATAATATTGATCAAATTTTCAACTTTATCCTTGACTTTAGTAGTGCTCTCAGGATGAATTCTCATTACTACATAGTTGAACCCACAGTTATCCTCTAGCTAGATCAGGATATGTGTAGATACATTGGCATCTAAATAATATATATTGGTATAGTTATAAGAGAACAAAACCTCATGTTGTTTCAGGAAATAAATTTATCCCTTTGATTTTTAGGGGACATGGAGGTACTAATCAACAAATTCCCTAGATCATATTTTATACAAATATTCACCTATTTGAATTTATCAATAGTGGTTTTGATTGTTTCTTCAAATTTTATAGGGTAAACTCAGATATCATATCCCTCCTCTTCCAAAATTGCATTATCAAAAGTAATATAAGACCAATGAGGATTATTTTGATCTTAGAGATAGTATGAGAATATTTTCATCCTATGTAAATGAAAATTAGGTGTTTTTGGAACTAAATTATTTCGATAAAGGAATATAATTATCACAAGAAGTATGGATATTTATTCCTCATTAATTCTATAATTAGGGACAAAATTGGTTCCTACATCCATTAAACTAGGAGATTATATGGGGGTTTCATCATTAGGGGAATTAATAAGATAGGTAAATATATATTTGAAATAATCACGACTTCCTTCAATTTAGTGGGTTCATTTTACAAAATTAAGATCATGAAAATAATTTCATATATTTCCTTGCCTCATGCTCATATTTATTTTTGAAGATTTATATATTTATCCAATGATATTCTAGTGACCTGGGGACTTATAGGATCTGAAATTATCACCTTAATAAGGTTGATGGAAAACTTATAGCCTGCACCTACATTTCTCCATGAATTGGTAATAGTATATTTTACGTAATTGGTAATTTTCATTCATATATAATTAACCTTCATATATTTATTCTACTCCGACTTACAAAATATTGGGTTTATGTATTGAAAACCAAAGGATACAACATATGTTTTCTCACTATATATTACCCCAAGCTTTTAATTGACATAATATTTCAAGCAATGGTGATATATTGAGTGTTATCCAAGATCCCATAATATGTATTTTTTCTTTTTTTTATGAAGAAAAATAGATTAAGACATTATCCAAGAAAAATAAGTTAGTTAAACAATAGAAAATATAAGAGTTTTTTCAAATTGGAGAAGTAGTTTTTACAACAAATTAGACCACAATATATGGAACTCATGCATGTCGTGGTGAAGTTGACTACTACCGTATTTGGTGAACATGCCTATAATTGTAGAAACTATTGTCTATAAATACCTTTATTCAAAAAGGAAAATTAAACTATGGTAATTTTGGTGACCATGGTCTAAACAAGATGATCAATCGAAATGCAACACATAAGTTAATTGGTTGTTCCAACTAAATCAAATACTTGTACAACTTGTAGAGGATAACTGTGGTCCTAAAGGAATTCATATTGGTGTAATGTAAAATGAAATCTATAATAACACCACATCATAGTATAAAATATTCGGTAATGTTACAAGATGTATCCGAGGTATTATTAGGAATATTTAGTATTTACGCAACATAGTTTTTAGAGTATCCATTGAAGTTGTAACTAATTTTTTAAAATGATCTCAATACATTTTGAAGGCCAAAATTGTGCGCCTTGAATGCAATATAGCATATATATATGTGATATGAGATTAAAAAGGGATATGTTTTATATATAAAATTGGTATTTAGAGAACTAAGGTATGTCAATGGAAATTTTTATATCTCATTGAAAATATAGAGGGATATTCCATATTTTCTCTATAAATATTGAGTAAAATATATAGTTATTACAATAGATCAATTAATATATAGAAGATAAAAATTACTATGTTGAATAGAAAAATCACATGTAGTGTATATTTTAATTAATATTGTTTGAAGAAGAATAATATTATGAAAAAATAAGTAGGATAAATGAGTTCCTTGGTGTAAGAGAGAAGAGATCATTCAAATCAGTTATGGAGTTTAATCATGATGGATAATGAGACCACTCATAAAATGTAAACATTGAGGTAATGAAATTTTATTATATTTTCTTCCTAGGGAAATTGTTTTTTATACTCTATGTTTTATATCTATGCATGTAATAGTGTAAAATCACTTTTTTTATTCTCATATTTAATCTCACTAAAGAGAAACAAATGGATATATTGATGTGTTCCTAAAGTTGAAAGTACAAGATAAAAAATCAAGGATCTTACTATAATGCCATGGATCACCCTATCACCCTTAACCTTTATGGTTTATTACTTAATAAGGGAGAAAAAATTGGTATTAAATGGATGTTTTTCTTTGGATTATGGTCTCTCTCTCTAAATCATGGCCCTAATTTTCAACCAAAAACCCATTCTAATTTTTAAAGGCAATGATTTTCTATTGTGGAAGTGTTGTATGCAACACTATTTCAAATAATTAGTAATGGATTTTTATGTGGCTTCAATGTATGTTGTTTATATGAGAATATACAATTTATATTTATCAAGGGATTATAATGGAGAATTTTATGTGGATGAAAAAGGAAACTAATACATTATAAATCATGATGTCCAGTCTTATATACAAAAAATTAATGTCTTGTAAAACCTGTCATGTTTTATGGGAAATAATAAAAATATCTATGATGTATATTCAGTGATTCATGAGTCCAAGTTATAGGTTCTATGGAATAAATATGAGTATTTTTTAATGTGTGAAAATAACACAATTATTGTTTTTTTATTATCAAGATGCTCTTATAAGAGATATGTGTGGTATTGGTGAGGATGGAAAATTTGAGAATATTTTGAAGAGACTCATGAGAATACATTAATCTAATTTTAATGTTATTTTTTAATTTATAAAATAAATTGATTCAAAGGAAATATCTATGGGTAATGTTTATAGAATTGTCATTGGATATGAGATGAGGAATGAAGAGAATGAGTCCAATAAGAGGGAAAATTATCATGAAGTTTCATTTAAATATTTAAATAAACTCACAATGAAGAAAGATAAAATATAATAAAAAATTATTAGATAATTTCCATTCATTACTCTTTCCTTAGAAGAAAAAAAATTAGATTTTAGAGGAGAACATTTGAATTCTTATTTCAAATGTAGAAAAGTGGGATATCTTGCTTCTTAATTTCTTAATAAATTTTAAAATATGATGATGAAAAAATGAAGGTAATTTTTTTTAAAAAATATTGTATTTTCTTTCACATGATGATTTACGCTATGATGAAATTTATATTAAGAGATATAATATTGAAAATATTTCTTTTAAGATGAACTAGTAATTTTTAAAAAAGATAAGTATAGTGATGATAAAAATAATTTTGATGGAAAGATAGATATTTAGGTTGAATATGAGTAAATACTTGTAGAAATAGATATTTTTAGGGCCAAGGAAATGTTGTCTAGTATATTTTTTCCTGATTCTAAAATCTATATATAGTAATAAGTGTAAGTGATGTTAGAGTTAAAAAAATATGAAATAGAAAAAATTAAATCTGGAAATTTAGGAAACATAAGAAATTAAATTTAATTAAAAATAAAAAATCAAATAAAATCTATAATCACTGATGGGATATCTAAATTATTAAAAATAAAAATAAAGTGAATTGAAGAGCTAGAATAATAATTAAATAAATGGAAAAAATATGTGTGAGGATCAAGAGAGGTTTTTCACATATGCTATATAATCATGTATCTCAATAAATGATTCTCTTATCAAGGATTGAAATTTATCTCTGGATTTCCCCAATTAATTTATCCCCATTCTATATGTATAGAAATTATATTAAAATATTAAATCTCTTTATAATTATGATGAAATTGAGAATAAATTTAGGGATGTTGATAAACATAAATCATCAACATCTTTAATGAAAGTGGATAATGAAACACTAAATAGGTTTCATTTGGAGTAGTAAAACTAAAAACAAGATTATATGAATTAGAAGACTTCATTTTAGAATAATGGGATAAACCAAACATGTTTGTTCTATTTCTAAGATATATATTTTAGAAAACGATTCACAAGAACATGACAAAAGGTTTTCCACATTTTCAAAATATTTTAACAGGAATTGTTGCAATTGTGATGGAGTTTAAAAAGAAGTAAATCATAGTTAGACAAATTAATTGGTATAGTTTTTCTATAAGGAATACACATAATAGAATATTAATATCATTGTTGAAAATATTTAGTGTAGGATGTATATGGATGATAAGAAAAAAATATGGAACAAATTAAATGTCTATTTTAAAAAAATACCCCTAATAAAAATTAGTAAATTTTAATATATCTCAAGAGATCACAAAACATACACTTGATGACACTAACACAAGTGATTATTTTAAAATGGGAATGATTATTAAATATACATAAAACCAAAGAAGTGTAAGATGTCAGTACATCATTAGCTTGTGTATATGGATGTATGCCGGAAAATTTTTCGACAATATATAGATATAAAAATGTATTATATATTATTATTTTAATTATTTTATTATAGTTGAATATATTATTTTAATTCCCCACAAATATGATGTTTTTAAGTGTGTCACAAAATATCATGGTTTGGATATCAGTATTATTTGTGAAAAATTAAAAATATTCACACTAAAAATGGTATGGAATTTAGAAATATCCAAGTAAAATAATATCACAAAAATCATTAGATTGAACATCATGTATATATTAAAATAACTCTTAAACTAAATATAATTTTTGAAATAAGAAATCACTTTTTTAGAAATATGGATTATAATTTTTATATTCAAAAGTTATGTGAGATAATTATTTTAAAGGGGTAGTTCAAGTAGTGGTGTAACATTCTAGTAGGGTCTTAATAACCCCTAATAATGAAAAAATCTCAATTAATTATAATATTGACATAATCCTACAATTAAATAATTATGGTTGATTGGAATTATGTGATTAATTATAAACAATAAATATAATTGAATGTATGAAACATAGGGTCTTTATGGAAGTTTTCTCATGTATTAATCAAAGAGTAGACCCTATTAGTGTTATATTAATATTTGTGATAATGAAATATAATGTAATGGTATTTTTTAGTTGAAAATGAGTACATAAAAATGAAACATGATTATAATTCAAATATTGGTTAATATGTTTTCCATTAAAATTATCTAGTTTTTAATGTTAATGGTGATGAATAATTTTATAGATCAGGTGGAGGTCTGGGTGTTATAGATAAATCTTATAATATACTTAATGATGAATAAATATCATCCAAAATATAAATTTCATATAGATTATCAAGAAGGGATGAAATCACTAAAAACAAAACTATTTGAGATCAATTGGAACCTATTCAAATAGGAAGGATAACATATCCACGGTATTTTTCTCACACTCTCTATTGAAACAAACATTTTTTAGAAACTACTAAATATTGATGTTGGGTCATATTTTGTTAAGATAAGAAAAACTGAATAGAATAGAATAATACATGGGATGTAGTTTAAGGCCACAAGATAATAAAATCACCCTAATAAAATGGGTATTCTTAATTGAATTGATTCAAAATTGAAAGGATAAAAGGAACACATCCTAGAATGTTTATAAATGTTATTCCCAGGTTGAAGGGTTTATGTAGATGGAACAATCACATTGGTGGTACAAATTTGAAATAATAATATTCTTTTCATCTATGGAAATGAAAAAATGATTCATAGTGTACAAAATTGGTGTCAATTCATCCATTCTTAAGGTTTTACATTAGTATGAGGTCTAAATTTATCATAATTTTGTATTTATAATTTTGGATGATTAAAATAAACAAATTTGGTGGAAGAAGTACTTATATGAGCTAAATAAAGCACAAAGATAATAGTACTCAACATGGGAAAAATATTTAAATAATCACGTATTTCAAACATGATGGGTTAATAAAAAACTTTCTGTCATAAAATAAAATTAAACAATAGATGACCATTCTTGAATATGGATATGTTATTATAATTTATAGCCTACATGTCACCCAATGTTAGAAATTTTCAAATATGTTGACATAAAAGTTTGAGATGACTCTTATTGGTGAATTTTCACTTTTTGTTGAACATTATGTGATTAAAAGAATGGATAAGATATTCATCTTTCAAAAAAAATCCTCTATGTATGTTCTAAATAAATTTCAAATAGATAATTATAGATTGATTTAAACTTTATCTGAGGCAAATATAGAATTATCAATACGTAATGAATGAAAAGAGTATGATGTAAGACATTATGGAAAAATGAATGGTTTTTTAATCTACTTGAGTCACACTTGAATATATATTGTTTCTTCCACATTCCATGTATAAAAATATTAATGTTTTATTGAAGAAAGTTACAAGACTATTTTGAAAATAATTTTTCAATACATAAATCATATGGTGTAATATAGGTAGTTTTATTATATAATTTCACAACATTTCTTGTTTCAGAATTATGATGTGGATTGGGTCATATTGGATGATGATTTAAAATCAACTTATGGTTTCGTATTGTATAATGTATGTTCATAAATTTCATTTATTAGTGAGAAATATTATTTTATATCATTAAACATTGCAGAGGCTGAGTATATTGTTTCCACTCAAGAATACACTCAATTTCATTGAGTGAAGCAATATCTTGAAGTCATTGGAATTGTAGTAGTATCTCTTTTTATAATCATGTGTGGCAAAAAAATTGGAATATACTATAGAAAAAATATCATATATGTTTTTAGGATAAATTACATTGTCTTTAATTATATATTTTTTAAAGGCGAATGATGAAAATAGATGATAGAATTATAGTATTTTTCAACTCAATATAAATTAGTAAAAATTATTATAATGTAACTACCAAAGGATGACTTTGAGGGTATTTATATGGAACCTGGAGTCTATTTAAATCTCTTTACCTTGATGGGTCAGGATGGAACACCCACTCTACCTTGGAAATTAGTCTACAAAACAAGCTTTAGAACACTTTTAAATTTCACTGTTGTATTTCTATCCTTCTAATGTATCATTTCAAAGAAGTAATCACATTGGGTTCATTTATATAGGTGGATATATGTCATTTGATAATATATAAGTAGTTCATTTATTATAGGAAGGGTAAGAGTATTTCATGTTGAATCTGGGAGAGACTTTTTTTGGGTGGAGTGTAGTTGATGATCATGTCTTCAAGGTATGCGTTCATAAAAATATTTTCATTAAAATATTCTTTCTCATAAAAATAATTAAACACATTGTATTAGATGTAGATATTAGTGAATAATTGATTAGTAATCTTCAATTGAATAATAAAGATATTATATTGGGTATTTTTATGGCTTCCCAAAGGAGCATAGAGTTTTCCAAAAACCTCGTCTTATATTTTTTTTTGTGTTTGTTGAAAAATATAATTGAGGAATTTTACATATAAAATGAAGTTATATGAATAACTCTTCATTTTAGAGTATTTTTAAAATTATTGAATTAAGTCTTACCCATGTCGTAGACCATGCCATGGGGAATTCATCTTTTACATATATAAGTTTATTAATAATTTATTTGGTGACCACACCTGAAATAAAGGGTGTTTTTATCTTGAATGTCTCCTATGAAAAATATCCAAACTACCTATACTCTTGTTGGTCCAATGCATCCAATTAAAAGAAACCATGTCATTTCACTAGGAATAAAGGCTAAAATATCTACCTTTAAAATATATGGAATCTCAATATGGTGGTGGAAAATTAATTTTGGTCCTTCATTTAAGAAAATTTTGAATACCACTATCATGGGGTGAAAAATAATGTCCAGTTTATAATCCATGTTGGATGTTGAGACAAAAAAATCTAGGAGTTACTCGATGTGGTTTTTGGATTTACCATGGAGTTTTTAAATAACATATTTTTAAATGACTATGGTGAATTTTAAGGCCTAAATTATGTGATTTATATTTCATAGATTTTATTTACATGGAAGAGTGGATTTAAAATGAGATTTTATTCAAGGATTAAAATTATAGGATAAAATTTCGAGGTTGAGAAAAGAGAAATTCTATATCTACTATAAAATTAAAGTGAGAATACATATATCATTAAGAAATACAATGTTTAAGATAGAGGTCTTCCTGGAGGTCTATTTCTGTATATAAGTTAGACTAAATATTTATAATGATAGAAATCACATATTGTGTATATTTACATCAAAAAATGTTGAATAAGGAGAATAAGATGACGTCATGAGGAGCAGTGTGTTTCTTAGTGTAGGAGATAATTGATCTTTCTAATCATTCACAGCAGTGAACTAAAAGTGTCAATGAGGATACCCCAAACATTTATATAATAAATAAGTTATATTTTATTGTTTTTGGTTGAAATATATATTATTTTACATCCTCATTGGACGTAACACAATGCAGTTTCACAATGAAAAATCATATATGTCATTTATTGATTTATTCCCTCTCGGGAGAAATAATGGGATATATTGAATAATTTCTATAAATGAGTGAAAAATATTAAAAATAAATTTTATATTATTCCCCTACGATTCACCCTCCCTCACATACTATCTTGGTATATTCCTTGATAAGGTGACATCATTGTGGTAACTTCCACATGTTTATGAATACATAACCTCCTAATAAATTCATTGAAAGTTGTGTTTAGAAAAATCATGATGAATTTAGAGTGAAATATGTGGTATTTAAATTTATGTGTCACAACCCCCTCCCCACAATGTGTTCCCCTTCTGGGCCTACAATGTGAGAAGGGAGATAATGACCCCCGAGTCCTGCCTCCAGTAGGTCCCGGGTTAGCGACTAGCACCGAGGTTATAGTTAACACACCAATGGGAGGCATTACCCTCTAGGAGAACACATGCGGAAGAGAGAGATAAGATAGACACCAACCAAATACAAATCAACCAGTAAGATGAAATAAATCCCAAGAACACATCTTAAATGTCATGCTAAACTACTACAACTAAAAGGGAAAAAACTGCAAGTACCCAAAGTGATGTAAAACAACAGCAACCACATGCCCGAACTGCTCCTACAACCACAAGCTAGTAGTGACATGCCTGATCTACAACCAGATCCAAGTGACCTGAAAAATAGTTTGTATATACATTGGGTGAGTATAACAATATACTCAGTAGGATCCTACCTGAAGCCTCTCATGCAGAAGTAAAGATATCATGCTAAAGCACAGTGAACAACAAGTGAAACAAACTAATCACCTAAATAGGTATACTATGTTCCCAACCTCACCATGGCTACTATCACCATGTAACTTATACAAGGATATATCATATAATAAATAATATCATGGGTGCCCCACTACTACTTCCACACTAGGTTTTTTTCCCAACATCGCACATCCTGAGCATCTATCTCTAAAAAAGCTTGCCCGCAGACACCTGAGTGAAGCACCACAACATGAACCTGATGAAACAAAACCACCATGTCCACGTAAGAAAAGTAACCCGGTAGTTTCTAGGATCCACCATAGCTCACATAACGTGTATCATACATCGGGTATTACACTGCAAGACATCACATCCCATACACCAAGTAAGGATCCTCAAGCCATAACATCTTATTCACATTACACCTATAGCAGTGCAGAGAAAACTATATCCAGAATATATGTCTGTGAATAACCATAAGACATTACAACCCTCAACACACATATATGGTTAAAACTAGCCAATGTGCCTACTAGCACAAGTAACTACCAAGAGAAGAGATTTGGTCCAAATGGGGTAGTCAGCCATCCATCGTCCTATAAAAATGTTAGAGAAAACCCCCCCCCCCCCAGGGCTCAGAATCCCCAGGGTGTCAGTTTCCCTCACTGACAGGGTGGAGTAGCAAATAGAAACACAAAAATTACAGAATATACTATATCTCAAAACCACACTAAGGGAATAACCTAGTCTTAGACTCAACTGCAGCTAATGTCTCTCAGAATCCGGGCTTCCACTTCTAAGACTAGGTATCCTACAAGAATACAACCATTTAAGGAGATTTAATACATTATTTCATTCCCTTTTTACCAGTTTCACTTTATGTTAATTAATTATTTAAATATTATTTAACCATGAACAATTCCACATTAAATATCATTAGAATCACACCAAAAGTCTATTGTTCCTTTAAAATTATAGCCTCGCCATTATGTTCTAGCAGACTCCAACCCCATGGGTTAACACAATTTAATCAAATATTCAATACAGAATTGTTTTCTCACATTCCCAAGAATTTTAGAAAAACATTATATGCAACTAAACACAATGTGGCTCAACATGGTTAGTAGAGGTACTACCCATCAAGTCTTTGATGCCTATAGAAAGAGTGTAGACCCATCATCCCTTGAGAAGATAAACACAGAAAGCACGTGGCATACCCCACGCATCTTCGCCTCTTTTGGAAGAAGGTTATGTAAGACCAGCTGCCTTGAACACTGGGGAAAAGTAAACCAAATAATCAACCAATAAGAATCATCAAGCATCCAACAATCACATCCATCCCATTAAATCATCCCTAGTGGCCTCCCTGACACCCACATGCATAAGCTGATGCACCCTTCCACTATAAGCGTCATCTGCTACCATAGCCAAAAGTCTTCATGCCCCCACATATCACAACAGCCATCCAAGATAATATCACATCACAAGAAGTAGGAAAACAAACACCACATCAATTGAGCTATTGGCCCTTTAATAATCAAGAGGATAACTCAAAAACCTTTAAGGAATTATCAAACAATCAGTTCTTTAATCCATCTTGAATTAACAGATTTATTATTCATAGGTTCCAAAATTCGGTAAATCTAATCAATATGCTATCACAAAAAATTAAACATTCTTACTGCACCAATTTGATTAACATCAAATTAAAATAAGAAGAACTGGATTCATTTACATGCCTCTTTATCCATATCCAATAGGTATCAATAAATTCTGGTTTATGTTCTCTACCAATTTTCATCAAGAACGAATAGCTAAATGAAGAAAACATGGATATCACACTATCTATAAAACAAGGGGCAATAATATATGATCAATATAAATTAATTTATCTGGTTCAAATATTTATTATGTGAATTCCATTATCTTCCTGTGGGATAAAACATGTTAACAATGTAGTTTCACATTAAAGAAAAGAGAAGCAACGAATCCCCTACCTCAAACAATTTAAGATACGCTTAATTTACCATTAAAAAGGGGATCCCATTAAACTACATGATTTTACCAAGTAAAAAACATCCTTAGCATTAGGAATAATTAATATAGGAGTTATGGACTTTGAATCGGCCTTAGAGTCCTTAAAATGAGGCTTTAAATGCATTTTACGTCAATGGAAAATGATAAAGGGGTGAAACTGTAGGAAGATGGAAACAATATTCACGAACTCAAAATTTGGAAAAGGAAATACATTGTTCATGAACCTCATCACCAGACACTATTCATGAACCTAACCGTTAGACAATGTTCATGAACCACACCATTAGACATTGTTCATGAACCTCACCATTAGACACTATTCATGAACCTCACCAATAGACATTGTTCAAGAACCTCATCATTAGACACTATTCAAGAACTTCACTGTTATACAATATTCATGAACCTTACCATTAGACATTGTTCATGAACCTCACCGTTAGACACTATTCATGAACCTCATTATTAGACACTGTTCATGAGCCTCACTGTTAGACACTGTTCCTGATCCTCACTGTTAGACACTGTTCATGAACACAAAATTTGGAAAAGGAAAGAAAAGTTCATCGTGAGACCTCGCCATTCGAGAAACATTGTTCATAGAACTCAAAATTTTGCAAAATAAATAGAGGTTACCATTAGAGGTTAACATTAAAGGTTACCAATAGAATTGTTCATCGATGGAACTGTTCACAGAATTGGAAATTTGGAAAATGAAAGAGAGGTTACCATTAGAGGTTACTGATAGAACTATTCACCGATGGAACTGTTCATGGAATTGGAAATTTGGAAAAGGAAAGAGAGGTTACCGTTAGAGGTTACCGATAGAACTATTCACTGATGCATTTGTTCATAGAATTGGAAATTTGGAAAAGGAAAGAGAGGTTACCATTAGAGGTTACTGATAGAACTATTCACCGATAGAACTGTTCACAGAATTGGAAATTTGGAAAAAGAAAGAGAGGTTACCGTTAGACATTACTGATAGAACTTTTCACTGATGGAACTGCTCATAGATTTAAAAATTTGGAAAAGGAAAGAGAGTTTACCATTAGAGGTTACCGATAGAACAGTTTACTGATGGAACTGTTCATAGAAGGTTACTGATGAAACTGTTCACCTATGGTCACCGATCCACTTTTCACAAAAGGTTTTCGTTGTACTGTTCACGGCTTTATACTGCTGGAACTGTTTACCAAACTGGAAAATTGGTAAATTTTTGGGGATAGGTCACCTTGACCTCCCAAAACACCTCAAACACCATATTTTCACAAAGTAATGTACCGAAGAGGTCCGGGTCATTACATTATGTCTCACCATGATATTTGAAACCATATTTTCCAGACATTAATCATTTTTCTAAATATTCACGTATGATATGGACAAGTTTACCTCGCTATATCACAAGAGTCACAGAATTCAATCTTTTATGAGATTAATCATAGAGACAATTCTTGTCATGTATTGATGAATATAAATGTTTTACAAAATTATAGAAACATATAATGACTTAGGTATCCATATTAAATTGAATTTTAATTTTTTTATGAAATAGATGACCGGCTAAAATGTTAATTCATGAAGACATTATAGCTCCTAAATGTGTACTCATACATACTCATATGGGAGGTGAAACACATCTATAGTTAAGTGTTTCCTTAAGAAAATATCTAATTATTTTTTAATATCATACTTGTGTATCTAGTTCATGTGCTTTTTGACATTGTGTTTTTACTTTTATTAATTCTTTGGATTTGAGGTTTTGATGTAGACAATTTCCCCTCTTTATTTTATTTGGTGGGTTTTTTCTACTATGAGTTTGGTTGAGATAGACCACTCACATAGAAATGTTTTCAGGATATATGTATTTTTCTGAACCACTCATCTAAAATGATATAATCTAAATGAGTCCTGAAAGAACCAGTAGTATACGAATTCTCATGTTGATCTTAATGAATTTATTTCCTTTGATTTTCAACATAATATATGGAATTAGTGGGTATGTGACCGAAATATATGCATTTCCTGTGACTATGTATCCCTAAAACATATTATGCTTTGTGGCCTCTCTCTCACTATCCATAAATTTGGTTTTAGATTCTTGGGTTTTAGGTAAGTTCTTTTTTAGATAATGGTTTTACCAAGTTAGTGAAGATAACTAATATATAATATCACTCTTCATTTGATGAGAGATCTGTTTGGTGGGGTAATTCCCATCCTCCTGGTGATGGGTCCAAGAATTATTAATGTTTTCAGACTATCCTTGGAAGCGGTTATGATTATCCATCTCAAAAACCTCTTCATTCTAAAATAATTGGACCAAAATTAAAAATATTATAAAGGAAACATAACATAGTTTATTTTAGAGGGTTTTGAGGTCACAACATGTTGTTTTAGTTTAAACTTGAAGAAATATTGGAACCAGATGTTTTATTTCATAGTTATTCAGTCATAATACTTCTACATATTCCTTGATGTAAGAATATTCATTTATCCATCCTATTCTAGGTAAGTTATGGAGGCACAAGCAACCCATGTTAGGGGAATCCAAAATTTTACCTACCTTGATTTGAACATCTTCTAGAAGATACCCTTAATAAGTAATTAGTATTTAAATATGTATGCCAAAATTTGAAAATAATAATATTATTGTTAGTCATTAAGACCAATTTATTTGGGCTTACTGGTTTTAAGTAACTTGAGTAATTACTTTTCAATTATTTCACAGAAGTATCATGGAAATTATTTTTTTATGAATGAATAATTTCTTTTTCATACTTTCTTAAAATCTATGGTATTTTTTATCATTCAATCATTATTCAAGGAGGCGTTCCTTCCATCAATTACTTTCAATGTATAGAACCACGTGGTATTTTGTTGTCATTAGTATTGATGTAGGTGTTCGAACTATTTTAACTATGGTGGCCATATTTTTTTTATATATAATTTTTAACAGTGTTTTATTTGTGGGATGAGATTTAAACTCCATATATTAGATGTTACCTCCAAGAATTTTGTTATATATATGAAATATATAAATCCCCAAGGATAATTTAGGGGATTCAATGGAGTTTTAATATAATCTAAGTTATTTTCAATTAAAATCTATAGAAATTTCTCTTGGGAAAGATATATGTTCCTGGAATATTTTAAAAACATTAATATGGTGATAAATACCAATTTCTTCTTGGTTTCCCATTTTTTACAAATCTAATGGTTTAGAATACTATTCGTCCATATCTTTTAGCTATATTAATAAATAAATTATCATTGGGTGACTTCCTAGTTTGCAACAGACTTCAATGGAATGTTAGTATGCCATTAAAAAATGGTCCTTATAAGGCTTCCATGAACCATATGAGTTTTTCTATATCTTTATACTCATTTTCCCCATAATGGTGTCATATTGGTTCATAAAATGTGTCAATAATTGTTCTGGACCTCTTATACCATTAATGGTTGGTGGTATATATTTTGAAGTTTGGGTGGAGGAAAAGTAGCATCCACCCATTCATGATATGGACTCATTTCCTAGTTGTATTGGTGTCAACCTCTATTTTGTTGATTTTATTGGATTTTCAATGGGACACATCAAAAAATTATTTTCAAAGAATATTATTCTTGATAGATTTCTTAACATGAAACATCGATCATTATGTGTACCAAGATATAAAACAAAAATTATATTATTTAATTTTTAATAAGATAACTAAGATGGTAAATTTTCAGGTTTGAATAGTATTAACCACATTATGAAAAACTATATATAATTTTTTTAAATAAAATAAATTTATATATTTATTTAGAATAAATATGTACTCATTTTCTAGTGATGTCATTTTATACTTAAAAAATATTTTTTCATCAAAAATAGTTTTTATAGAATGTGTATGAGAAACTATAATTATTTTATTCCATTTTTTGAATTTTATATTAAGTAATAGATATAACGTTTTAAATCATATTTTCAATATTATATTATCATGAATTTTTAGTACTTATTAAAATAAATTACTGAAATGTTAATTATTTTTCTAAAACCAAAATATCTTCTCATTAGATAAAAAGAATTTAATATTATAATTATGATTTTAATTTGATCTTTATTTCAAATAATCCTCATTAAATTTTATTTAATGTAAATACTTATATATAAATAAAAATTATTCTTTATTTTGGAATAAGTTTAGTTTTGGTAATTAAAACACATTTTCCTATGTAGTATTCTTATGCATGCTATGTAATTTTATCTTATTAATTTATATTAATCCCAATTGAATATTTATTTAAAATATTTTTATATATTATATATAACATCAAATACTTTTATATTTATTCGATGGTTTATTTTAGGTATAGAATTAAAGTGAATTCTATTTTATGCAAAAATGAATTTCTCTAAAAATATATTTTTTTACGTTTTGGACAATTATTTAAAACCAAATTCAAAAAATAATAGAAATTAAATTAGATAAAATAAATAAAATATCATTAAACTTCATAATCAATATAAATTAATAAGGTAAACTAAATTTGTATTGATAACTAAATGTAAAAATAATATATTTTTGTTACCATGGTTAAGGATAAAACATGTTTATTAGGGGTTTAACTTAGATATATGGTTGAAAATGAAACCTTAATATATGTAATGAATAAATATAATATTTATGACATGATAATGATTCTTTAATGTTAAATTATCACTTATCGTTATATTGATCCATCCCATGAAATGTTTATACATCACTTGTGTTTACCTATAGATTACCTTCTCTATAAAGTGATGTAATTCATTTTTCCGAAAACATTAATATGAATAGTTATATTAATATATTGAATTACTAAAAATGATACATATTATATTTATTAATTTTTTGGAGATGACGGAATCATAATCAAACTACAAGTACTTGAACTATCAAAACAATACATGCATGATAAACAAATTAGTTAACACCTGACATGATAACTTTAATAAATACTTTTTAATAAATGGGTGGTGAAATGTTATAAGAGGATCATATATTGTGTTATTATTGTGAATATTTATCTCTTATAGTACTATAATAAATCTCAATTTATTATTCATTTGGTTAAGGTTCTTATGAGAAAAATCATGTATATGGTAAGGATTATTTGTCTCAATATTGTTTCATTGAGTGAATTGTGATGCTTTACACATATTTCTATTTATAATGTGCAGATAATACATATTCTATATTTTATATAATTTATTCTTATTTATTAATGATATTTAAAATATAAAATAAAATTATTTTATCCAACTGAATTTGACTGGAATGTGACCAATGTAATAATGGTTTATACTCTAAAATTGTCTTCTTGGGGAAATATGTTACTTTATACACCTATATTAAGTTATGAGGCACGTCTATTGACCCTTATACATGTTTATTTCATTAATATACTTATATGAATGGTATATAAAGTTTAATTTTATTTTATTCCTTTCATGTGAATTATAACTCCAATTATTCAAAATTAGTAATGGTTTTACGTAACAGTCAAACTTTCTATCAAGATTTTTTATGAATAAATTTATAATGATGAAATTATATGGTATAACTCTAAAAAATATTACTTATTTTATTCTTCATTTTTTATTTATAAATATTAAATATTTTTAATTAATTTTACTCTTCTTAAGTACTTATGAGTCAGAAATAATATTTTATAGAAAAATAATTTTATTTCTCTCTTCGGTCATGAAATTTAATATTCTATAACCATAATTTTTTAATGTTTTCTATGATTTGTCACCATTCCATGATTAGTGTATAAATTTAAATCTACAATTTTTTAAATTTCCATAATTTTTTTTAAAGGAACTTTCTTTTTATTTTTGAATGAACTTCGTTTGATTTTGAACTGAAAATGTGAATAGAATTATTGTTTTGACATACACCATATGAATACAATTTCATTCCATAATAAATTATATTTTTTTGAAAGATTATTTTAAATTATACTTGGTTCTTTTTAGAGAAAATATTTCTATTTGTATTTTTTATTTTTTTATATTTTAAATAAGCTATTTCTAATTAAAATGGGTATTTTTTTCAAGAAATACTATATTTTTTTAATGTTTCTTTCTTCTATAAAACATTATTTGAAAATTCTAACGAGATAATGAGGATCAAATTCAATGTTTCCTTATATACTCTTTGTATATAATTATTATTATTATGATAGTGAAATATTTATGGAACCTATTTTCTTTTCCACCACTTATATATGATGAAATTATTAATTTTTTCATGACCAAATGTCATATATATGAATGGATTATGATTTGTTGATGGGTTAGTCAAATATATCCCCATAATTAGTTTTCTAATGTATATTGTTTATGAGATCAATAGTTAAATGGGAGGTTATCCCAATATTGATGTTTTTATAATGGGACTTCATCCTAATCCCAGCGATAGTACATGGGCGGTGAGACAAATCATTAAATGTGATAAATATTTTGGTGGGTGTCCTTATCAATTTATATATATATGATTATTATTATTCCACACTATTAGTGAAACACTATCTGACTTCTTCATATCTGTATGTTATGATCTCATAACTTAGGAAATCTTATTCTTCGATGTTTCAGGTTTCCTAATCTTCCAATGTATTTTTTAAGTATTTTCATCTCTGAGTTGTTGGTTGTTATTTTAAAATTTTATTCATGTGTTATTATACTGTTATTCTACTGGTATTCTTAAATATGATTGTTGGCTAATATCTCTCATGTTTAACCTTACAAAGTACCATATCTCACCCTTTATTATGCATTCTCTTCCCTAGTACATGTCTAATTTTTTTTTATAACACATCAATGAAGAGTTATATTTGTGAAACAAATAATGGGAGATGATATAAATATTTTATATACTAGTTATTTTTTATCCAAATTTCAGAATAAATTAAACCTTTAAGATTTTGGAAAGGATCAAAATGATATGTAACAAGTATTCAACAAAAATGACATAATATTTATATATTTAATGTTTTGGTCACCTCTATAAATGCTTTAATTGAGTTAATTAATTTATTTGTCATGATCTCTTAATATTATTCATAGTTTGGGGTGATATTTATATCCTGATATGGTCAGATATCATATGTTGGTCACTGAGATCAAATTTATGTTGTACTAGTTCAAATTACATGAAATGGTGATGTTTAACTTCTTAGTAAATAAAACAATTGATAGTCTCAGGCCACTAGTTGTAGGTAGAGTTATTTATTTGGACCTGGATGATGTTTGATGATTTGGCTGAAACCTTACTAATTAAGAAAGTTTCTCTATTTAAAATATATTTGATGAAATTAAAGTATTGGAATATTTTTTGTAAATTTACTCAATGGGAATATTGGGCTTGGGACTAATTAATATGTTGTTGATCTATTTAAATTCCTCTATCATTAAATCATGTTAGGACAAATCCTATTTAAAAGAAGGAGTTTCAACCTCCTCTAGTGGGGAGTGAGATATAGAAACCCTTCCCTTTATCTTTTTCCAAATATTTTTAACTATAATGTGTATGACTCTTATAATGTAGTACTAAATTTATTATCCTTCCTAAGATATCAGATATTCACTAAATGTTAATGAATAAAGATATGGATCAACTCCACGGAAAACATTTACATATTGTTTTTTACTTCATTAGTATTGGGATATTTATTATTCTTGGGGGTAAATTTGATGATATATATTAATATACATCATAAAGTATGAAACCTACTCTAAACTATTTCAGATTTAGAATTGGATTTTTTGTACATGGAGTAATTTTTTGATAGATAGATCGTTAGTATTTCCAATTTTATACCTATTTACTGGTTATTTTTATATAGGCCCCTTATAGGTATTCATATTCCCTTATTGATAACCTCTTAAAATAAATTTACAGATTTTAATCATGAGAGAGCCCCTAATGATTCTTATTGAGTGTGTCCTTGATAGAAAGGGTGGTTATTTCATTCAAATAAAGGATTATGTTTTACCCTATAGTTAAGTCTATTGAAAATGGGATAAAACATACTTCCATTAAGGAGGATAAGGGGTAATAATAGCACCAACCCTGTGGGATTGGGTTGAATTTTTTTTACACCATCAATACATTATATTTTTGTGGTATTTATGACCCTATGGGTCTGGATGTGGTAAAATAGATATATCCATAGAGGATGGATTTCTCTTTTATAGTCACAATACTTGTTTCTAACATAGGTTTTTATTATTACACATTCTTTAGTTAAGGAATATATGGATGATGAGCATTTCATAAGTGCAAGTTGATTGATATGGAGGGTTTCACTAAATGATAAGTCTCCCAAGGATATTAATTAATAATTGGGAGGCCCACTTGACGTTCTTGGATTCATGAGGCAAGATCCTATCGATAAATTATTCCCTCTATGTTTGTCGTTGATTTTTAAAGGATTGTATAGCTTTCATATACATGCCCTATTCCTGATGCACTACCTAAGTTGATTATTTTTTACTTTTTTATGTTAGATTCACTAGGATGGAATGTTAATAGAGTAAGTTTAAAATATCCATATTCATCAAAAACTATATTATGGACATGAAGGGCAGTACCAAAAATTATCAGGAATATGGATTCTAGGATACCAAAAAATGTTTGTTGCATTTCGTATCACAAATTTATTTCCTCATGGTTTAAATCCGATGGAAGTAAACAAAAATTAATCAAATTTTATAGTAATAAAATCATTTTTATATTACTAGTATACTCTCTATTGTCCATATTTTTTTTCTTGAATTTGATAATAGATCACCCATATATTCTAAAATAAGTGTAGTATACGTTCCTCCTACAGAATATCATAGTGTGAGATATCTATGGGACCAAAAATCACTTATATATTTCCATTGATTATATCATCCCACAAGGCCATGGTGTTTTCTTCATTTTCTAGGAGATACTTTTCAACATAATCATACCATAGGGGTCATTTTATAGTTTCTTTTTAAAATATATAGAAATCATCCAGGATTTCCTACAATACATTAAAGGGTATACATAAAGGAGGGATGAATGATTTTTACAAAATTGAACTATCCCAAAGCTATGAAAAAGCATCTCCAATAACTGATGACTTACTCGGTGAATTTTTCCTTTCTCACTTGGAAGATTCTCAATTTGATGACACACTTGTAGATGTTTTCATAGGGGGGAGATATTATTTAATGATAAACTATTGTGAGAGGGTTCTCCTGATCAATTTTTATGTTTTTTATAGAGGATTATTGTGAAACATATTATATTGAGATACATTAGAACTAGAAATTGTGGTATGATTAGAAGGACTTGAGTAGGTAAGGGTTTCTTACTATCTTAATATGGAGTCATCTGATCCGTCGAACACCAAAAAACTAATTTAGAGGGACTCAAATACATTATCATTAATCAAGTTTGGAATATTTTAATTCTTATAAATTTCCACCATAGTATGTCATTGAACTAATTTGGGTTGGGTAGGAATATAACACTTTTCCCTAGCTTCCACATGAATATGATAAATATCTATTGTGTATTGGGGTGAATAGGAATTTGGGCCTCCTTCTTGATTTATTTCAAGGTTTACCAATGAATCATTATAATGAGAGTATGGTTATAGGCCTTCTCTAGTGTTCCCATTCAAATACTCTCATGCCCTTTGTAGGCATATTTAGGATGTGGAATTGCTCCCATTTGGGTTTTTGGGTAGGTAATGAACAAATCTAGTAACAGGAGTCGTAATGTGTGAATTTCCATTATGGTTCTCTAGAATATATAAATTATTTTCATCTACTATCATTTAT
Source organism: Viscum album (assembly GCA_963277665.1). Lineage (NCBI taxonomy): Eukaryota > Viridiplantae > Streptophyta > Magnoliopsida > Santalales > Viscaceae > Viscum > Viscum album. Next base: position 1,209,120,463 of record OY728162.1, read on the forward strand.
ATAATATATTGACAGCTTTTTTCTATATGAGTAGGAATATGTGCCTAGTTACCCATTGTATATATAATATGATGATGGAGTCCTATTATTGGTATGGTAGTGTAGGATCATTTGTCTACTACTTTGGATTTCTATATATACTTATGTGCTTCATGCATATGGGAATGGATATGGCCCAATCCCTGTGTAGACATAGAAATATTTTGGAGTATTCCATTGGATACTCCCATTGTTCACAAGTATTCTTGTCTAGTATTAGTCAGTTTATAATCCATCTCTTCCTATATGATATGTAGAAATACATCCAAAATTGGAGTAAAATTATATTCTTTCCTCCATACACCCACCTCCTTCAATTTGATTGATATGTCAAGGGAAATGAGGAAATGGGTTGGTCCACTATTTGATATTTGGATATTACCAGAAGATTCTTTAGTGGAAACAATAATATCGGCACATTCTATACCTTATTGGTTCTATCACTTCTAATATGATCTCCTAATTTTCTTAGTTTGAGTTATATAGTCAGGAATGTTTTATGTGAACTCCTCAGAAGATACATGATCATTTAAGGTCATATTACTTTTGTGGTAATATAAATCCAACCTAGGTGTCTATTTTACCATTATAAGGATATAATTGTATTTATTCTTGATATCCCTAAAATGTTTGTGGTATTTTTTGTCTCATTTAAGGTATAGGATCCAAAAATTATTGGAGGTGGAAAATAGTTCAAATGTCTTTGATGCGGTCCACTTTTTCATAGACACTTTCATTCACTTCCTCCACGTTTGGGATAATTCTTTGAGGTGGTACTCCCTAACCAAAGGATTCATGACCTACTATTTAAGGTTCTAGATTTGTGACAATTTCTATCAATTAATTAGGGAAATATAATTTATAGTGGATGAGGATTATTTCTAAAGTCATCATGATGTAATTTATTTTAATTAAAGGGGATAAGTCTCTATAATTTCTATAAGGATCGACAAATACAAAAAATAACATCAGTCAATTTAGTCCCATAACTAAGATCATGTTTGATCAATCAATTTCATTAGTAAATGATTCATCTCGGGTTCAACTTATTTGGTTATGATGGAAACTATAATACACTTATTGGTTGTAATTGTTTCAGTCAATGTAGACATCATTTCCAAAGAATGGTTTCCACTGGTACATTACCAATGATAAATTGGATCTACATATCTTGAGAGGATGAGAGGTCGGGCCTATCTATAACTTTTTAGGGGTGATTATTGTTTACTTTCAGAATCATCTATAGATTTATGGAATGTCTCTAAATAATTCCCAAATCATGATGCAAGACTGGTTACCTCTATAATAGTGACATGATTAACACTTCTTGTTTGATGTGAATGTAAGAATTCATTTAAGGTTTTTATCTATGTAATCATCTATATGTGACATATGTTTTCTATAGTTACCTGATTAATTAATGAAACTATGATTTAATGCCACAAAAATGGGACCTTCAGAACTTATCACCCTCTGTGGTTATTAGGTTATGTTTTATAGATATAGGTTCCCTGAGATAGACTCCCTACATATCCCAATAAATGGAATGAGAACCAATATAGTTTTGTGCCACATAATTGGTAATTTTTTTATTATGTTCAGGTTTCAAGGACCATTATGGTATGGTTTACAGTCAATTAGTTTTGATAGCTCTTGAAAATTTTAAATTTATATGACATTAACTATAAATTGAAAGGTTCTTATCAATGGATGGGTTGGGACTTATGTATGAGTTACCATTTGTAGTTTACCTTAATGAGGATATAGTAAAATGATGATTGATTTCCTTCATGGTAATTTGTTCCCATGTGATATATGTTTATTTTGACTCATGGAGATGTGGCCCACCTAGAAATATATGACCTCATAGGGATAAATATTCTCATATAGAATGTTTAATGGATGAGAAATATATTTTCAAACTTACAGGGAATGTGGAAATTTAAGTGGGAAATTTTTATTATGATTATTATGGACCAATGAAGTTGCCTTTCATGATAATATTTCCCTGTGGAAAGATATATAGGTATTATATCATATGATAAAAAAATGGGTGATAAAGAATTCTAGTTTGAATATGATAGTGGAATCCTATGTATCGTGATTAATAGGAATAAAATCATAAATTTTTTGTGTGTTAAATCATATGTTAAAGACACATATATTTTTAAGGGTTTAATAACATATAATTGATTATGTATTATTAATGATCTGTAAAAACACTAGGTATGGGATCATTAATGGGATAATGATATGTAGGACCTTGGAACACCCTAAGAGGGGAGGGGATAATCAGATTATAAAATTTTTCTTTTAAAGAGATGGATATTATTCCCAACTTGTTAAGAACCTATTAAAAATATATGATGGAATAATTCATTAATTAAAAATTTACATGTGGAGATACTACAAAACAATTTTACTTGATTCACCACCCCTGGATATTTTAGGGATCATACGGAAAAATTTCGAAGGTAATTCTAAAATCCAATAATATTCACTAGTTATGAAATACAAATGTTCTTTCACATTGACTTTATTCTAGGTTCCCTTACATTACTTGATTTTAGGGACAGCACATAGCCTCCCTCAGAACACTTCTATTGATTTCTCCTAGATCAATTATTTGTGAGAAGTATTAATTAGTTTAATGGCTTGAGGTTCACTTTCATAGATTGAAATTAATTTCTCCTTAAATGACTACAATCAGACTCTTCTTTCACTGTAGTCTTGAATATATGTACTTAAAGGTTCTAATCAAACATACTAGATATTAGAAATCTTTTATAAGTGAAAATTAATCACTTTCATGAGTCACTTATACTTGTGTGAAAATTTTTGAATTTTTTCACAAGGTGACTTTCATACAACCCTTGTCTTTAACATAAGAAAACCATGAGTTTCACATGGTCTTGATAGACACAAGTAAAAATATATGCACAAGATTTAGTATGAAAAACTCTTCTGTGCACAACTCTTTCACACAATATAGATCCCAAATCTTGGTTGGAAAAGTTTTACCATTTTCCATGTTGTATCCACTTATTTATAGATATTTTTATCCTTGTAAAGAAGTTTCCCATGGGCCTACTAAATTGTGTGAAGTATTCTCCCAAGATCAGATGTCCACATTTTAATTTCATATTTGGCATTCTAATTTCTTTCATGCCTCCCACTTTAGCATTATTTTTTAGGTTCACACAACTCTTTGAATTTTGAACAATTTCATCATTCTCACCATTCTGAATATTGTGAGTTGGTATTTCATTTTCATATTTTAATGTGATAGTCCTAAAACTTCATTTTCATAAAATGTTTCAAAACAAATTAACTCTTTCATGCAATATCATTTGATAAAAAATATCCCCATTTTCAAAATTCTGGACCCAAAACATTTAGGAAACACTAGGAAAAAATTACTCTTTCAGAACTCAAACCATCTGCAAAATATAAAAATTTCCTTAAAAACTCCTTTATCAAGACAATGGTGATTAAAAGAAACACCAAAAAAAACTATTGGTAGTTACCTATAGTTACTATCCTTAGTTCCAATATTATATGATATCATACCTTATGAGTAAGACCAAATGTTTTCTATAGTGATTATATACAATCAATATAACATATGGCTTGGAATATGGGTCCTTTAATGAAAGTGTTAGGGGTTACACAATTTTTACTCCTCTAGTCATCAAGCACAAATAGAATAGATTTTAACCAAATCATGTTCTCTCTCCCAGTCTTATTTAATGATTCCCAATGATGAAATCATTAATGGTAACATGACTAAATCTAAAACCTCAAGAGGTAACCTAGTCCCATACGGTAAAATGATCATAATCAAGAGCAAGGATGTTCATGTTTAGTTGGTATATACTTTTATAGAATCCCTATGAGAGGTACCCTCTTTATCAACGGAATAAACAATCACGATCTCCGTGAGGGTTCTATCAATCTAGGTGTATATTTTTAGATCCCTTGTTTATCAAGGTAATACACGGTCAAAGGGGTGTATACTGGTGTGCATGACTTGATCATGTAAATCTAGTGTCTTTGTAGGATAGTTTTTAATTGGAAACCCAAGTAGGATACCTAGGAAAAATTATTCATCAACATTGAAATAATGGTGTGTATTCTTCCTTAATGTGGTTAAAAGGTGAGGGGATTTCCACTAGTAGAGTTTTAATTAGATGATTCTACCTAGTGGGGGTAATATGTTACTTTTCTCTATTATATAGTGAAATGGATGATTCACACTACTAGAGGTACAAGTGGATTCTTCTACTAAGTGTATATCTAATGGGGTTCATCACTATATAATGGCTATAAGTGGGTGCTTCTCCCTATTATAGGGTTAGTAGAGTGTATTACCATAATATATGGTTATTTATATGATTTGAACTAGTGTAAAAATAATCATGCACTTTTCCATAGTGGGGGGATAATAGGGTGATTCACAGTTGTGATGGGAAAAGAGGATGCCTTTTCATATTGAAGTGATATGTTTTTTCTTATCCTTTGTGAATGGTTAATCAGATCTCAAAACCATTCATCGGTCAGGGTAGAGTGATATCTCTTATATGTTATTAATTTATGGTTACGGGGTTCATTTATTCTTAATATAGTGTTCCCTAAAGGGTTCATTTGAACGGAAATTTAATATGAGGACATTCAGGGTCCTTCACCCCAGTATTGATGAACTATAGGCAATGCTGTATTTTTTATGTTTTTAGAAATAAATTACCTCCTAACCCATCCCTTTTTTAAATTATACTATGTTTTAATATTAATAAGTTACATGTGCTAGAGAGGGGTACCTAGGTGAAAGGATATTTAGGAATATATAGTTAATTAATAATGTTACAAATGTGGAGCTTATGGGTCTATTTATAGGAAATATCCTTGACTATGGATCATGAGTATTGTTCATGGGATGGAAAATAGCACTTCAGGTAGCATGGTGAATGAAAATTTACATGAATTTAGGAACTATAATGAAAGAGGTAGGATTTTGGGTCCTAATCATGTCTTTCATGGTTCATGGGGACTGAGTGCATCGACAAAGGCACATAGGGGTTGTGAAATATAGTTTTGGTGGAATGTTTTTGTTACCACTACTTTGTCATATCATCATATTTTTGAATGGGTTATTCAATAAATAGTTGGTGGATTTTTAAATTAATAGTATTTAAAAATGTAATATATCTCTAAAAATAATTAGTCTATTGTTTTCCTTAACAAATTAGATTTTTATCTATTATTTTTATGAAAATTTGGGAATTTAAAAAGATTTATTTTTTTTAAGTTGAAAGTGATATATAATTTAGTATAAAAACATTTTATAATATATATATTCATTGTGTATGTTTATTTTAAAAAAAAAACAGCATGCCTTTACACTATCTAGAATTTTATATTTAGTGGATTCTTATAATAACTATTTTTAATTTGGAAAATCATTGATATACGACTTTGGAAATGAAATGTCACAATTAGTAAAACTTTTATAAAGTGAAAATAATTTATAAATTTTAATTTGGTGGTATAAAAGTAATTTAAGAACATTGAGAATTTATATGGTGGGAAACACCTATTATTTAATATAGTTTGGTTTATGATATATAGATAACCATTGGGATGTTGGTATATCTTTCTGTATTCATATATTGTAGATATTAGTGACTCGTATTGGTTATAATAGTTATACATCAAGAATCTTTTGAGTTATTTTGGTTAGGTCTCTATGAGTTAGTTTTTAGAGTTCCTTATGGTTATTATAATTTTATAATGATGGGTGATTTGAGTTGGAATTAATATTTGGGCATCATGATGGTAGTATATATTTTGGTAAATATATTTCAAAATAGTTTATATATAAAGGATTATAAATTTTTAGAATTTTTGATAATATTATCTTCAAACTAATTAAGGATTATATTTAATGTTGTTGTGAGGTAATAATAGTATGTTTTCTTAGATAATTAATTAAATATAAAATTTAGTTTCCTAGGGAAATTTGATGTAATGAAAATCGGATCATAATTAATATTTTAGTCTATAAATAGGGTGATTTTTTACAGATTCAACCATGATTTATAATGTTTAAGTGTAAATTATTAGTTGTTTTGATATATTTTAGATCACTTTTAATATTTAGATGTTTAAGTGAGTATAATAGGTGTTCTCATGAACATTTTTAAAACAAATATGACATTTGGTATCTGGTGGTAGGTATCTGTTAACCATTGATCTTGGCAGTGGTTTTGGTTACCTGGAGGATCCACCCAACAGTTAGTGGACCAATTCCAAGTACAAGACAGTCCATCACATTGTTTTTTTAAATATGGGGTTATTTTATTATTTTCCATTCACAAGTATGTATGATTTATTTTGTTCCCATCCAACCATTGTTGATTTAACCATTTGGGTTCTCCCTCATGGACTCTCATGTATTTATGGTGTTTCTTCCTATCATGGATAGATATTATTTTCAGTGGATGTTTAGGAATTTTTCATTGCTATTATAAGAGGTGTATGTGGTATGGTTTATTCTATGGTTTTTTAATTTTGGGGTTTAACTAGAGGATGTTATGTTATAACAAGTTATATATTTAGGCCATTATATAATTTGGATTATTTAGTATTTATTAATCATATTTTTTATTTTTATTTTTTATTTTTTATTTGCAGTGGTTGCGTAATTAGATCTATTAATTTACAAAAATTTCATATAATGATTTTATGGGATTTTTTTGGTCTTTCAAATTAGGAAAATCTCTACAATAATTATGGTAGGTTCTCTTAACCCTCATGTGAATTCCTAGAAAATTATTAAAACATGTATATTTATTTTTCAATAAATTAAAAATAATATCTAAAATTTTATTTTTATAATGATGAATGGATATTTTTATAGATATTATGATGTTTAAAATTAATAGTTTTAAATATAATTTCACATAAACTAGTATAACGTTTTTGATTTTAAGATTCACTTATAACACTGATTTTTTAGTTTTTTAAAAATTACTACATGTCCTTGAATAAGTGTTTTATATTATTTGTTTATTTTGGGAATCATATGTATGGAATATTATGTCTTAATTATTATTTCAACACTCTATATTCCATGAACATAATTTGTTGATATTTATTATTTACTTGTATTTATTCTTCATATTATAAATTTTACTTCTTAGAAATGGTTTTATGTTCCAATTCTAGAACATCTGCAAAGATATGTAGTTTTTTTATGTTCTAGTTATGTATCATAACATTATATTAATAAATTATCATGAGGGTATTATTTTATATTTTGGGACATGATATGATCCATATATACATCAATCCATATTTAGACTCACAGTATTTGTGAACCATTTTTTGAAAACTATTTTTTGATTTTTTTTGAAATATCTTAGTAAACATTGATTTCATGATCTTATCATAAATAAGTCCAATGGAAACCACATCACCCCCCATTAACTAAATGAATTATATGGTAATGTTCCATTATTTAATTTGGGAAGAAATAATACAATTCGTAATGTTGGTTAGCTTTAAAATGTGACCTACCTTTTAAATACAATAGGAGATTTTATTTTTAGAAAGGGTTTCATGCAGATCACATTTCATTCAAAGAATTCCATTTGGTAAAAATGTACGTTTTCAATCATTTTCTCTTTGGGGTTAACTATTTTCCCTCTAGAATGTTTTTTCAAAAATCTCCCTCACTCATCTATCTTGAACCTTACATAAAAAAAAATTGTTAACGTATTTATCATGTTTAGTCCGTAAAATTAACATAATTTTTTAAATAAATTTTTCTAATGTGTTTAAAAAGATATGATTATGGAATTATTTTAATTAATAATCCAATATACTGCAAATTATTTCCTATAAAACATTTATATATCTAATTTTATTATTTCAAAATGTGTTTTGATATAAATGTATCCAGTAAAATTTACCATTTAATATAAATATTTTAATTCTATAAATATCAATTATATTTATACTAATATAGTGTCATGTGATGATGTTGATTTTAAACTATTATATTGTTGTCAAATCACCAATTGTAAACATTTTTAAATTGCTGGTTTATGTACCAGATTCGTTTTTAAACAAAAATTTAAATTTCAAATGGGTATTTATACATACATAAATAATACATTGGTAATAAAATAGTTTTTGAATAAAACCTATAGAACATATAGTTGAAATTATATGGTTTTGTTTCTTTAATTATTGGATTTTACATTCTTATATTTTTTATGAATTACTAGTAATTTGATATTGTTAATTAAATTTTTGTATTTTTCAAAATATGATAAAATTTTTCTTCACACTATTACTTGTGACACATTTTGGCTGAAACTATCAACTTTTTTACTTCAGAAGTTTTTTTTAAATGGAGATTCTTATTATTATTTTTATGTATGTATGTATATATATATATTATATTCAAATTGGAAATGACTATATAATGTAATTATTGTATTTATGATCACATAGATTATTTTTTCTAGGTAAAATGATTAATTCTATAATATAGTTAAATATAAATTAATTAATGTATCATATGAGAAAAATATTATACATTCTTGGATATTTTATACTTGAGTAGACATATCAACCTATGGTGTATAGGTTTGTGTTGGATGGTTGTTGTTGTGCTCATAATCTTTTATTCCCCTTCCCCTTTCCCTATAATGGGTTAGTAATACCCTTACTCATGTACAAAGGATCCCATTTTAATGGGATGGATGGGTAATATAATTACTCTCATATACACAATACCCTTTCCAGGGTATTAGTTGGATGTTATATCATATTCTACTATTTAGATCAAAGTAGTTAAAAAGGAATAGATCACCATAGGATATGGAGTTAATTTATATAGTTTATATTCATGCGTAAGTTTTTAATCACATGTTTCTATTATTTTTATTATTTTAGGATAAACTATATTTATCAATGTATCTAAATGGGTATATATGTTCATTCATATACTTATTTACTCACTATTGAGTTGAGACACTATTAGCGGTGCCCTATTGATTATTTATGCTCACACCATATAGGGTCACCTTAATAGAAATATAGTTTAACATTATCAATTTCGGTTACGCATGGTTATGTGAATAGATGATGATTTTATGTATCTCATTGGTCATATATATCATTGGGGTGGGTTAGTCTCCAATATGGTATTGGAGTTTTTGATAGGTTGGTTTGAATTTGTGTTTGGAATATTTTCCCCTTTGTAATATAATATGATTTCCTTTCTAGATCCCAATTCTCAATTTATCATATTTATAATCATCTTTACTGGATTAGATTTAATTCATAAAATTTTGTAATTGTTTCTTATACATATTTATTTTTAAATACATCTCATTGATTATTTCTAAGAAATTCAATCATATGAATGAGTCATTTTAGTATTTTTAAAGGAATAGGAATGACTAATTATTTTATGAAAATAAGTTTTATCATCCCGAAACCTTGTATAAATACCCAACATAATATTTTATTACCCCTATAGATCAGGAAAGGATATTGAGGTAGTGAAATCCTATCTATGATAACAATTGAGTATCTTTTTTGGGATCTCAACAAGTTTCTTTAGGGAAACATTAGGTTTATAAGGATTTTTTTCTTAGATAAGAACTCGAACTACAAATATATGAGATGTAATGTAAAAATAGGATTGATTAAACTCATTATTATTGAATCTCATGTTACTAGAACATGATTGGGTATTGAGTAGGAACCATTGGTTTGAATGAGGATTATAATTGAAGGTATTTAATATGACTAGGTAAAACATGATTAAAGTTATTGGGGTCATCTAGGACCCAAAAAATATATTAGTCGATGAAATAAATAGTAGGGGTGCTTAATTGGTATTGAGTCTATTGGCATATATTTATGTGGAGGGTTAGACTAAAAAATTGATACACATTTTAAATAAGATAAAATAGACTTGTCAAAAAAATACTAAAGTATTAAATGAACTAGCCTAAAAATATGAATTCTTGTTAATTAGTATGAAATAATTTTCTCTTCTTTAATTTTAGCATAATTCCAATTTAATTTAGGTTTTTTAAGAAAGTCGTGTATTTATATTATATTTTATATTAATATATATATATATATTATAATTTATATGATGGTCATAATTCATTTAATATTAGATGTTAATTAAGAAAAAGGTTTTTTATTCTTTTTAAATAATATTAATCTTGATTACAAATATAGTCAGGCCCATTAACTATTCCTCATTAAATTCATATTAAACATAAAAAAATTATCCCACATAAAATTTTGGGCTAAATAGATATGGCACATTTAGCAATTATTTAAGTAGAATTGGGTGATATTATATTGGTTTGGTCCATTAATCTCCTATATTAGATGGTCTAGTGAAACATTAGGATATGTGAATGGAATTGATTTAATTAATATAAACTAATTTAGTAATGAGTGTTCTCTAATATACAATATTTGGAGGAACCTAATTAATTTAATTCAATGTATTGTAGAATTATTATGTGGTATGAATTTAAAGAATGTTATTTTTTATGTTCTACTATTAAGGTTTCTAGTAATTTTCTATTTATTATCATGCATTCATAATTATTTTAGGAAAGAAGTCATCAATATTCCCATATATTTTTTTTACAATTTTTTTTAAATATGATATATGATTTTTACATGTGATATCATCAATATACCCGAGAATTTATATATAATATTTGATTATTTTCCAAGGATAAGGAATCAATTTTACAAATATTTTTGTTTTATATTAGAACAAATTTTGAAATGTAATTTTTTTTCGTAATTTGTAATCTCAATATAAATAAAATGGGGTTGTGTATTCTTTTAATAATTAGATTTATGTATTGGTATTTTTATTAAAAACATAGTGTCTATAAATTGAAAGTTATGTTCTAATCATAAATTGAAAAAAAATCATTTATAATCTTCTATATTCTATATTTTAAAGAGAATGATTTTTTGAGAGTTAAATTAGAATGTCTTTCCTATGTCTAGAACTGTATAAATAAATTGTTCTATAAAATATTTTATCAATTTTAAAATCCATTGATATGTATATTTGGAAATAAAAGATGGTTTCTATGAAATTTATAATAAGAAAAATATTATAAACATTAATTTATTTATGGGATAGGATGAGGAATACCATTGGGTATTTAAATAGTGGGGAGAATCTTAGGGTTTTTTTGGTATTTATAGAATCATCAAGATTTTGATACATATTTTGGGATCAATATCTTGTGTTGATTAAAAATTAAATTTGGTATTTAGAGTTACATATCATGAATTATATGAGTAACTTTTGATATTTATTAATGATTTATTACTTGTGAGATTATTGGGTTTTATTATATTGTATTATTGTGTTATTTCATTTGAATTAAAGTGTTGGAAATCAGGGAGGTAGTAGATTATTAGGTAAATTTATTCAAAAATAGATTTGAATTATAGATTTAGTGGGTTAGTGAATCTTGGATGAGGATCTCCTTGGAATTCCCCTGGATTAGAAGTTATATGGTGGGTAAGTTGTAATGACCCATGTCCTTAGTGAATTTACATAAGGGGGGATATATATTTTAAAATGAATTTTAATTAATTAAAACATTGTACTAGTTTCACCCTTTTTTTCAAAAAGATATCTCATTTTTTATTTTGATATTAATTCTATAATTCTAATATCAAAGTAGGAAATATTTGGTTTTTTAGATATGGTTTCACGTTTTATAAATTTTTTTGATATTTGTGTGAGGTAAATAGGTGTCTCTACCGAAAGTTTAGAATAAAATATAAAATTAAATATTTGGTCGTAGGTATTGGGTACCAAATATCTCTAAAATGGATTTGGTATCCAAGAGGTGTCACAGGGTACAAATTTTCCCCATACTGAGTACTCAAAATCCAATCCTATTATTTTTAAAATATGTTCCTGTTGTGATATTTCCCTTTAACATTATTTATTTATTTATTTTATTTCCTTTTAACCACTCTTGTTTCATCTACTTAAGATATCCCCCATGTCCCCCATTACCATTATCCTTCTCATCCCTCTTCCATATAGATCAATGATTATTTAAGGGGGTATTCTCTACCAATTCAAGGTAGGATCTCTGCAGCTATTATCTTATTCTTCTTAACTCCACTCTCCTCCTTAAATTTCTATTCCTTGGAAATGGAATATATAATTAGTTTCACCAATTGATGGATAAATCCATTCAAATAAATTGGGTTGCTTCATATCATGGCTATATACGATCATGGAGGGTTGTTTAAGAAGAATTCACCACTATTTTAAGATAATTTATTTATAGTATGATTTATTCTAGTAATTGTTTTATTTTAAGGTGGAATTATAGGATGCTAATTCAAAACTAGTTTTGGATTTACACTTTAATGTTCGTAGGTTTATTTTAAGAGGTATTCACATAGTATTATTTGGTATTTAAATTTTTTGTTTACTATGGTTTTGTAATTGGATGTTTTTCATTATGTAAATTTGATTTGGTTTTTTAGTGGCTTTATAGGAATCATCTAAATCTTCACATAGAACATGACTACTACTTATTTTAAAAATTAAAAATAATGCCTCAAATTTTATTTTTAGAATTAATAATGGTTTGGTTTTAAAAGATATATATATTTATAAAATATTGTTTTTAGGATGTAATTTTAGATAAATTTATTTAAGGGGTTTGATTATATACATTTTTATTTTAATATTATTATTTTTAACTTTCTCAAAAGTTTGTTTTTTGGTAAATTACTTATTATTTCTTGTGTAAAGACCACCATACATGCATTATTAATTAAAAATTTTATATTTATATAACTTAATGTGTTTACATGTGTTATTTAATGGTTCATGTGATTATATTTATTAATTTTCATCCATAGAATGGTTATAAAGATAAATGTAATTTAAAAACACCTATAATGATTTTTTTACATTTCAGTTATCTTTTAACATTATTTTAACAGAGTATCACTAGTATCATTTTATTAAGAAAATTGGGTCATGAAATGATTCACACATAAAAACAATCAATCCTGAGGCATGAATTATGTGTTAAAAAATTAGTAAATATGTTTAGTTGTTTCAATTTATCATATCACAAATTCCTCTCTAGACCTTATCATCATGTATTCCAGAGGAAATAAATTTTTACAACCTTATCTTGAAATAATTATAAGTCAAGGATCCTTGATTATAATTTTTATGAGATTACATTTGAGATGATATAATAGTGGGCTTAGTCATGCTGGAAGAAATGATTTGATTAATAAACCATTTCAGTTAGAAAATATAACCTAAAAAATAAATACAATAATTCATTTTTTCATAAGGGGATCAATGTGTAATTTGTTTCATTTAAATCGTTTATTTTTTTAAATGGTTTCATTTAAAAATATGTTCCCCATGGGGTAATCCATTCCCTCTATGTTTTTCTTAATATTCTCACTCTTTATTGCCACAAATTTCATCTTATATTAAAAAATAATTTTATTTGTTCTTAAAACATTTTATTCTTTAATAATAAAATAATTATTTTAATAATATAATTTAATTTTTTACAATTAAATTAATTTTTAATTGGTTTAAGTAAAAAACACGTATTAGATCAATGTTATTCAAAAAGATTGCTTCTTTGTGGTATTTTATCCTTTCCCAACATGTTTATAATAAATATATCTTCTAAAATATACACATTACCTCTAAAATTTGAATATTTTAAGTATTATTTCTATTTTTACTAATAAATAGTAAAGCATAAGAGTATAGTTTAATCTATATTTCAGTTATCAAAACAGTAATTGTGAACTATTTTTTAAGAAGGTGGTAAGTACTGAGTTATTGTTTAAGCCAAACATTAAATTATGTAATTGGTGGTGATAAATCCATCTAGAATAGATTGGTAATAAAAAGCGTTTTGAATCAAATCTAAAATGAATACTATGAAAAATAATTTCATTTTTACCTTTGATTGTTTTATGTTCCCTTCTTATGATTCCCATGAATTTCAACTACAATACCATATTAAATACCTTATTTAGACTATTTATATCATGTATAAGCAAATTGGGGAAGGTTATATTTCTCATCTCATGTTTGCTGACGATATTCTTCTTTTCATTAATGGTAGGTGGAATTTTCTACGTAACTTATTGAAGATCATGGTGGTGTATAGCAATCTAAGCGGCCAAAGAATTAATGCATGAAAGATCAGTGTTTATATTTCTAATAAGTGTCCTACTAGAAGAAGAAAGGTCATCCAAGACATTGTTGAAATTTAGAGGAAAAATTTTCCTATGATTTATCTTCGGGCACCAAGCTCCTTTGGTTGGACTAAAAAGTCTTTCTTCGATGATACTTTGAACAGAATATTGTGGAGAATTGTTAATTGGAAAAGATGCTTTTTGTATTTCAGTGGGCGGGTTATGTTGATTAATAGTGTTCTGTCTTCCATTCCTATGCATGTATTTTCAACTATAATCCCTCCAAAAAAACCTAGTTAATATGGAGAATATCATGAATAGTTTCTTATGGGATGCACACTCTACAGGCCGCTGCCATTGGGCTTCTTGGAAATGTATGGCTAAACCGTTGGAGGAGGGAGGTATTATCCTAGATGAAATTAAAGATGCCATGAAAACCTTGAAAGGACGGATGGCATGGTACTTTCTAGTGGGTGGATCCAAATGGGACTCCTTTCTTAGATACCTTTATGTAAAGCAGTGAGAAGATTGGGACAACCATCGTAGAAAGCTGTCAAAGTTGGATAAATGTGTTCTGCCACATCTGGAAGAGCTGTAGGAGGTTACCCAATGGGTGGTTGGAAGCAGAAATATCAATTTATGGAGGGATCACTGGGTGGGAGAAATATTATTTATTCTAGGATGTATGGGGCCTGACATTTCAGTTAATGATTCAAGCATTTACCCTTCCCCGTTGAGGCCATTATAAGCAAAGAGAATATGGATGTTTTAAATTCTATTACATTCATAGAGGAGCTAGATAGATACTATTTTACCATGTTGCCTTTGATTATCTTCAATCGAGTTGAATATAGTGGGATACTTCCTGTGATACCTACTTGGGATGAGTGGTATTTGTGATTATGGTGTAAGGATATCCCTGTGAAGATGAAATTTCTGGTGTGGAGGATATAGAATCGATCAATTGCAATAGAAGATAATGTTCAATAAAATGGTATTTCTCTGGCCTCTCTTTTTTTTACTGTATTAGTCCGTACTAGGAGTCTATTTTTCATTTATTCTGATTGATTGAGTGGGGTGTTGGAATTTAGTATGCTATAGATGTTCATAGAGCTATTAGGCATGATTATGAGTCAGTATAGGATTTCATCTCATTCTAGTTTATGGGGTCGAACTACTGCGAGATGGAGAGCAAGATTCGCTGCATAATGGTCTGCGCCATTTTTTGGATTTTATGGGACGTGCAGAATCTGACTAGAATAGATAAACGACATTCGATTTCATATCTTCAGGTAAGAGTTAAGACATGCATACATTTTTTTGCCTCAATTTTGAAATGTGTACACCGATCATAGGTGCTTGGTATGTTCATGAATAAGCCTATTGTTGTTGATATCCCACCAAGATGATGGGTTAGATGGCTGCCTCTTATTAATGGTTTCAAGATTCATGTTGATGGTTCATTCTGAAATGGTAACATGCTAGGGGATGGTTTGCTCAGGGACCCAAATGGGTCATTTATTATGGATTTCAATGATTTTTATGGATCGGTGAACTCCTTGTGTGCAGATACTAGGGCCTTTCTCACCATATTATCTCTTTGACGAAGGTTCAACTTACTAGTCTTTGAGGCTGAATAATATTCTAATATATTGGTATGGTCTCTCTAAGTGAACGCATATCCTCCATGGAATCGGATTTATCTTATCAGAAGTTGTTCTAAGGAAATCAATGAATGGTGCAAGGTTCATCATGTCTGAAGATAAACCAATTTTGTTGTAGATTCTCTTGCTCATGCAGGAAGTGAAGAGGAGCCTCTTATTATTTATTCCAGTTTCGGTTCACTTCCTTAAGAGTGTAAGGATGTTGTCCAGGGGGATGCCCTCGGACTTCACCACTTCAGACCTCCATGATTTTTCTGATGATCTTTTTATGGGTGTTTTATCCATCCATTAATAAAAAAAATAAATTTTGATGGACCATTTCATTTCGTACAACTCATCATAGTTTAAGCTAGATTGTTTTATTTCATCTGCGGTTATATTTTGTCTATTGAGTATCTTACGGGTTTTGTTATTTATACATATATAATGGAAATCCATCATTCTTATATAATTATAGGATTATATTTATAGTCAGTTGTATAATTTTTCCCTAGAGTAAGTTGTAATTATCTATTATAGATCATGTAAAATTCATTAATGTATAAATTGATATAATTTTATATATTATGGTTATAGATTAATTGATCATGTATATCATGATATGGTTCTGGAATGACTGTTGTTATTCCCTGACTCTTGTATACACCATCCTCATTCTATGTGATGGTTCAGTATTTCATAAAATCCTATAAAATACTTATCTTTCTAAAGGATTGGTCTATGTTATCCTTACACTTTTATACACCTTCCCCATTCCATAATTAGGATATTTTTACCCTAACCCTTTTTTATTAAGTTCATCTATAATTCTAATTTTTCCTCAATTCAATTTAATAGGTATAAATCCACCAAATTTATGGAGTAAATTGTTATAGTTTATATTATTTAGTATGGTACCTTCTGATATTTGATGTTATTTTTGGATGATAGTTACCTAAACGATTTATCAAGCTATATCTAAATGTGTAAACATGGTAATAATACACCAGTTTACTGACCATTGATTTGAGACACCATTGATAGTTCCCTATTGAGTATTTATGCTCTTACTATATATGGACACCTCATTCAATAAGTAAATTCACATTATAAATTTAAAAAATATATGGATACAGTCATAGAAAATGGATTTTTGTATATTATTAGTCACTCATTTCATAGAAACACATTAGTCCATAATACCGTGTCAGAGTTGGTGAAAGGGTGTTTGGAAGTTGAGTATCTAATATAGCCAGTTTCCTTTATTATCATATTTATTTGGACATAAATGGTTTTGTAGACTATTGTAGTATCTTTTTTAAATTTGGAGGCACATTTTTTGGTATTTATTTCATTTAAATAAAGTATTTATTTTTTAATTAAATCCTTATTTTATTATAATGTTCGTTATTTACTTTCAATAATATTTACAAATAGATGACAATGTTGTTCATTTAGTTGAAGATTGTCAGACATATTATTCAAATAAAGAAGATTAAAATACTCTATAATAGTATAAGGATGTATGCAGTGATAATATCTATCCACTGGGGATTGGGGGATACTCTTGGGGGTAGTGGATTCTTGGAAGGAGAATCATTCATGTATTCATTTCAGGGTCCATATAAGGGGATTTAAAGTATTGTTAGGATTAAATGGATTATTATTTTCACTAGCAAGAATATATTAATGTTATTACTTGATAATTAACCAATAAACAATCATGATAAACAAATTTATGGTTAAATATTATTCTCACATGATATTAACTTACACTAGGAATGAACTATATATTTGAATGAGGAAGAAATTTGGATGCCCTTAGTATCATATGGTGGATCTCAAAGAAGTGTTATAGGTATCATTGAAGAGAAAAATATTACATTTCATTATAAATTACATGGTCTAGTGGCACATTTATACTTGTACATCATGATTATATTTGATTTATCATAAGTAAATGAAATTAATAAATAAAATAAATCTAATTATGTGATCATTATTTTATTTAATACCATATTTGGTGTTATCTAATTTATTAAAGTCCTTTTCATATGCATATATATTAAAATTTATGATACACTATATATAAAAATTAAATATAGAATTAACATGTAGTTTAGAAGCTAAATATAATAATATTTTTTATGCTCAATAATGAGCATGCTACTCATATTTTATTTATTGATGTACTGTCTGAATTATTTTGTAAATTAAACGCTTAGTGAATCCATTTATTCTATCTTTTGTATTATATTTCACAAAAAGTATATTTTTTATCCTTTTTATATCTTACTTATATTTAACAAGTTATAATAAAGGATTGATTATTTCTAAATTTTATGGAAAATGTTTAACCAATATCCACCACCAAAAAACTGTTCTATACCAAGAGACTGGTACAAATGGTTTAGAAAACCATTAGAATGTGTTATCTTTGTACCAATAAATTGTAAATGAAATTGGTATATATTATCATTATTCCAATATTTATTGATTTTTTTAATCGAAAACAAATATCGATGGCTTTATAAAACCATTTGTATATGTTTATTACTTTTACATGGCATTAGATCCCATATTCCTTACCTGATTAGAACTTCCCCTATGATATTTTTCCATCCCCTTGTATTCCTTTATTTATTTTTATACTATTGATGATTTTTTCAAAGAATTTTAAATAGAATAATAAATATATGTTACTTACCTATACTTTGTATTTTCATTATTTACTTCTTTATAAATTTTTCATATCCTATATTATAATGGTGTCCTTGGGTTTCATATTTTATAAATTTCATTGGATTTGTTTTATTTTCAGAGATCATAAAAAATCAACTAAAGAACTTTATTTTCTTCACTTAGTGGAATTAAACTGAGTGTTGTTGGGTTCATCATTTCTTGAAAGTGATTCCATATGCCACATTTGGTTCCCATAACCATGATTAATTATATTAATTTAATTATGAATTTATTTAAGATTAAAAGTTGTTTTAAAATTTATGATTAAATTGAAATAGTAATATATTTAGTTTAATGTGGTTTTAATGTGAAAAATGAATCTTTTCCCATAAAAAATGTACAATAATAATTTTAAAAATAATAGCATGGAAAAGGTGATGGATGATATTTAATTTTATTATTAAATTATTTTTTTTATTTCTATAAATAATTTATACGGTTTTATATGTTTTCTGTTTCATGGTCTTTATTTTTTTACAAGTATCAAATGTTATTTTAAATAATATCATTTTTATTGTGGTTTGAGAACATCAAGAATTTATATGTGTAGTTTATTAATATCATTATTATGGGGTGTTATCTATAATGTTTTGTATTTATATAAATTTTATAGGGTGTTTTCAATTGTGAATCATTATTTAAGGGTTGTTATGAACATTTAATAATTTTTTATAAATATCAAAATTATTTTGATTAATATCAATAATTTGTTTGTATGGTTTTATTAATTATATTTAAATATTGGTGTTTTTAAAATTTAAATGAGGATAACAATATTAATAATTTTGAACATAATGTCAAATGGGGAAAAATTCATATTGTTTGGAAAAAAATTATTCTTTAATAAACTTTTCCCATGATAGTTACATGAATGAGAAGGAGTTTTTTAATGATATGTCATGATATGTTGCCTCATTCATCCAAGTTGTAATTTCTTCATTTTTAATATTACCTTAAAAAATCCCTTCACCTTAACCATCACAAACAACCTATATTTATCCATTCTTATCTTTTTCCCTCAATTATAAAATTATATCCATTATAATGATATTATATTTTTTCCATTGATGTCATCATTTTGGAACACCTCCAATTCCAAGTGTCCCAAAAATATATATAATATATTATAAACTAAATATATATATGTATTTATTTATTTATAATTATATTTCATTCTTAGTTTATATTCAAGATATTTACTTCTATCATGAATTTTATAATTATAGTCAATAATGATGATTTAAAAAAATATTTTTGTAACAAATAATGGGTTAAAGATGGATGTATGATAGTAATCAGCTCTCAGCTGAGTTTCAAAATAAATGGGATCTTGTTTTTGAGATTTTTTTAATAATGCCTTATATAGATGATTTATACACTTCCCCTTTGTAATTTTATTAGAATACCTTTCTTTAGTTTTGGAAATACAAGATACCATAAACCAAAACATTCTTTTCTAAATAACTACTATGTATGGTATCACAATGAAGAAAAAATAAATCCCAAGCTATTAATGATCTAAGTAAATATACTTTAATGGAACATTTTATATTTTTTTGTTTTTATTTATTCATCATCTTAGGAATCAATTTATACTAATGAAATAAGTAAATTTTATGAGTACACAAGATTCAACTAATGAAAAATATGATGATAAGAGACTGTAAAAATTGATTAATGATAAGGAATCCCATATATTTGTAATGTGGTAAATATTGATGGAATTTTTAATGTTATTATATCATTAGAACCCCATGTATTGAATTTATAATGCTTGCATCAATTATATTATGAAACTTTTAAATGACTTACATCTTAATTATATAGGTATTCAATTAAATTGTTTTATATAATTTAAGATAAGAGATCGGAATTAATTTTCAAATAAAAATATCATTGCATTCCAAAAATATTTCAACATATTTTAGTATGAAACTATCAGCCTAAATGAATGTAGAAACTATGGTTCATCATGATGGAATCATAATATAGATGGAACACTATTACATGTAATATAGAGTGCAATGTGGAACATTCCATTGATTTCTAGGCACAAAAATATTTTCATGTCTTTTGAAATATTAACAAATATGTTATGTAATGATGATAATACAATTATGGATCAATGTATAATTTCCATTAATTTATTCAACCAATAATTTTGAGTTCAATAACAAGGGTTTTAATATCTTAAATTCTTAAAATCAATTATATTTAGTGTTTTATAGAATTATGAAAAACAATTAAATATTAAATTCTTTATAATACAGTGTGAACATTTCTATTTCAATGTCCATTTTTTAGTAGAATATGATTCATAAATTTATCATCAAGTTTCATTCAAAACATATTGTTTTTTAATTAAAATACACATAGAGGAAGTATATAACTTTTTATAGTTCCAACTCATCATTAGTCCTAGCGGTAACTTATTGAAATTTTAGTATGACCAAAAAAGACTAGTAAGTCTTATAAAAATAATGGAATCCCTTCAATACCATGAAAAACTTGAAAACTAATGTTAATTTTTACCTTTTATACAATAAAATATTCATCACATAAATAAATAATATCCAAAATTAAAATCTTATCAAAAATAGAATCATTGTATCCCTATATAAATTATTTGAATACCATAATATCATCAAAAAAACATTTGTTTGGAAAAAAAATACATTTACCCTTAAATATTCACAAAAATTCCTTATGTTATAAGAGACGTGACATAATTTCAAAAGAAATCCACCTCCAATAGGCAATAGGTTGGTGAAAAGAACAAAGGGGATATCATACACCCAAATTGTAAAAATTATCCACGAAAAAGAACACGTGAAAATAGAGATAATATAATACGACCATAAAACATCAAATAAAAATAAAATAAAATATATAAACTAAATACTTGAAATTTCATACAAACTAAAAAAAATTACATAAGAAAATACATTTATCTAAAGATAATACATAGAAGTGACCATGAAATACTAAATAATTCCAGAACAACCCATTAGTCAGTAATATCCATTATAATCTAGAATTAACTCTTGTGGACCTAAAAACATTTTATATATACATTTTGTGAGCATAAAATGTATACTCAGAAGGATCCTTCTTGAATCATATCATTCAAAATATAGATAATGAATATTAAATTTTAGTGACCAAAAATTAAAATATCTCTTCACCTAATTATGTTTTCTTTGTATACAACTTCACCATGTCTCGATCACCATGTATCAAATACAATAAATAATATAATATAATATAAAAATAAGGTACCCAACTACCACTTCCCCAATTTTCTTCCACTCTACCCCAACATTGCATGTCTTGAGTTACCAGTCCCTAAAAGTAAACTAGCCCAAAGGAACCTGATATCTAAAAATAACATGCATCACATGTATTGATTGTTCTCATAATTTATTATGCATTAATTTTATAACATCATCTCATCATCCCATGACACTCATATAGATAGTAACTTTATAATTTCTGTGACCCACCATAACTCATATGTAATGTATTGCACCTCATTACATCACAAAACATACATGAAATATATATAATAATCAATAAGATTCTATATAACGAGATGAGTGTTTATAAAATAACCACAATCTATTATAGATATCTAAAAACATATATGGGAAAGGTAATTGTAGTTTATAAAGTAACACCATATTAACATGAAGGAGAGTGGAGAAAGAGGGGGAGTCATCCATCAGTTCCTCACTAATCTATCTATTAGGAAAAACACCCTACCTGAGTGAATTGGGTTAGTGAACTACTTGTTAGTCACCCTCTCGACATGGGTTCAGTAGTGTATGAAATAATAGAAAATATAGGATATATAGCTCATATCCACTTTAAGGGATTCAATTTAGCCTTATAATCAATTTAATCTATTGTAACTCAAAATCCCAACTAACACTTTCATGGACTTGATATCCTATAAGAACATAACCACTTCAAGAAATATTATTTATTAATTTATTTCATTGTAAAACTTTAAATTAAATTAATTATTGTTGTTAACAAATAAATATTACTTTAACATGATCAACTAATAATTAACATTCCCACAAGGAATAAACAAACTAATCCCATGATTCTCAAGATTATCAGTATTTTTTTTTCAACCAGGCGTCATCCCTATTCATTAAAAAATTATTAGTTATTATTATTATATAATTCCATGTACTCTCTGACTCATCCTATTTTACCAAAATAGATGCATCAACTAAGAAAAATAATTAATTTATTGCATTGGGGAAAGAAAATAAGAAAAACCAACTTTTTCGTGATTTTTTTTATAATATTCATTAATAAGTAATAACCTCAAATTCCAATACAAAAATAGAAAACCCATCATTAACCCATTAAAAATATCCCCATTTCATCCCTAACACTGCCATTAATATCGCCATGGATCCATCCCATTGTCACTGATTCTAACTACTACACCAAATCGGGCCACCCCAACTATGTATTATCCAAACATCAGACATCAGTATCTGGAATATAATTTTATAGAAAATTACACATATATAGAAATAAAAAATGAATAAGACAAAAAAAAAGAATCAATAGGGACTCTAGGACCTAAAAACCAAGGCATCTAACCTTTGTAATAAAATGAGCATAATCATTCAAAAACTTTTAACATTATCAAAAAATAGGATAATTTCCATATTTTATTAACAAAATCATTTATCATAGGTTACAACCATTGAAACCCTAAGTAATAAACTATAAAAATAAATAAATTATTTATAAATTCATTAATCATAACATCTAGTTTCATCAAGCTATAATGAATATAAATTTCAATTGCATTCCTCATTGTTTAATTATAAATTTATTGTGAATTACAAATATTAACTCTTAATAAAATTACAATATAATAAGAAATAAAAGTTTAAATTAAACATGATATAAGAATAATTTTATTTTAATCAAATTATATGATTCAACAGTATTAATTATCATGTATCATTAATTATTTATCTAATAATAATTAAAAGATTTATTCTCTTTAACAATTATCTTTATATTAAAACTGTTAAATTAAAGCATAAAAACATGGTAACCATGTCATAAAAAATGATTCCACATTGTATAGAAAATCAAGATAAAAACTATTATTATGGTTGAAAAACATTTCATCCTTACATATATAAACCATCCATTCTTATTATTAATGATTAATATCAATAATTTTTAATTCCACATTCATTTAAATATTTAAAACCTGAAAAAAGTAATATTAGTACTGAAAGTTTAAGAGAAAACACCTAATATTTATTGATATGTTCGAAATTATATGAATAAGAATATATTATCCTGGTTTAACCACCAACAAATAATTTGCTACCAAGCTAATGGATGAATATTCAAAGAAAAGAAGCTAAAAACCTCCAAAACCCATACTTGAAACTCAATCCAAAAATAGGATAACTGCAACAAAAAACACCCTCGGGAAAAAGAACAATGGGTGTGACATGAAGTAGATTAAAAGGTTATCTTCTACCAAAATATTTTAAATCAACATAAAACATGTTATAATTATCATGGAATTAAACAATGGGTACTAAATAAAGCTATAAAGAATTCAATGTACTAAAAACATCTTGAAATTGTACTTACATCCATGAAAATAATCAAATAATCCCAATTTTAACTAGAAACTACATAAAAATAATGAAAAATCATAAGAGGGACTCATATTGATTAATATTGGAGGAAATAACCTAAAACATCCTTTAATCCCCCTTATTATGGTAAACATATTATTCCCATTTCAAATAAATCAAGATAAAAGGAAGATATCGTTTATTTCAGCCTTTTCAAAGTAATCCCAAAAGCACTATGACTTACACCATAGTTTGACCATGTTCATAGTGGTTCTTTATCAGATAATATTGAAATTGAATCATCAACAACATGATTCCAAAAACTAGCCCATTTTCAACCTCAAATGCTTTCCAAAATAACATGGGAATATATTTCTAGAATGGCTATTTTGAAAAAGTGAAGTCTTGTGTTACAATTTCGAACCCCATGTTACATCCTAGGAGTTTCATCTAGTTTATTTTAGACATTAGGATCACAAAATCGCAAAACAACATAAAAAAGGCTTAAAATTCACTTTGATAGTTGTGGATTTCTAAGAACCATTCCTTCGACTAGTAACCTCCCAAAACACCCACCATTGGTCTCAAGTAAAAGGTTTGTGACCTATAGAAAGGCCCTATATCCTCTATAATCCTCCAAAATACCTCCAAAAATTCTTATGGATTCACTAATCCTTGATAAAATGAAATTTAATATTCAATAAGGTTAAAACTATTACATTAGATACGTCTCAAACAATTATAATACTCAAGAATTAAAACCAAACCCAAAGATGATAAAACAGATGGGTTCATCTAAATAACCACTACATGAGATACCTCCCAAGTGTCTTATGAACATGGGTTCATTGCCACCTATTATAGAAGAACAAGTTTTAAATCTATGCAACACTAAAAACTAGATCCCAAATTCTCACTCGTGGGATATACCTATCGACCTAGAAAAAGGTCATAAGAAATGAATCAATGAAGATAGAATCATATCATAACTAGATAAATTCCAATAACATTAACATGAATTGATACAAAATAGGATCTAAACATTAAACAACTCATACTTCTAAGCGCATGTTTGTGGCTCACATTCTCATGTTATCTCTTCCAAACCACTATGTCCACATAATATATAAAGAATGAATTGAATGATCATGTAACCCCTTCTCTTAGATATATTTGTTCTCCATTGGTCTATCCGAAAATTTTTCATCTTCATCAACATTTATCTCACCCCAATTTAAGATTTGGTAGTTTTAAAGAATATGATGATAAAGATGAAATACATAAAATATGTAAGAACCCAAACTCTAGTAACTTATTATCGGTGACTACATTATTACATAATTATAAGATATAATAGATATCATCCTGAAGGATTTCTAAATTTAGTAGTCTTAAATAACCATATATAAAAATGATTATAATATTATATTAGAAATATAAAAAACATATCATAGGAAACATTATAATATCCTTGAAATTATTTATAATATCTTTCTTCATATATTGGGAAAGGGAAAAAAAATAAATGGTGATCTCAGAAGTTTAGTAAGCATTATGTACAGTGGAATCCATCATGAATAAATAATTCATAAGAAATATAGTATTATAAATAACTGAAAATATATACAATTTAATCAATATTTTTTGAATAATGTGTATCCATGGAAAATATCAAAGTACTAATTTCAACAATAATGATAACTAGATTCTCAATTAAGGAATTTCTTAAATTTATATATCAGGATCTCAAACATCACGATATCATTACATTATGTTCTTATTCCAATATAGTTTGATCAATGGGTAGGTATCCACTAATACCCAATTTAATATGTCTGGCCAATAGGTTTGCCTCATGATACTTTTGGACACAACAACTGTATTTATATAACAGGGGTGGACCCATAACTACATTTCTAATGCATTACACATATATTTTATGGTATATTTAACTAATAAACAATATTATGAATCAATAAATATCCATATTGAGTAAATGATATGGAATAGTAATATTTCCTAGTTTAATCTAATAATTTTAATAATAGGACACTATATTTTGAAATGGTATACTATTTAAGAAATAAGCCAATCAATAATACACATAATATGAATATTTAATATAAATTTAATATCAAATGAAAATTTATCATAAGAAACTTAATGTTTCATTAAAATTTTAATGAACTCAATATTAGTAAAAGATAATGGATAACCATAAATTCCTCAGAAAAAAATCATATAATTTGGAGAATAAAATAAAATGGATTTAAAATATTAAAACATGAATTCATTAAAAATTCATTGTAAAAAAACTGAAAACTATTAGAATAATTTATAAATCATATAATTCTTCTGGATGAAGTAAAATATATTAAAACTTTATGTATTAAAAAAATTACCTCTAGATTTTTTTTAAAGAATGTCAAAAATGAACATTTTGGAAAACATTATAATGATTCCTTTCAAAATATTTAAAATTTATCAAGGACATAAAATTTCCAAAGTGAATAATTTTATTAAATAAAATATAATTTTAAAATATTTAAAAAAGTATATATATAGAAGAAAAATATACCCTTTTATAAATTAAATTATATTATTTTTTCTTTTAAACATTTATTTTCTTGATTCAAGCTTGAAAGAGAGAATATTTTTTAATAAAACATGGAATATCCTTAAGTATCCAAAGGATAATAAAATATATGGATTTCATGAAGGATAGATTATAATATTATCTTATTGAAAATAAAATTTGTTCCAAAAAATGAGATTGGAAAATAAATTCTTACCTCTATGGTAACTTTTAAATTACATCCCCTAGAAAGAGTAAAAATATAATTGAAATATTTATCATTATATATATATATATATATCTTAAAGACTGAATTTTGTAATTATATAATAAATATACGAGTACATAAGTGTATAATTCCAAATGTGACACAATTGAGTGGAAACTGAGAAAAAACCCCTTAAGTATCCAAAGGATAAGAATATATGTGGATTTTATGAAGGATAGATTATAATATTTCATCAATGAAAATAAAATTAGTTCCAAAAAATGATATTGCGAAAATAAATTCTTACTTGTTTGGTAACTTTTAAATTACATCATTTTAAAAGAGTAAAAATAGAATTAAAATATTAATAATTATAAATATATATATATATACATTTTGAAGACATCAATGTGTAATTATAGAATAAATATACGATTATATATGTGTATAAGTCCAAATATCACACAATTGAGTATAAAATGAGACAAAACCCCTTAGCTCATGTTTTAATTTCTGTGAAAATGATTTTAACCACCTATATAATAAATATTTATTCATTATATTTGCAAACCAGAAACATAAACATATTTATAAAATCATTTATGATCTTATTATAACATTTTAACAACCATTGATTAGTAATTACTTATTGACATCATCATTTTTACTTGTTAACTGTTTCTTTTTCCACGGTTGTGTTGATTATTTGATATTTTATTTTACATTGATCACATTTTAATCATCTCCATAATTTTATCTATGATATAAATATTAAATACATTAACTAAATACATATTCATAATCATCCATAAAAGGAAGTGATAAAAAAATGATTTTCACCATTCATGGAGATAGTGGGTCGTACGCACACATTAAGATTGTTATAATTTTCGAAAAAAACAAGTAAATACATATATATATATTATTTTATATCTCAATAATAGTAATTATATTATATAAATTTTTTTACCTTAAACATATCCATATTGAAAATATATAAAAAATAGATATGAAAAATAAATCACATTGCTTCATGGAGGTGGTAGTCCTCAAACATTCATGAGCGATGTTATAATTACAAAAGAATAATTTTGTCATAAATATCACATGTTCAACTAAAACCCATCATATTAACCATAAAATTAATATGGTGACATAAAATGAATTGAATTTTTCTGTGAAGGCGGCAGTCCACTCTTACGTACGGGTAAAAATTCCACTTCTAATTTATTTGAAATAAAGGTAAATAATTTTGGTTCCATAATAATAATAAAATTATAGTATATTCATTATATATTTTTATAATATTATAATAAATATAACTGATTTATAGGTGGTAGAATAACAAATAATTCTAATGTGTTCGGGTATGATTATTGCCTCTCCTTTAGTTGGCCTCATTTAGATCATTTCTTTAGGATCCTTTGAATGGTTTTTTAAGGATATTGAAATATATATGGAACAGTTAGGGATGTTGAGAAGACTATTGGTTAGGGTATTGTAATTATATATGTCTCAAAATTCTGTAATGAATACGATATATGGGTTTCCTTTGATAAGTGGGGGTGAGAACATGGTGGGATAAGTTGTGAAATAAATAAATAAATAAAATAGTATTTTGATAATAATAATTGGAAATATCACCCTTATCTCTTTGTTTAATCCCCCCCCCACACACAAAGGAATTATATTTTAACATTAGTTGTGCTAACATTTTTATACACTTTTTATAATTCATTATGACCAAAAATTATATTAAACTTGTTACCTAATATAAATCATTCTGGTTAAATTTTTTATTCATTTTAAAAATTTATATTTCCAAAAGTGGAATAATTTAATTTCAAATTCAACCTAAAAAGTGTGAAGATAATGGGTTTCTATAATGAAATATTTCTTTAAGTATAATTTTTTTTATAGTGAAATAAACCACAAAATTAATTCCCATGACATTAATTGTATTATTATTAATATATATTAAATTCTATTTCAATGAAATACTTTTATAAAAAATTCTCACTTTATAACCTCTTGAAATTAAATGGAAATTTTAAATACAGATTTACATTTTTTACTATTCAATGAAACATCAATATTTTCAAAAAAGAATTAAAATTTTACTATAAAACTCAACATGTTCATTTAATAATTAAATTTCACTTTATAAAAAATCATAAAAGTGACACAGTTTATTTATTTTATTTTCTAGTGGAATGATATAAAAACAAATTTTTAAGAAAAATATATTTTTAAATAATATTATGACTTTGAAAAAGATTGAGTATATATCAATCAATTTTTTTGATACATATAAAAAATTTATGATTTTTTATTAATAATTCCATTATTCTAATTAAATTTTATTTAATTTCAATGTCATAATGGTATATTAAATTATGGATCATTTAGACTTTAGGTTTCTTGTATTGCAAGATAATTAAGAAAATAGATTTATTTTAAGAGAAATATATCACAAAATATTAGGGTGTTACATTCTACATGATTATATGAAATTCAACCTCTATTTTCCATTACTATAATGAAAAAAATAAGGATAATTCTACCTCAATACATCCTCATGTTCCAATGTAACTTCCTTATATTTTTTGTTTCACCACAAAACATGACAAAAATAGCGGTCCTATTTCATAGAACTTTTTTTATACATTATTATTTAAACTTTTTTGTTATTATAGGAAATAACCTTATATAATGGTATAAAAATTGTTATTATTACATGTAAAGGATAATTTATATACATTATTAGGAGATATACATGTAATACATCATGATCTTTAGAGTGGTTTGATGGAAGTTCCAAGAAATAAGCTATCATCCAGATAAAGTAATGAATTTGGAAGTGGATAATATACCGAGTTCTCACATTTCTTCTATTTTTGAATCTCATAACCATATACCAGGAATAAATTCTCTAGAATACCTAGTCACTAACATTTTACTCTATATCATTCTAATGGTGGTATATATAACTTTTTTTCCTGACACTGATATTCCCACTATTGGAAATTTTAGCTTTACGAACAATTTAAAACAGTTGGTAAAGGATGGAAATCCATTGGTATAATCTATACCAATAGTTGTCCAAACTGTTGGGTCTTGGGCTATAGGGATAGACAAATCCCAACATTTTTATGAGAACCATTGGGGTATTTCTGAAAAAATCAGTATATACCAATGATTTCATTAAACCATTGGTATAAATTTTTTCCAATGGTTTTAAATTGTGTGTAATAGCATTAAGGATCTCTATACCAATGGTTGTGTAAACCATTGGTATAGAATTTTACTAAATGTTTGTTTAAAACCATTGGTAAATCTCAAGTAAAATTATATGTGCCAATATTTTACAAACTGTTGGCATATACTTATTCCAACAGTTTTCATAAAACCGTTGTTATATGTTCTAGTTTTACACATATACCAATGGTTGTGAACTGTTAGAATATATTTTTTATACCTACAGCAGTAGCAGCAAGCCATCTTGGTGGCCTCCGCCTATGCAGCTGCATCAATTCCACCAGCAAGCCTTCAAAATTCATACACAACAGAACTTGTGCATAATATACAACAACTAACACAATACATCATTAACAAGTATACCTGCATAATACATACAAAATTCTCTATGAATTCATTCAGAATTCATCTAACACCTAATTCAAACATAAATATGAATACATCCAATTATTTATTTAATTACCCTATACACACATACTGAATTAACACATCATTCATAAGGTAATTACAACATGTATACACATATAAAAAGTATACACATACACCATTAACAAATAATTTATAAGTTAATTAAATAAATAAAGAATTTAATTCATAATTCAAGGGTTGGGGGTTGTTCAGGGGTTTGGGTGGTTCTCCAAGTGGGTGGGGGTGTTTGGGGGATGGGGGTGTCCAGTGGCGGGGGTGGGGGGGTTCTCCAGGGTGATGGGGGTGTTCAGGGGGTGGGGGCTGTCGAGGGGGGTGGGGCTGTCAAGGGTGGAGGGGCTGTCCATGGGTGTGTCCATGGGGTGGGGTCGGATACAACATATTTTTAATCAATATTAAATCTATTTGAATAGTACCAACCTTAACATCCCAAGTTGAGGTAAACCAAATGAATTGAGAGCATGAATGTATGATTTTATATATTTCACACCACAACTTCAGGTTCACAGTCAACTCTGACAATTGAGCTGTTAAAGTCATAAAAAGTAATAAATGGATCGTTTACAATGGAACTAGGGATGGTGTCAATTCCATCATCAACATCATAAAAAATATTTCTTCAAATTACTTCAATAATGACACCAAATTCAGGTTGAAGATGGTCTTTGACATAAAAAATTTGTTTTTACATTGATGCAAATACATATGGTTCATTGGTAGCAAGAGTGCAAGTCATATCAATTACTCAAAATCCAAAATCATCAATAAATGTTCGATGCCACATCAACAAATCAAACCACTTACATTTCATTAGTGTGACTCATCCATTTGAATAATAATCCAATATTATTATTTTTTTCAATGACTCCGTAATAACCTATATTTTCAAATCATCATCTGTTATCTAATGCACTATCATAATAGTCAATTTTGGCTGTAACCATAACACCATCATGTTGTGTTCTCATTTTATTTTCTCATTTATTGATAATAAATTTTTACCCATTGATAAAAATTGATTTACAGTCACGAACCACGATATTAGGACCAAAATCCAAAGCTCTTAATTCCTCAGAGATAGATTCTGTAGAAAAACTCAATACCTGAAATATAAATCAATATTAAACCTAATTAATTATTGTTTAATTATTTTAAACATTAATGTTATTACCTTTAATTTTAACCAAGGAGAGAACTCTTTTCTATGCAAAGTCTCCCTCATTCTCAAAGATAATGAACGATGCTTTCTATTTATCATCGCTTTATGTTCCCAGTAGATAAAAATAGGAATATTTTAACATATATATATATATATGATATAAATATACTATTTACTTACAAGATGTAGTCATCGAACAAATCACAGTTGAACAAAACTGTGCGATGTGCCATCTCCCTCTCTTCAAGGATTAATGTCGTCAATGTGTGTGATCCATGAATTCCTCCTGTTTGAGGAAGTGATGGAAAAAAGGTTCAATTTTATCATACTAATCTTCTTTGTTTCTCATTAGTCTGTTCATTTTTATAGTAAGATCAGACAAATGCATAGAGTATAAATCCATACATTCTTGAGCCAAGTAACCATTAATGATAGAACCATCAGGATGATTCCTATTACGGACATAAGACTTTAATGTGTACATATTAATTTTAGTTGTATACCTCCAATGAAAAAAATAGGTCCTCCAAGAAGTATTTTAGTTGGAATATGGAAAGTCAGATGCAGCATTCATGTGAAAATGATGGAGGAAATATTTTCTCTAACTCTAACAAAATTAATGGGGAATCTACCAATATTTTTTGCAAGAAGGACTTAGACAACTTCTTATTACAAAGATCTCTAAAAAATGGTATAACTGAAAAACATCCACACTTAGATTATTGAAAAAATATGACATATTTCTATTGGAATCAAGTCATATAGAAGGATGTGATAATCATGCACCTTCAAATATTTTAGCTTCAACTCTCTTTTGTTGACCTGTTTTGATATGTTGCTTGAATAGCCATTGCGAACTTTAATAGTCTCTAGTACTTCCCAAAATATCTTTTTAATGTAGGTGTCATCAAATATGAAGAACATAGAATTTGCCATTTATTTTCATTGATACACACAGGATGCAATTCTAGTCTGATGCCCCAATCCACCAAGTCACATTGAGACTATAAATCATCTTTTGTCTTTCCCTTAACATTAAGAAGAATTGAAAGCAACATTTCCCATATTTTTTTCAATGTTCATTATGTCTATGAAATGACGTAAAAAATTTATTGACCAATAATGAAAATCAAAGAAGATACTTCTCTTTTTCCAATTGTAATAGGTTTCAGTGGAAGATTTATTTCTCTTTCCAGATTTAATTTGACACTTCCTGAATGAAAAACTGAAATCTTTCAGTTCATTAAGCACAATAGTTCAGACATACATTGAGGTGGGTCATCCGTCTATATGGTATTGTCAAATACTTGACGATTATTTCTATATGGATGTTCTATGGAAAGAATCATTGATGTCCCATGAAATAAAAAATACAACGATGTTTCAGTCTTTTGGATCATGTATTCTTCATACAAACAGTACATGATAGTTTTCCCTTCATGCTTCTTCCATACATTATTGAATAAGTAGGAAAATCATTAATTGTCCACATAAGCTCAACACGCATTTGAAATATATCTTTCAAACATGCATCGTATGTGCGCACACCCACATCCCAAATAAGTTTCAACTCTTTTATTAAAGGTTTCATGTATACGTCTATTTCATTATCGGGATCAGAAGGGCTAGATATGAGTATACTCATGAAAGTGAAAGGCTTTTTCACACACAGCCGTGGGAGAAGATTTTAAATGTGTATAAAAATCATCCATTTGCTTTTCGATGTTAGCATCTACCCAAAGGGATTAAAATCATCTCATGAAAGACCCAATATCACATTACGCACGTCAGCTGCAAAATTAGGATATGAAGAATCAAATCTCTACCATGAAAATCTATCTTTAGGGTGAACCAACTCATTATTAGTCTTCTTTCTCTCAGTATCATTCCATTACATTTTTATTGATATTTCATAAGACATGAAAATATTCTAGAGTATGGGGATCAATTGAAAGTGCCACATTAGATTCTTTGCCCCACGGGGTGGTGTTACATCAGATTTTGTATTCCACCAGAATGTGCCACATTTTATATTATCATTCTGTTCAAAATTTTCCTCCCAAAATAAACTGAAATCATTCAAGATAGAATGAATTTATTTTCTTTAAAATCCAAGTTCCTCAACTAATTCCATGCCATATAGTGGTTTGAGGGAATATATGCATCAGCTGGATGTAGTTCCATCAATAAGGTAAGAATGTAATTGATGGAAGTATTAGAAGTCCCATACATAGTTTTCCCATGAAATAATCAGATTAAAAATTCATGATTTTATATTTTACCATATTATAGATATACTGAATTCGTGGAAGCATCATTCAATTTTTTAACCCTGACAACATCATCATTTTCCTTAGACGCATCATGTGTGATCATATCGAAATCTTCTTGGGTCAGAATCCTTTCTTTTTCATGATGATGAATAAATGGAAATCAGTCATATAACAAATTCTATAATCCAGTCCTCTCATTTGGATCATTAGAAATTTGAGATGTCATTTTCTCCCCATTGTGATACCACATAGAGTAGTTTTATTGAAAACAATATTTGGTTATGTGGTAGCTGACTTCTTCACAACTCAACCAAGGTCTTCCAACATACATGTCATCGGGTATGTGTGTGTGACCACTATAGGAAGCATTTTGAAATAAAAAATCTATAAATTTTTCCAAATTGTTTTGAAAATCGCTTGAGATCTGATCAATTTCTTACATTGAACTTCTATCCATTCTATAAAAACCTTTATAGGTCATTTAGTCAAAATTAATTCAATAAGATTGATATTTCATCAAAAATATATTTAAGTAAATGAGAATTTTTCACTTTATATGAATCCAGAATTTACACACTACTCTATATGAGAATCATAATATAAAAGACAAAAAATACTATATTTATAACAAAATATCTTTGAAGAAAAATACATGACTGTAAAATATCATGTACACATATGGAAGATAATTATTCAAGAGTTGACTAAATTTTAGATCGAAGAAATTTTATATTTTAGTAGATTATTTGAGTGATCACATACATTTCCCAAGGGGGTGGGGGTGTCCCGGGGGTGCAGGGTGTCCATGGGGTGTATGGGATATCCAAGGGGTCAGAGGTGTCCAGGGGGTGGGGGATGTCTAGGGGGTTGGGGTGTCCACGTGGGCAGGCTGTCCATGGGGGTGGGGGGCTATCCAGGGGGTATGGGGTGTCCAGGGGGTGGGTGGGCTGTCCACGGGGGTGGAGTGGCTGCCCAGGGGGTTGGGGGTGTCCAGGGGTGGGGTATTTTTAGGGTTGGAACCATTTAAGGGGGTATGGGGTGTCCAGAGGGATGATATGGGTGTACAGGGGGTGGGAGGGGCTATCCAAGTGGGTACAGGGTGTTCCGGGGGTGGGCAGGCTGTCCATGGGGTGGCGAGGGAGTCCAGGGTGGAATGGGGTGTCTAGGGGGTGGGCGGGATGTCCATGGGGGGTGGGCGGTCTATCCACGAGGGTGGTGGGGATGTCCAGTGGGGTTGGGGTTGTCAAGGGGGGTGGGGGCGTTCGGGGGGGGGATGGGGGGTGTTCGGGTGGTGGTGGGGCTATCCAGGGGGTACGATGCGTTTATGGGGGTAGGAGGGTTGTCCACGAGGGTGGAAGGGCTGTCCATGCGGGGCACAGGGTGTCCAGAGGGATGGGCGGGCTGTCCACAAGGGTGGTGGGGCTATCTAGGGGGTACAGGGTGTCTAGGGGTGGGAGGGATGTCCACGGAGGTCGGTGGGCTATCCAAGGGGCATGGTGTGTCAATGGGGATGGCCAGCTTATCCACGGGGGTTTTGGGGATGTCCATAAGTGTAGGGGTGTCCACAGGGGTGGACGGGTAGTCCATGGGGGTGGGGCACTAGGGTGGGGGCCTATCAAGGTGGTACGGTGTATCCAGGGGTGGGCGGGCTATCCACGGGAGTGGAGGGGCTTTCCAGGGGTGTACGGGGCGTCTAGGGGGTGGTAAAGATATCCACAGTGGTGGAGGGGCTATCTAGGGGTTAGGGGTGTCCCAGGGGTGGGGGTTGTACACGTGGGGGGTCTATGGGGTGTAGTGTGTGCATGGGGTGGGTGGGTTTTCTATGGTGATGGTGGGGCTGTCCAAGGGGGTACGGGGTGTCGAGGGGGTAGGTGCACTGTCCACAAGGGTGGTTGGGATGTCTAGGGGTATGGGGTATCCAGGGGATGGAGGACTGTCTAAAGGGGTGGTGGGGCTGTCCAGGGGGGTACTGTGTGTCCAGGGGGGTGGGAGGGCTATCTATAGGTGTGGTGGGGCTATCTAGGGGGGTACGAGGTGTCTAAGGCGGTGGGAAATCTATCTATGGGGGTGGAGGGGGCTTTCCAGGGGTATAGGGTGTACAAGGGGTGGGTGATCTATCCACGAGGGTGTTGGGGCTGTTCAACAAGGTACGGTTGTCCAGGTGGGTTAGAAAGCTATCCACGGTGGTGGCGGGGCTGTCCAGGGGGTAGAGGGTGTCTAGGGGGTGGGGGGCTATCCACGGTGGGGGTGTCTATGGGGTTGGGGTGTCCATGGGGTGGTCTGGTTGTCCACATGGGTGGTGGGGCTGTCCAGGGGGTGGGCAGGCTATCCACGGGGGTGGGGGCTGTCTAAGGGATAGGGGTTTCCAAGTGGTGGGAAGGCTGTTCTTGGGGGTCACAGAGTTTTCTTGGGGGTAGGGGTGTCCTGGGGGTGGGCGGGCTGTCCATAGGGGTGGTGGGGCTGTCCAGGGGGTATTGGTGTCCAGGGGGTGGGTGGCCTATCCACGGGGGTAGGGGTTATCCATGGGGTAGGGGTGTCCAAGGGGTGGTCGGGCTATCCTTGGGGTCATATGGCTTTCCTGGGTGGTAGGGGGTGTCCAGGGGGTGGGTGAGATGTCTACGAGTGTGGCGGGGCTGTCTAGGGGGTGTCCCGGGGGGAGGGCAGGGTGTCTAGGGGGTGGGTGTCCAAGGGGTGGGCGAGCTGTCCACAGATAATTTAACTATCCATTTTTTTAGGTGAGTTTGAATAGATATATAATGAATTTAATAAATCATACAATATGAATAAAGAACTTTAATTTTTAGTAGGATGGTTGTTTACTAAGTGTCATCAGTCTATTAAAATCATGATACATTGATTTTGTGGCTTTTTTTCACTCAACAACCAAGGGAGGGAGGGTATCCTGAATTATGGCTCTAGAAAATTTAGTAAGGTATATATGGGCATCAAGAGTGAGAGCCCACTCACATTTTAGAGATCCCCTTATAGTTATAGTTACATTTTGATCATGTGAATATGATTTTTAGTTTTTTATTATAGAAATGTGTGCATGAGGTTAATGGGTGATAAGTTAATTAACAAAGTGTGGTTAATATATGGGCATCAAGAGTGATGTAGTACTTATATGAGAATTGATTTTGATGTGTTATTTTAATGGCCTCATGTATGGTGTGATTGTGAAATGAGAATATGATGGTATGTGGGAAATGAGGGTGTGTGCTGATTCTAATATGGGTGTTATGGGATGATGGTTGGTGTGGAACCACCAGGATATTGATACCTTCGGTCGGGAAGTGATGAGGTAGGTAATTCCTATGGGGGCAGTTCCCACATAAGGTAATGATTAATTATATTGAGTAGTTGGGGTATTCTAGGCATGTGGAAATGATATATCAACATTCAATGTCATATCAAATTTTGGGATAATGAAGATCGGGCAGTTGAGATGTAGGAGAGTTTTTTCTATGTATAGTCAAAATACCATAAGGATGAGCTATTATATGTTTGGGATATGGAAAGGCACAATTATTTTTCATGGATTTAAATGATTTGATGGTTGGGAGGGTACGTCCCACAATCCCACTACACACCCCCCCCATAGCCCCCACCTCTCACTGCATACCCCCTGCAGTGCCCCTCCCCTATCTCCCCCTACAGCCCCACCCCCCACATTACACACCCCCTCACCCCTTGTATCCCTCCACCCTGCACATCCAACCCCTACATCCCCATCCCCCACATCACTGCCCCCTCCCCACTCCCAATACACACCCCCTATAACCCCCCTAGAGCCCCCTCCCACTGCACAACCCCACCCTCCCACTCCACAACCCCCCCCACTACACGACCCCCCTCCCATTCCCTTTAACGAGAAGTTATGAAATGGATATCTATATTAGGTATCCCTACCATTTAAGACCTCACTACCATGTTGGATCAATATAATATTACATCACTAAAATATCACTATAAGACATGAACCATGCTTCTAAACAAAATGTTCTCAATAGAATACATAAAAGGAACTCTATGGAGTGGAATTATGTGCAAATGAACTCTATGAAACAAGAAAACATTCCATAGATACAAATTTATAAATAAGAGGATTCATCATTTGAATAAATATTCTATTAGACGAATCATGTGTTATGTTAGGGGAAATAGGACACATCATGTTATCATCTATTATAGGTGGAAGAACAAACACTTACTTGAATCAAGGATTGATCACAGGTTGGGAAGAATGTTTTGCAAAGAATAGGGGAGCTTTCATTTACAGATAATCAAAAGAACGACCTCTTCTTCAAATAAATTCTAATGAAAAATGGAATAAATGGTGGTAGAACATAAAACTGAGTTATAAATTATAGATTTTATGTGGAAGAACAAAATTGAGTTACAGGGAAGAAGGGTTTTCATGCTTCTTGAACAATGGATCTCTCGTTTAGGGCGCAATGTGGGTGACAGATCAAGATTGTAATTGTGTGTTATATTTGTGGATTTTTATCCCAACGGGTTTTAAAAACCATTGGGAAATACTATCAAAGATATCACAACAGTTTCAATGAACCGTTGTTATAAGGGGGGTATACTCTCCACTATCCACATCTATATGAGGTCCTTATATATTTATTTCTCAAACATCATCCTAACATATTGGAGTTATGTAATTCCTTATATATGTTGATTCATGAGGAGTCATATGAATTCTTGACTGAAATTTATTATTCTATGAAAATTATACCAAAGGAATATGTTGATATATACATCCTTTTAAATCCAAATAGAATGATATCAAAATGTATTCCAATAATTGAATTTTCCTATTATAATAACCATGAATATGATTATGATAAAAATTAATGATACTGAACTCTGTATCTAGAGACTATCGAATCTTTCTTCAGGAAATCAAGGTAAACCTAAAATATCGATCAATTGAGATTGTTATGACATGAAATATCATAACATCATTAATGTATAAATAAATAATTAGTTCAAGTGATTTATTTTATCTAATAAAGATAAAATTTGTTGATTTCGTAAGTTGATCAACAATATCCCAAATAAAAATATTCAATTTTGATGTTTTGGGGAGTCTAATGACAAAATACATGGAAATGTTCTCTTATTTCCATTCATATATGGATAATGGTTGTAACATCCCCTTAATCATTTTTATCTTAAACATAAATTTTTATCACACCATATAATGGCCATATCTATTTACACATATTATTTCATGATTTTATGGATAATTAAATATTAAATACAAACCTAGGAACATTAATTATTGTGTATTTGGAGTATTAGCTATATAAAACTGAAAACATGAACCCACATTGAAAATAGATTTTATTTAAACTTCATAATGAGATCCTAACTCCAGTTTCACTCTAACATCTACATAGGATGACTTGGGGAATACATGAATAAAGGGATGAGCTAAAATCTAGTTAAGGGAATAAAAATCGGAATAAATCATAGCACATGGGTTATAAGGAATAACATGATGAAATAAAAATCCATGGAACATGAATAAACAAGTGGATGCATAACATATAGAATATGGGATCTTGTAATAATGGAATTATAGAAATGTGGAAATAACATACAAACATACATAATAATCCTTAAACACTAACCACCAACAACATTTCAAATAGATGAGAATGATTCAAGGATAACCACATATACCATTTCACCTGATTATCATGCATCAAGGCTAACAACCATGACCATTGCACGTGATTTTCATGAGTAAAAGATAACCACCAATACCACTACACATGAAATGTCATGAGACTAAAAACTTCCCAATTTTTTGGATGGATATTTGTGTAAACCCATCATAACATGTTCAGGAATAAGTTTTCCATATCATTATTTATACCTAAATAATCATACATAAACATAAGGGTCACCCCTGGAATGAATTGGGTATCATAATCAAGTAAAAAACAAATATCAAAAGGGAATATCATAATGGTGTCAATGAAGGATAGAATTTAAATCATACATTGTCATTAATACTATAAAATACTCATATATTATGAAAGTTGATGTAAAACATAAGTTACGACAATTAAAAAAGAGTGTTTATGAAACATTAGAAAAAAAAACATTTTAGTGGAGTTTAAAGAAAATATTTAAAATTATTTTAAACAATATAGAAATAATTTATTATATAAAAATAAAAATGAAACAATATTTTTTTCATGATAAAATTAATTATTTAATAATAATAATTTTTTCTTAAACTATAGTATGGATATAACTTGAAAATAGTTAAGAAATTTGGATGTTTCCTTTTATCTGACTTTCTTATCAAGAAGAATTGAGAATGAAACCTTTTTAAAACATGTATTTTCCCATAAATAGAAGGTTGAAATCTTATGGATCCATTATTTTAGAACATAAAAAAAATATTTTTTAATAATTATATAAAAATAAAGTAGAACTAAATTGGTGTAAAGAGAAATAAAGTGTAACCAGATGGAAAAATGGATGTCCCAAAAGAATCACTTACCATAATTCAGAAAGTGTTCTGTGCTGGAAAATAATGTCCTGGGTAATCAGAATAAACCAATTATTTCATTAAATAAAAACATTTTTTCAATATATTTACTTTATTTTGTTTTTATTAAGTTAATTTATTTTATTTTTTAGGAGTTATAAGATACAATTTTATTGTTTGGGAGCATTTTTTCCGTTGATTTTCATGGTCGATTTATTTGTATACATGTATGGAAAATCATGTAAAATGAGAACAATTACCCAAAATTAAAAATATATGTCATTAATTAACATAAATACAATTAAATGGTCTTATATAACATTTTTAGTTGTTTAATGATTCAATAGATAAAACGTTAATTATAAGCATTTTGATTATTTTGGCATTATTTGATCATTAAGAACTAGTTTGTTTTATAATTTAATATCATGTATATATAATGGTTATAGAAGATTAAATATACATTAATACATATATTATAATCATATTTAAATATTAAAATGGTTTTATGACCCACCATGATGGCGGTAATGGAAATTTAAAACTCGTTGTGCTTGATACGATAAATAAACACATCACAGACAATGTTTTCATTTTCTGTAAAAAAGAAGAGGGGATAATAAATGATGATGGTTTTTTACATTAACACAATAATATTATAGTGTATAAATGATAATAAACTTATCACATTAATTTTATAAGTGTAGGTTAGATTATAATAATAAAAAAATAAAAATAAAAATAAATTAAAAGAGAACTGAATATAATTTTACCGCTTGAATTTCTCTTCCTTGAGAACCTTTATAGAGATATCGGTTTGGACTTCTGTTGATACCAAAGGATACTAGAAATGGGGGGTATGTTTTTTATAGTATTTGGTAGAATTTTTACAATCTTAATGTCTTTTGATGTTTGAGGAGAAGGGGTGGTATTTAAAGTGGATGAGAGGGGTATTTTTTCATTTTAGGAATTAATTTATTATTTTGGCTCGAGACTAAGAATTGTGTGGATTATTATTACTATGTACTCTAACTAGTGAATGTGAGTTCAATGAAATAGTAATCATAACATCCATACATAAACCATAAATCAATAATTCATGTATTTATCTTATGTCATAAGTTACCGTATTTCACTATTTAGACAAAAAATAAAATATTTTAGAAATATCCCAAACATTATCCCCACACATTTTTAAAAATTTAGTATTAAAAAATTTACTTTTTTTAAGAAATAAATTTTCTAATTATGATAAAATTAATTTTTAATTAAAATAATCATTAATTCAAAATATACTAATTTTAAATCCATAAAAGAATTTATAACACTTTGAGAAATAATTTAAGGTCTCATAAAATTATCTTATAATTATAAGATAACAAAATATTAATTTATGAATATATTTTATGAAACATTATTTTATTTCATATCTTTATATGAATTATAAAATTTTAAATAAACATTTATGATTCATAAGAATTCCAGTACATAATTTATCATTTTGAAAACATTTATTTAAATATATTATACTATAATTATATGATATTTTCATTTATAAGTTTCCTATCATTTATTTTTATATTAATTGGTGAGTTTACTATTCTATTATAAAATTTACTATTTGTAAGGTTCATATTACAATTCCAATGTTCATGTTACTATTCCATTTGTATAAGTTTCTTAATTTCTAAAAAGGATCTTGTTTAAATCAGTCTTCATTTATAATGTTTTTTCCTTATTTATGTGATTTTATGTGACTCGTAATATATGAAATAATTATAAGAAGGGAAATTACATTGATATAATTATGGGTCAATATATTATTACCCCGTTATGAAATTTCACCCTAAGAATTTTCTTTTACTAACTAAGTGGAAAATAGGTTATGGTATTTCTACTTCATTGATTCCTATAGTTCCCATGTTTTTACTTCATAGATGTGGTTTCTCCATAGTACATTGTCCAAGAGAGTAGTATTATTGCTTAAAACATTTTCTATACATTACAAGATCTTCACTAGTTGCTCCTCATATGTGATATCATTTTACAACTGTACCATGTATGAATTCAGTACATTTGATGGATCTAGTATGTACTTCATCAAGAGGGATATTTAAAATGCAGTGTGTACTTGAGACATGGTAGGTGGAAGTGATATTTAATAGGCCACAAATCCAAAAATATAAAGAATATAAAAGTATATGATATACCTGGGACATAACATTACTTTACTCACAAATCTCTCAATCCATATCCATGGAGTCATGCAGAGGAATTTCATGCCTTTGACATTAACCATTAGGTCTCGTCGACAATTTTCTTCAAAGTTATTCTATAAAATTTGGGTTTCCTTGATGTGGTGCAAAATGGTTTTCATATCTTCCACCATTGTTTCAACCATTTCAGGTCCTATAAGCTTATGTTCACTAACCTCATCCAAGAATAATATTTTTCTGCATATTTTCCCATTAAGGGCATTATATTGAGCCATGTTGATGCTCGAGTGGAAATTTTTATTATATGAGAACTCGGTCTAAGGTAGATGTTGGTCCCATCATCCCTTGAAATTCATAGAACATGAACTCAACATGTCTTCTAGTTTGTGAATAGTTTACTAAAATTGGCCATCATTTTGAGGATTTTTGGCCATACTAAAGTTTAGATCAACGGTCAGAGAATGCTGGAGTCTTTTCAATAACATGGAGGTAAATCATGAATCCTAATCAGATTTAATTGATAGTTGTACTCTATATATACTCCCCCCTTCTATGATGTATATATATACATTTTTATCACATGATAATTCCTCTAAAATTTTGATAAAGTGAGATTTATTTTTTAGATGATCCAAAGGGAACTATATAGAATTATTTCTTCTAGATGTCATTAGAAGTCTAGTGACAAGGTCTATGTTGATGTTTTTACACTTACATATTTGTATAGGTAATGATTTCAGCATCCCCTTAATCCTTTAATTGATAATATATTAGGAGCCTTGATGTATATTCAATGATCTCCTTCCTCACATTATCCAAGTAATAGTGCTCTTGGATATATTGATATATATTTATGCTCCCTATTTGAATATAGAAGGTATATCTATGTGTGTAATTCGAAAGATCATTATTTATCTCTATATTGTATGGTACACATAGTCATGACCCAAATCTCATGACTCCTATATCAACCATTTTGAATCTAAGGATTTACCATTTCTAAGGGCTTCATCCTTTTTCTAAATTTCCACGTCATTTCTATGAGAATAATTTATTTTCCCCATAATTGGTTGTTGGTAAATCATTTGATAAAGGATTGATGATGATCCTTCCTTAATGATTCCCATGTACATCC
The DNA here is from genome assembly GCA_963277665.1 of Viscum album. Taxonomy (NCBI): domain Eukaryota; kingdom Viridiplantae; phylum Streptophyta; class Magnoliopsida; order Santalales; family Viscaceae; genus Viscum; species Viscum album. The sequence goes on from OY728162.1 coordinate 1,209,164,567, forward strand.
TTTATAGGTCAATGAACATTGGATCCTACTCAATTCTCATTATTGATAATGATGCATGATCCTTTCTATATTGAGCATCTGCCACCTAGTTTTCTTTACATGGATGGTAGTTGATCTAGTTATCATAATACTCGATGAATTATAACCCTATTAAATGATGCACATTAATATATAAATTTTTTAATAAATATTTTAGGATTTTATGATTAGTATATATTTCATACATCTCTCCATATAGATAATTCTTCTAGATTTCCAATGAAATGATCACAGCTGCCAACTCCAAATCATGTGTGGGGTAGTTTTTTTCATGAATATTAAATCTCTTTAACGCAAAGGCAATCACATTATAATTTTACATGAATACATAGCCTAATAAATTATTTTAAGCATCATTGTACACTAAAAAGAGTTCAAGTATTGATGGAAGAGTATATACCATTATAGTGATGAGCCAATTTTTCAACTCTTTGATGTAGTCTTCACATTCACTTGTCAATAAAAAACATCACTCTCTTTTATTTTATTTAGGTTAATCAGCTTAGAAATTGTGAGAAGTTATTCAAAAATGATCAGTAATACCCATCTATAAAACTGAAACTATGAATCTACATTATAGTTGATGTTCTGGGTTAGTATTTGATTTCCTTTGTCTTGGAAGGGTCAACAGATATTCCTTTCCTAGTAATAGAATTCCCTAGGAATGCTACTTAATTCATCAAAAACTCCATTTTATTGTACTTTTCATATTTTTTATTCCTTCGGAAATACATTAAATCATTATTGAAATGCTCCTCATGTTCCTCCCTTCATCTAGAGTATATGAAAATATCATCAATAAAGACTACCAAAATTTTGTTGAGGAAACATATAAATGCTATATTAATTAACTCTGTTAAAATTTATGTATAATTAGTGAGTATGAAGGGATTCACTATGAACCTATAGTTCCCATACCTTGTTCGAAAGGAAATCTTGGGAATATCTTCCTACCTCACCTTTAGTTGGTGATATCCTGACTGAAGGTCCACATTAGAGAAACATTTTACCCCACATAGTTGATGAACAAGTCATATGAACATGGTAGGGGATACTTATTAATCATTTTGATTTTATTGTGATCATGATAATCAATGTAGAGGTACATTGGTCCATACTTATTCTCGAAAAAGAGGACTTGTTCACCCCACAGTGAAGCACTCAGGTGTATAAAACCCTTCTCCATATTCTCATACAACTACATTATAAGTTCCTCCAACTATATATTGGCTATTATATAAGTATTAATTGATATAGTAAGAGATCCAAGAATAAGTTAAATTAAGAACTCAACCTATATATAAATAGTAAGACTAGGAAATTTATCAGGGAATACGTCACTATAGTCCCTCACACTGTGCATGTATATGAGAATGATCATATCTATTGCCTCAATAATTTGAGGTAGATATAATTTCTCATGAGGCTTTAATATCTACACATGAGGTGGTGATAATGAAAGAGATTCATCAACTTCCTCACACTTGTACATAATTTGGGGATGATTCAGGATGTGAAGAGAGATCTCCCTTTCCTGATAGTTGATATTGTATTTTTATAAAGATAGTAAATCTGTGCCCAATATAGTATCAAAATCCACCAAAGGAAGTAAGACAATATTTTTTCGGAGGTTCGGTCCACAAACACTGGACGTGGAGGAGTTATACACTTTGCATGAAATAACTGCCCCATTTTCTGTTCTTGTCGATAACTCAACCTCTATATTTTGTGGTGGTGTTTGAATAGTTCAACTGACTTTAGAAGATATGAAAGAATTCATAGAACCAAAATCAAACAGTACATTTTCTATTCATGAATGAAAAAATATTTTACCTATAAAAACATAATTTTTTGGCTCCACATCAGAAGTAGTGATTGAATATTCCATTATTTATTCTCTTGGAGGCTGTTGTTGTTGATTTCCTCTAACAACCCTTGTCATAGAGGAATGGATCACATAATTACAATGTTTTTTCAGTTGAAACACTACACTAGAGGATTAGTATTCATATAAACCTTGCTTTATTCTTCCACATTCGTTGGATTCTTTATATCCCATTAGAATTTATTACCCAGGTGCCCCATTCATCAACATTTTAAGCATCACATTGTTCCCTTTAGACAGTTCACAAGATGCTTCTTCCCACAACATCGACACATGGGATGTTGGTTTTTCATTGAATCATGGTATTTGTCTATAGATAATCCCACATTTGACTCTATTTTCCTCTTTTTATCTTAGGTCCCAAGAGATCACTGAGAGTCTCTGATCTCCATTTCAACCTTAAGGGAAAAACAAACAATCTCCTCGTAATTGTTAAAGTCTCAAATCACAAATGATTTCTATAGACTCAACTTTAACCCTCTAAATAAGTGATCCAAATTGATATAGATGTTCTTGAAAAATTCATAGGAAAAAATTTAAATCCTTCTAATGTTCTCTTTTTTCCCAAGATAGACTCATATTCCTTCTACTTTAGTCGTAGTAACTCTATTCCCATCCTGAGATAGAGGTTCATGTAAAATATTTAGGGGAAATATTTTCTAGAAATACTCTAAATTTGTAGATTAAATTTCATATTTGGGGTTAGTTTTCTTGATCAGTGTCCACCACTAACAAACTTCTCCATAAAAAATATAGACTGTAATCACAAGAATCACTTATTCGGAGCACTAGAGGATAGAGAATATCTTATCAATATAGTTAATTGATTTTTCTATGAGGAGGGGAAAAATATCCATTAATAATGGGATTTCATTTCCATATAAAGGATTCAAAAATAACTTTCTCATTATTAGGGGATGGTATTCCATGCGAGACAAGTTATTATTCATATATTGATCCAGTTTATCATGAAATTTCATTATGTTTTGTTTACCTATTCCGATTGTATTTGGTATTTAATTTAGAAAATCCTCACATTTCCTACCACAGTGATTAATTTCATGGGATCTCTTATTTCAAACCATTAACTAAGAAAACAAATTACAAATAAGGGGCTTGAATACGTATCTAATAAGCTTATAAAAAGGAACACTGAACATATAATGATAAACTTGTAACAGTAATTCATATCCAAAATTTTTATTTTCTATGTTTCATATAGGTTATACACAGTAATAGAATTATCCCTATAGTTTATACTAATGTGATCTAATATTATTATGTAAAAATAAATAGACTATGCATCTTCTAAAAACAATGATGGACCTATCCTTTTACACACATTTATACATGATTTTAGTCATTTTTCCCATTAAATACAATCCATGTGTCGCAAAGACAAGTGTATTTAGAGTATTATGTACATAAAACTGAAAAAATAAAACCAAAATAAATAAACTTAATAATTTGATCCTAAATCTCATTGAACTCTAACATATTCATAGGGTAACCTAGGGAATACATGAATAAAATAGTGAGATAAAATCACATTATGATAACAAACATAAGAATAAAGAATTTCACGTGGATTATAAGGTAAAAAATCGTAAAATAAAAAGTTATAAATCATGATTACACATATAAAATAATAACATATAGATCAAGGAATCACATAATCATATAATCATGGTATCAGAGAAATGTGTAAAAAACATAAAACATGACATAAGAATTAGTAAAATATAACCACCAATACCATTTCACATTGAGTATAATGAGTTTCGGCTAACCACCAAGACCATTTCACATGATTAGTATGAGTCAAGGCTAACAACCAAGACGATTTCACATGATTAGAATGAGTCAAGGATAACCACCAAGACCATTTCACTTGAGGAAACAAGATACTAACCAGTACCCAGTTAGTTTGGGTGTATATCTAGGTTCATCAATCATTACATGTTAATGAATATGTTTTTCATATCAATATTCATAAATAATCAATTAAACTTGAACATAAGGGATGAGGAAGGAAATAATTGGGTATAATAATCATGTCAGATGGCATAACAAAACAGAATAAGATAATATTGTATATGAAAGAAGGGATTTAAATAATGTATGGATGGTAATAAGATTAAATAGGCATAGATAGTGGAAATTTATGTCAAATTTAAGTGAAAACATTGAAAATTAGTGTTTAAGAAACTTTAGAAATAAAACATTTTAGTATAGTTAAAGGAATATATTAAAGATTCTTTAAAATGATAATGTTATAATTTTTTATAAACCATAAATGAAACAAGATTGTTTTTTATGATAAAATGAGTAATTTTATTAAAATAAGGGTGTCTTAAAATATATTCTGGAGAGCACTTGAATATGGGTAATAAATTGAGATGTTTCCTTCCATCAGGTTTTCTTATCAGGAATATTTGAGGAGGAAACCATTTCAAAACATGTATTTACCTATTAATTATGGATGAAAAGATATAAATACAAAATTTTGAAATGTATACACAGAATTAAGAATATTTATAAAAAAAATAAGTAATAATTATATTGTGGTAAAGAGAGAAAACGTGTGACCCAATGGAACAAATGGATGTTTGGAATAAATCTCGTACCTTATGTATGAAAAGGATCTCCACTTGCACTTAATGTCCTAGATAATAATATTAATTACATTAAATAATTAATTAAAAAAATTTATATGTTTATTTTAATTATTATAAACATATTAAGTTCATCTATGTTCTTTTCAATGAGTTATAAGATGCAATTTTATCTTTTAGAATAGTTCATTTCATTGGTTTTCATTGTCAGGTTATTTTTATTAATGTGTGGAAAATCATGTAAAATGAAAATAGTTGTCCATAAATGAAATTAGTTTTTATCAATGAACATATATAACATAAAATTTTCTTATATAATATTTTTATCCATATTGTAGGATGATTCATTACATAAAATTTTAATGATAACTGTTTATATTATTTGGGTGTATTTTGATCGTCATGATTTAGTTATGATTTATTACTTAATATAATGTATTTTTAATGGTTATAGAACATTACATATAATTTAATACATATATTATTTATTTTTTAAAAATAATTTTTTTATGACCGGACATGAAGTCTGTAATAGAAATTCAAAAACTCTTTGTCCTTGAATACGATAAATCAACACATCATAGACATTGTTTTCATTTTTAGTGTGAAAGGGGAGGGGGAGAATAGATTTTTTTTTTCACTAAGACAATAACATTAATGTATATAAAATATAATTTATTTATCAGGTCACTTGGATAATTTCAGGTGAGGATAGAAAAATAAATGAAAATAAAAATAAAGTATATTAAAAGAGAACTTAAGTGGATTCTACCTCTTGAATTTCTCATACTTGAGAACCTCTTTAGGGAAATATATTTGGTATTTTGTTGAAAAAAAGGGATAATGGACATGGGGGATAGTGTTGGGATATTATTGGGAGGAATTTTTACAATTAACTGCTTTTTAAGTGTGAGTAGAAGGGGTGGTGAGGGGTGGTATTTATAGTAAAGAAGAGCAGTGTTTTCTTGATTATTTTACTCATTTGTTTACAATTTTGGATAAAGACAATTAATAGTGTGGATTATTATAAATACATATAGTAACTAGTGCATGTGAGTTAGAAACAATGGTTTTTACATCATCCATATATAAACCACCACTAAATAATTCATTTCTTTAGACTATCCCATAAATTATCATATTTCACTATTCACTAAAAATTAAACTATCTTAGAATAATACTAAAAATTAATCCTATTTATTTTTTAAGATGTAGAATCATAAATTGGACTAAATTTTGTGAAGATGATTTTCATAATATTATAAATTTAATTTTTAATTATAATCAATATTTATTCTAAAAATTCTAATTTGAAAATTATAACTGATTTTATAACACTTTGAAAAATTAATTAAAGTCACATTAAATTTATAATAATAATTTAAAAATAAATATAAATTATGAATATATTTTAGGAAATTAAATTTTATTTTAAATAATTATATTAATTATAAAATTTTAAATAATTATTTATTTTTCACAGGAATACCAATAAATAATTAATCAATTTCAAATCATTTATTTACTTTTAATTTGATAAAATTATATTATTTTTTCATTTTTAAGAATCCAAAATTTTCTATATAATTTGATTGGTGGGTTTATTATTCTATTTTTAGTTTACAATTTATAAGGGTTATATTATTTTTCCAATGGTCATGTTTTTATTCCATCAGTATAGATTCTTTAATTTTTGAAAATTCATTTAATTTCTTTCATTCATCATTTATAAAGTATGTTCTTTTTTATGTGACTTTAGATTATTTATTATATATGAAATAATTATAATAATGGAAATTTCATTGATTAAATTTTGGGTTGTTATACACCACGCATCGAGATACATATTCCAAAAAATCTGTTTTTATGTTCTCTATTTAAAAATTATATTTCATTCATTTATACATATTAATACATCATGGATGTATATAGAATGATGAATTATGTGCTTCATCTAATAGCTCATTCTTGATTTCTATTATTTAAGGAACACATTCTCAATTCTTAAACATTTTCATTTGAGTAAGATCATGGTTGAACATGGGAACATTCCTCCCATTCATCTATAATTCCACATCTTCATTTTATGCCTTTTTAATACCCTCATTGATCGATGGTAAAGTATGAATCTAAAAACGTGAATATTTTTATTCTTTACTCAAGACTTGAAGATCCAAATTATAATAATCTATAAATATTGGATCTCTTTCAATCCTCATCAATGAAAAATCTATCATTTTCTTAACTGAAAACATCATCCACCTTATTGCCCTTCCCATGGTAGTCATAATAATTGATCATCTATAACCTTATTCTATGGAACATATTAAACTATTTATACAAAAATATATGCATCAATATTTTATAGTAAATATATATTACACATTTTACTATATAAAATATTTATCTATATATTCAATGATAAAATTTCTACAGTTGAATAATAATCATGATTTTGGAAATTTTTATCAAGATTTTTCATTTCGTGAGAGGCATAAGATATTCCCATATAACAATTCACTATGTTTTATCCCAAATAATTTTTTGATGCATCGACATATATAAAATACCTTTCTCTACTATTAGGTAATGTAAGAATTGGGGTACAAACCAACCATCTATTGTGTTCTTTGAAATTTTCTTCATATTCATTTATCCAAAAGAATATGGATCCCTTCTTTGTCAACATGGTGTATTTATTATCTATTGATGACAAATCTCACCCAATGAATCGATAATATCCATAAATACCATGAACATATTAAATTTAAAACACTATTATTGGTCTGGGCCAATTCTAAATAACCACCATCCTTGATAGATCCACCAATATACAATCAAATGAAATTATATAACCAAGGAATGTGACATTATCTATCCAAAATCTACAAATGGTAAATTTTTGATATATCTTATCTTTATAAATAGTCTTTATTATAACCCTTGATTTTTTTCATGGCCTTCCTTTCATTTGGAATATATAGAATATTGTTTATAATTATTACCACAAGTTGATCAATTTAATCTTTAAAGAATACATAAATTAAATCCAAGTAGATATCAGTATCATTGTTAAATCCTAATAGAATTACTATAAATTCAAAATTACCATACCTAATATAGATTATTTTATTATTTATATCAACCATCTCTACCCATAACTAATGATATCCAGATTAAAGATAAATCATGGAAAAATATTTTCATCCTTATTACTGATCAAAAATATCATTGATATAGGGTAGGCGATACTTTTTATTAATAATTATTTTGTTATGTTCTTGATAAAATATGGAGATATTCATTAACTCTTCTATCTTCTCATAGACAAAGACATGTGAACTTCATGATGAAGAACTATACTTAATAAACACCATTCTAATATTATCCTTAATTTTCTTCTTCAATTCCTATAACACAACCATGGATATTTATGATGGATCTTTAAAATCTGTATAGTACCATGTCTTTCTTGTATTTAATAGTCAACATCATGATTTAGTAGATGAAAAGGATTCTCTTTTGTAAATACATCAATTAAATCCATTACAATTGGCATATAATAAATTTTTTCTTTATCCATGAAGATCTGACATAAATATCACTCATGAATAGGTTATAATATCCATATTATGGATGTAATTTCTATAGAGAATTTTGGTCTATCCTGTCACCAATAAACTATTAATGTTTTCTTTTGGATATTGGACATAACATCCCAAATCATGGAATATAGTTTCAAGGGACATAATACATTACTCAACTACAAATATATTATTAGTTTCCTTAATATATAGTGGATCATACAATAATAAGTTATCCCACATAGGTTAATAATGATGTGATATAGTAATTTAGTCTATTCAAATAAATTTATTAGTGATAAAATGAGTTATTATCCCTAATATGTTCATGATGAGATCAATTACAATACCTAATGTATCGTATTTTTTATTATATAAATACCTACATTAATAATGGGTTTTGGTTCCCTTTATAGACCTAGGTTCCATCATTACATAATGGGAGACACAAAATTTGCTCATGAACCTCATAAATATTATGATATAAAAATCCTTCTAAAGGTAAAATTACTAAAATACACTAATGGATTATAATGTTTATAATGTTGTCTATATTCTCTTAAAATCTATTACTCTTGGTTTATACTAAAATTCCTCTGATATTAACTATAACATCCCCAACTCTACTAACCAATAGTATATTTCTTATTTTTTATATTATCATAAGATAAAAATTATCTCTTCATGAAATACCAATAAATTTTGTAATCTATAATAACCAGATAGATACATGATTCCAATATTACATTTGAATTAAAAAATCATATCATAAGAAACTCTATCATATCCTTGATATTATGCATAACATCCTTGATAATCTCATGATGAATGGGAAAAAAATAAAGTGTGGGATGAAATTCTCAGTAAGGGTTATATAAAGAAAATCTATCATGAATCAATAATTCATAATCCCTATGACATGGTAAATAATTGAAAAGTTATGGTAGTTAATCAATAACATGTGATATAAATTAATCATAACATTATATCATAGTAATAATCCCTGGGATAATAATAATAAAATTCTCAATGAAATATTTTCTTAATTTTAGATGTCTTTATATCAGACATAATAATATATTTACCACCATGGTATTATTACAATATAGTTTGATAAATGGGTAGGTATACACCAAAAACCCTATTTTATATGTCCAACCAACTGTTTTGTCTCAAAATAACTAATGATGTATCGATGGGATATCAATAACTAGGGCCCAATTTTAACTTTATGTCCAATTCATTCATCATATGTTTAATAATTAACCTAATTTATAAAAATATTCCTTATTAAAAATAATTTATTGAGTAAATAACAATGAATATTAATATTTCCCCAATCATTCAAATCAAAATTAATATAAAACACCCTTTGTAAAAATGGTGTATAGTTAATGGAATAATCATTCCCATTATACCAAAAATATTTACATTTAATAGAAATGTATTTTCTAACCAAAACGATCACAAGAAAATGAATTTTAAAGAGAAAAATAATTAATGTATAATAAATAAGAGATAAATGATTTCCATCAATTCATAATAAATATAAAATCATGTTCTTTATAGAAGAAAATAAAATGGAACAAGAACATTATAATAATATTTCATTAATGTATTATCTATTAAAACATATTTATAACTCATAGAAGAATATAAATATCATAAAAGGGTTCTGGTAGTAGGAAAATTTCGTAATGTTGTATATGCAAAAAAACCTCTTGAATTTTGGTAAAGATATTTGAAATTGAAACTTCTAGAAAAAATTAAAATGATTCCATTTAAAAAATATAAAAGTAATGGAAAACCTAAAATTTCCCTAAAAATATACTTTTTTATAACAATTTATAAAATTATGTAGATATAAAAATAATATATTCTCTGAGAAAAATAAGATTGTATTTTCGTAAGAACATTTAATTGATTGATTCATGACCCAAAGGGATTAAATATTATAAGAAAAGATGAAAACATCCTAAATATCAATAGGATAATAAAATAGATTTAGTGTATAAAGGATATATTATAAGAATACTTTAATAAAAATAAGTTTAGTCCTAAGAAATGATATTATAAAGATAAATTAAAACCTGTTAGGTAACAATTAAATTTAAACCCAAAAAAATTGTAAAAATTGGAGTAAAATTTAATCCTCATAAATATATATATTTTTTTGTTAAAAAAATAATTTTGGAAGTATATAAACCACATAAAAGTAAACAATTTAAAAATTCTATATATTTCTCAATGTAATAGAAATTGAGACGAAATCCTTTATTTCAAGTTAAACTTACCTCAAATGTTTTTTTAACATACTATATAAGAATTATAAATTTATTATATTTACACACAAAAAACATTTACATATCAATAATATCATATATGATCCCACATAACATTTTCAAAACCTATTTATTCATAATTTCTTATTAAAATTACCATTTTTGGGTTTTAATTCGTTCATTTTTTAAATATTTTTTTGCTGTAATGTTCTGGTATTTTCAAATTGATCAGGGTTACATCATAACTATATATTTATTTATTATATTAATATCATATAAATTATTTATTTTCATATTTAAATTCATCCATAAAATGTGGATGTATTAAAATAATATACACAGTTCACGGAGACAGTTGGACGTATATACGCTTGAAGGATAGTTTCATTTTCTAATAAAAATAATAAAATATATATATATTATTTTATATATATATATAATTAATTATATCATCAATAATATATATATGTATATATATATATATTAAATATACCCTTTTCATCATCCAAGTAAAATAAGAATGAAAACAGAATCACATCACATTGTGGAGGTGGTAGTCCACACATATGCACAAATGATGTTATCATCATACAATGGATGGGGATTTTAGAATGTAGATATGATTTTATAATTATATAAGACTAATAATGTGATGAATATCTTATTGAATCTTCGAACCCATCATAAAAACCATCCATTAAATATAGTGATGGAAAATGAATTGCATCGACATGTGTATGTGGTAGTCCACACATACACACAAGAAATACATTAAATTTCCATTTGAAAAATATGGGTAATAATGGAGGTTACAAAATCATAATTAAAATTAGTCATATTTATAGTAATTAAATTACTATTTAATTAATAGAAAAATCGATTTACAATATGTATAATACAAAATATTTTGAAAGAGGTCGCGTAGGATGATTACTTCTCTTCGGTTTTTCCACTTTAAATCCTTTCATAAGGACCATTGGATTGGTCTTTCAAGAAACCTAGAATATATAATTAGTGTATATGGAAGTTGGGATTTGAATTTTTTAGGGGTTGGTTGAGCTATATAAATCATCATTTTTTAAATAAGATAAACCAATGGACTCCTTTTATAATTGGTGGAGAGGACACAAATGTAATTTCTTAAAAGATTAAAATATAATAATGTAATACTCAAAGAATGTTTCCAAATGGATTGATATTTAATGGTTTTATATTTTTAGTTTTAAATATATCCATATAATAGTATTTATACAATTTTAATTATCAATCTAACACTAATCTGTTGGTTCCCCCACCCAGTAAACTAATATTTTCCATAACTAGGGTAATAATTTTTTACTATTTTTACTATTAATTATGACAAAATTATAGTTTGAAATTATTTTAAAATATTAATCATTCAAATTAAAACAATATAATTTATTTTTAAAAAATAAATTCATATAAGTAGAGAAATTTAATTTAAAATTAAACTCAATAATTGTGACGAAAAACCTTTTTTCAAAAAAAAATATTTTCATAATTATTAAATTTTTTTCACAAGGAATTATAATATAAAATAAATTAAAATTAAAATTATATTAATTGACTAATTTATAATATAATTTAACTAATTTTACTTTTAATACATTTAAAAAATATATAATGTTGTAAAATCATGAAATGAAAATAAATTTTTTAATAAAGATCATTATTTTCACAATTCAATGAAAAATAAATTCTTTTACATTATCCCAAAAAAATCAATCTATGCTAATTTTGGAAATTTGATTGTAAATTTAAGGTTCATTTTTCAACTAAAGTTTCTAAAAGGGTCATAAATTATTATTTTTTAAAACAAATAAACCATTTTCCAGGAAAAATGTATTTTTATAGAATATAATGAAAGTACTAAAAATAGTGTACTTATTTATCAATATATTTTATATACGTAAACCTTATATATATATATATTTATATTTTCAAATTTAGTTATTCATATTCACTCTAAAAATTTAATAATTTTTTTTAATGGTATACTATATTATTGTTCAGTTAGAATCGGGGTGTCATACATCTCAAGAAATTGAAAAAATAAATTTTTTTTAAATATAGATATGACATAATATATTTGGCTGTTATATAAGACATAATATATCAATATCATTTGAAAGGGAAGTTACATGAGATAAATGATGGATCAAAATTGATCTAACACACTAAAAGTCCCAACAGACTGAGGAGAAAGCTTACTCTCACAACTGAGCCTTCGCTTCCCATGAAAAGGAGTCACCTTTAAGAAAAACATATATAATGAGTCTTTATATTTTCAATAATGATATGGAACTACCATTTTCCTAGCATAAATCACAATAAAAATCTATATCGTTTTTTACATTAGTTTTAATTCAAAAATTGATTACTCTCTAACCCCATCCTAGAACAACAGATAATGACATGTTTGGTCATTAAAGTCGTCATTCAATGCAATAAAAATGGTAGACTGATTATAATAATTGTAAAAAATTGAGAAAAAACTAGTTGTCGTATCCATAAACTACCAAAATCTAGTACATTATTGTGAAACATGTCTTCAATATTTTGTATAATTCGCTTTGTCTAACCATACATACGATGAATAAAAGTATAGAAAAGGAACAACCGAGATCCAAAATCATACTAAAGAACTCCCCATAACCATCAAGTAATATGAATTTCATTATTATGGATGAATAGCCTTAGGACTCTATGGTGTATTATTACTTTCTCTAGATTCTTATTTAACAAAAACTACACTGATCATACCTCTTTGAACTCTAGTAAGTGATAAAATTTTGTAAAAGGTATAATATCAACCATATATAATCATAGACACCCTAATATCAAGGTGCACTGATCAAAAATTCCATAAAAATAACCTATCAGTTTTATTAATTAACATATAACTACATGATAAAACCACTAGGAACACAGTGCTCAATATTTACCTTCTGGTTGAATAAACATCAACACATAAACAATGCAATTGAATTAATTAACCTAGGCCACTATAATTGACCACTCTGAGCATGGTAAATATATTTCCCACCAGGACATAATATTATGTGTAAGATGTGGAACTCATGGGGAACCACCTCATAGATCATTAATGAAATGTAAATACACTGCTGAAATAATGCTTGGTATTTTTTATCATCTGACCAAACATCATGGGAACAAACATATGAAACCCAATCTACCCTGGCCTTCACCTCAAAATCCTCTATCATGGACTTCACCACCAGTTTCAGAAAATATTACCACACTATCATCTTAAAAATGAATCTACTGTTACCAACCTATACAATATAATGATACATCCTAGAGTGTTATTCCATCAACCTATAAGAATCTCTATATTCAAACATGGAAACACTATGTGAATTCCTATAGAGTTAATTAGCTAAAAAATTACCTATTTGCGGTGAATAATAAATATCAAAGTAATAATCATGTAATTATTCATCCATCCATTATTTTCACATGTCTAGGCCATGATTTTAGAATATGTTCATCATGTTGGTAAGGTCAGTGAAAACCAAAAAGTGTTCTCTAATTATATAATTTCTATAAAACCACAGGGAAAACCTGACTATTGCAAACTCAATATTATGAATGGAATATTTATGTTCATGTGGATGTAACTATTGATACCAATAATTATTAATTGATTTTTCCTTCATCAATAAACTAAACAATGTAAGATTTTAAGTGTCCATGAAACCTCAAAACTAAGCTCTTTTTTCTTAAAAATGAACAACTTGTATGCAAACCAACTTCCCATTCAATTATTTAAAAGATTACAGAAACTAGAATATCTAAAAATTGCATAATACTATCTATTAAAGTATATTAGAGGTACCATAATCTAATAAAATTCAGTTATGAACATAATATTGTAGATGTAAAGTCTGAGAAAACATAAGACATATGAATTAGTCTTGGGGGACTTAGACAAAACTACTACCTCTATCTTCAAAGGCTTCATGAATAATCCACCCTGGGATATGACACTCCCTATGAAATTAACTTTTAAATCATACTAAGAACAAATTGACTCCTTCCAAAACAAGTGATTATGGTGTAGAAATCCCAAAATGGAACATATATTCTCAAGGTACTCTTCCTTATATATATATATTATACAAGGATATCATCAATGAAAACCATGATTAACTGATCAAGGAACTCTCAGAACCATGCATTCAACAAATATTGAAAACTGCCGGACTGTTTTTCACACATCAAAATATCAAAATGAACTCTTAATAACCACAACAACATAAAAAACAAGTCTTCAATATATCATTATCCTCCACCAGCATATGATGATATTATGATAACAGATTTATCTTCATGAAACAACTATATCCTTTTAAATAATAGAATAATACATCATTCCATGAAAAAGGATAGTGGTTATTAAATATCAAAATATTAAAGAGATGATAATCCATAAATAGATTCAAAATACCAACATCCTTCTTTAAATATAAAATTGATGCACTGCAATGTTACATGCTCAATACACCCTAAAAAAGATCATAGATATATACTCACAGCTCCTAAAACTATGAAGGTTTTATCTGATACAGATTTATTGAGATTATAGAATCCCTCTTCTATATCTTTATCTAAAATGAAATCTTTTGTTGAGGGGTTAGTTCCACAATATCCATAAGAATGAAATTGGGGTTCTCTTCTACAACCTTGGGTATCACCATTTGCTGCAACTATAAAAAATAAACATAAACACAGTATGGAAGAAAATGATAGAACATGATTCATATCCATCAAATGGTATCACTAGACAATGAACATGAATGATAATTTATCATCATCATGGACACAATCTTCTCCATAGTGTAATCCATAATAGCCTGAACTAAATATTTCTAGTATCTGTTGAGGAAAATTTCATATGGATATATCCATAAACATAAAAAGTCTCCACGGGAGTGGTTTCACCACAACACTAGATCACTGCATCTAAAACATTAAACAGAAAATATCAACCTCCAACTAAAGTAGTCAATTCCAAGGGTGCTTGAAACCTTACTACCTCAAGACCCAATGCATGTACTAGTTTCAGTGATATGAAGGACTATATAGCTCATAAATGATAACAAAATTATGAACACATGTAAAAATAAAGAAACGGCTATCTTAAACTACTTATATATCACCTGGTATAGGAAAATCTATTGAATGAAACTGGATGCAACATACTGCATAACCTTTCTAACATTGATAAGGAAAACTTACATGATTACAATATTCTCTCTAAGGATAGGACCCACACATTGTTATCCTCTTCCTACTCCATATACCCTCTCTTGATACGAAGTAGGATCACCCTGCTACTACATAAGATGAAATTAAAATAATTGAGGAACTTGAAGCATAACACATATTGCATAATTTTTATTTATAAAGGCTGGACACTTTCACTTCTAATAACTTCAGTGTCCCCATGAAAAAAAATCATCAGATCACTTGTCAACGGAATGAGGTCCTACATACCTGGAGAAATCACATGAAGATGGATTGGATCTACACCATGTGATTGAAATAACTTCTATCTAGTACACTATGAACCCCATATCATATATCTGCTGTGTGGGGAATCTTGAAAACACCCAACTCATGATGATACATTCTTGGCCAGCATACTCTCAATGAATTCTAATCTATCCAAAACCTAAAGATAATTCATCATTATAAATGGGGTAACAGGGTGCTGGATCTCTATATTAAAATTCTTCTAAATGTTCCTAATCCTTAAATCTTCATATATAAATTGTCTTGAATCATATCTAATAGGGGCCTAGAAATGAATCCCAAAATCCCCAATACTATGGCTCCCTTATCGATGGGTAAGAAATAGTTGGTGACACATTGCCTTCATATTTCTAGAAATAAAAATTACTTCAAACTAGTCTATAATATTCTCCACCAAGACAACCAACTCCTCATGATCGCATAGGAATATGATCCACCACTATCTAGCTACCCCACACAATATCTTAAATACTAATGACACTCAATTCTTTTTCAGGGCATAGATCAAACATAAGGCTATATCCACATCCTTCCAAAAACAAGTATCACTTCACTTTTTATTATTTGTAAACTTATTGTTATATGCATCAAATTGTGGAGGGACCTAAATACCTATGTCTTAGCCAAACTACCCCGATTACCTCCCAGACTAAATTTATCTCACATTATATCCGTATTAAGCCATGATTTCCTCACCAGTTCCTACCTCCAAACTCTGTAATATCTCTCAACCTAATCCTTAAATACCACCCTATTACAAACCCATCCCCCAAAAGTTATACATCCACGGTTGGTAATGAAAGAATAGATATAATGAAACTTAAATACTATATCTAATTGACTATAGTTTAGTTAAAAGTACTGAGGGTATATCATACTCATAGATTTTATATATTATACTCTGAGAAGAAGGTAAGGAATGAGAGATTAAATAAAACCCCTATATAACTCCAACTTAATATAAAATAAATGATCATTATTATATTAATTTAACATTATAAAAAATGAAAAAATATCAAAATTTGTGACAAATACCAAATGAAAATCCTTGATAGTGACCACGAAATCTCAATCATCACTTAAACAAACCAAGATCTAGTAATGTACATACCTGTCACCAAACATCTCCCAAAAACCTGAAAATATTTTTATATATGTGGATGGTGATCATAACATGTGTACTCAATAGTATGTGAATTATATTATCTCACAAAAAAGATAAAGAAATCATAATAATGATCAATGAATAAAAAGTGAAACTAAATCCTCACAAAATAATTTATGATATGTTCTTAGCCTCACTATGGATATCTCACAAAGCATCGCATGCATGAAATAATAAAAAATAATATCAAAAAAAGGAACTTTAATACTCCTACCCCTCTTGACTTTCTCTCTTCCCAAACATTTCACATCCCTGTCAATATCTATATAGTAGAAAACCAACATGAAAATAGCTTGGTTTCTAAAACATAATATGCATCTCATGAATCACATTATCTCATCACATACCATGGAATTGTTTCATCATATATTATCATAATCTCATTCCACATACCCAGATAGTAACCGAGTAATTTCTAGTAACCCCCATGTCCTATAAGTAAAATATTACACTTCAAACCATCATTCCACATACAAAACAAACCTATAACAAAGCATATGATACTATATTAAAAGGTAAATGTGTGTGAAATGATATAATACCTTAATAAACCCTCAAAAAATATATATAAATAATGAATGTAATTAATACATAAATATAATACTACTAATAGAAGGGGTCATGGAAAGTGGGGATAAATAGAAAATTGTTCCTCACAAACTATAATATTATTAAAAATGCCTTTCCATGGTCCATTTAATGTCAACATCCAAATAGTTGGTATAATAAACACTACCCAACAAAAAATTATAATAATGAGACCATTATTCTAGAAAATGATCAACCAAGACTTATGATCACTAGAACATCTAGAAAAAGAAAAAATCATTAGTAGAAGGACAAAAAATGATTAATAGGGGTCATAATATTCTAAAACTACATTTGAGATCCCCATTAAGGTTTATAATTTTTCCTATTTTAACCCAATCATGAAACGAGGAATTAGGTAGTTGTTTCGACCATTACAAATCAGGTTTGAATGCCACCATGGGTACAAACACGGAATGACCCTGTCTATGGTGGGTCTTCAATGATTTAGCCAAAAATGGTGTCTATGGTATTTTTTTCTCATATCCAAGCCATTTCCCCATGAAACATCTTCACAATCCATTTTTAATCCTTTTATTTTAAACAGGAAAATCCTTATAGCCCCATGCCCAACCCCACTCCCTAGCCTAGGTGTTTCCTCTAGCCCATTTCTAATTCAAGGATGACAACATTATAAAAATGGGATCAAAAAATGGCCTAGAAATCAATTTTGATGGTCATAGTTCACCATACACTACAGAAATATCCTCCAAGCACCCAAAACACCCACCACCAAACCATGGAGACATCTAGAAAGGCCAAAGCGCTCCCCATTCCCGCAAAACACCTCGAAACTCCTCTCATCACCTTTGAGCATTAATAAAATGAAATATACATGTTATAAAGGTTTAACCCATTAGAAAAACATTTCAAAAATTACTAAATACAACTTTATTATCTAGCAGTAACTATCCAAGTTATCTCCATCATTTTCCCTTATAAAACTATTCATTTCCTAATACAATAGAAATCTATATTGGGTTCACCCATAATTAGGAGATATATCAGGATAAATGGTCACCATCAACATAAATCTATTATGATATCTTGAATATTACATTTATAATCTTTTAATTTTTCATCATAAAAGCCCTAAAAATTCATTTGAACCCATAAGTAATGTTATTTCTATTTTCATATAAAAATGTGGGGAAAATACAATTTATTTTGAAATGGTTTTAAAATGGAAAATTATACAATATAGTGGGAATTTATTTTATATATAAATTCATTAAAATATATTTATTAATATTTATAATAATAAAATTTCAATATTGAAATACATTTCACTCATGAATTTTTACTTTTGGATGCATTATTTTTTGGACATTGCTAAGAAGAGTCAAACGTTACTTGCATATACATTTTTAAGAACATTGCTATTAAAAACATAATTTTTTTAGAATAATTATAAATTTAATCTACATTTATGAATATAAAAAAACATGTGGTTAACATTAACTTATTCTCAATGAAAAGAAATTAAAATAACAAAAACCTCAAACCTCATTCATGAATCACCAGATGCATTTGTTAACTCCATTATAATAAAATAATATTAATTATTTACATTATTATACACCATTTTTATGATTATTACACTATAATAATACCTTTTATTTAATTTATAACCATTTTTATATAGTTACGAAATCCATTATGTTCGTGTTTGATGCTTTCCGGAATTTTTTTCCATAATCCCAAAAAATCTTCAGTGGGATGAGCAAGGAAAAATTGGAAATTAATATATAATATCCTTAATATTAATAATTAATTTTTAATAATAATAGTTATAAATTAAATAAAATTTATATATCCAACTATATAATTTTATTATGACAAAATAAACAAAACATTTCTTAGAGATAGTATTCTGAACATTCGCATGAAAGATGTTATAATATTTTAAATGCTGGAAAAAAATATGATATATATAATTTTGATTTTTAATAATAAAAAATATATTATATATTTCATAAGATTAATTAGTTCTATCATCATGTCTGTCCTTATAAAGTGAAATGAAAAATGAATCCCCTCGATTTATATAGGTTGTATTCCACACATACGCATGAGGGACATTATCAATTTACAAAGGAAGTTAAGGGTATGAAGGTAAGTAATATATTAATTTTTTAAAAAATAATTATTATTCCATAAATAAAAAATATATTCATTTATTACATTATTTCATGTATCCATATAATCCATTGATGAAAAAAATAAACACATCACTTCATGGAGGTGGTTGTACACACATACACTCTTGGGATGTCTTCATTTCACATAAGATTGGAAATGATATTAATAAGGATCCTAACATAACCATAATAAACTATAATTATATTTCAGATAATTTTGATATTATATCACTATGTTTTGAGATGACTTGTAGGATGTTGTAAAACATATAAAATGAAAACATTCGGTTAAGTGTTATATCTCTTATTTGGAAAACCGTCATTAAATTCCACATTAATCATTCTAGATTAGTCATTTAGGGATACAAAAGACTCTAGGTAGTGGAGAAAAATGTTGGGAAAGTATTTTATTAGGTGTGAAAAAGATAGTAGAAGTGGAGCTCTTTTACAAGTGAGTGGAGTGGAACTCTTGAAATTCTTATGAGTTTTAAATTAATATAATATCTTATTCATGGTCAATTGAAATCAAAGACCCAAATATTAGTATAGAAAATATTATGGGTCAATATAAACTAAAAAATCACATTTTTACATGTTTTGTGGAAATTTTATGCATTATATATCAGTTACACACTTTTAATCTCAATTCAACATTAACCCCAATAATTTAACTATTTACCATGATAAATTATTTACATAACCAAAAAAGGGAACATATAATAAAATTTATAATCTATGATTTAAAAATTATAATCAATTTTATCAATGTAAAAATATATTTTGGGATGAAATTACATTAAATCAAATTACAAAAAATTTCAAAAAATTGATTTTTAATAAAATGAATGATTTATGCGTAAAAATAATTTCCCCAAAAAATAGAGAAATAAGTAGATTTATATTTATTTTTTGTTAAAATAATAGATAAATTAAGGTTTTTATAAAAAAAATTATTAAAAAACTAAATGGAACATTACAAAAATTCAATTAAATGAAAATACCCAAACACAGTTTTTATTTTGAGTTCAATATAATTTATGTCCATAAACATCAAGCATGGGTTCCAAAATTCAAAATAATAATTTAGAATAATTTATTTATCTCTATTAGCATTAATTATTTTGGTGAAATGGTTTTAACATTTATTAATGCATTCTTACATCATAATGATTTCATAAAAGTGATAGTATTTGAAATATTTGTATTTTCACTATTCACCAAAAAATAAACCATTTCAGAAAGATATCAAAACATTACCATAAGATGATTATGAAATTATGATTCCAAAAATGATATCAATTCTATAAATAATATAAATATATATGTGTATAATAAATTAATTATAATATTCATGCAAAAAATACAACGATACCCAATTTTGAAGAAAATGTATTATTGTAGCATAAAATGGATTTATTCTCATTACATTCATAACAACTATAATAAAATGAATATTAATTAATTAAATTAGATATATAATATAAATATTTCATTAGAATCATTTTTTATAAAAATTAATTTAATGTATTAAAATAAAAAAACATTGTGTATATAAAAATATTTTTATGAAAATATCTATTTTACATTCATAAGATTTTATCTTCCTTTCCAAAAAATTTGATAATCAATATAAGATTGATTATTATTTTTATTAAGTAAAATAATCAAACATTTATTTCATAATATGATTATTTAAATTTATTCCATTCAAAACTACAACTATGTCATAAAATTCATTTTTAAATAATAATATATTGTAGTTAATTTAATATCGATGTTGTGTATACCATAAACTATCAAATATGTTATTTTTAAAAACTAAATTTTAAATTAATGGGGTGTTACATTATACCAAAATTAAATAAATTGCGTCCTATTGATTTTAACTTATTTCTAATCAAAAGTTTTTAAAATTGTTTTGCAAAATCCATTCTACTGAGTGAAAGATAAAAAATATGATATAAAAGTGAAAATCCAAATTAATATTTAAAAATAATTTTAATGAAAACCCACATCATTAAAAGTAATATTAAAACATTCATTTAAAAAGATAAAAGGGAAATATTAAGGGTAATAGAATAACACATAATCTGGTTCTTGAATAAGAAAGTGAATTTTGTTGAGAAGTTGAAATATGGATATTGGGGTAAAATGTCCACTAAAGAGGAAGGTAATTCTTATAAAAACATATTATGAATTTATTAGAAAAATGTTAATAAAATAAGAATATTTTAATTTTAAATGTAATATTTTCCAAAATAGAGAAGATTACGTCAATTCTTAATAAATTATTCTAAAATGAAGACATTTTCATTTTCATGGTTTTTTTTCAAGAGTTAGGTTATTAATTTTCCATCAGGATAAGTA
Source organism: Viscum album (assembly GCA_963277665.1). NCBI lineage: Eukaryota > Viridiplantae > Streptophyta > Magnoliopsida > Santalales > Viscaceae > Viscum > Viscum album. Next base: position 1,209,186,814 of record OY728162.1, read on the forward strand.
AAGTTATAAAAAAATACTTACAAGATTTATTTCCATTACATAATCACAATATTAATATTTACTTATTCCTAAAGAAGTTGTAAAGAAGTTTTACAACTTCTATCTCATCTCAAACACCATGAAATGAATTTTCATTTCATAAAGAACTAAATTCAACTTTTAATTTATCACATTATCTATAATGGAAAACAAGTTATTATGTATTTATTTATTAAAAAAATTGATTTTAATAAGATAATTTTAAACCAAAAATGAAAAAACCATGATAATTCTCCAAAAAGTTCTATAAAAATACATAATTTTCTGTATAAATATTTCCAAAAATATGTGATTGTAAGTATTTTCAACAATATTACAAACTAAATTGAAACCTAAATATTAAATTGATTTAATAATTAACACTAGAAAAATATATTTAAATTTTTTCTACAAATATCAATAATTACATTGAAAGTCACTTTCCAAAATTTAATATGGCTATATAATATATATTTTAAAATATAATAGAATTTTCCATAAATACCTAGAATATCCATAAAGCCACAATAATGTCCTATGATCTCCAAAAATTTAACTCAATATTAATCCAAATTAACAGTAATACACAAACATAAAAACCATATTAACCTTAAATGTTATCAAAACCATTAAACATATTCACCTAATATAAAGTAATTCTTCTCAAATAATATTTTCACCTGTTAAATGTAAGGGTTAAATATAAATCAATAATATGTTAAAACACAATAAAAACTTTAATTATAAAAAACATAAAAGTGTTATATATTACATTAAATAGAGGATGAAACATAGATTTAATATCCCATAATGGCACACTTAACTCTTAAAATATCCCCATTTAAATCATCATAACCTCTATTGTAATATAAATCATTTCTTTGATAGATACAACAACACCATTAAATTAATAAACCTATAATTATGAGAGTAATACAAAGTGTTTTTATTTATTATATTTTAATGATGTTTTATGTTTAGAGTTTTAGGGAATTTGTAAAAATTATTAAATACCAAATATTTGAAATACAAAGTAGACACATCCACTTAATTCCCATTCTTTACAGTGATAGAATTATTATATTTAAATTTATATTTAATTAAAAACATATTTCCTAATACTATGTCAAATTCCCATATAAGAATGATAATTTTTTTTATAATTCATACTAATCCTAAATATCTATGTTTTTTTTAAAAATGTGAACTAATCAAAAAATAATTTTAATAAATATATATAAAATGAATCCTACTGGTCTTGTGTAAAACATGGAAACACGTGTTAATCGATACCTCTTTTATAGTAAAACATTGAGCATATAAATTAAACATATAGATCTAAGAAAATAAAACATTTCACAATGGAAACCTATTAACCCCATTAAAAATCATAGTAAAACCATGAAATCATAATTAAAATATATCTTTTAAAACACATTTCACCTTTAATTTTTTTAAACATTCCTTACCTTATGAAATCAAAAGAGTTTTATAAAACCCCTTCTTCAAAGCATAAAATATGTATCATGGATCATAAAATTCATAACCCGTGTTCAAATCTGTTTAAACCATTTAATAAATATTGAAATCCTAGTTAATTATATAAGAGTAAAAATCACTATTATCTCTATCCATTCTCGTTATTGATGACTATTCATTACCAAATATCATGGAGATTTATATCAAACTCAACCATTTTTATGAACTATGTCATCATAACCCATCATTATATATAATTATAATGTACCATGTTATGAACAAAACATTGTGAATATTTAACTTTTCCATTATAAAACCCTTGAGAATCTAATTTAAACTGCTAAGAAAACAAATTTCAATCTTCATATAAAAATGGGATGAAATATCACCTTTATTTTTTAAAAATATTAAAAATTAAAAATTAACCAAAAAATAAAAAAAATTCCCTTTTTAAATTGTGATAACATGAAGAGTAATATTAATAATTAATAAATGGAATTATGGTGGGAAATTCCACTTGTGAGGTATAAAGTAAAAAACTTTTTTTTTGAAATTTGGTAAAAAGAATAAAAACTATCCAAAATGAATTTTTTTAAAATTATTTTGAAACATTCAAATTAAAGTTAATATTAGTGGAAAACAACATTTAACATACATTGAATTATATATAATAATACATCTGAATCATTTAATATAACATGGATATGAAAAAATTTATTTAAAACATTTAAAACAATGTTTTACATAAAAATTTCTTAAAAAATTAGAAAAATTTAAATCATTTATAAAATTAAACATTGTTGAATAATATACACTATATAAAATATAAATTGTGTTGAATATGGAATTACTCTCAATTAAATTAAATTCATTGAGAAATCCCTTTACCTCGAATCTAAATCACCACATACAATCTTTAAATACCATTTAATAAAAATATATTAATAATTTACATTATTAAAAAAATAATCATTTTTATTATATTTTCATAATAAATTTAATGAGTTTAATTTATTACCATGTCTAATGTAGTTACTAAATTGATTAAGTACATGTGGGGCATTTTGAGGACGTATGGTTAATATCCCAAAAACATTTGTAAGATAACCAAGGATAAAGGGATCATAATTCCATCATTTATAAACTAATAATCATGAAAAAAATATCATTTTTATATATTAAAAAATTATCCTACCATCTTTGGTGATCATGAATAATCTATTTTATCTTTTCATGGAGACGGTAGTTTGCATATAAGGGTGAACAACATTTTCATTATTCTGACATGTGGAAAATAAATAAATAATATAATATATTACTATTTTATAATTATAAATATGATATAAATGTCATATTTATTCATCAATTCTATTCTTATTACCATCATTACAATTTAAAAATGAAAAATTAATCACATCACTATGTGGAGGTGGTATTCCACATGTATGCACGAGGGTCATTATCTATTTTTAACAGATGGAAAGGTTAAGCAGTTAAGTAATATAATACATTTGTAGAATTATATGTATGTAATTAATATCATATATAATAATTTTTACATCATTTTTAGAAACCATATAATTTGGTGATGAAAAAACACATCCCTTACTAGATGTGGTCATCTAAATATACACACGAGCAATGTTTTCATATATCATAGGATGGGAAAGAAGAATCATAATGGTTATAACATGAACATAATAACATTTATTTATATTTTAGATACTTATGTTATTATATCATAATTGTTTATGTTCTACTTATGGAGGTGGAAGAATAAATAAAATGTAAACAGTGGGTTAAGAGTTGTACCTCTTCTTTTGGAAAACACATTTTTATTACATGTTAATCATTCTATTTTGGTCTTTTGATGAGGTAATTTTCTCCACATCATGGGGAGGATCATTTTATGGGATTGTATAATGTATTGGTTGATCTATTTCAGTCAAGAAGTGTGAATAAGAGATTATAATTAGTTACCTTTTATAAGTGAGGTGAGTGGACCCCTTTTAATAATTCAATGTTTTAAATTAATATAATGTCTTATTCATTGTAAAGTGGAATAGTGGAACCACAATTATAATATAATATCTGATAGGTTCAAATTAAACTTAAAAATAACATTTAGATAGTTTTTAGATACATTTTAATCCTTATATCCATGTCATGCCCCCTTTAAAAACAATTTAACCTTTATCATGATTCCTTACATTTTTTACCACGATAAATTATTTTATGTAACCAATAATAAATGGGAACTTGTAACCAAATTTAAACATGATGATTAAAAATTTGAAATAAAATTTACTATATTCATATTTTGTATGGATGAAAAATTACATTTAATATATATATATATATAACAAATGACAATAATTTTTAGAAAAATACCCAATATAGGTGTAAAAGAACATTTCAACATAAAATAAAGATAAAATATTATTTCTATAATTTTTTTTGTTAAATAATAAAAGTATGGTTTTAGGAATTTTTTATTAATCGAAAAATAAATTCTACCTTCTAACAATACTAATAAATAGAAAGAGATAAAATTAGTTTATGAATTAAATAAAATATAATATTTGTTAATAAAATTCAATCGTGGGTTCAAAAATCCAAATTAATATTTTGAAATAAAATATTTGACTTATTTAACATAAATTCTGTTGGGAAAAACGTTTTTGAATTTAATAAATCATGAACAGAACATAATAGTGTCATGGAAGAGGCAGTATTTGAAATATCAGTATTTTTATTATTCACAAAAAAAGAAATAATTTAAAAAATAATTCCAAGTATCACCCCAAGAATATTATAAAATAATTATTTCATAAATATTATCAATTATTTAAAATAAAATTCCAAAAAAAGGGAAATTTATTATAATGTTAATGTAAAAAATATAATAAAAATCATTTTTGATGAAAATATATTTTTGAAGCATAACATGACTTTATTCTCATTACATAATGAATAAAAATAAAAAATATAAATATAAATTAACTCATTTGGATATATAATATAATTATTTCATTAAAATTATTTTTCAGTAGTGATGAATTTAATCAATTAAAAATACAATGCATGTATAAAAATATGTTATAAAAAACCTATCATTTACCATTAAATGAATTTATTTTATTTTGTAGCTAATAAAAAATAATGAATTATTTATTACTAATTTACTATGTAAAATTATATATATATATATATATCATAATAATATTATTATTCTTATTTATACTCTCCAAACATATGGACTGGTTATAATGGTCATTTTCTAAGTAATAATATATTTTGATTCATTTATGCTTGATATTTTTTTACCACACACCATTAAATATATTATTTAAACAAAATATTTTATAAAACATTGGGGTTTTTCATAATTTTTCAAACAGGGGTTGACCTAACAGGTCACCTAGAGCACACTTCAATAAGTCTCGATGTTCATTCTCGATCCTCGTGGGATGAAAACTAGATCATGAGCATCAAGAATACACACATGGGAATAGTTTCACTATCAGATAATAATTATAGTCTATGGAAACTAATTGATAACATGACATGGTATGTCCACTACATGGACTTCCATGTATAAAAAAATTGATTCAAATAAATAAATAATCCAAACATGGAATCAACCAAGAAAACATCAATTGATACATATTAAATACAGTGATTTATCTCATCTAGGAATATACACAGCAAATAAATAACAAAAATTATATACTAAAATAAAACATAATAAATAACAAAATGAGGATAAAATCATAATATACTTGGTTGAATTCGATGATACACAAACATCCTAAGGAAAATATGCAACTTGAGACACGTCTCAAATATCTCTATATGATTCATAACAACATAAAATATCTATAACATCAATCAATATACTATATAAATGATATCAATAAAATCAGATAATAACCTAGGAATCTATATTAACCGTGAATGATTAATATAAACACACACGATTTTGTATTATGTGTGTAAGATAAACATGTAAAGGCCATGACCCTAGTAAAATAGAGTTATGGGGGCTTTAATATATTGTTATAATATGAAAAGAATTTCATTCTAAAGGATATATTGGTTTAGTAGTCTTGGTAAAAAAGATAAACAATAGTATTTTATAAAACATTTTAAATCATAAATTAAAACTTTGTACTTTATTTATGAAAAAAAATATTCCGTTTAGTATATCTCTTTATATCAATCATATAACACTTACTATAATCATAGGTAATGGAAACATAAGAATGGTTTCATATCTAATTCTCGGTAAGGTAATGCGAATAATGAAATCTACTCTAAAAAAATATGTAATTATCTATATTTCAAGTTAAATAACTAAAACACATTCCATTCAATCAATTTCTTTATCATTATATGAAAGGAATAAATGATGAACAAATAATTACATATAATTATTCACATGATCTTGATACATAACCATTAATATACTAACTCATCTAATAATCGAATGGAATATCAATAACTAATATCATAATTTGGGACTTTATAATGTAGGAAATCATACCCATACTATCAAAACATGTTCCAATCTATCTTATATAAATTGGTAATTCCTCGACCAAATAACCAAAGTTAGTTTGTATAATGAGGCCCATCAATGTATTGTGGGGATATATAGGGCCACATCCATAACATTTTATGTCTAACACATTCCTTAAATTAATTGTGTAAACCAAAATCAATATAATTTTTTTTTTGAAAAAATAGTATATTAAATGTTAACAAATTCTACAATAAATAAACATTATTATAAACCATCAAGAGTAATATAGAAAATGGTAAAAAAATAGAACTTCCCTAGTATAACTAATTATAATCTATCTGAGACAATAATGATGATGATATCGTTACAACATATTAAAAATTGATAATAATTATAAGGAGGGGTTTTTATTAATGAATCAAAAAATCATAAAAAATCCATTAAAAATTTCATGAGGAAAATATACTTTTAACGTTGAAAATCACATTCAAAAACCAAAAAAATTCATAATATTAAGAGAAATATTTTCTATAAAAATAAAATTTTAACAACATAAAGTAATATTCAAATTAATTATGTTATGTGATTGTGGGTTATTTTCTATATACTTTATAATTTAAAAAAATCCTTTCATACTATTGTAAAAAGGTTAAAAGAGCATCATTCAAAAAATGATAGGAAGATTCATTTCAAAAAAGTTATAAAAAATTAAAACAAATAAATAAAAGAATTTATAAAATATTATGATAAAAGTACAAATTTATTTAATTTTGTTTTGAAAACATGGATATGGATGAAAAAGTGTTTTCTACCAAATAGATAAATGAAGACATATTTCATTAAAATTACTCTTTTAGTCACTTTTGATCATAAAGAGAGGAAAATGTGATGAAATCATGTATTCTATTGAAATATACTAATCATAATAAAACTCATCAGTTTTATTAAATATATTTAAAAATATTTCATCATTATGATATTAATCATTAATAATCCTAATAAACAATGACATTGTAATACAAACCTTTATCGCTTTGGTAACTTCTGAATCATATGCCCCATGAGAGAAATTACATCAAATGAGACATTAAATACCATAATGAAAAATTTTCATGATCTAACATATCAAAGTGGAATTACTTATTCAACACAAAATAACAAATTGGTGATTATTTCATGTGTCTCACAAATGTAAAAGTGAGGTGAGAAACCCTTACCTCAGGTGTGATTGCCTTTTTATGTGTATGTACCTCCAGTATAATAAATAAATGTTAAATATAAATCTATTATATAACCATAATAATATATTTCATACAATATATTATTTACATATACTCATTTATCGCCCTTTTATTGACAATTCATTGTTAAAATCGTGTTTGGGCTAATAACAACTTTGTTTTTTTATGAACTTTTAATTTGGTATTTTGGTCATTTTAACATGATCATGGTTAAATAATATAAAAAAAACTAAAACATGATATAAATATGATATATATTCATTATATATTTATGTATAGTAATTCGTAAATATAATAATAAGAAATTTAATTCTTTATTCATGGAGATGGTAGGTCTTACATATGCATGAACATTGTTTCCATTTTCTTGATGGATGGGACAAAAGAAAATAAATATAAATTCACCGATAAAAATTATTATTATATAATATATATAATTTATATTAAAAAACTATTTATTAATATCTATGTGAAAATTAAATGAAAAACATTTCACATCGTAACATGGAGGTGGTAGTCCAAACATACGCACGAGTGACATAATTATTTTATAATGGATTATAAATAAAAAAGTTAAACGTGATGTTTTATTTCCAGAATTTTTTTTAATTAATATCACATGTATTCATTAACAGTATCCTTACTACCTTCCATTTAAGCATAATAGAAAAAATGAATCACATCGCTTCCCAAGGTGGTTGTTCATTGTACACATGAGCGACGTTATTATATCCCAGACATGGAATGTAACAAAATAATTTATATATGATATAATGATTAAAAATTAATAATAATATCATATATATCATATAATTATGTTAAATTTATCACTATATCTATCCTTTAAAGATCTAATTAAAAATTAATTACATCGGTTTGTGAAAAAGTGGTTTGTCGTACACATGATCGACACTTTCATTTTCCAATGGATGAAAGGGGAGAAAGATATAGTTTATTTAAAAAACATAATAAAATATAAATATTTATTATATAATTTTATTATTATATTATTATTTAGGAATAATATTTTACTGAGTTTTAATAATAAAAAATAAAAATTCCATCATAAGAATTTTACCACTTCTTTGGATATCCTCTTTAGATTTAATCATAAAGCCTCTATAGGAACTTTTCCAAATGAAAATATTTCCTATATAATGTGGTAATTTAAGTGTGGAAGATATTTTGGTATGTCTTGGGTGAAAAAAATAAATTCTTATGTGTGTATAGAGGATAAGATGGGTAGCCTTTTATATGTGGGGGTCTGGACACACTTGAAAGTTTTGAAGAAAAACAATCACACCCATGTTCTTCACAAGAAACAATTTTCATAAAAATAATTATATAACAATGGATTTTATAAGGACTAAAAATGGTTTTCCAATATTAATATTACAATTTTTTAGGTTATGTTAACACTTATCATTTTAGTATATCCCTTGGTAAACATTTTTTACCTTAAACACAATAATTAATTTTTACTGTTTTCAAAATTCATTGTCGTAGAATATTATGTTGAACTTATTAGATAATATTTATTATTCTTATTTGACATAGGGAATAAAATTTTCCAAATTCCATTCAAAGAAGCCGAAAATTTTAATTTGAAATTAACTTGTAGATGTGATGAAAAATCAGGTTTCCAAAGAGAAAATTTTCACAAGTATATATAGTATTGATATAAAAATTTAATATGAAATTAATCCCAATGATTTAAATTTGATTAATAAATAAATTATTTAAATAATTTAAAACATAATTAATGCAATTAAACTCTTTAAATGAAAATACAGTATTCAATAAGAACCAACATTTTTGATTATTTATCTAAAAATTAATCTTTTCGGAAAAATAAAAATAATCACGCAAACAAAATTTTGGAATTTTGATTCCAAAAATAGAGTTAATTTTTTCAAATAATGTTTATTGCATGTTAAAAAATTATTTTTATTATTAGTTCACAAAAAATAATAAAAAATATTTTTGTAAACAAGTTTTTTCGAAGCATATATACACATTAAAAATATAATTAATTAATTATAAATAAGGTTTATTTAAAAAAAAACCTCATAATAATTTTTTGAATATGTGTTTATTAATATTATTAGAAAATAATTTAATTTTTAGGTTGCAACATCCTTTTTTTATATTAAAATATTGATAATATATTTTGTTATTTTAAAAACCGGTGTTGCGTGTTACACAAGCTATCAAAAAATTATATTTTATTAAAAAATATATGTGTCATAAAGTATTATCGTGTAAAATTTTATTCTATAATTTGTGTTTCATTTTATATATTCTATAAAAAAATTAAATTCCTTTTAAATCATTGTGTGTCACATTCTACCCCCTTAAAAAATTGAATCCCTCGTAGTTCTATTTTATTGATCACATGTTTATCCTTTATTGAAAACCCACATTGGATAAAGAGTAAATAGAACACATGCATGACAAGTGAGAGAGGAATGTATTAAAGTCATCTAGAATAACACATAACTGGGATTCCAAATACGATATCATTAGTGGGAAGTAAAAATATGGACATGAGGGAAAAGCAAAAATATATAGAGAGTGTTATGTAGATCATTGATCATAAAGAAATTAAATCATAAATTGAAAGTTAACAACCACAAATCCATAATATATATAGATTATATTTACTACCATGACTATGAATACAAGTAAATTTATTTAGTTGATATTTCTTTCTTATTAACAATTTTATCCCTTTGTTGTTCTTTGACAAATTTCAACTTCATTTATTTCTCAAATAAATTATTATCGAAGATGATGTTTTTATTTCTAAAGGAATAAAATTAAATTTTAATGGATCATAAGATTCATAAACTATAGATAATTACTTCTATATGTCTCTATATTTTTACCAAATCCAAAATGGTTCAAATTAGTTTTTCACCATAATTTATTAGTCTCTAAGACTCAAGAGTAACAATAATAGGTCAACATAATCTATTAAATAAGTAGTTGTTTTTCTAAAATATTTATGACTAGATTCAATGTCCAAAAATGTAAAAGGAAGGTAAATAAAATTCAAAAATAAACTAATAATTATATTTTCCAAAAAACATAAAGTATCTCTTAATTTCACATAAAAAATATATTAATACCTTGATCACCATGAAACATTAATGAAAACAATCATGCTTCCTCGCTCCTCAAATAAAACAAAAAATTATTAAATATATTAAATAAGTCTAATAATTTGTTAAACACCATCAATGATAACATAGACCACATATTCAATTAGTTATCTACCAATTACAAGTTCATTAATACTTTATAATTTTTGTTATCTATATGAATCGTTATCCAAACAAAAAACAATCATCTCAACATCATGATTTTAAGGGTTGTCCTCCAAGAATAATTAGCCTTCCCAAAATATAATCTGTCCATTTATATTTCATGGTCATCAGTACCATTAAACATATGAATTAAAATCCTTGTAGAAAACTAATCCAGTAGAATACTTGTATGATTTTTGATTCTTATGAAAATAATATCATTGATAAAATACTTATAAAACATAATTAGTGAATTATAATACACAATTACATTAATCATTCCACTTCATTATTAAACCATTAACTAGGATTCAACATCATATTCCATAATAACTTCTTAATTTCATATGTCGTTTGTATTTTTGTTATCATAAATAGAAAACCAATTACTCATACAACCTTTCTGACCCCCTTATTGAGATTTTTCCCTAAGAAATCTATTTACATAATGCCCATAGTTTTCACATTCAAAACATTCATCTATTGATGATGCCTTTAGGAAATCGTTATAATCATCCATTGTGATAATTGTACTATTAATTTCACCTCAATAATTACTTACTATATTACCTTATTCTATACATATAAAACATATTATTTTCCCTTTAATACATTCCCTTGATTTCTTCTTCTTAGGTTCTAAACATATAGGATACTAAATAATATTTCCTCCATGGATTCCAGCACCCAATCACTCATCAGACCCTATCCTTATTGTCTTTAGTTTTTTTTATGGTTATTTAATGTGCATGTTTTTAATCATATATCATGATAAATAAATAATCATAATCATAATATCCTTAACTTCATAATTAACTTATCTTATTTCTCATTAAAACATTGTATATCATATTCATCGTTAACTTAGTTTCTTATGGTTCCCACCATTGACTAAAATGATACCAATTGTGTGAGAAAAAATATTTATAGTGGGAACCCCATAATAATGAAAATTATTTTATAATATGTCTAAATCCTGACACATTGTTTCTAATCTATGAAACCTTTGTCCTAACATAGGTTATTCATGTTTATCCTCTATTTAAATTTTTCTTGACTGTTTATAAAGAAAATTTGAATTAAACAGGGAATATCCCCACAACAATGTCAAACTAGGTGCACAATAAGGCATGTTTTTATGTACTAGGTAACAATCGAGTCAATCTCAACACACCATTTTCAAAGTTATCACCCATTGGTACATCTATCCCAAAACCATATCCATATGTAGTGTCAAGTTATGGATGGGTTTCTAAATAATCCAAATAATTTATTTCTTACTAAAACATAGGTTGTTATTATATACTAATACATACCCTCAATAATGTTTGTAGGGTTATGTTCTATATTATATATTTTCCTACATCTAGTTTATAATGTTTCTATAAAACACTAATTTATACTTACTGTAAATACCAAGGCCCTAGTATCACAGAGTCAGTGGATACTTTATTATATAAGCATATAAAACAATAAATCACATCATAATTTGATAAATAGTTTTCCGGTATTAGATAACTTGATACATAATTGAAATTTAACATAAAAAATATAACATAGTATATTCACTGATTAAACCATTATTCCCTTTATCATATCTCATTATTTATATTTTAAAATACTTTTTTACATCCTAGGAATTGAAAACATAAGAAAGGGGTGGGATATTATTCTTAGTAAGAGTATTCATACAATGGAAGCTATTATTAATAAATAATATATAATCAATATAGATAGTAAAATAAATAAATAAAAATTCCACACAATAAATTTCATGAGCATAATATGGTAGGAATAAATGATGTTCAAATAATTTCTTATAAAAAATTACATTAACTAGAAACCTAAAAATGGATATTATAACTAGCTGTATAATTAGATGAAACATCAATAAATAATCTCATAATTTGTTTATTCATGATTTCAAACAATAAAACCATACCTTACCATCAGTTCCTTGTTCTAATACATCATATATAATTGGGTAAGAGCTCGAAAAAATACATAAGCTAGTTTGTCTCATGAGATGTAATAATTCATTGAGGGAGTATAACAAGACCTTCCCATCACTTAATATGTCTATTTAATTTCTCATATAAATTTTGTGACTAGTAACCAATATAAAAATTCTTATTGAAAAACAATCATATGAAATTGGAATTATTTCCCCAATTAATAAAAACTAATCATAAAAAAATCTATAATAATATGGGCAATGGTATCAAAATACGATATCGCATGTCTAACTGAACGTATAAAATCATGAACAATAATAATAATTTATAATTAAAACATATTCCAAATAGTGTGTTAGTAAAATGATGGAATGTTTTCTTAATGAATCTAAATACCAAAAAAATCCATTATAACAATCTTGAGTAAAATATCTTTTTCAGTTTGAGATTCAATTTCAAAAATAGAAAATTAATATAATATTAACATAAAATTTATTTAAAAATATCCTTGTAAATTTTTAAGTTAATATAAAATGTATTGAGTGGACTTAATGGTGTGCAATTCCATACACACTATATAATTTGTTACAACATTCTTTTCACATTGTTGTATAATGTTTAAAAATTAGATCATTCAAAAAATGACAAGAATATTACTTTCAAACTATTTTTTAAAAAATTAAAACCAAGGTAAAACTAATTTAAACTTTATTTTTGTAAAATTATAACTTTATTTAAATTCCTTTTATAAATATTGGATATAAAAGAAATAGTTTTTCTACCAAAGAGATAATTGATGTCGATTTTATTTGAAAGTACAAATTGGGCATATTTTGTACTCAGAGAGAGGAAAATGTGTGGATAACATTTATTCCCTAGAAAAAATCACAGGAGATTAAATTTTATGATTTTCTTGAAATATAGATAAAAATATTTCATCACAAAAAACATAATCAACAACAATCATGATAAATGGTGAGATTATAACATAAACAATTACCACTTTAGTAACTTATGAATCACAAGCCCCATTAAATAAGTAACATCAAATGAAACATTAAATAACATGAACATAAAAGGATTCATTATATTACTTAAAAAATTCTAATTTTATAAACCAGAAGAAAGAACTAAGTGTTTAATATATCATATATATCACCAAAGTAAATGTTTTTCAGCCCTCTGGAATATTGTTTAATTCTTCCTATGTTTGCTGTTTTAATAATCCCAGATCATCGTTACTAAATCCAGTTGGATTTCTCATATACATAATCACAATCTTTTAGTGAATCTGTTTATATTTTTTGGATCATGTTTTTATCTGTGCTTGTTATTGATTTACAAGTATTCTGGAAGTCTTCTGGATCAAACAGACACTTTGAGTGAATAGTAGCACTGATCCATATCAAAAGTGAATGGTCGCACTAATCCATATCAAAAGTGAACAGTCGCACCTATCCATATCAAAAGTGATCGGTCACACCGATCTATATCAAAAGTGAATGGTTGCATCGATCCATATCAAAAGTGATCGGTCGCACCGATCCATATCAAAAGTGAACGGTCGCACCGATGCTGATCAAACGAGTCACCGATCATGACACACTGATGCTGATAAAATGAGTCACGGATCATGAAACACCGATGCTGATCAAATGAGTCACCGATCATGACACACCGATACTGATCAAATGAGTCACCGATCATGACACACCAATGCTGATCAAATGAGTTACCGATCATGACACACCGATGATGATCAAATGAGTCACCGATCATGACACACCGATGCTGATCAAATGAGTCACTAATCATGACACACTGATGCTGATCAAATGAGTCACCGATCATGACACACTGATGCTGATCAAATGAGTCACCAATCATGACACACGGATGCTGATCAAATGAGTCCCCAATCATGACACACCGATGCTGATCATCTAAGTCACCGATTAGGACACACCGATGTCTAGCCACTGATGCTGATACTGATGAACTACCGATCACATGACTCATCGATAGTCATAAACAACTATTTGAATTTCATTATCTTTATTTAATCTACCCAACGGTCATATTAGGTATATTTTAATGCTCTGTCATTTATTTAATAAAATTTGTTGGATGTCAGGAAACCGTCCCTCATACCTGCAAAAAAGAAATCATTTCTTTTGCTGGAGCTTGTGCTATCAATACGAGAAGTCCCTGTTGGTCAAAAAGAGAGATGACAAGACACATATGAGAAAAAAGTGTGGTGAATGATATAGTTGCAGAAGACACAGAAGCTCATACACACTCAATCTGACTCAAGAAGAGTTCTGTACATTCACGAGGACATTGAAGAACTTCATCAAATACATTTTTCTCACTATCTCTGAACCTGGATGCCAAGAAGACGACACTCAGTTTTTCAAAAAAAATCCATAAGAGGACTCAGAAACATTTCTGATCAAACTCAAGGAGTCCAAAGCTTCACTGCAACCACTAAAGCCATTTCTAAACTCTACATCTCTGCTCTGTGATTCATTATTTTACATTTCGACCAGTGTGTGTTATCTGCTATACGTAACACACACACTGTCTCATGTGATTTCACTGGAGGATCTGTAAATACTCACTCAAACTCTTACATCTTTCAATTCCCACTGAGATAGTGGTAGAGGTCTTGTGTGACCTGGATATCTGGTTGTTGTTGTGTACTTTCCCACAAATAACAGTGGTAGAGGTCTTGGACATGGACAGTTGAATACTATTGTAATCCTCGATCCAGGGTGTGGATCACTTTTATATAAAGTTTTGAGAGGACTAAGTCTCGGCTTGAGACTAAACCTCTTGGTTATATCTATTGTGCTTATTTATATTCAAAGATTTTCTTCCACTGAAAACTAATTTAAAATCAAAATTGTTTTAAATTCACTATGATAATTAAACTAGAAAGTGTTTATATTAGTTGTAAATCAGTAAGATAGTTTCAAAAGTTAATCAATTAGTCTTATTTTATTAACTGGGAAATAATCAATCCTTTGAGAACCTAACATAACCTTTACTTTGATATAAATTCACTACATTTTAATTCTGTGTTTTATTTGGGGGATTTTAAGACAAAGTTTTTAAACAGAAATATTAATTGTATCTCAATTCACCCCCCCTCTTGATTATCCACTCCGACCAACACTTGGTATCAGAGGGTTGAAATATTTTTTAAAGTACTCTGGTTTTCAAATATGATTTTAGTTGTATTTTAAAGTTCATAAAATTTCTATTATTTCTAAATTTCTATCTCTTTAAAGTCGTTGCTTTATGTATGTTATCATGGATGACATACATGAAGGTGTTTCTACCAATAGACCGCCCTTTTTCAATGGAACTAACTATGATCAGTGGAAAATCAAGTTGAAAATTCATTTAGAAAGCATGGGTTTTGATATTTGGACTACTATAGAATCGGAATATAAAATTCCTACTACTATTAGATATACTTGGAATGAAGCTACTAAGGCTGCCTACAATAATAATTGAAAAGCTATGAATGCCTTGTACTGTGCTTTTGGATATGAGGAATTTAACAGAATATCTGCTTGTAAAAATGCTTATGAAATTTGGGATACTGTAGCTGTTTCTCATGAAGGAACAACTAATGTTAAGGAAATCAGATTGAATACTTATACTATTAATTATGATAATTTTAAAATGAAGCCTGATGAACCCATTTCAGACATGTTTCTCAGGTTTAATGAAATTTTCAACACAATGACTTCTCTGGGAAAGGATGTTCCATCAAAGGAACAAATTATGAGAATTCTGAGATGTATACCTGAAAGATGGAGAGGAACATCTGTCTCAATTAGAGAATCATGTGACATTGGTGAACTGCCAGTCAAGGAAATAATTGGAAAGTTGATGATGTATGAAGAAGAACTTAAGGTGAACAAAGAAGAAGATGATGAACCTAGAAGGAAGTCTGTTGCTTTCAAGACTTCCACTTCAAAGAACAAGGATAAGGAGATTCTCCATGATATAAATGAATGTTCAAGCTGTGAAGACAGTGAAAGTGCTTCTGATAGTGATGCTAAGATAACTCAAATTTCCAGAAGGTTTAAGAAGTTTTATAGGAAGAAGAAGTTTTTCAGAAAATCAAATTACAATGGTAAGTATGACAGTAAGGGGCATTGGAAAAAGGATTGGAAGAAATCTGAAAAATCAGATGAAGTTGAATGCTATGAGTGCAAAAGAAAGGGACACATAAAAGAAGACTGTCCAAAGCTGAAATACATGAAGAAGTATGAATACAAGGACAATAAGTTTAAGAAAGCCATGAAGGCTACTTGGAGTGCTTCTGAGGATAGCTCCACTGAATCTAAAGTTTCTAAAACTGAACACAGCAATAAGGAAAACATGTGTTTTATGACAAACACTTCTGAGGTAACAACTGAAAGTCCTGATTTAAATTCTTATTATTCTAAAGATGATACTGACTCTGATAACATGTCAAAATCAGAACTCTATGAATATTGTGATATGTTAGATGAAAACTGTAATGAGCTAAAAGACAAATATAAAGGTTTAAAGAAACAATATGCTTTAACTGTTAAATATAAATCTGATCTTGATATTGAAATGGAAAAGAATGCTCAGTTTCTTAAAGAAAACACTAAACTGAAATTATCTAATGATCAACTTAATAAATACTTAGAGAAATTTGCCAATGGAAAAAATACTCCTACTCAGATGCTAGCTAATCAAATAGCACCTATATACACTACTGGTATAGTATACCAACCTGGAAAAAGGAAAATTACCAAAACTAGATTCATTCCTAAATCTGGACAGAGTGTATCTAGTTCTAGAACTTCATATGCCTCAACTAGTTATATTAATAGTTATGGATCTAATAAGGTTTATCTTTCAAAATTGGTTGACTCTAGAAATCTTATGAGACCCATTAGAAAAATATGGGTACCTAGAGTGTTATTGGCTAACCTGTTTGGACCCAAGAAAATCTGGGTACCAAAATCATTTCCTATCTAAATCTATTTTGTAGGGAACTTGTTTAAAGAGCTCCTGCAGAAAGACATGTTATTTGGACAGTGGATGTTCAAGACATATGTCAGGAGACTTCTCATGCTTCAAGAATTTAGTAAAAGTGGATGGAGGTTTTGTCACTTTTGGTTATAACTCAAAAGAAAAAATCATCGGCTTAAGCCAGATTGGTAACACTAACTCAGTATTAATTTCTAAAGTTTTATTTGTTGATGGACTTAAATACAATGTGTTAAGTATTTATCAGTTATGTGATTATGGTATTTATGTTAAATTTGAAAATGATTCTTGCAATGTTTTTAATTCTAAAAATGTTTTAATGTTTTCTACTTTAAGAAATGAAAATTTTTAGGCCGTTGATATAAATTCTTTAGCTAAGTAGAATGTTACTTGTTTAAATGCATTTCATAAAGAGTCTTGGCTTTGGCATAGAAGATTAGGACAGTACAATGTGCATTCACTTAGAAAACTTGATAGGAAGAACTTAGTTAGAGACCTACCCAAACTTGAATTTCCAGCCGACAAAGATTGTAATCCCTGTCAACAGGGAAAGCAACATAAAATTTCATTTAAATCAAATAAAGAAGTTTCAACTTCTCAACCTCTTGAGTTGGTTCACATAGATTTATTTGGACCTTCTAGAGTTTCTAGTTTAAATGGGAAGCACTATCTATGTTCTTGTAGATGACTTTTCTAGATATACTTGGGTATATTTTCTAGCTCACAAAAGTGGAGCTTGTTCTTGCTTTGTAAAATATTCCAAGTCTGTAGAGAACCTTAGTAGACATAAGATCAAAACCTTGAGAAGTGATCATGGCCGTGAGTTTGAAAATCATGAGTTTGAATCTTACTGCTCACGTAGTGGCTATAGTCACAATTTCTCTGCCCCTAGGACACCCCAACAGAATGGTGTAGTAGAAAGAAGGAATAGAACCCTAGAAGAAATTGCTAGGACTATGCTTAATTAGTATGATATACCTGTTTATTTTTGGGCTGAAGCTGTAAATATAGTTTGTTATGTTATTAATAGAGTCTTGATCAGACCTGTTCTTAAGAGGACTCCTTATAAATTGTGGAATCATAGGAAACCTAAGGTTAACTACTTCATAGTTTTTGGCTGCAAAGCCATTATTCTTAATACTAAAGAAAATATTGACAAATTTGTATCCAAGAGTGATGAAGGAATTTTCCTAGGTTACTCTATTTCTAGTAAAGCCTATAGAGTTTTCAATAAGAGAACCAAATGTGTGGAAGAATCTGTTCACATAAAATTTGATGAAACTGATCCACATGAACCTAAGATCTCTCTTGAATATGATCTCTCTATTTTGAACCTTAATGATAAAGACAATGGACCTATAGTTAAAACATCCAATTTTTTAAATTTTCCAGAACCTACTTCTGTTGAACCTCAACCTGTATATGAATCTGAAATCTCTAGCCCTACCTTTTCAAGACCAACTAAGACTCTAAAGAATCATCCTTTATATGCTGTTATAGGTAATTTAGATAGAGGAACTAATACTAGAGCTTCTTTGAGAAATCAGGTTGAGCATCAATCCTTTCATCCACAGTTAGAACCTAAAAATATCAATGATGCTATCAATGATGAATTTTGGGTAATGGCTGTGCAAGAAGAACTAAATCAATTTGAAATAAACAAAGTCTGGAAATTAGTAGAAAGTCCTAAGAACACTATAACCAAAGGCACAAAATGGGTGTTTAGAAACAAAGTAGATGAATCTGGAAATATCATTAGAAATAAAGCTAGGCTGGTCGCACAAGGTTACAATCAAGAAGAATGAATTGACTATGAGGAAACCATTGCACCTATAGCTAGATTAGAAGCTATTAAAATCTTAATTGCCTATGCATCTCATCCGAATTTCAAGTTATATCAAATAGATGTGAAAAGTGCTTTCTTAAATGGTTTTATTGTTGAAGATGTTTTTGTACAACAACCACCTGGTTTCTTAAATGCTCACTTTCAAAATAATGTTTTTAAACTTTCCAAAGCTTTATATGGTTTAAAACAAGCTCCAAGAGCTTGGTATAAAAGACATTCAAATTTTCTTATTTCAAAAGGATTTACAAATGGAATTGTTGATCCCACTCTTTTTATAAAAATAATTTCAAAAGATGTTTTAATAGTGCAAATCTATGTTGATGATATTATTTTTGGATCTTCTAAAAATTCTTTATGTACTGATTTTTCAAAGGTTATGCAAAATGAGTTTGAAATGAGCTTAATGGGAGAGCTTAAGTACTTTCTTGGATTTCAAATCATTCAAACTAAAGATGGTATTATTCTAAATCAATGTAAATATACTAAGGATTTGTTAAAACATTTTGGTTTTGATAGTATTAAGGGAAGTGATATACCTATGAGTACTACCTGCAAATTGGATGTTGATGAAACTGGGAAACCAGTTGATCAAACCAATTACAGAGGTATGATTGGAATCTTACATTATCTTACTACTAGTCGAAAAAATATTATGTTTAGTGTGTGTATGTGTGCTAGATTTCAAGCTAATCCTAAAGAATCACACTTACTGGTTGTTAAAAGGATTTTTAAATATATTAAGTATACTGTAAATTTAGGTTTTTTTATCCAAAAGGACAATCATTTGACCTAACTAGTTATTCAGATGCTGACTTTGCTAGATGTAAATTAGATAGGAAGAGCACGTCTGGAACATGCCATTTACTTGGAAAGTCCCTAGTATCATGGTGTAGTAAGAAACAGAACTCAGTTGCATTGACTACTGCTGAAACAGAATATATAGCTGTTGGTAGTTGTTGTGCAGAGATTCTGTGGATGAAACACACTTTATTGGACTATGGATTTGATTTTGAACATGTTTCAATAAATTTTGACAACACCAGTGTGATAAACATATCTAAAAACCATGTGTCTCACTCTAGGACAAAGCACATTGATTTCAGACATCACTTTCGAAGATATCATTATCAAAAAGGTGATATTTCTCTAGAATTTATTAGTTCTGAACATCAATTAGCTGATATTTTCACAAAGATTTTATGCTCTGAAAGAATGAATTTTATTAAACAAGAGTTGTGTATGATGGATCTGTGAAACCGATCTATGAAACTGATCTGTGAAACTGATCTGTGAAACCGATCTGTGAAACCGATCATTGAAACCGATCTGTGAAACCGATCTGTGAAACCAATTAGTCAAACTGATCTATTTTTCTATTACTTTTTATTTTGTTGTCATTAATTAATTACTTATATCTTTATTATGGGAACTTTAAATGATGAAATAAATTATACACGACTATTTCTATTCCCCAAACAATTGACCTTTCATTTCCCGCTGAGCCTTATATATTCTCTTCTCCTCTACTTCGAACCTTCGAACTCCTGCATTCCCCAGAATCTTCAAATGGATAAACAAAAGAGACCATGAAAAGGATCAAATAGTCCTATACCTCCAAGGCGTGCTCGAGGCAAATCGAGTAGTGCCACTCAAAGGTCAGTAAATCCGAACCTGGAAACTCGGATTGTTGCTGTAGAAAAGGAAGTCAATTCTGTCTGGCTTTTGACAGGTAAGTCGTTGTTGTTACAAGTTTTAGAATCTCAAGGATGGAAAGCTTGCTTCTCAGATAACATCTGTGTGTATTACCCAAAGTTAGTGCATTAGTTTTATATAAATCTGAATATTACTTTAGATGGTGTAGAGGCTGCCAGAATGTCTTCTGTAGTGAAAGGAATGAAAATATCTTTTTCATCTAAGCAATGGGTTGAGTGTTTGAATATACCCCATGCGGGTCGGTATGAGGATTATGCTGGAAACATTCCTCCAACCAATGAATACTTCTCTTATGAGCTGGCTTCAGAGCTTTTGACTGGAAACAGAGATTCGAGGAGAATCACATCCTCCGAGTGGGATGGTGAATGTAGACTTCTTTTTAAGTTTATTCAGCGCCAAATTTTCCCTAGGAAAGGAGATTTTGTTGCTATAAAATTCCAGGATGTTTTTCTATTGTTTCCACTAAATACCCATGAGAAGATCAATCTTTGTAGATATCTAATGGTGCACATATCTGGAATGGTGAAACCTTCTAAAAAGGCCACTGCCCTGTTCTATTCCAAAATTATCTCTGCTATGTTAAAGAATATGGACTGTGTTGATGAAGCTGATGAAATTGCTGAATATGATAGTGCTTTTTGTCTTAGCAAAGAAATTTGTAAAAGGTTGAAAATAAACTGGAACCCATGGAAAAAATGTTGGGTTGCTGATGAGGACAAGTTATATGAATCCTACAATCCCTATGACCATGGAAAGAGGACGAAGGGTTTGAGAGACCCTGGTTTAAAATCAGATGAGGAGCCAATTTATTCTGATGATGAGGAAGAAGTAGAAATGAATAAGGACACCGAAGAACAAGGGATGGAAGAAGATGAAACAAAAGAAGAAATTATGTCACCTTCGGATGATTGGAATGATCCTGATACTGTGATCCCAAAGAGAAGAATAGAATTTGGACCTTCCAGTCCGCCTTTAGCCTTACCTGAATCAGAACCAATTCTTGGTGATGAAGAAGCTACTGACACTGAAGAATCTGACAGTGAAGTTTTTGAGAAGAATGAAGATGGTGATGATGATGATGATGGTGATGATGATGATGATGATGGTAATAATCGACTAGTGGATGGTCTTTCTGTACCTCCAATAAAACCACATCAAACTATTTATGATGATGATGGTGATAACCGACCAATGGATGGTCCTGCTGAACCTCCAATAGAACAACATCAAACTATGCAAGACACAAATACTAGTGGAAAGAGAGATTCTCCAGAAATCAGTGGAAAAGAAAGTTATGATAAACCGAAATATACTCTGTGTGCTGCTGTCTGGGATGATTATCCTGGTTTTGCTGTTTTGGATTTAGATTATTCTGAAGAAGAAGAGGAGACATCAAAATCTACTGCGATTCTGAAGAAAAGCCAACCAGTTGAGGCAAGGTCTGCTCATGGTTTTAATGCTGCAAATGTACATCTACCTAGTCCTGCTGTCTCTCAGTCTGATCTTGATAAGTTCAAAAGTGAGTTGCTTTCTGCTGTGAGAGATATAGTCAGAAAAGAAATTTTAAATGCTCTTACTCAACTGTCTCTACAAGTTTCTGAAGATTCTTTGGAAGCCTTTTCAACAAGAGTATCAGATATTCTTAAACCAGACCTGGACAATACTGGTGAGTTTATTGGCAGACACATAGCCTCTCTAAATCAGACTCTGAAGAATCTACAATATGACTTAGTTTCTTTATCAAACGAATTTAGATCAACCATCTTTGGTATGATGGAAGTGTTAAGGAATCTGATTGAACATCTTAAGAAGTCTTATCTGAGGAAGTTGAATGTTGAGATAACTCAGATTGTTGCTCGAGCCAGTACAGCCAATGTAACCAGGATCAGTACTTATGAGCTAGAGGATCTAAGGAAGATTGTGCATGATGAAATGTATTCCATTAGACAAGTTCATGATTTGGACTCGTTGCGAAAAATAAAGGAGCACAGTGATAACATTCATAACATGGTGAAAGTATATTCAGCAGATGACAATAAAGCTCTAAAAGAGATCAAGGAAAAGGATGATCGTTACTTTTCAAAGATTTATACCAAGCATGAGATGACTGCGAATTTCAAGGTGTTGGCTGACAATCTAAAACTACCTCCAGTCACTCAAGCCTTAAAGACTCAAGTTCGTCAGTTGAAATATTTTACTCCTACCTTGGAATGGTTCATGGAGAATAAGGATGAATTTGAGAAGGCTATGGAGTATGGTGCAGAAGTTATTCAGGATTTAATCAATATGTTGAGGCCTTATCTGAATACACAAGCCACTGCCTTTGTGCTTCCTACTAATGACCCTCTCAATGCCTCTGATGTTACTCCAAATCAGATTTCTATTACTCAAGCTCTATCTCAACTATGGCTAGTTCTTCCTCAATCTTCTTAACCAGCTCCTACTAATCAACAACAAGTCTCCGCGGTATCCTCTCCTCCACCTTCCAGAGTCATCTTACCACCTTTTCAAATTCTACCAGTTGATCCTGCCTCCAAGCCTTCCAACTTACCAACCATTGATCCTTCTGACAAAGGAAAATCCCCATTACATCCCCAGGAATAGTTGTTTATTGTTTTTGATAGGGTGAAAATGGTCTGTTTGTACTATGTTGTACTTTAAAATTTTTTTCTCTCTCCTCTCTATTCTCTATGATGCCTTCTTTTTTTCTCTTCTTTATATGCTTTCCCTACTTTTTGATTATCCCAAAGGGGGAGATTATTTATATCTATGGGGGAGAAACATACAATTATTTATATCTATGGGGGAGAAACATACTATGGCAGGGGACGCAATGTTTGCATAACAATATAAAGTCATAAATTCAGGGGGAGATTTATGCCTCTTTGTGTTTTTATTATTATTGATGATATATTATTTTTATTCAAGACTAAGATTTGTGATTATCAAAAAGGGGGAGATTGTTGAGCCCTCTGGAAGATTGTTGAATTCTTCTTATGTTTGCTCTTTTAATAATCCCAAATCATCGTTACTTAATCCGGTTGGATTTCTCATATACATAATCAAAATCTTTTAGTGAATCTGTTTATATATGTTGGATCATGTTTTTAGCTGTGCTTGTTATTGATTTACAAGTATTCTGGAAGTCTTCTGGATCAAACAGACACTTTGAGTGAACGGTCACACCGATCCATATCAAAAGTGAGCGGTCGCACCGATCCATATCAAAAGTGAATGGTCCCACCGATCCATATCAAAAGTGATCGGTCACACCGATCCATATCAAAAGTGAATGGTCGCACCGATCCATATCAAAAGTGATCGGTCACACCGATCCATTTCAAAAGTGAACGGTCGCACCGATGCTGATCAAATGAGTCATCGATCATGACACACCGATGCTGATCAAATGAGTCACTGATCATGACCCACCGATGCTGATCAAATGAGTCATTGATCATGACACACTGATACTAATCAAATGAGTCACTGATCATGACACACCGATGCTGATCAAATGAGTCACCGATCATGACACATCGATGTTGATCAAATGAGTCACCGATCATGACACACCAATGCTGATTAAATGAGTCACCAATCATGACACACCGATGCTGATCAAATGAGTCACCGATCATGACACACCCATGCTGATCAAATGAGTCACCGATCAGGTCACACTGATGCTGATCAAATGATTCACCGATCATGAAACACCGATGCTGATCAAATGAGTCACCAATCATGACACACCAATGCTGATAATCTAAGTCACCGATTAGGACACACCGATGTCTAGCCACCAATGCTGATGCTGATGACCTACCAATCACTTGACTCATCGATAGTCAGAAACAAATGTTTGAATTTCGTTATCTTTATTTAATCTTCCCAACGGTCATATTAGGTATATTTTAATGCTCTATCATTTATTTAATAAAAGTTGTTGGATGTCAGGAAACCGTACCTCGTACCTGTAAAAAAGAAATCATTTATTTTGCTGGAGCTCATGCCATAAATACGAGAAGTCCCTATTGGAACAAAAGAGAGAGGACAAGACACATATGAAAAAAAGTGTGGTGAATGAGATAGTTAAAGAAGACACAGAAGCTCATACACACTCAAGATGACTCAAGAAGAGTTCTGTACATTCACGAGGACATTAAAGACCTTCATCGACTACATTTTTCTCACTATCTCTGAACCTGGATGCCAAGCAGACAACACTCTATTTTTTAAAAAAAATTCAGAAGAGGACACAGAACCATTTCTGATCAAAATCAAGGAGTCCAAAGCTTCACTGCAATCACTAGAGCCATTTCTAAACTCTACATATCTTCTCGGTGATTCATTATTTTACATTTTCAGCAGTTTGTGTTAACTGTTGTACTTAACACACACACTTTCTCCTATACTTTCACTGTAGGATCTGTAAATCCTCACTCAAACTCTTGAATCTTTCAATTCCCACTGAGATAGTGGTAGAGGTCTTGTGTGACCTGGATAGCTAGTTTTTGTTGTGTTGTTTCCCATGAATAACAGTGGTATAGGTCTTGGACATGGACAGTTGTATACTGTTGTAATCCTCAATCCAGGGTGTGGATTACTTTAATATAATGTTTTGAGAGGACTAAGTCTCAGCTTGAGACTGAACCTCTTGGTTATATCTGTTATGATTATTTATATTCAAAGTTCTTATTCTGCTATAAACTAATTCAAAATCAAAATGGTTTTAAAGTCACTTTGATAATTAAACTAGAAATTGTTTATATTAGTTGTAAATCAGTATGTTAGATTCAAAAGTTAATCAATTCATTTTATTTGATTAATTGGGAAATAATCAATCCTTTGAGAACCTAACAGAACCTTTACTTTGATATAAATTCACTACAGATTAATTCTGTGTTTTATTTGGGGGATTTTAAGACAATGTTTTTAAACATAAATTTTAATTGGATCTCAATTCACCCCCCTCCCCTCTTGAGTATCCACTCCGACCAACAAAATTGATATGAGAAACCCTCACCCCAAGTCTGATTTCCCTCATAAATTTTTCTAGACGTACAATGTAATAAAAATATATTTATTATAAATAAAATACAGATATACTCAGATGTTTCTTAACATATATTATTTACTTATTGTCTTTTATGACCTATATATTATTAATTTTTCAAAATATTTTTTTGAATAATAACAACTTTTTTTCATGTATGTTTTTATTTTTTATTTTTAGTGATTCTACATTGATCATGGTTACATAATCTATAGAATTTAAGACATGATATAAATATCATATATATTCAATACATATTTATTTATATTAATACAAAATTGTTAAGGATATATAATGAATTACAATGTTCGTGGAGTGAAAGGTTAGACATATACATGAATGATTATTCCATTTTCTCGATGGATGTAAGAAAATAAAAACAAATATTAATGAAACATTAAAAAATAATAATTATTTTATATAAATAATTTATATTAATTAAATCTATTTTTATTACCATCCATTTTAAAATAAAATTAATAACATTTCATATCGCTATGTGGAGGATGTAATCCACACATATCCACGAGCGATGTTATTGTGTTCCAAAAAATTGGAAGGTCATAATATATATGTGAAGTTATATTCATAGAGTTATTTTTAGGTCATATATATCGCATATATTCATTAAAATTATCCTTAATGCCATCCATGTAAATTTTAAGTGAAAAATGAATCACATCACTTCACGAGGTAGTAGTTCACCGTACACATAAGTGATGTTATTGTATCCCCTATAAAAATTAAAGTAAGAATATATATATGATGTCATAATTAAATAAGTATGATTATTTAATAAATATAATATAAATATGTTAAATCCATCATTATATCTTACATTAATGTTGGTGATTGAAAATTAATTACATTGATTTCTGAAGCAGTACTTCGCCGTACACACAATCTACAATTTTATTTTCCATTTTATAGAGGTTATAATGGTCATAGGTTACTACATTAAAATAATAATATAAATTTATACTATATATTTTTATTTTTATTATATTATCATTGTTGGGGATTATTTTATTGAGATGTAACAATTAATAAAATAATGACACATGTTTTGGAATTTAACATCTTCTTCAGAGAGACTCTTTTGTCTTATCCATAAATCCTTTATAGAAAGGTTTAATAATCAAAATAATTATTCTAGGATGTGTGTAATAAATTAATTAAGTTATTTGGTAAGGAATTTTCTCAACTAAATGTATTTGGAAGGGTGAATAAGGGATAGAGGGGTGACCTTTCATAAGTGAGGGAGAGGACACAATTGATATTTTTGAAAAGAAAAAGTGACACCCACATTTTTACATGAAAAAAGGATCAAAGATGAATTATCATTAAAACATTTATGTGTTTAATTATAAATATGTCCATGAAATTGGGTTTTTACAAGTTTTATTCAATTTTAACCCTTATATTTTTTTGTTACCTCCCCCCCTCGTAATCCTTTTTTACCTCAAATTCGGTAATTAATTTGTATTATTTTCAATATCCATTATGGTAAAAAATTAACCTGAAGATACTATTTAATATTAATTGTGATAAGAAAAAATATTTAATCCTATTTTTAAAATTTTATTTACATAAGTGGAAAATATTAATTTAAAATTTAACCCGTAAATATGATGAGAAAGGGGGTTTCCAAATAGAAAATCATTATCATTATATAAAGTTTTAATATCAAAATTCAATATGAAATTGATTCGAATGAAAAAATTTGATTAATATTTAATTAATTAAACTAATTAAACTTTTAAATAATTTTAAAAAAAATTAACTTTATAAATTCATTAAATGAAAAGTCAGTTTTCAATCAAACCAATTATTTTTCTTTATTCACAAAAATTTGAGTTTTAAAAAAAAAATTAAAGCTACAATAATTCTGACATTTTTATTTCAAAGATGGCATTAAAATTTTAAAATAAAATTACTATGTTTCAAAAATAATTTTTTTTTTTCAAAAATAGAAATAATCATCATTTTTTACAAAAAAATATTTTTGAAGCGTATAAAGACATTATGAGAATATAAGTCTTTATTTGTCAAAATATTTTATTTATCTAAAACCATGATAAATATTATTAATTAAAATGTATTTATTCATTTTCATACCTCCATGTTTAATGGCTAGGTCATAATAGTCCTATTTAAATAATAATATTAATATAATATTGTGGTTTGTTAAAATCTGATGTTGCATGTTACACTAACTAATAAAGAAAATGAGTTTAATTAAATGTAAAATTATCAAAAAGTATTAGGGTATTCTGTTATCATATAAGCTTATTTTCACATGTTTTATACTATATTGACTGTAATAATATTCTTTTAAAATGAATTTGTGTTATAAAATAGGCCTTATATTCCTTCATTGAAGGTTCTATAGATTTTTCAATATGGAACATCAAATATTTAATTTGAAAATAATTTTTATAATATATTTTTCTATTTGTAATTAATAAAATAAAACATGTATGATACCAAAATAATTTTCTTTTCAGAACCTAGATATCTCATTTTTGTAGAACAAACTCATCTTCTATTTTAAAACCATGATTAAAAACCCATAAAATTAAATCATACTTTCTTGAAAATATTATTCACAATACATTATTATTTAAAGGGCTTACATCCACCGTTTAAAATGGGAAACCACTTTTAAAATTTTAAAAATGATGGAATTCAATGTTTATATAGTAAAAACCCATTTTACTTCATTAAAAACATTAAATAACTGTCCATTTTCTGATCATCATTGAAAACTAAATCACCTCATAAGGATGGAATAAAAATAAATAGGGGTGTCTATCATATTAAGAGTAAATGTAAAAAAAATATAATGTACATAGTGACATTAATTAAAATTTACTTAAGGGGATTAACATAAATTTCCCAGTGGTAGTCCCCAAGTTAATACCATTATCAAATGAATATGTGTCATTGGGAAATTCCAATGTACTATAGTGATTTGGTTATGTATAATATAAAATAAAATTATCTGGTAGTAAAATACCATGGTTTGAGTGGGTTCTCCATATTATTGGCTCTTATAGAATAATCAAGCCAACTTCCCTATAAAGGATATAACCCACACAAAAGTTCAAAAAAAAATTAAAAATATGATAGTAATACACACACTGATTTATCACATATTTACATTGGGCTTCAGTGACATAGCTAATGTAGAGGTGATCACACAATGAAGAAATTTGATAATCATATAATCCAAAATTTAACCAAATAATAAATATCATCTTACCTTTAAAAACATTTTATGAAACATCCCCTTCTGTATCCATGAATTAGAATCATAAAAATAACTCCAATAACAACACAAACCAAAACAATCATCAGATAAGGTTAATAATGAGGGTCTTATATAAATCATGAAAACCATATTAATAATTGATAACTAAGAAATTAAAATTATCATAGAATTTAATGTCACAAAAACACACACTTCAAGAACACTATGATATCCTTTTAGCGTGTTTCACGTTGTTCTTTTGGTCCAACCTAAAAACAAAACAAAAATCAATACATTGAAAAAACCTTCATATTGTATGAATCACATAAAATACATGATTTTTTTGTCTAAAATTAAATTTAAAACTCTTTTCCTAAATTTTTAAATAATAAAAAAGGCTAAAAACAATTATTTATTATCAAAATAATTTCAAAATAATCTCATAGTCATTTTCCCAAACACATGGAATATAAACAATTTAGTCCAAAATGAGTTATTAAAAACCTACAAAATTTCATTATTTAATGACTAAAACCCATTTAAATAATTTTATAAAACTTCAAAGTGAATTAAATATATGTAATATATAAATATAAATAAATTTATAAATCTAAATAATTTTATGAAATTTTTAAATAATGTAATTGATCAAAAACCCCAACTGTAATCAAGTAGAAAAAACTCGTCTTTGACTGATGAAGCACAATCTTGTACGGAAAATACCTATACTAAATATAAAAAATCAATTAATCATGATTAATAACAGTAAAAATCTATAGTAAAACCTTCAAGGTTACTAGGTACTGAGTTAGAAAAAAAATCATGTGAAAATGGTAGATGTGAGAATATTACATAAAGAAATGAGGATTAATCTTGATGAACTACATGAAGTCAAAGAAAGGTGACATAAAATGTAAGGAATAAGAGAGGTTGATATCCATTGTTCTCTCGTATGAAATGGTTGATTTACAGGGAAGAAAATAATGTCAATCCCTATTAAAATAAATTAAGGTTAGAAGAGGAAATTTTAAAAAAAATAAATTGTGTAAATGAAAATCATAATGTGACCTCCCCCAATATTGAGTGACAAACCTCACTCAAAGAGGAAAAAATAATAGGCTCACTAACAAAGTAAAATTTTGGTGAGTTTCATTATCACATTGAGAAAAATCCACCCTATATATAGGAATAATTGAGGACCTTCCACCCGGTTCGCGTCATGGTGTGACTGCATTAGTTTAAGAGCCACATACATTCTCACCAAAAAATCAATAACAGCTGAATACATTTCATATAGTGGACCCTTTATGATGTTGTGTGAACCAATATCGATATAAATTTATAAAAACTCAAACACCCATCGTTATTTGACTCATCTATGTCATTTTTTGACCTACTTCACCCCAAAACCATAAAACTATAAAAACACCAATAAAAACTAAAAAATTAAAATAATCAAAAATATAATATAATATTAAATAAAACATTGATATGTCCTATTACATAAGGATAATGATGAGTTTTTCAACCTATGCATGGATTTTCATGGAAAACATTTTTTTATTATGTCCTAATTTTGTGGCTAAGGTGTGTAATGCCATGTTTGGTATATCATGTGAGGGTTTTAATGTATTTGGTCATTTGATTACATCACGCTATACATAGATATATTTTATTCACATTTAAAACCATTCTTTATGGATATGTATGAGTATACCATTTAATTTTATCAGTAAAATAAAATGTATCAATTTTGATTTTGGGAATGTTATAATCACATACTTGCAACCCCTAATATAATATTTGAAGAAATTTTTTAATGTAGTTGTTTAAACATTTGATAATTCTTTAGAAGACACATTTCATAAGATTATACTACTTATATAGATGATAAATTATTATATTACTTGTATTATAATGTATATATAGATTATGAAGGTTTAACTATCATGTTCACTTTTTTATGATGAATACATTATCTATATGACTTAAATATCTTCATAGCTTGTGTTTCATGGGATTTCAAAGTTTCATTATAATGAATCATCGACAAAAAAAAATTAATAAATGGTTTTTAAAGTACATATTTATTGAGATTATAATTAAATATTTTTTTTAATTGATGCACTTATTGAATTGTAAGACATAAATTTTTCATTTGGAAACGGTTATAATAACTCTATAAATAGGATGAATGTTTCTGTTGAATCTAATTAAAATTAAAAGAAGAAATGTATATTAATTGATTTTATTTTTTGGTGAACCAATTTGTCAGTTCATTTTTTAAATGTAATTCAAATTTCGAATAATATATTTATAAATATACATTAAATACATTAAAATTTCTAGGCACTAACCAAATCAGATTTATGATTACAGAAACACTTGGGGGATTGGGGTATCAGATCATAACTAAATCTTGATCTTATCGATAAACATATATAGAAAGCTACATATACATATTATGTGATAAAAACATTAGAAATAAATAAATTTATAGAATTAAATATCACTATCAATGTTCTTGATAGTTATTCAGGAAACATATGAAAGTGGGTCAAGAGAATAAAGTTAAAATAGAAATCTCTAAAAACTCATGATTATCACATACTTTTTAATTAATCGATTCAAATAGTTATTTTTATTTTATTAAAAATTTATATAATAGTTATAGTGATTTTAATTTTAAAATTTTTTAGATATCTTTTATGTTAAATATTTTTCCATTGGTTTCCTAAAATAAATGTTGGAATATGAACCATTAATTCAATATGGTTTACGAAATATTTTTCCTCCCTCTTTTTTAACTTTCATGTTTTATCTAGTATTCCATATTTTAACATAATTAATTTTTAGTAGCCCCATTTATTTATATTTGATTTACCAAATTGAGATAAATATATACACAAATATTTTTTATTATAATAATTAGAATCATAATTATGATTTCATTGAGAAAAGTTGTTTAGCTCAAGAATGTATTTATTTTTATTCAATGGACTTTGTTGTTTTGAGTACATGATTTTATTCACCAATGTAAAATGGAGATGAGAAATATGAGAAAACAAAACCCACTTTTCCATCACTTCTTAAAACTAAGGGTAATTCTTAGATCAAATGTATTGGTTAAATTGATCCTTGAAGTGTATGAGATTCCACATCGCACAGTCCTGTTTAATAATGATTTTATCAATTATTGGATTAAGTATGTATTTTTCACATGTTTATTTATATCTCATTCAATGAAACTATAAACATATAATAAATATTATCTTATTTAATGAACATAAGAAATTTTATGTATAATTAATCACTCATTTCCTTCGATAATGAGAGATACTTCTCATAGAAAGGAGTTTATTACTTGGGTAAAATAAAAGCTATGAAAATTACTTTTATAAAAATATATTCATTAAAAATTCTAATGTACAAATATATTTTAGGAATTTAGTTTACTGGTTTTTTATTTCTCTCAAAAAACAAATCAATTATAAAATCCCAAAACCCTCACTCACGGATCTGGTGCTAAAATTGTAAACATTGCATTTTCGGCTTTGATACCAATAATTGTGACCTTATTTTTTTCTATTTGAAAACTAAAACATAAAAATGAAAAATTGGATAACATATATTCATAAGGTCTTTTTAGGTTTAGTGTTTTAGTGAAGGAGGAAAAACTCTTCATAAAAACCCTTTTCAGAAAATGATGTTTTCTCCCACTTAACCCAGTTTTCATATTTCACATTATATAATAATCATTATCCATATGAAATACCTTGTATAAATAATTCATTCAAACTCATTCATTATAACATAGTGAAATGAAAACATAATAAGGGTGAACTTAAATACTTGGTAATGAGAAAAATAATCATTAACAAATGAATGCAATCAGTGATCCTAATAAGTGTATAATGGTATGGGGACATAATAAAATTCAAAGAGTATGGACCATAATCATCAATATCTAGTTCATAAAACATGAAAACATGGCATAAGGCATTGAAAATTGAAATAGTTTTAATATTAAGTAATAATGATCCATGTGATATCAATCTTGATCAAATGAAGCATTATAAACCATAATCAAGAATAGACAATACATGTTGGTATCCATAGACATCATGTTCATAGAACACTTACAAAACCCTTTATTAAACCCTTACAATTGGAATAACCATATGTCCAACTTCTAATATAATTAATTTGATAATGTAATCATTTACTAATTAATTGGATATTTGTATGATTGAACCAATAAAATAAACTATAACAGGATCACCTAGTGTTATCTAGTTCACCAACTATATATAATGTCCATAAATTACAATATAAATAAATTACATAGAAACATTATCATAAAACTCATTACAATAGCCATTAGTCTTTTATAACGTGATTAACCCATGGCATGGAATTATGTTTCATGTCAATCTAGTTGATAGGTGATTAACCTGTGGAAATGAAATAGGTTCTATACAAATTTATTTGATCCATGATTAACCCATTCAAAATAAACGTTTTCCATAATAATCTTTTTGAAACATGATTATCTCATAGAAAAATTGGGTTCTATAAAAATATCATTGAAAACTTCTTAATGCATCTAGAGAAATCATGATCATTTTATCATGGCCAAATATACCAAATAGAGAAGAAGTATCAACAAATTTTATTGATATTAATGAATGTAATACCGTTAAATTGACATTTAAATAATTTTAATGGAAATTAACTTTTAAAATTCACATTTAAAACATAAAAATTCATAAAATATTTTAAAAACCATTTTTATTGAAAAAATTAAAAAATAAAAATGAACCATTTAAAAAACATGTAAAAAATTTCCTGATGAAAATAAACTTTTCTCTTGAAAAATGAATTTTTTTAAAAATAAAAAACATTCAAAATCCTTTTCCATGAAACCCAAGTTTAAAAACAATAAATCTTTAAAAGACTGTGAAAAAAAATTTCTTTTAAAATATCCAAGTAAATATTCAATGGAAGATTAAAATACATTTTTTTCATGATGATTGGTAATTAAATTCATGCCTTATATGTTAAAAATATCATTCCTTTTAACTATAAAAAGGTTAGAAAAGTGTCCTGATAAGAAAATGATATGAAGATTCCATTCACATTTTCAAGAAATGGAAAATGATAATTTTTTGGAAAATGACATAAGGACTCGGTTAAAAAAAATTAAAAGGTCAAAAAAAATTAAAATTAATTTTTAAAAATCATTGGAGAGTAATAAATGTTTATTGAAAACATTTTTAGAAAAAATTATTATTTAATGAAGTAGATTTCTTACCCAAGAGAGAAATAATGTTGTATTTCCTTAAAAAGATGTTCTTAATTATTTTAACTACCAATTGAGTGTAAAATGGTACTATTTCTTTTAAATTTCATTGATAATAATAATATAATACTCTTCATGTGTTTTTTGAGAGATTTATAATATAATCTGATTATTTTAAGAATCATTAAAAAAAATACCGATAAATGATGAGATTGTAACAAAATAATCTTACCACTTTAGTAACTTTGAATCGTAATACCCATTAAATAATTAAATAAAATTAAACATAAAATATCATGAAGATAATTAGATTTATGATATAATATATCAATGTTCTGTTATATACACCTCATAAGAGAATATGCTTTTGTAACATAACATACATCTCAAATAAATGAAATTGAGACAAAAATCCCTTTCCACATTAGTAACATTGAAACCATAAATCCCAAGAAAGAGATATTATAACATGGATATTTATATACTCATAAATATAAGGATAAAAATCATAAAATAAATTCAAAGTTATTACATACACCATACAAAGAAATATAAGTGTTGAATACGTTGTATATCTTACAAAAAGAAAACTGAGATGAGAAAACCCTCACCTAACTCTTACTTTTTGTTAAAAATGATTTAACATCATATATAGTTGTTTTAAAAAGATTAATAACTTATTAAGGAATAATATTAATATTTATCATAAAATATTTGATCATTTTATAATATCTTATCAAATAATAGTCATTCATTATTTTCATTGTTTCATGTGTTCATTTCTTTATTTTCTCATCCATAAATAATTTTGAAAGTTATTGTTCTTAATAATATTATAGAGAATTATCATCTATATAGAATAGTAATGACATAATTATAATATTTATAAATCAATTATTCATTAATTACAAATATTAAATATGGTTTTTGGAAATGAATTATGTTACGATCATAGAGACTGAAGGTCATATGTACGCAAGAGTGATGTTTCCATTTTTGAATGATCATGATGGAAAAGAAGTAATTATTATTTTTTTCTTTACGTAATTATAATAATATTTTATATATAAACCACATTAGTTATTTAAATATAGTTATATATATCATCCATGGGGTTTTTTATTAAAAGAGAGTCATATTGCTTCATTAAGGCAGTAGTCCACACGCACACAAATAACGTTATCATTTTCTCAAGAAGTGAATAGATAATAAATACTATGATACATTATATTTTCAGGGTTACAAATATGTCATTAATATCATTATTAAGTCATTTATAATACATGTATTCATTATTTTTACGCTTATTACCTTCCATTTAACACGTGAGTGAAAAACGAATCACATCTCTTCGTGAGGTAGTAGTTCACCGTACAAATGAGCGACGTTATCGTATCCCATAATGAATGGAATGTGAAAATGTATATATAATATAATTCCTCAAGATGTAAAAATATGTTCTAAATACCACATTTTATCTTTATATACATCATCATAGCCAACCATGGTAGGTGGTAATGAAAAAATGAATGACCTCCGTCCATGAGACAATTGTACTTCGTAAACATGAATGATGATTTCATAACCGATTTTATGAAAGAATTAAATGAATTAGATTATAACATTTAAATAATAATGTCTAATTATATGAATTATATTATTTTATTAAATAAACATGTTTTAATAATTATTTAGGGAGGTTAAAAATAAATAAAATAAAACCGCTCGTTGAAGAATGTTACCTCTTCTTCAGGTATCCTTCTTAGTTTTTCACCAAAAAAAATACTAGGTTATATTAATGAACAAAATAAGGATTGTAGAATGTTTGGGGGGAAATTTTTATGTTATTTTGGTAGGTCTTGACCTAACCCAATAGGTTTTAAGGTGTGAATAAGAGAGGAGAGGGCTGACCTTTTATCTGTGGGGGAGAGGACACACGTGGTATTTATGAAAAGAAATTTGTGGTCCCACATTTTTCATATTTAAAAGGATCCATAAGTGGTCAATTGTAAAACATAATTGATGTAAGGTTTAAAATATTTCATTAAAATATTATTTATACATTTTTATATTTTATTTTCATCCTTTTCTTTTTAATTTAACCCTCGGTAAACTCTTTTTAACCTTAACTATGGTAATTAATTTTTACTACACTCACTATTCATTTGGGTAAAAAATTAATAAAACCTAAAGTATAATATTAATTATTTTGATTCCAAATATTGAATGAAATTTTTAAATTTCAAATAATATAAGTAGAAAATTTTAATATAAAAGTAATTCTATAAAAGCGATGAGAAAGTATGTTTTCAATGAGAAATGTTCAAACGTTTACAAAGTATTTATATCAAATTTTAATATAAAATAGTTTCTAATAAACTAAATTGGACTAATATATTTATTATTTTACTATCTCACTTTAAACCCAATATAAAATATAATTGAACTCTATAAATATAATAGATGAAAATTCATTTTTTAATTAATATTTGTTATTTTTATCTTGTTATAAAAAAATGAAGCTTTCTAAAAGTTATAAAAAATTGAACATCATATAATATTGAAATAATAATTTTAAAAATGAATATTTTTTAAATAAATTTTCAACAATTTGGATGAAATAAATTTTAAGAAACTCGCAGCCACGATGAAAAATCTAGTTTTCGATATATGTATTTTCTAGGCAGATGATGATTTTATATTTTCTTTTTGTCTAATAATAATAATTGTATGATTATAAATTAAAATTTATTTTTATATAATATATAAATTTTATTTAAAAAATTAAACATTAGTTATTTTTTTACTTTAATAATATGGAGAGACATTAGTTATTTTAAAATACATTTTATAGAAATATTGTTTTAAAAACAAAAATAAACATATTCTAAAAACCAAAATAAAGTTTATTTAAAAAGTAATTAAGTGGATTAAAAATATTTAATTAGTAATTATTTTACATTAAATCATATTCAAAGCATATTTTTACTTTTAAGTTACTTAATTTATTGAAATCATTATATCTTTTATAAAAATCGGCACTCTTCATTGAAAATTAAATATTTTTCAAAAAATACCAGCATCCCACCCAAAATAAATTTTGATATTATAATTTAAAAATAACATTAATTTTATAAATTAATTCTTCCAAATTTTCCAAAAATTAATTTTAATATATTTTTCAATAAAACCAATAAAATCATATTTTATAAAAACAATTTTTTAAGAATAAAATTAATTTACTATAAATTGATTGATTATTTACTATCAATTTATCCATAATTTATGTTGTGTATGAAATTTATATATATATATATATATTCCATAAATTAGATAATATTGTTTATACTCCCTAATTTAAAATCTATATTATAATGGCTATGTATATTGTTAGCCATTTAAGCTCGATGTTGCGTGTTGAATAAGCTATAAAACATAAAAATATAGAGGTTGTATGTAACATGAGATATTGAAGAGATTGATTTTATTTAAAAAGAATCATATTTTTGTGTCTCAGGGTGTTACATTCACATCCAATATTAGTTTTTGTGTCCTTTATTCTATCTAGAATAATTTTATTCTTTTAATATATTATGGTATCACATCCTAACCCCTTTAAAAAAATTCTTCCATGTCATTTTAACTTCATCTCGATAATCAAAGGATTGAAATTTGAAATTACATTGGTTTTAAACCCTCATCATAAATATTGATTATAAAATAACCTTTTAGTGAGGGTGAAGGAGAAGTTAAAAGGATATTTAGAATAAAACATAACAAGATTATAAAATAGGATAACTTTTTTGGGAATGGAATAAAAGCGTAAATAATGATAGAGAGTCATTGAGGTCATTGATCACATGAATGTGAATTATAAATGGAATTTCAAGGGTATCAAAACCTTAAATCATTGATGATCTAAAATATTATTGTTTTATTAGAATTGAAGGTACTAGGATAACATTTTTGTTTCATGATCCCTTTTTAGTAGTTGATGAATTCTCCTAACATCTAGACTAATAGAATATGTAAATATAATAACTTTATAACTATAATCCCATTCATTAATCAATTTCCACCAAAATATTATCTTTTTATCCAAAAAAACGTGTATGAAGGATTAATTTCTCAATCTTGAAGCAGTACAATGGTCTTTTAAAGGACCACATAATCCCCAAAATAATAAAAATATATTACTCTAGTTTTTTATCATTATCCAAAACCAAAATGGCTAGAAAATAGTAATATAATTTTAAAAAAATACTCCATAAATTAATTTCTAAATGTCAATAGTAATACCCAAAGTTCAAAATAATTCATTCCAAGGTAACTATCCTTATATTTAATCAAACATTTCCTAACTAAGTTGAAAACCCAAAGATTAAGTGGATTTTATCATGAATTCTTCCATGATAAATCAAATGTTATTAAAAAATAAAATCCCATAAGTTTTTCAATTAAATATAACATTTAACTATACAAACATCATACAAACCAAGACATCATGTATGCCATTGGTAGGGACTACACCTTTATCACTCATTGGTTGTTGGTTCAATACTAGTGGCCTTACTGGATACTATGGGTTGTCATTTGATCTTCAAGTCTTCTCTTTTTTATTAGACATGAAATATAATTCCTTCATAAAAAAAGTTCATGTTGATATTAAGGCTAACAAAAACCCCAAACCAATTTAACATCTTCAAATATGTCATTAATATCCTAAAAAACTTTACTACTTAGAACCCTCAAATGGGGAGCCTATGTCATTAAATATATAATCAACCATAATATTATAGACCATTTATGGTATATATAACTCATAAGATAACCTCACATGTAAAAATCCGAATTTTAAAGATCATATAAAACTTTCCTTTTATACCAACTATAACAGCATAGATCCTCCACTCTTGGATCTGGTACTTAAACCATAAATATTACATTTTCAGTTTTGATGTTAATAATGGTGAGAAAAAAAATTTCATCTAACCCATACCATATAAAAAGGAAAAATTTCATCACTTATATTCTCGAGGACCTTTTAGGTTGAGAGTCTTTTAGAATTAAGAAACACACCTATATAAAAAATACGCATGGCATATAATTATAATTTCTTTAACTTAACCCATCTTTTCATATTTAACATTATGTTATTATCATCATCTATATTAAATGCCTTCAAGACATAATTTTTTCAAACCCATTATTTATAACTTATAAAAAAGTAAACATAATAAAGGTGAGGTCAAAATATCAATAAGGTAAATCATAATATTTAAAAAATGAATGTCATCAGTGTGTTTAAAAATATAGTATTGGTATGATTACATTAAAAAAAGTACACGAGTATAACATATAGATATTCATACCCATCAGTACATGGATCGTCAAACATTAAAACATGGACTAAGGCATTAACAAAGGAAATAATACTATGAATCAATAATAATGATCCATGTGATATCAATCATGATCAATGAAAATATGATAAAACCTTAAAAATCAATGAAAAAACATGTTGGTATCTTGGGAAGTCATATTCATAAAAAATATTACAAAACCATTTATAGAACCACTATAATTGGAATAATCATTCAATAAAAATCGATTATATTTTTCATATAATATAGTCCTTACCCAATGAATTGTCACATTATATGGGTGCACCCATTGATTAAGATATAATGGGATCACCTAGTTCTGTTTGGGTGAACCCATCATTTATAATGTCCAAGAACCAAAATATTAATAATGTACATATAAACTAGATCATAAAACTGAATGAAACAATAATTATTCCATTATAACATGATTAACCCATCTAAAATAAATGGGTTTAATTTCAATATCTCTAATGCATAATTAACACATTTAAAAGAAACATGTTCCATTAAAATTTTATTAAAACATGATTAACTCTTGAAAACGAATCATGTTCCATAAAAATTTCATTAAAACATGATTAAACTTTCAAAAATAAATGGTTTCCATAAAAATCTCTTTGAAATAATATTAATCCAAGTCAAAAATAATGAGGATGGAATCATTAGAAAATATTACCAATGGATCATAAGTAAAAAAATGGTTGTTGACATTGATAAATGGAAATTCCCTAAAAAGACCATTAAAAATATTTTTGCTGAAAATGATATTTAATTTTGATAATAACATTTGAAAATATAGAATTTTATAAAATATTTCAAAACATATTTTCTATGAAATAATTCTTCAAAACATATAAAAAAATATTTAAAAAAAATTCAAATTTTCAGGTGTAAGATATCATTTTTTATTCAAAGATAATTTTTTTAAAATATAAAACATTTAGAAAATCCTTTTCATTGAAAACCAATTTTTAAAACTAGGATTTTAATGAATATTTGGAAATTCATTTTCTTTTAACATATCATTATAAATTTTCAATAGAATATTAATATAAATGTTGTTCATGATAATGGATAATGCAATCATTTTATACATGTAAAAAATAACATTAATTTTTAATTGAAAAAATCAATGAAAATTTCCTTGGTTGGGAAATTATAGGAAGATTCATTTGTCATTTTTTAGAGAAGACAAATGTGTATTTTTTGGAAAATGTGGTGAATTTTCCTTTTAAAAAAATTGTAAAAACATGAAAAAATTGTTAAAATATATTTCTAAAAATAATATGATAGTGATAATTCATATATGAAAATATTTTTAGAAAACATTTTCTGCAATAAAATGGATTTCTGACCAAAGAGTGAAATTAAATCAGATTTACTTAAAGACATTATATAAATCTTTTAAGTACCAACGGGTGGAAACTAATTATATTAATTTTAAATGTCATGAATAACTTGAGGATAATAAATTCACATGTTTTTTAGATATAGAACATAATATCTCATAATTGTAATCATAATCATAAAAAATTGAGAAACAATGAGATTGTAACATAAAACTCTTACTACTTTGGTAATATTCAATTGTAACCCACATGAACGAATAAAAATAAATGAAATGTATAATATCATAAAAATAATTATATTCATTGTATAACATCTCAAATTTCTATTATTTACATCTCATAAAATAAAATGGATGTATAATATAACATACTTCTCAATGAAGGGAAATTGAGACAAAAATCCCTTACCGCTTTGATAACTTTTAAACCAGAAACATCATAATAGAGAGATCCAAAAATATATATTCAAATACCCATAAATGTAAGGGTAAAAATCATAAAATAAATTCATGGTGAGTATATACACCACACAAAAAATAAATAATTGTGAATAT
Source organism: Viscum album (assembly GCA_963277665.1). Lineage (NCBI taxonomy): Eukaryota > Viridiplantae > Streptophyta > Magnoliopsida > Santalales > Viscaceae > Viscum > Viscum album. The sequence goes on from OY728162.1 coordinate 1,209,228,846, forward strand.
GGCATATTTCTCATAGAAATGAAAGTGAGACGAGAAAACCCATAGTTAAAAATTAATTTTGAATGAATGTGATTTACACTCTTGTGTAATGGTTTTAAAAATGTTATTAAATTATTAGAAGTACATATTAATATTTATAAATAAATATATTATGCTTTTATAACATCTTATCATATGTTCTTTAATAATCATTCTTTATTTTCATTGTTTCAGGTGTTAAATTCGTTATTTTATCATTATCGATTTGTTGTTATTATTCGGATTCATAATAATATTATATAGTTTCATAATCACCTTAATAATAATCATGAAATAATAATAATATATATAAATTAATTTTAATTTTAATATCAATCATGAATTTTAGTGTTGAGAAATAAAGTTTGTTACGCTCATGGGGATGATAGGTTGTACATATGCATGAGTAAGATTTCTATTTTTCAATGATCATTGTGGAAAAGATGTTAGTAATATTTTATCCTTAAATAATTAGCATAATATAATAAATAAAAAATTAATTCTGTATCTATAATTATATATAAATAACATCCATGTGGTGTGGTGGCTAAAAGAGAGTCACATAACTTCCTGAAAGCGGTAGTCCACAAGTACATGAACGAAATTATCACTTTTTCAGTGAGTGAAAAGGTAATAAATAAAATAGTATATTATATATTAATAATGATAAATATTTCCTAAATATCATAATTATTTCATTTATATAACAAATATTTACTATATTTACTCTTGTTACCTTCTATTTAACGCATTAGTGAAAAACGATTCGAATTGCTTCTTGAGGCAGTATTCCTCCATACACTAAACATTAATTTAAAAAAGAAATATATATGATATAATTACTCCAAATTATTATTGGTTTATAAATATCATTTATAAACTTTATATCCATCATCATACCCAACCATGAGAAGTTGTAATGGAATAACTAATGGCATTGGTTCGCATGGTAGTAGTCCTCTTTACACATGAATGATGATTTCAAAACCCATTTAATATAATATGGAAATTATTTAGTTAATAAAATTAACATTATAATATTTATATATTTTTTATATATTATTTTTATTATATTATAATGGTTTAAAAATAATTGAATTATTTTGAGAAAGAAATAAAATAAAAATTCATGTTGAAGAATGTGAACTTTTAGTTGCGTATCCTTCTTGGGATTGTACAAAATTTCTTCATGGGTTTGATTTATTCTCTGAATAAAGATTCTATGATATTCAGAGTTATGTTTGGAAGTGATTTGGGTTAGTATTATCTGAACCCAAAAATATTTAATGTCCAAATAAAAGAGGAGAGGTGGTGGAATTTTATATGTGGGGGGAGAGGTCACGCATGGTATTTTGGAAAATAAATAATTTCTCCCAAAAATAACAACTAAAAAAATAATCCAAAATATTTATTTAATTAACATTATAGGTTTAAAGTTAAAAATATATCCATCCAATGGTTTTTAAGAAAGTTAATAGGTCATTTATACCCTTATCTTTTTTGTTTAACCCCCTCGTAAACTCATTTTTACCTTAATCGCATTAAATAATTTATTATAGAATCTCTATTAATTTAGCCAAAATTAGATAATATTAATTATTAATAATCCAAATATTGAATCTATTTTTAAAAATTCATATAAAAGAATTATATATTTTAAATTTAAAATTAATACTGGAGATGACACATAAAAATATATTTACAAGCACAACAACTTTAGTGCTCATTCAGAAGGTAAATGACCCCTCCCCCCTCTTCCACTATCGCCCTATGATTATGTGAAACTTCCCATACAAAATCCTTTCAATTTTCATCAACTCGACGATGGCCATGCATCTACCCACATGGAATTCCATGGAGAAACATTACTTTGGGAGGGGTCATTCAATTCAGGGGGAAATTGCTATGGCATAAGAAATGTTGAGGGACATGAACTATAAGGATCACGGTTCAAACATGGCCATCAAACAGGAAATGAACAAGGCGTACGACCGCATGGAATGGCGGTTCATCAATAGGTTCCTCGCAATTATGGGAATCTCTCTTATATCATCAGATATCCTCTTCAGATGTTTTGGCTTATCGTAGCTGGTTGCCTCTCTCATATGGAATTCTCATGGGTTCTTCAAGGTCACCTGAGGCTTGTGTCAACGTTACCAAATCTCCCAATCTATTTTCATCATAATGTAGGACATTCTAAGTTGCCTCTTTGAAATATGGATCTCGAATGGAAGTATCATTAGCTATATTAGTAAAAGGATCCCCCTTCTATTTCTCACATGATGTTTTTAGATTACATGATGAATTTATCAAATGGAAGGAAGAGATACATGCATGGAATCGAGAGGTCACTATAAGAATATTGCTTCTAGAGTGGTCAAGTGATCAAACACTCCAAATGTTATATTTTCATATCTAACAAATGCGCAGTAAGACAAGACACTCTTATATAAAGCAGAATGAACATGCAGCCTGGTCATTTCCCGGTAGAGTATCTTAGCACCCCAGTCTATTTAGGTTGAATTTTTATTAGGGACTTTGATCGAGTGGATAGAAGGATTACCGGCCATGTCCTCAACTATAAGAATCAAATCCTCTCTTTTGGGGGACACATTTCTTTGATAAACAGCATCTTGAATGCCATACCGGTGCATCAGATATCTTCTACTAACGTGCCAAAGGCCATCATCAAAGTGATTGACATGGTTCTGTATAGTTTTTTAATGGGATTATCTCTTATAGGGGAAGAGACACTGGGTGTCATGGGATAGGATGACACATCCGATTCATGAAAGGGGAATAAACATTAGTATGTTAGGGGGCACATTGAAGTGCATGCATGCCAAACTTGCTTGGGAAACATTGGATAACCAGAACCTTTTGAGATAACAATGTCCTACAATTATGATGTCAACCTGGATGCAGCGCATGTTCAGTGATCCCCACTGTGGCAAAAAAAAATTTCTCTCATCGCGGGCCTCCTTCAGCACTCTCGTTGGATTGTCGGACAAAGAAATATTCTATTCTAGAATCACAATTGGGTGGGTTTTGTGCTCGGGTTCCCAGGATTTTCGGCCCTAATGATCACCTTTATGGAGTCTATATGATACACGAATTTCACCAAGACAGTTCTTGACACGAACTAGCATGCCATCCTCGGCTCGATCCTTATCACCCCTGAACTGAATAAATGCTTCTTCACCCCCTCTCACTCTATAATGTTCACTATAAGATAATTTTTTTGGATATCTACTCCACAGATGCATCAGGTAGGCTGGAACAACATCGTGTGGTGCAACCATATCACTTCCAAATACAACATCCCTATTTGGAGAATAAAGAATTCTATGATTCCTTCTAATGAGAGGATCAAGAGAATGGGTGTTAGTTTAGCCTCTAAGTGTTAATGCTGAAAAAATAAGTGGTAAGATGATGTTATCATATATTCATTGAAGGTTAGTGGGAACATGATGTTTGGAGGTTATTCTAAGAGTTCACATATATCTCTACCTTCATCCCTGGGGATTCGACTTTTCTGGAGAGAGGGTTTCAAGGGCAATCAGTGAAAGGACCTGAAATGTTGGTGAGGTCTATCATCCTCAGAGCAGGATGTTGGTTACTTTGGTAGACACTCAACAAGATGTGCTTTGAGGGTATATCCTCCACAGGACATTCCATTCTCATGCGAACAAAATTATTGTTGATTATCTTGGTCTCCCATTTTGAGAACATGCGTGAGGCCCCCTCCCTGCATATCTGGCAGGATAGTTCTCCCTTGGATGCTGAGCAATTGGATAGAAGATAGGGTATGTGTGTGCAGTGGATTCCCCCCAACTCTAGATTCAAGTTAAATGCTAATGGATCTTGTTTATTGGGTGACATGCGTCGTACTGGTGTTGTGTACAACTAATATAGGAGTGTGTTCCTTAATTTCAAAGATCAATTTGGTAGTGGCACTATGCTTCAAGCAAAGGCCAATGATGTTATCATTATCCTCAACATTTGCGATCAGAATAAAATAATTCTATACCAAGTGGAAAACAACTCGACGATCATTTGTGACTCTCAGATGGATAGAGTCTCCATTCCATGGTAATTTACCTACATCATCAGGAAATGTAAACTGCTTCCCAATAGAAATATTTAGGTCAGCAACACATGTTGAGAGTCGAACAATGTCGATTATCACCTCACCTCTCTTATTGTCCCTGGATCCAATGTCACCTACTCTCTCAATGTGACTTATTTCAAGCCTGATGGAGTCAATGTAATTTGTGGGTATGCCCTTGGTCTACACTATTTTAGACCCCCCCTGAACCTTGTTTCGTTGTATGTTTCTTTCTTATTGGAATAAATATAATTGCATGATGATGATGTATAGTAATAATCATTGTATGAATATCAATTAAAATTTATTGAAATATAATATATCAATTTAATTTAAATAATTCTCCATTATATATTAATTTAATTAATTAAAATAGAGAAATATTATAAACATTAAACCATATATTAGAAAAATCCAGTTTTTTTTTCAAAAAAAGAATATACTAAAAACCAATATAAAGATGGTTCAAAAGTTATTAATTGGATTAAATAAACTAAATAATACTTTTGGTACATTAAATAGTATTCAAAACATAATGGTACTTTTAAATTACTTAATTTATTTAATATAACAGTAATTTTTATAGAAAATGTTATTTTTAACTATTCACAAAAAAATAAATATTTTCCAAAAAATCCCAAAATATCTCTCAAAATAAATTTTGATAATATGATACCAAAAATGATTTTAATTTTATCAAATAAATTTTTAAAATTGTACAGAAATTAATTATAATATATTTTTCTTGAATGGATATAGAAATCATTATTGAAGAAATAATATTTTGGAGCAATTAAATTACATCACTAAAAATTGATTTATTATTTTATAAACATTTATCAATAATTTATATTGATTATAAAATTTATATATATTTAATAACATCGTAAATATTATTTGTACCCATCAATTTAACAGCTAGATTATAACGTTTATATATCGTGGTTTATTTAAGCACTTAGTTGACTACTGAATATGTTATCAAACATAAAAATACCATTGTTCATATACCACTGGATATAAGAGAGATTAAGATTATTAAAAAATAAATACATCTTAAAGTATATGTGTGTTACAATCACATCTAAGATAAATTTTTTACATCATTGATGCTGTCAAACAAAATTTTATTCTTCTAAAATCATGAGGTGTTCCAGCAATGAATTTTAGTCCCAATAGTGTTGTTTTTTAATGTATATCCCTACGGATCAATAGCTATAAATTAGTATAACTAATGAAATAGTTAAAATGAACACATAACATTATAGTGTTATATTAACATTAATGATAACTAATTATTTCATTACATTGAATATCCACCTTGAATATGAAAATGTGTATTATTACGGAGTTGTTTATAAAATTATAATATTCAATTACTACACCCATAGTCATGTTATTATGATGAAATTCATGTTGTTTGATTCAGTAATAGTACATAGAACATTTACTGATAACTATGGATTATGATTTATTTACATGAGTTTCTTTTTAACTAATGATGAGTCGTATATTTTGGAATTGACGGAAAAAAGTGTTTTACGTCATAGAAACTCTAAAACATGAATTCGGTTTCAGAATTAAAATTAGTGTCAGAACTATATTTTTTATGGTAAAGATTAAATTGAAAACATCACTTCCCTCAGTGGTCCTAACTAATATTTTGCATAATATGACTCAAATAATTAAATTTTTAGATTTTTCCATGAACCTAAGGTAGTGGTGGGTACTTTATAGAAGCAAAGGAATGTGGTCTCAACCCACCCAACCCACCCACCATTTTGATTCTAATCATTTTATTCGATGAATTTAGGTGAAATTATTAATAAGTAATGAGTAAAAAAGGTCTAGATCCATTTTCATTATTTATGGATAATTTTTTCATTATAACATGGAAATAAACACTCCATTACGAGAGCTATAACTGTTGATATCAATAATAATTTGATGTAACCCAATATCAAAAAAATCAATTTTGACATATGACTTGTAATGAGTATAGAAAAAAAATTAATATCTAAATAGTAAAACCATGTTTTAGTGAAATTGAATTAAATTTGTATATTCTCATTATATTTCAAAATGAGTAAGAATCAGTAAATTCTAGTAGCTATAACTATATATATCATCCTTAAGATAAATTAAACAAATAGAAAACATTATCATTTTCCATTATTTTAATGTGTCTACCCTAGAACTAACTTTATCAGAACTATTCGATTATCATTATCATGTATACATTGAGATATGCATTATTTAAACATACCACTGAAGTGTAGATATTTATGCATCCACTATTTAATGGTAATGTCCGTAGATTAATTGTTGTATCAAAAGAATATAGTAGATCCCGAGATATATTTAGAACCTCGAGATACTATGACATTAATATTAAATATATGTGCTACAGTCTTGATACATCATACAAACTGGACACAATTGATGTCCGACTATCAGGTGTTGGAGGATCATATGCATTGGCGATTATTCTCATGCATTTCACACATGGTGATATCTGGTATGTTATATCACGATGTCTATCCCACCAATAGGAGCAACACATGTTTTTATGTGTCATTGGTTATTCCTATATACAAACATTTGTATTGATCTCCTGACATGATATCATTATCAATGAGTGTCATTTGATCGTGAAGTTTGATGCATGGAAAAAAATCATTATTATGAAATTATTGTGAGGCAGCTTGTGTTGGGTATTTCATTGGTGGTATTACATATGTTGAATGTTCAAGATATACCTTTTCACTTCTGAGTTTAGAAATAAATATATATCAAGATTGGTTGATTCAGATGGTAGTACCTTCACAAGCCCATGGACAAGGTAGTCGAGGGTAAATCCATTTAGTCATAAAAAAAACTAATAAAGTAAGAAAGGGAAATGAAATAAATTTGTGTCTGACTTTATGTGATATTTAAGAACTAAGATAATATATTATTCATTATGTGTTCATTGGTTTCATGTCATTTCTATAGCTACTCCTTATCTTGTTAGGGGATTTGATGGGTTACTAGACAGCACTCTTGGTCTGTGAATATTATTCACTTCTATCGAGATATGGTCCTAGAAGATCACAAACATTAGTGTATTCAAAGATCTTCCCTATTCAGGTGAATATGTATATGTGGGTCCCACAATGGGGTCTGAGAGTTTTCCAAATTATCGATCACGAATGAATAAAAAAATCATTATTGTTCATGTATAGAATAATTTCTTTGAATTTATTTAATAAAAATATTCAAAAAGGTATTTACTGAATACAAGAAATATATTATAAGAAAGAATATTATTTTAACATTCCACGTTCCTTTAATATTAGTCCGAATTAAGAGCCGAGTTAAATGACTCAGTTTTATCACATAATATATTTAATATATTTAAATGTTATGTGATAAAATATAATTAAGATTTATGACACCATTTAGTTCATCATAATTATTTATTTATATATTATTTAGTGGGAGTTTTATTTTCAGGGGTCGGAAGAACACTTTCGTCATATTTTCGCAACCCAATCATTAGAGATGAGCTCATTCATTCCACCCTTCATTCCAAGGGAATGAGAGACTCTCTCCATTCCCATCTAGAAAGTCGTCCAACAACAGGAAAAATGAAAGTAAATTAAAAATATTTACACATCTGTCAGTCCGGTGTTGGAATAATGGTGTGGAAATTTCAACGTAAAACAAACCTAAAAAAAGGGATCGTTGAAAAAACAGAGTTTTTATTTAAATAATTTTATTTAAAAAAATATTTTTTTAAAACAGGCTAGGTTAAATTTTTTTCGAAAATACACCACAAAGGTGGCATCCTAGATGCCGCATTTCCCCTAAAACTGAAAAAAATTTATTTTCTCTTGAATTTATATTTATTTTTGTTTATTTTTGTTTATTTTTGTTTATATATATATATATAAACAAAAAAACAAAAAAAACACAAAAATAAAATATTCAGCAGAATTTATCCGCTATTTAATATCCAGCAGTACTGCAATTACATCAATCTGGATTCTGACAGAAGCTCTCACCCATGGCTCCTTTTTATAAGAGAGATTACCCTGGAAATAATTCTGCATTTCCGATGTGGTATTCTGGTTCTCAATTTCCTGCATAGATCATTATGTGTTTCCGATGTGGGATTCAGTTTCGAGTACGTGACTTTGAAAGACTATAAAATATAAACTATAAGGGCAATATAAATAAATCTTAAAACATGGATTAAACATATAAAAAATAGTTGAAAACCAAAAAAATCATAAAAAATGATGATAAAAAATAATTTATAAGCTTTCAAAACAACTTACTTTAAACATAATAAGTTTCAAGTACGTGATTTTGAAAGATTATAAAATATAAAGTATATGACCAATATAAATGAAACATAATACATGAATTAAACATAAAACAAATATTTGAAAATAAAAATAATTTCGTAAAAAATATTGATGAAATATAATTTATAAGCTTTCAAAACGACCAACATGAAACTTAAAAATGTTTCAAGCACGTGACTTTGAAAGCCTATAAAATATAAACTATAATACCGATATAAAGGAAACATAAAACACGGATTAAACATATAACAAATAGTCGAAAATAAAAAGAATTTCGTAAAAAATGTTCATGAAAAATAATTTATAAGCTTTCAAAACCACCTACTTGAAACTTAAATTGATTAAAGTATGCGGTTTTGAAAGACTAAAATATAAACTATAAGACTGATATAATTTAAAGTTAAAACATGGATTAAACATATAATAATTTATTTAACTATTAAATTAATATTATTAATAATTAATTATATATTAATTAATTAGTAATATAATTATTCATTATAATTATTCATTAGTAATTATTAAAAATCATTATATAATAAATAAGTAGTTAATTAGTAATATATTTATTCATTATAATTATTCATTATAACTATTATTTATTATTTATTATTTATATAATACTTAATTAGTAATATAATGATTAATTATATATTTATTAACTATATAACAAATAATTATTTAAATAGTAATATCATTATTAATTATATAATAATTAATTAGTTAATTATAAATAAGATAATTAATTATAATAAGTAATTATAATTATTAATTAGTAATTATTAATAGATAATTATGTAAACATCAATTAGTTAATTAATAATATTATTATTAATTATATAATAATTAATTAGTAAATCTGTAATATGATTTTTAATTATAATTATTCGTTATAATAATTAATTAGTAAATTTTTAATATGATTTTTAATTATAATTATTCATTATAATTATTAATTAGTAATTAATAATAATTAATTATATAAAAATTAGTTAGTTAATTTGTAATATTATTATTAATTATATAATAATAAATTACTAAAATAGTAATATAATTTTTAATTACATTTATTCAATATAATTATTAATTAGTAATTAGTAATTAGTAATTAGTAATTATTAATTATTAATTAGTTAATTATTAATATAAATATTAATTATAATCAGTCATTATAATTATTAATTATTAATTATTAATAATTAATTATACAATAGTTAGTTAGTTCATTAGTTATATAATTATTAATTATATAACAATTAATTAGTAAATTAGTAATATAATTTTTAATTACATTTATTCATTATAATTTTTAATTATTAATTAGTAATTATTAATAATTAAATATGTCATAATTAATTAGTTAATTAGTAATATTATCATTAATTATATAATAATTAATTAGTAATATAATTATTACATATATAATAAATATTTTGTTAATTAGAAATACAATTAATAGTTATAACTAATTAATTAGTAATTAGTAATTATTAATTATTAATTAGTTAATTAGTAATATAAATATATTTTATAATTATTCATTATAATGAGTAATTAGTAATTAATAATTATTAATAAGTAATTATTAATTAGTCAATTAGTAATATAAATATTAATTACAACTATTCATTAAATTATTAATTATTAATTATTACTCATTAATTATTACTTATATAATAATGAATTAGTTAATTATTAATATTACTATTAATTATATAATAATTAATTAGTTAATTAGTAATATAATTATAATCTTTCAATGTCACGTACTTGAAACATTTTTAAGTTTCAAGTAGGCGGTTTTGAAAGCTTATAAATTATTTTTCATTAACATTTTTTTGGAAATTGCTTTTGTTTCCAACTATTTCTTATATGTTTAATCAATGTTTAATGGTTCATTTATATGGGTCTTCTATTTTATGTTTTATGGTCTTTCCAATTCACACACTTGAAAAATTTTAAGTCTCAAGTATGCGGTTTTGAAAGCTTATAAATTACTTTTCATCAACAATTTTTTGGAAATTTCTCTTGTTTTCAACTATTTATTATATGATTAATCAATGTTTAATGATTCAATTATATTCGGTTTATAGTTTACATTTTACAGTCTTTCAAATTCACGTATTTGAAACATTTTTAAGTTTCAAGTAGGCGGTTTTGAATGTTTATAGATTATTTTTCATCTACATTTTTGAGGAAATTATTTTAGTTTTCAACTATTTATTATATGTTTAATCAATGTTTAAAATTTAATTTATATTGGCCTTATAGTTTATATTTTATTGCCAGAAGCGTTTTCTTGAAAATATTGTTTTTTAAAACGTAAAAAATATATATGAAAAAACAGCTTCATGCTAATTCTGCCTGCCGAGGCCACTGTTGGACGCCACTCGGGAGTCGGACCTACCGCAATAGAGATCCATTATCCAGCACCCACCATCGGCCTCCTTGGCCTGATCCAATGTTGCCGCCTAGGCAGAGCCATCCTCCTCGGTCGCACCTGCACTCACTACCACCACGCCAGACCCGCAGCCACTCCCCACCACATGTCCTCCACTTTGGTCCAACTCGCCTCCACCACCCTCCCCCCAGATTGGTTCCGCATCAACCCCACGGCCTTGTCCCACAGACACCCCCTGACACTCCCACCTACCGTCGTACAACGGAGACCACTGTGGAACTGGGCCGCCGCTGGATCCGGCTGCACACAACCCTGGGTCGCCTCCTTCGGAAGACAACATCTATGTCTTGAGTTTTTATTTTTTCAATTAATTATTTTAATTGCTGGAGATGCATGAAATTAATTAAAAAACCATGTGAAATTCATCAGTTTTTCTTATTTAATACGTATAAGAGCATGGATATTAATGGTGGTGTTTTTTTCTATATCACAGAATCCCAAGACCCCTCAATTGTGTGCAAATATGTATCTATTATGACAATGACAATGTAAGACGTGGAAAACAATGAGAAAAGGCGGCATTGTAGATGACCCGATGACAAATTGGGACCAGGGTGCGAGCTGCAGTATGAGTCAAGATCCGAGTAATGTATTATATTAATTGGTTATGGTTGTTTTATTGAGTTTAAATGGATCAACCAATAAAATATTCTCAATATCAGTTTCGTAGTTTATTTAATATATTGATATTTTATAATTTTATTGAATTCACAGGTTTACGCTATCACATAAAATAATAAACATTAAATATGTATAGATTAAATTAATTCATGATGTGATGAATGTGTCTCTCTTTATTGTTTATTCAGTTGTGAGTGTGATCAAGTAAAATGTGCATATAAAATAGAAAATTATTTCAAACATAAACAAAAATATATATTAAAAACCCTCAAAGAAATATTAAGCCACAAACGCCTTACATATTATGAATTTCAACAAAACTGGGTGTTCAGGGTGCTTGTCTGCCAATGTTCAGGGTGCTTGTCTCCCAATGTTCAGGGCGCTTGTCTGCCAAAGTTCAGGGTGCTTGTCTGACAAAGATTGTAGACTTTGAGTAGAGGTTCAACGATCCTTGCCACTGGAATACTGAACTGAAAGAGTATTCCAATTCTTGAAAAGAATGTTTCTGGAGTTCGATAAAATAGTGAGATACATTTAATGATTTAATTAATAATGTATAAATCAATAATCCATATTAAAGTATTAATCTATTACATTTATTTTTATTAATTTTTCATGTAATAACTCAACAAATACTATGATATTTATTGCATAAAGTCAATGTCCTATCCAATATGAGTTTCGAAAGAGTACTACCAGCGCTTGCGGACAATACATTGATATATGAAATTCACAAAACAGGGCAGGGGAAGCGCTGCCCTTTATCAGTGCTAAACAGAAAATATTCATAAAAGGGTATTCTTTTATCAGCACTAGTTAAAAGCACTGATAAATATATCCTTTATTAGCGCTAAAATAAGTGCCGATAAAGATATACCCTTTATCAGCGCATTTTTTTAGCACTAATAAAAGGTCACATTTATCAGCGTTTATTTTAGCGTTGATAAAAGATTTTATTCTTAATTTATGTAAAATTATAATATTTATCAGTGCTAAAAGAAAAACAATGATAAAACATATATTTATCAGTACTTTTGACTAGCGCTGATAATGGTTCCAACGGTTTCTATTTAATAACCCTAACAAGCCCTCCTCTCTCGCACGCAGTAAAGCTTTCATGGAAGCTGAACTAGGACCCTCTTTTTCCGTGACTTCTCCTCCTCTTTTTTGCCGCATCCTCATCTTCCTACTCCTCCTCCTCCTCCTCCTCTTCCTCCTCCTCCTCCTCCTCCGCCACCATTGGGTTTTGCTCCTCCGCTGCTGCCTCCACGCCGTTGGTTTTGCTCTTCCGCCGCGACCACTGCTGCCTCTGCCGCCGCGACCGCCACTACCTCTGTCGCCGTTACTGGTTAGTGTAGGAGTATTTTTCCTTCTCTTGGGCTAATATAAATGCGAAATGATTATCCTTGAATGATTACAATGATTTATATTTTTTTTATAAGTGAGTTGAACCTATGTATGGGTAGTTGGGGCAAGAGTGAGAGCCCAGGTGGTGAGACCCTTGTATTGTAGGTTGTTTTAGATAGTGGCTGTGTAAGAACCTATAGTAAGTGGTTGGTTTGGTTCACTAGATGATTTGTGTTTTGAGGTGGGGATAAGAGTGGCACCCATGGGCTAAGGATTGTGTAATAATTGATGTAAGGGGTTTGTGTGAGATCCCAGTGATCATTAGCATGTGACTCAGGATGGTAGTGAGTTGGTGAATTTTGGTGGTTGGGGGAGACTAATGAGAGGGGTTATCATGGTGTTATGAATTCCTTAGATACATAAATCCATGGTAGATTCTTTTACATGAGGTATTGATGCAAATTAGGTGTTATCAAGTTGATAGCGAAGGAATGGTCATGCCTTGGATTTGTATAAGGGAAGCACTCTCTATTATTGAGTTTTGGTGTTATGACTGGGTTGAGGGACATGATCATTTGGATTCCTAACCTTTTTGATTTATAGCATGGTTTTAATGTGACCATCACTATTTAACCAAGATGGATGAGTTTAGCGTAATGAAGCATGGGTATATTCTTTTGGTTTTGGAATAATGTTGGGTAACTTGTGATCGTGTGGTGAGTTTTGGCATAGTGTGATGTTAAGATTGGAAAAGAGTACCAGGAGTGTCCCATTGTAAATATGTGTGTTCCCCCTAATTTTTTTCAAGATGTACTGGTAGACTCATTGAGTTTGAATAGGGATATGATCTTACTCACTAGATACCACGTGTTGTGTTGAAAAGATTGTACATGAAGTTTAAAGTCATGCGATTAGGATGTATGTGTCGTGAAAGGTGTGATAACAGAGGATTGATCAGGGCTTACTCATTTGTGATATGCTATCTAGAATAAACATGGGGATTATACGTAGTAAGGAGGACCTATTGTTCAGGGCTTACACATTGTATGTTCATCTTTTATATTTTAAAAATTCTGTTGAACTCATTCTATCGAAGGTGGGTTCTATAATTTCATGTTATCTTAAGGTGTGTTTAACCATGGTGTGGGTTGATTTAGTTTTTAGTGGGTTCTTGGGGTTTGTGGGATGTGGTATATGGTGTACTCGGTTTTAGATTATTTTAGTCTCATGAGTTTCCCATATTTTATGTTTTCTTTTCAGTTGAAAATCTCCTCTGTTGTACGCCTCTCCTCTGCCATGAATGCACCTCTGCCGTGTGCTTAACGACACCTTCACGGTGAGTTTTCTCCTATTACTCATAGGTTTCCTCTTATACTCATGTTATTACTGTTTGATATTGATGGTTATAATGTGAAATCTATGGGCTAAACACCCCGCTGAAAATCGTGGCCGTTGGTGGTCCTTGTTTGCGCACTAAATGAATTGCATGTTTGTTGGTTCTTGTAGAACATTTGAATAAAAAAATTGGTAATTTACGTATACTTGACTTATGAATGAATTCCCCAGGATGATAAAACATCTGTGATAACCCCTGAATTAACAAACAAAATTGAATAAGGGATGCTTTGTAAAATCTAAAATTGTGATTGTTTGGTTTGTATGGTGTTGTGATTGTGAGCACGATTGTGATTTTGTATGGTGTTGCGGTTGTTTGAATGATTGATATTCCATTTGTTTTCCATGTTGTAGTTATTCCACCATTGAATATCAATCCAAACATTACCCATTTCAATGGCACCACCACTTTGTTACTAGTGAAATTCCACTAAATCCTAAAAAACCACTTCTAGAGGAGTCTATGAGACACTTTATGATGTGAAGATGATGTTTTTTAGATTCTATATATTTTTAAAATACATGGTATGTAGTCTTGTTAAATTGAACATGCTTCACCATACATGGATTTCATATAGATTTTAATGCCTGACAACAGTTATCTCCAAAATTTACACCACATGACTCATCTTCTAACTCAAACTTCGAATAAGTTTTATTTTAAATGTTACATGTCATTTGAACGTAGGTCACACACAATGTATCTCCAAGACATATACTTCAGCATGAAACCATGTACATGCCATGAAATAATAGTAGAACCATATGATATGTGTTTTACTTCACTCACACCATGTATAGATAACATAGAAACTTGATGTGTATAGACTATACACCCCTAGTGGTCATGTAAGGACTGCACACCATGTATTCCACAAAAATGTGTTGCATAGCCAGTGAAGTGACTCATTATGTATCTAAAGTACATTCCTTTAGATAAAGTTGTTCTATATGTCATGTATTTTCAAAGGCATCATGTAGTCTTTGTAAGACTAACTTGGAATTAATTTGATATATGTTAGATTAAATCAGGTATCTTATCCATAGACGATGTTCACCCTACTGGACACACAATGTATATGGATTTCAAATGTGTTTCGAAATGGTAGTATACAACCAACCATGACTGAGAACCCTACACATTGTGTATCCATTGAACAAATTGTGTGCTATGTTAATTTCATTATTATTAATTATTTTTCACTTAGATGATAATATTTCACGTATGAGTAGTCCATTATAAATATCTTATCATGTAGATCACAATATTATTATTCCCTCATTCATTGGAAATTGCACATGATGTGGTTTGGATATTTTAATTATCTTCACTCTGCTTGAGAGTTGACAAGTGACAAGTGAGATGTTTGGAGAAAATATGGAGTATGGTACTCCCCTATGTTTCAGTGAAGAGTCCTCCATGTATAATTTTTAGGTACTCCATGGAGATATACAAGAGACAAGGCACAATCCCCCGTATATAGATAGAGTTCAAGTACTTTCACATGTTTTGGGGTAGGATCCTCTATTTCATTGTAGAGGCTTTTTTACCATGATTTTTTTATAAAACCCAAAAAATGATAATTGATTAATTAAAACATAATATTAGGAAAGTTCAAGATCAAACCCATAAATATGATGAATATGAATAAAGAATGGATGAATGCCAATCGGTTGACAAAAGAGTATGAAGATGGCGTGAAAGAGTTTATCAAGTTTGCAAGAGATCATACATGTGACCCTTCTCAAATCCTCTGTCCGTGTTTACGCTGTTGTTATTCAAGACAAATTAGTCTATAGGAGTTGGAAGAACACCTGATTTGTCACGGAATAGATTGAAGTTATACATGTTGGAATATATATGGGGAAAAACGAATGTAGGTAGTGTCTCGGATAACACGACATTTTATGGAAGATCTGATATGATTACAAGTGTGAATAGTGAAGACGATCATATAGAGGGTGTGATTACAGATGTGAATGATGATGAAGATCATATTGAGGAAATGACAAGGATATTTGAAGATGAACTTCGTGATTGCCCAAAATTCTTTGAGAAGTTAAAGAGTTTTGCAAAAACGCCATTGTATGCTGGTTGCACTAAATATACAGCATTATCAGCCGTACTGAAGCTGTATAATTTGAAAGCAACCATGAGTGGAGTGATTCCAGTTTTACAGAAGTACTTGCTCTCTTGAATGGCATGCTCCCAGAAGATAATGAACTCCCAAGCCAAACATACGATTCCAAATGAATGATACGATCGATGGGTATGATCTCTGAAAGAATACATGCCTTCCCGAATGACTGTATATTGTTTTGCAAGGACAACAAATCACATAAAGAATTACCAAAGTGTGGTGCTTCTCGATACAAGAAATATGATTCTATTCTTACGAAATTTGTATGGTACATCCCAATAATTCAATGGTTTAGGCGCCTATATAGAAGTGAGGAGACTACATGACAATTGACATGGCATGCAGATACATGAATTAAAGATAAGAAACTACGTCACCTGGCAGACTCTCCTTAGTGAAAGAGAATTGATCCCAAGTATCCTGAATTTGGAAACGATCTGAGAAACCTTCATCTGGAGTTATCTACAGATGGGGTGAATCCTTTTGGGTTTCAAAGCAGTAGTCATAGTACATGGTCAGTTATGTTGGTAAATTATAACTTACCACCATGGTTATGCATGAAATGAAAATACATCATATTTTCTATGCTTATACTAGGACCAAAACATCCGGGTAATGATATTTTTGTTTATTTGGCTCCATTGATCAAGGATTTGAAAATATTTTGAGATTCAGGTGTTATGTTGTTTGATGCTTACAAAAAAGAAGATTTCACATTGAAAGTCATGTTGTACTGGATGATAAATGAATTTCCTGCTTATAGAAATTTTTCAGGATATAGCATTAAAGGAACTCAAGGGTGTCCCATTTGCAAATATGGTACACAGTTAATTATGTTGAAACATTCATCGAAAACCGTGTTTTTAGGACATCGCAGATTTCTACCCCGACGACATAAGTACCGATCTTGGATGAAATCATTCGACAGAAGTTCAGAATAACGTACAACACCGTCTCTACTAACAGGTGATCAATTGTTTGAGAAGATAAAAGATTTGAACACTACTTTTGGTAAACCATTTTCAAAAAACATTACAAAAACTAGTTGGAAAATGAGATTAGTTTTTTTTGAATTACCATACTAGAATTGTCTGTATGTCAGGAATTTTTTTGATGTTATGCATATTGATAAAAAATATATGTGATAGTGTCATCGGCACATTGCTAAATGCACCCGGCAAAACAAAATATGGAATTAATGATAGATTGGAGATGGTTGGGATGGGAATACGAGAAGGGTTGGCACCAGTGAAGGGTGAACAATGAATTTTTTTTCTCCAGCTACTTACACTCTTTCCAGGAAGGAGATATATTAGTTTTGCAACTTCTTTAATGATGTAATGGTTCCAGAGGGGTATTCATGAAATATCAAGAACATTGTGTCAATGAACGATTTAAAATTAAAGGCTCTGAAATCACATGACAACCATGTTTTGATGTAAGATCTAATTCCTATAGCTTTACGTTGCATTTTTTCCAAGAATGTCTTTCATACATTAATGAAGCTCTTTTTCTTCTTTAAAGATATCTGCAGCAAAGTTATAGACCTGAAAAAATTGCCAACTATGGAAAGAGAAATTACCGTCATAATATGTGAATTTGAAATGTTCTTCCCACCTATAATTTTTGATATGACGGTTCATTTGATGGTTCATTTGGTGAAAGAGATTCGACTATGTGGTCCTGTACATTATAGATGGATGTACCCCATTGAACGGTATACGAAGATTTTGAAAGGGTTAGTCAAAAATCGAAGTCGTTCAGAGGGTTGTATTGAGGAGAAATATACTGTTAAGGAAGCTGTTGAATTTTGTACTGAATACCTGTCTGGTGTGGAAAACGTTGGCCTACTGAAATCTCGTCACACTGAGCGACTTGAGGGGGAAGGAATTTCTGGAAGAGAGGTTTTCACAATAAATATTACAGATCGGGTGCAGGCTAACCTTTACGTTTTTCATAACAGTTTCAATGTTCACCCATATGTTAAATCACACAAAGAAATTATTAGGCGTTTGAATCCATCTAGGGATGAAAAATGGAGATCAGATACACATAATTGATAGTTTATAGGATGGTTTCAGGACCCTATTTTGAAGTAGTTAGATGAAAATCTAGACTCAATTTTAGAATGACATTGATGGCTAGCTAGAGGAGCAAGTGTGTATGTATTACCTTACAATGCTTATGCAGTTAATGGTTATACATTATATACTAATGAACATGATGAAGATTGTACCATGCATAATAGTGGGGTGACACTTGTGGTTGAGGCAATGCATGTTTCCGATGCTAAAGAAAAAAAATCCAATTTCTGTGAATATGTCATATTTTGGCATCATCAAACGAATATAGGAGTTGGATTATACAAAATTCAAAGTGAAAATTTTTCAATGCAAGTGGGTTTATAAAAGGAATGCTATTAAAATAGATGAATAAGGATTCGTGAAAGTTGATTTTATTAAGGAAGGGGAGAAAGACGAACCATTTGTAATGGAATCATAGGCAGTACAATTATTTTATTTTCTAGACCCCGCAAACAAAAATTGGTCAATTGTTCTATTATCGACCAAAATAACTGAAGGGTTAGATGAAAGTTCAACAGAGGATGACCCTTTTATAGGGACTTCACAATCATTTCACAGTGGCCCCATTTAGATGATGTTTTGTATGTTAGAGGAGACTACAATGAATGGATTTACATAGTCGATAGAGGAGTCAAATATCTTCAGCCTTTAAAGAAAGAAAAATAGAGTACAATAATCAGGTTATTCTTTTATTGTTATATACATTATGTTATGTTATGTTATTATCTGTCCGCTGCTGCTTTTATGTAATCTAAATTAAATGTTAAACCACTTCTGTAGATAATGACTTTTTTACCTACTGATGCACCCAATCCCGAGGCAAAAAAGGTATCTCAACCACCTGCTGGTGGTCCTAGTGCAGAGCAACAACAGGTTTCTAAACTAGATGCTGGTGGTCCCAGTGTAGAGAAACAACAAGTTTCTCAAACTGTTATTGTTGGTCCCAGTGCAAGGCAACAACCTGTTTCTCAACCTATTGCTGCTTGTCCCAGTGCTGATACTAGTGCTCCGAAGAAAGATATTGATGATACTTCTGAGGAAATGATACGAAATGAAACCCTGAAAGCATAAAAAATACAAGAGCACCATAGTAAGAAAATGTTATCCGAAATCCTTATGACCAAAGAAAAAGGCATCAAATTTGAGTTGGGATGGAATTAGCAAGGCCAACATGTTATCCCCAACAAAGCCATATTTAGTAGCTACATTGGAATCGTCACTAAGAAACGCGTACCAATTGATGTATAGTCGTGGCACCATGTTGTCACCGGTCTTAAGACACTAATGTGGGAAGTGATTACAGTAACATTATGATATCATTTTTTAATTTATTAAAATAAAATACCAAAAAATTGACTTAATCTTTATCATCCATTGCAGAGCGCATTTATATTAGATGCCTCACACAAGGAATATGTATTAAGAGTTGCAGGAAGGATTCATAGAGGTTTCTACACAATTTTAACGAAATATCATCTTAAAGATGCTGAAGGGAAAATCAAGATGCACCCACCTCCTCTTTATGCACACTTGATATCCCAAGGAGCGTGGGACGTGTTTATCAACCGCCGTGGGGAGTATACTTTTCAGGTACATTGTGTGGGGTAATATGTTGTTTGACATTGATTGTATTCATCACTTTGATTGACGGTTTTTTATTTATGAAACAACAACTGAGTGCTGAAAATAAAAAACGCGCAGTAGAACCAGTGTACCCTTACTATAAAGCAAGGTTGGGGTACGCTTCACTTGAGCAAAAATTGGTACGTCTTTTAAATATACCATACTACTTATATGTGACATAAAACAACACCATAACCATATTTTTCGATTTATATACAGATTGATGAATTGAAATCGAAAGGCAAATCCATCCCACACCATGTGCTATGGAAGGAGGTTTGTGTAAATAATGAGGTGATACTGATATATGAAAACACACAAAAAGTGTGGGAAGCATGTGTAAGTATGATATAATATACATTTGATTTGTTTTAAATCTCTATTACATTAAAATGACTACTTATTTTTCTATATTTTCCATCTGACATAGTCACAGGAATCAACAACAACTGCATCAGATGCAAACATAATTTTAGCAGCCTTGAAGTGGCCAGACCAGTATGGCCGCGTCAGAGGTGTGGGTTTTGGGGTGACACCCCGAACATATTTTCAAAAACAAAAACAAACTGACGATGAAAGTGAAAAAATGGAAAATATGCAAGAAAATTTAGCTATTTTTCAAGAATAATTACAATACCAGAGAGATATGATAGAAACATTGATAGGGGGAGGAAAAGTGAAGAAACAACTCAACAACAACTCGTGCATGATGATCCCCCCCCACCCCCACCAGCTTTGAGGCAAGCCATTCCCCTAAAAAACCTGACTTACATGAGGTAATCAATATTTTAATAATTGTTTCTGTGAAATGTGATTCACATAGACAGTGATACCTTTTGTGTACTAATATTCTAGAGGGTGAAAATGACTGTGATTTATATCTAGAAACTTCCACCGATCACCTTGTAGCGAGGGCTATAGTGTTCAATATGCAGAATGACATGCTACATAACAGACAACTTCCAACATATCATTTCAGAGTGTCAATTAACGTATCTAATGAGCCGAGTTCTTAGCTACCTATTCCAAATGACGATGACTAAATTCATACGATTGAACAAGCTATTGGAATATTCATTGCATGGCTATCAGTTCTTGTAAAAAAACACGTCGACAAGGAGGTATCTAGTTCCAAGTTATTTTTCAAGATGAACCTTTAAAATTTTAGTAAAAAAGTTCTGAATCAATGAATGTTATTACATAACGACAAATAGAAGGGGTGAAATGAAATATCAGCTCAAAAATATCTCAAGGATCAACCAACCGATTGAAACGATCTAATGAGAGCACCTTCACCCCTCCCGTTCTATATCCATAGTTAATATCATTGCAGGGTCACGTGGACACAAAGTTGATAGACAAAAATGATCACAGAGTTGTTTTTGAAACAAATATGTATAGAGAGGAAAAATTAGATTTCATTAGCGCTGAAAATGTAAATGAAATCCTCAAGTATGAATGGATAAGCGCCTCAGTCGTAAATGTATACATGAGGTATGTTTTCATGATTTGATTTTACAAAAGATGATATACTCTAATAATAATGACTAAATACATTTTATATTTTTTGAAAGCATATATATGACAAACAATTGAAGGGATTTCCCCATGGACAAATATTTGGACTCATTAGTCCTCACACCACCTCTTAAAAAGAAGAAATAGATTCAGATAAAGAGGCTACAATAATTTCATCCCTGCTCAAATCATTTGAAAACAAAATTACCGATGAGATACTCTTTTTAATACCAACCATGTAGGGGTAAAACTCTGCAATTTAATCATATCAACTATATTTTCATTTCTTTCTTTACTTATTCCTTTTTTTAATTTTAGGGAGTATTGGATACTGATTGCAGTCAATTTCGATACTCCAAATATTTATTTTCTGGATTCAATGCATGGATATCCAACAAACCGACCACACATGATGGCGTTTGTTAATTTGTAATACACTGGATCCAACATTTTAAAGCTAAACATATAGTTATATAATTTATATTATATTTTAATGAAGATTTTGTTATGATAGGGTGGTGCATCAATATCGTCTAATGCATGGAATGAATCCAGGGCATAAGGATGAGAAATCCTACAAGATCTAAAATTGAAAAATTATCTGTGTATATATAATAACATTGCACTATCCAAACACATATCAAAACAAATTACTTATTGTTGTCGATGTTTTTTCAGTTTCCAAAACAAACAAATGGAAAGGATTGTGGTTATTATGTTTGTAAATTTATGAAATAGATCGTATTTCATCAAAAAACATACATCCCTGATGAGGTATTTTCAAAAATAATTACGAGTTAATTTAAAATATTTATTAATCCTTTGTGTATTTATTTTTTTTCACTACTACAATGACTATTGCAAAAACTCATATTCAGAAGATGATATAGATGTGTTTAGAAACGAATGAGCAACATTCCTGATGGAAGATTATACACAAATAGGATGAAGGTGAATTCCAACTAATGTTATCCATATATGATCAATGATATCCCCCTTTTTTACACTTACTGAGCATATATGATCACCCATTATTATGTTTTATATCCTTAGGTTATTAATAATGGTTGTAGATATGAATTGTCTTTCTAGTAAAACATAACTCATTGGACTAAACTGGTTGATAGTGTGGAAGTTGACCAATGTATAGTCATTCATTCCACTCACGAGCATCTTAAAATATTGATGGGAACCAATATATTGGATTTTCAATTTTCTAATTTTAGTTTCCCTTATATGTGGGTGGGGGTGTCTCAGAGGGAGGGGGTGTCAAGGAGTGGGAGGGGGTAAGGTGTCCATGAGGGGGTGTGTCCAAGAGGGATGAGGTGTCCAAATGTGATGTGTACGAATCGACCGCACCTCAATCTGACGCACGGTGTGACCGGTATGGATGAAAGTGTCTGATACCAGATTCAAACTGACATTAACTTTAGAAAACAACACAAGTGACATACTAAAAACTAAGAAAATTCAATTGTATTTTTTTGATACATTAGGAAAACTATCCATGAGTCATTTGTGAACTGTAAGAATTGGCCGCACCTCAATCTGACGCACGGTGTGACCGGTATGGCTAAAAGTGTCTGATTCCAGTTTCAAATAGACATTAACTTTAGAAAACAACACTACTAACATATAGAATAATGAGAAAATGAATTCATATTGTTTTGATACTTTATGAAAACAATCCATGAGTCATTTTTGAGGTGTATGAATTGACCACACCTCAATCCGATGCACGGTGTGACCGATATGGCTAAAAGTGTCTGATACCAGTTTCAAATTGACATTAGCTTTAAAAAACAACACTAATGACATACGAAAAACTGAAAAACACGTTCGTATTGTTTTGATACTTTAGGAAAATGATACATGAGTCATTGTTGAGGTGTAAAAACTGACCACACCTCAATCCGACGCACGGTGTGACCGGTATGGCTAAAAGTGTCTGATACTAGTTTCAAATTGACATTAACTTTAGAAAACAATACAAGTGACATACAGAAAACTAAGAAAACATGTTCGTATTGTTTTTATACTTTATAAAAATGATCCATGAGTCATTTGTGACATGTACGAATTGACCACACCTCAATCCGACGTGCGGTGTGACCGGTATGGCTAAAATTGCTGATACCATATTCAAATTGACATTAACTTTAAAAAACAACACTACTGACATATGAAAAACTGAGCAAATGAAAATGTGCTTAGATTGTTTTGATACTTTAAGACAACGATTCATGAGTCATTTGTGACGTGTAAGAACCAAACGCACCTCAATCCGACGCACGGTGTGACTGGTATGGCTAAAAGTGTCTGATTCCAGTTTCAAATTGACATTAACTTTAGAAAACAACACAAATGATATACAGAAAACCAAGAAAAAAAATTCAGATTGTTTTGATACATTAGAAAAACGATCCATGAGTCATTTATGACATGTAAGAATTGACCGCACCTCAATCCGACGCACGGTGTGACCGATATGACTAAAAGTTTCTGATACCAGTTTCAAATTGACAATAACATTAGAAAACAACACAACTAACATACAGAAAATTGAGAAAATATGTTCGGATTGTTTTGATACTTTAGAAAAATGATCCATGAATCGTTTTTTATGTGTAAGAATCGACCGCACCTCATTCCGATGCACGGTGTGACGGGTATTGCTAAAAGTGTCTGATACCAGTTTCAAATTGACATTAACTTTAGAAAACAACAGTACTGAAAAATGGAATACTGATCAAACATGTTCGGATTGTTTTGATACTTTAGGAAAATGATCCATGATTCATTTTTGAGGTGTATGAATTGAATGCAACTCAATCTGATGCATTATGTGATCGGTATGGATAAAAGTGTCTGATAACAGTTTCAAATTAACATTAATTTTAGAGAACAACACAACTGACATATGGAATACCGAGAAAACACATTAGGATTGTTTTTATACTTTAGGAAAATAATCAATGATTCATTTTTGAGGTGTGCGAATTGACCAAACCTCAATCCAATGCACGATGTGACCAGTATGGGTAAAAGTGTCTAACACCACCTTCAAATTGACATTAACATTAGAAAACAACTCAAGTGTCATACGGAAAACTGAGAAAATGTGTTCAGGTTGTTTTGATACTATAGGAAAACGATCCATGAGTCATTTGTGATGTGTAAGAATCATCCTCACCTCAATCTGATGCACTGTGTGACTGATATGGATAAAAGTGTCTGATACCAGTTTTAAATTGGCGTTAACTTTATAAAACAACATAAGTGACATAAGGAAAACTGAGCAAACGAATTTGGATTGTTTTGATAATTTTGTACAACGATCCATGAGTCATTTTTGATGTGTAAGAATCGACCTCACCTCAATCTGATGCATGGTGTGACTGGTATGGCTATAAGTGTCTGATACCAGTTTCAAATTGAGATTAACTTTAGAAAACAACAGAAGTGACATACATAAAGCTGATCAAATGCATCCGGATTGTTTTGATACATTAAGAAAACGATCTACGAGTCATTTTTGAGGTTTAAGAATCAACCACACCTCAATCCGACACACGGTGTGACCGGTATGACTAAAAGTTCCTAATACCAGTTCCAAATTTACATTAGCTTTATAAAACAACACTACTAACATACAGAATACCAAGAAAACACGTTCGTATTGTTTTGATACTTTAGTAAAATTATCCATGATTCATTTTTGACGTATAGGAATAGACCACACCTCAATCTGATGCACGGTGTGACCGGTAAAGCTTTTTATTAGATAAAGAATCAGTATTTATTAAATGAGATAAATCATCCAAAAACATATTGATTTTACATTATTCCCTTTCATTGATATCAGAATGAACACGTTTGAGTTTATCATTTCAATATTTTAGTTTCAAATTTCCATATTAATGTATTCTTTCATATTAATGTTTTAATTTATTTCATTAATTTATTACTAACATAATATTTTTTTCTTATATAGGTGATTTTTTTCCTTGAGTTCAGATGCATTGTTTGGTAATAAATACAGTGGACGAAATTTTTTGAGAGAGGATCACAGATATCAACGGATAAAACATTAATTTTTATAACTATTGTTGGATAATTTTAATTTTAACCATGTAAAACATTGTTTGAAATGTATATAGCAGTGTTATTTTTGTATTAATGATGTTAAGTAAATGTATATATGATTGTTCGTCAAAATATTGTGTGTATGTGCAATTTTGAACAGGTGTGCAGGGGTTATTTTGTACAAGTGTAGGTGCTGGTTTCTTTCAGTTCTATTTCAGCAGGTGCAGCTGAAGGAGCCTTTATCAGCGCTATATTGAGCATTGATAAAGGACACCTTTATCAGCGCTATCTTGAGCACTGATAATAGGGCCCTTTATCAGCACTCACGATAGCACTAAAAAAAGAACCCCTTTATCAGCAATAGAAAATCATTGTAAATGCCGATGAAGATAAAGGGGGTGGAGGGTACCCTTTATCATCACTCCAAAAAGCACTGATAAAGGAAACCTTTATGAGCACTAAAAAAATCACTGATGAAGGCCCCCCTTTATTAGCACTTTTTTAGTGCTAATAATGGTCGCCTTTATCAGTGCTTTTCAGAGTGATGATTAAGGGGACGCCCCCTTTATCTTCTCCGGCATTTACAACGCTTTTCTAGCACTGTTATTGTCGGTTTTTAGCGCTAATAAAGGCCCAATTTGTAGTAGTGGGTGCTATTGTTCCCAATAACTATTAAACCACCTTAGGAATAGTGGGTGTTTAAAATTGATTACAAGGTACTCATGTTGGACACATATGAAAACTATTTTATTATTCCATCATCAAATTAGAAAGGGATTTTTCGATACTACATTAGGACACTAATGATTTTATAAGTTGTCTTATCTCTAAGAAGATATAAAGGAGAAAGAGAAGCAATGATATGAATGGGTGATCATTATATTGCATATGTTTAAACATGAATGAAAAACCATGATCATTGAATAAATCCCATTTATACATATTTTCATCCATATACTCCTGTTATTTTACGATTGCAAAAATGAATACTTGGGAGAAAACACATCATTACCTTTGGGGTAATGTTCGTCATGTAAATTAGAACATAATGAATGTATAATCCCTAATGATTAGGGAGAAAATATTGAAAGACAAGATGAAATGGACAATAGAAAGAGTGACACCAAAGGCACATTCACAACACCTTTCAAAGAAAGTGGTATTGGATATGAGATTATTTTCTTTGTGTATCATGAAATAAATCTAAGGATTTATAATCAAAATGAACTGAATTAATGATGTAAATTATAAATTTTTTTAAATTTATATTAAACTATTATAAATATTGTTACTTACATACTACTTGGGTATTACATACAACATTTCAATCTCATATGTGTTTGGAAATACAGTAACCGAGTAAGTAGTAAAAGCATTACAAGTAGCAAGGTGAATTCTCCAAGAATCTGAGAAACGGTGGTTCCTATGTTAGCAGTAAGAAGCACACAACTTCTACTTTCCAAGTGAATGATTTCATTAAATCATTTATTGGGTATAAAAAACACTTATCTCACACGTATTGTTGATATAATGAGACATTTTTCTAATTTATGAATGAATGTTTTTTTTGGTGTTTTATACTCAAAAAAGGTTCTTTGATACATGAATCTTAATAAATCCCCAATGAAAATATAATGTAAGGCTAATAAACCAAGTTGTGAAATATAATTATTTTTCAAGTAAAACTAAAATTAGATCTCATGGATGTACTTGGTATGATATTTATACTCAGGGGAGACAAAAACCATTGTTATTATCAATCTATATAATTATATAGTTTGGACAAAAAAACCTTTATAAATAAAGGTATGCCCTAATGTTTTCAGAATTAGTTCAGTTGGCGAGGGGACTATTCGAAGGATAAGCCAGTGGTAAGTATACTTCATAAGATTGAAATAAGTGTTTAAGGAATGAGGAAGTGTAGAATGGTATATGAATGGTCAGAATATATGAGATGAATTAGGCCGGCATGTCGAAAATATACAGACAAATCATTCATCGATCAATATAATATAGTGTGGAGTGATTCCTAAAAAGACATTACTTTCTCCACATCAGAGATATGATGATAATGAGTAGGATCAATAAAGAGTATTACGTGTTAACATTTATCAATAAAATGTATCGTGGAGAAATTCCTAAATGTTCATTTCCATATACACATTAGTGCCTTAATGTAAGTAAATTGATAATCAATGTTAAAGCATATTCTTTGCAAATACATCTATATTTCAATATTTTCATTAAAAATAATATAATTATCCCATAGCCATGAGACAACTATAATGAAAAATGGATATCATAAGAGTTTTGGTATGATATAAATCCATTATGTCATAAGAACATCTATTTGGATGCAAATTTCATATTAAGGATATAATCAAACTTGCACCAAGAAAAACAAAATGTGCATCAAAATTAATTATCCTAATAATTTCTTAGGATATTACAAAAAGAATCAATTTTTATAAAAGGTTTCAAATCTGTACTTGAGATAGTTGGAGAAAGATTTAATTGGGTTTGGTAAATTCCATTGATGTATAATTAGTTGACATAGGAATAAATTCCACAAGAGATGTGGATGAATAATGTTCCTGATACGAATACTATATAGGAAGGATACAACCATGGTGATCGTTTTATATTCACCATAGCTCACGATAAAGTTTTCATTTAGAATAATAATTTTGACAAGTATTATGTATATGTAAATTAACTGAGATTGAACATATCAATTAAAATTCAATAATGGGTTCAATGTATCAAAGAAAATGAGGCTTATTTTTTGAATGATGTGGTAGGTATTCAAATGAGACTATACATGGATGGTAAAAGAAAGGTTCCAATAAGGCTTGATTGGTTATACCAATTTTTTATGCCTAAATACATTATAACTCTACTTATCATAGATAAATTTTAAGACCATTTATTGACAATTGGTTATCAAGATAACCAATTGTAGAAGGTGTATATATGATGCAGCCAGAAAAAGACTATGACATCACAGAATTCCAATAAAGGGTGAATGTTAATGAAATCAAGTGTAGTATTAAATTAATCAATAATATCATTAAATATTCATTTGGAATGAATTGGTGACAAGTGTATACAAGAGGTTAGTTGGAGGTCCATAGTTTCCCATGTGAAATATGTTTGGTAACATCTGGAAAACAATTATTGGTCTTTCATTTAGTTAAGACTATATTAAAGGAATATCTCTAGAGATTGAATTAATGGAGCAACCTATGTTCTAGGGAATATTATTTAATGAGGTAGATCTTAAAGTTTCATACCCATAGTTCTTTATACATATACTCAAATGGAATTGAAAAATACAAGTTATAACAATTAAAGGGAGAACTGTTCCTAAAGGCACATGACATAAATCTCTCCATGAAGACACGCATATGATTGAGAGGAGATTCTTATGGTGAGTAGAATTCCATAATATCTAGTGATGTATCCATAAGATATGAAATGATATGTACAATATATGATATTTCCAACATATTATTTAGCGTAGGAAATTATCAGTTATATCTAAGAGTACTACAATTGAAACAATCAGTACTATCCAATAGTACTAGAATGAGTACATAGGATATATACATAGTACATGGAGAGGAAGGGATAAATGTAACTGAGAGGATACAATTTATTCTACCTTAGATAAATGTGATCTAATATCATAGTTATTTTAAGGGAATGAGTGATAAAGTCTCATTAAATATAGTGGTAGCCATACCTATAAATACTGAGTGCATTATGGCTCCTTAGCTAGGTTAGAAGTAGTGTAATATGAAATGATTTGTTCTAGTTCATGGATTCTCACCTAGTATGTAATTTATTATCATAATTTAAATTATGATACAATTACTAGCCAAGATTTCATGTTATTTTAATGGAAAAAAAGAATACACTCTGGGTTTACATCCCTTGAGGAGAAATACTCATGAAGATAATATCATAGATAGAAGAGTATCCATATAGAGGAGATGTAGAGGATCCTACAACTAAATTCATGACACAACATAAAAATGATATTAATCATGTGAGATATAATAAGTATATTTATAAAGTTGGATCTAGTGCTAGTTGAAGTGTTATAAAATTGGGTTCCCTAAACTAAAAATTATCAATACTTTTCAATTACAATTTCATGTATACAGTGAGATATGCATGATGTTAACATATAGTTATAGTGTAAACATCTTGTCAACAACTATTTAATGGTAATTTATATAGATTAATTATCTTATGAAATTGTTATATAAAATCATAGGTTATATCAAGAACCTTGAGATAATATGACATTAATGTAAAATATATTTCATACAATCTAGATACATCATACTGATTGGAAACAGTTAATGTCTCAATATCAGGTTCTAGGGGATCATAATAATTAATATTTATTATCTTAAATTTCACACATGGTGATCTATGGTAGGTGAGATCCTGATGAATGACCCGCTAATAGGGAAACCACATGTTTTCATGTGTCATTGGTTGTTCCTATCTATGGGCATGTGTATTAGTACCCAGATTTCAGATCATTATCAATGTGTGATACTTGATCGTGTACTTTAATGCAACTAAATAACAATTATAATGAAATTTTGGTGAGGTAGTTTGTGTTGGGTGCGTCATTGGTGGTATGAAATTGGTTCAATAATTAAGATAGGATTTTTCACTTCTCAGTTATGGAAGTAATATATCTCGGGTCTGGTTGACCAGGATGGTAGTAACTTCATAAATACTTGTCCAAGGTATACAAGGGTAAATTTGTCCAGTTAGATTAATAAATAGTAATGTAAGATAAGATTATTACATAAGTGTGCGTCTTTCCTTATGATATATATATACATAAAAATAGATTGCATTAAACAGTGTGTGTTCATAGGTTAGTTATCATTTCTATAACTACTGCTTATCTCTTTAGAGGGCTTGATGGATTCCTAGAATACTCTCTTGGGTTTTGAATATTATTCACTGATATTGAGATAAGGGCTTATAGGGTCATATATAACAGTGCATTAAAAAATCCTCCATATTCATGTGGGTAGGTATACAAGATATGGTGGGCCCACCATGGGTTCCAAGAGTTTTCAATATCATCGATCACCAAGAAATAAATAAATTCATTATTATTAATGTATATAATAGTTTATTTGAATAAATTTATTAAAAATATTTACACAGTATTTACTCTATACAGGATAAATATTTTCCAAAAGAATATTATTTTAATATTTCTAGTTTATTTAATATTACCAGGAATTGTGATTCAAGTTAAATGACTCGGTTTTCTCATGTAATATATTTAATATATATTACAGACATGATATAAAATATAAATAATATTCATGATGCAATTTATTTCATTATAATTATTTATTTATTTTTTCTTTATTGGGAATTTTATTTTCGAGGGTCGCGGAACCCTTTTTGGGTATTATCTCAACTTGCTATTTAATTTGATGTTAAGAGCTAATTTTTTAAGATATTTATTCCAATGTAATGATATCCTCTCTCTCCTACCACCATATATAGAGAGAGAATGTCTCTTTCTGAGTGAAGATTCATCCATGCCTTCGATGGATCGAATGCAACAGATCATGGTGATCATCGTGATGATAAAGTATTCTTTGGAGATCTACACTATCACCAGGAACTCAAAGAACGATGAGTGTGTGTGTCTTCTTGAATCTTGTAGGGATGATTTAGAGGTGTCCAGTTTTGTATCCTTTGAGAAACGTTCATCAGTGATGAGCTTCAGTCATGCGAACTTTGATTTGGAAATAGGTACACATTATATTTATTTTTCTGTGCTCTATTTAATTCATGTGAGGTCCTCAATACTATTTTGGGGATCATATTGTTGTATACGATATGTTCCATCATATCAGTGATGTAAAATTTGAAATCATAGCCCCCCGGCTTCAACTGCATTCCCCAGTACCTACAATGGTTATAAAAAGTATAAGTCAATTTGTTGATATTAAAATTATTATAACAGGTTTGGGTTTAGTTGAATTTTTTTATATATTTTCAGTATAATTATAACTCAAGAATAATAACTCAAATCAAATATCAATTATTACATATTTCATAAAAAACATGAAGTAATCCTAAACAGAAAACTATAGTTTTGTCCCAATCGTTCCAATGATTTTTTGTTAATTTTTTAATAGGTAAAGTCTAAAAAACAATTTGGATCTTGTTAGATTATTAATATATATATTCATTATAATTATAGTGTGAAAAAAATTACCCAATTATTGGAGGTAAAACTACATATATCATCAGAAACATTAACTAAATAAAAAATTAAAATTGTATTATTGACTTAATAATTAAAGTTAGTTAGACTCAATTTTTTAATATATAAATGGTAAAACCATGTTATAGTGTAGTTAATGTTTTACACACACACAGACATATTATGTTTAAAAAATAAAAAAAATTAAATAAACCATTGAATATAAAACTAAAAATTTCATCAAAATATAAATTAAATAAAACTAAAAATGCACAGTTTTGAACCTAGAATTATAAGGTGTTTAAGTCATTTTTTTAATATCTAAATGATAAAACCAGATTCCACGATAGTTTAATGATATTTTTATATTTATATAATATTTACAATTTGATAAGAATAAATCTATTCTAGAAGATATAACAATATATTTATTAAAAAATTGAAGTGAACCTAATCCTAATTTTGAGAAAGATAATACAAAAAAGTAGACTTTTTTTCTTATGCCACATTTAATGTTGATTCAAAACTACATCATACATATTCGAAATATATTTAATTGATATAAAATTTAAAATTAATACTAATTCTATAATGTCAACAGTGATCATAGTTAAAAAATAATTCAAATAAACTAATCTTTTAATTAAATAAATATTATATATTCATTTTTTGATATATTTTTTTGTATGAAAAATGTATTAAAACCAAAAAATATATTTTTTAAGTGATACATCCAAAATTTTATATAGTTATTATGTAGTGAAAATATTATAAAATATTAAAATGTTTTTTTTATACACCTTGATTATGTTATTAAATCAATTATATCTCATTTGTCTTTACAATTAGTATTCCTTGTTTACATTTTTTACCTCGTTTTCATTATTCTATTTTCCAATCTGTATGACTTAATTATATCATTCCACATCTTATAAATAATTTATATTTCTCATTAGTAGTGTGTTTTTAACAAAATTTACATTTTATTACTATAAATAATATAAAAATATTGAATAAATGCATAGGAATAAATTGTTCAAGAATAATTAATGAATGTGAGTCTTGAAACTGTATCCTATGTTTCTCATTTGGAGTATAGTATTTATTACATATATATATATGTCAACAAAAATATTTTAAATTTCATTTTATTTTTCATTTTTAAATTTATTTTAGGAAAAATAATTAGTTGGTAATTTTTCTCCCGTCAGACTAGTAATAGTGATGAGCAGCATGGTTGATTGAGTTTAAGAGATGATGTTAAAACCACAAATATTTCTTTCAACATTTTATATAGTAACTTATTCTCATATACCTTTTTAATATAAAGTTATGTTTAATTATCCATTCTATTCTTTTTCTCTAACTTCTATCTTGCATCCATTTTCCACTTCCACTATCTCTAAATGGGTTTATTATTTCTCTCTTATAAAATTTTCTTCATAGATTTATGATCATCATAATCATGAATTGGAACATACCCATCATTCATAGTTGTCCAATCAATTTGAGAATGTGGATCTATCCGAGCCCACTAATTATCTAGGATATATTATATGTTTATAAGTGTATTAAAATCAATCACAATGATTTTATTTCTATTGTAATGTGAATGAAATTTATTTTATTTTATTTTCCAATCTCAGTTAGATCTAAAAATTATTTTGTGTGTGTCATCATGTGCATTATGTATGAAACCATCTTATACAAGTAATAATATATTACACTGAAGATAAAAAATTTATAGGTAGACATGGTAGGGAATATATATTTTTTATGGTGATACTATAAAAATATTATGATTACATTCATATGAAACTATTCTCACTGAGGTACATCAGGTATCAAATAAAGGATAATGTGTGGGATGAGATATAGGAAAGAAAATTTGTTAATTTAAAATAAAAATAATAATTTTTATTATATTAATTAAACATTTCTTGAACCTTCACTTTAAATTACCTATAAGTCAAGCTATGAGGGCTACATGGTTGATAGAATTAGAAGAACCATAGGAATCATATAAGAATGAGTTATATGTTAGTTGAACTATATGACTTGGAATACAGTTAAACGCTATTCAAACCCCCTAATGACAGTACCATTACACAATATTGGGAGATTTTTCCTTATTTAAAGAGTGATGAGTTTTAATTATTATTAAAATTTAATTTTTTCTTGGTTTAAGATTTTTATCACTTGTATTAATAATTTATTTTGTAATATTGAAATTTTCTTTTCATATGTCATGAAAAATAAACAAAAAATGAGGGTTAAATGAAGTATGTTTACACATTGGGATGAATGAATGTGTTGAAAGATGAGAGAAAACATGTATTTTTCATCTATAGTGGAGTTTAATTAGGATTTTTATAAGTTTATTTTAAAAGAATAAATAATATCATGTTATATTTTCAGATGAATTCTGTTAATTTTTTTTCTCAAAAATGAATAACTATTAAATATTATTTTCTTACATCCATTTTTATTTTAACATGATGTTATTTAATATTTAATGGTTTGGGAAATTATAAAAAAATACTCAAGATGAAAGAATAAATATGAGAGTGTTTTTAAAGTTGAGATACATGAAATGAAAATAAAAATTATTCAAATAATTTAGAATTTTAATATCCTTTTCCTAATAGAATATCTCATTTATATTCTCAATACCATTCTTTTTATACCCATCATGAGAAAGAATGTGAAAATTTTAGGACAAGAGACCATCATTCATATGTATTAGGTGATGAGAACTAAGGTACAGTCTTATATTCCCCTAATACGTCTATAGTTTCAATTAGGTATTTTCCCAAATAAAGTAATGAACACACCAATACTGGCACCTTAGTTTATGAGACTCATGTAGAAGGAGGAGAGGAACAAAATTGGCAATTAAGGAGTATGGATTTATATAAACCATTACCTTTAATAAAAAATTTATATATATTATTAGAAGAAATATACATTACATATCAATAAGGTCCACACAATGATTCTAAATGATAATTGTCTTTTGAAACATTGATACATAAACAATACGTGCATAAATGTTCTACATAATTCCACATTAAATTAAATATAATTACCACTCTTCTTAGATATAACATACCTAATCCCTTTCTTTATAACCTGGGAAGGGATACATATGAAACCAAGAGATCATATTGTTAGTAAAGGTAAAAATAAAATATGCCAATCAATGATAATAAGTGAACATATGTTAACATTAAGGGTGTGAGAACATTAGCTTAAGAAAAAACTATACCCGCCAATTCACAGATCATAATTATTAAACACGACATAATGAATTGAGCCATGATAAAATTTATTAAACATAAAAAATATGTTTTTGGAATGAACATGAGAATATAAAATCAATTTCTTTGTCAAGGATCACTACTAATACTATCATAGTTTATTTGGTTAACTCTATATTCCATCATTTTTATTGTTGAGGTTCACTCCCAATACTATATTATTAGTAAACGTTTCTTAATTAACATGTTTCAGTAAATATTACACTTCTAATTATATCATGAGATATACATATTTATCCAATGAATTTTAGGGATATTTAATTGTGGTCTGACACATCACATAATGAAAAAAATATATATGTCTTCCGTAAGATTAAAAAACATTCATCATGTCATCAAATTATAATCCATGGAAAGGATACGGGTTTCATAAAAATTTTATAATTATAATAATAAACCATCCATAGAAATAATAAATATAGTATCATTTAACCATACACCTAGTAAATAATAGGAAATATCAAAGGATGGTTTTTTAGATAAAATAGTAATTAATTGATCACTAGAACATTTCTCAGTAGAAATACCCATTTAAATTTAAATCACTTATTTAGAAATTTAAAATATTCCAATATATTATGGAAAATATTTTATTTGAAAATAAAAAATTATTGTTGAGAATTAATCTTTAAATAAATTAATATTCAAGGTATAATGTAATTCCTTTCATGTGGTGTTCTATAAAACAAAAAAACCTTTCAAATTTTTGGTAAAAATAAAAACTGACCTATTTAGAAAATGATAAGAATATTCCTTTAAAACATTTTTATAGTAGTCTAAAAAAGGGTGAAATTATTTTATAAAATCATTAATGAATAGTAAAATAATTATCAATTTTTTTTAAAAATAAAATATGTTTATGGAAGGAGAATATTACCGTTCTAGGAGAAAAATAAAGTCGGTTTCCACAAAAAAAATTAAATTGTTTTTCTTGAGTACATAAAGCTGATAAAATGGAATGAAAACAGGAAATCACTAAAAATAAAAAATAGATGACAAAATAAATAATATTTCTATTAGATAAATCAAAATATTTCATGATTATAATGTTTAAGCATAACCAATTGTAACACCCCAGGTAAATAAATAATATGACATTTTTATATTTATCCCTATTTGTGGAAAAAATGTCAATATTTAAATGGAACGCTATGCTCTATGTCTTACCCAATACGCAACAACGAGTTCCTTTGAAATCTTACGTTGCACTCTAATAATAAAATAATATTATTTTAAATGGTAGTTAACACTTATCTGCTGTATTGGCGGGAATGAATAGAAATAACTAAAATAAGATTATAAATTTTTGTTAAATGTTTTTAGTTTTATCCAATAAATTTTAGAGGCTTAAAATACAAATGAATCCAATCTTAAGCATTGAATACAATAGTAATTTTAAAAGATTATTTTACTACCTTTTGATGGCAAACCATTGTTAAATCAAAATTTTGACAATTTTATAAGCTCTATTTTTCAAAATAAACATATTATTTATTATTGGGACATTGAAATTTACCTTGGGTTAATTTTTGGTATTTTTCTGACAATGTTCATTTTTCAATGAATAGTGAAAAATACTACATTTTACATCAAGACTTCTTTTTTATATAATTTAATTATATGGATATATTATCTTTTTAATTTGTTTTAAAGTATAATTAGAATATATTTTTACCATGTAATCCAATGATGGTCATTGGGATTAATTTCACTTTGGAATTGGTCATAAAAAAGTGCCAAACTTTTCATAAATATTGTTTCTAAAAACCCGCTATTTGTTTTGACAACGGGAATTATTTTTAAATTAATTATTGAAATTTATGTGTTTGGAATTTGGTAAAATGGATTAAATATTTGGAATCATAAGGTCCAAATTATGTAATTAAGACTCTTTTATTTTTGGACATTATGAATAGTAACGACGATAATTATCTTTAATTATCTTGATTAATGAGTAATCAGGTAGTTAAAGATAATAAAATAATATAATAATAATAAAAAATGACAACAAAATGTGTCCTAAGGCTACTGGTTGTCTCATGGACGACAATGGGATGATTTGTGCAAAACTTGGGGGGCCCATGGAATCACTTTTGTGAGAAAGTTACTTTTTATCTTTTTATTTTTAAAGAATGTTAAATGTAACAAAGAATGTATCAACTGAGTAAAATATTTTTAATTTTGTCTACATAAGTGATCTTTTGAACTATAAATAGTCATTTGAAAGATAAAACTATTTCCTACGTCATAGTATTTTTTTTATAATTTTTAGACATTAAATAAATTAAATTATTTATGACATCATGATGATGCAGTGATTACCTCGCTATTTAACGATTTAAATAAAATGAAAAGATAATGTAAACTCAAATCCCTAAACTTGTCAAAAACCTATTGTATGGGTGTATTTATAACCATTATAACCTTATCCTCGAAACACATCAATGTGGATCCATTAAAATCTGAAACTCATTTGAAAATAAAGTTACATTTTATACCTTTCCAAGAGTGCCCCTCCTCTCCTCTTATAAAAGGCCCCCACCTCTACCTCCTTACCACACCTCTCAAGCCTTTGGCTCGCCCAACCCCGGAGCATTTTTCCTCTACACATACCTCTTTTACTCCTAGAAGAATCAATTTGGGCAGATGTCTTCCCAAGGTATCCTTTGAGCTCAAATCAAAAAGAGTTACCCGATGTAAAGGTAGTGTCTTCTCTTGTGTTCTTTTGTTTTATTTTGCTTCTCCAACCACCTAAACTCTTTTTATTAGTTTCTTTTGTAACAACTCCATTATCTTCAATATACTAGGATGTTTTTATAATAATTAATTGGGCTACACTTACACACACCTTCATCGAATGGTTAAATAACATACGGTTTTTGTGGATGGTGAATTTCTGCCTCACGAAACGATGATTGTTCAACACTCATATAATACCATCAAAGGTGGCCATTATGATGACAATATATTTATATATTATATCTAGTATTTTTATTTTTTACTTAAGTTTCTGTATTTTTCATTTGTGGCATACCTTTATGGTTTCCATTGTGGGTAAACACGATAATTCCATTTTAGGAAGTGCGGACTACCGCCCCCTCAAAGTAATTTGATTCGTTAATGCAATATGTGGGACGTATAAAGGATGTATTTAAAGTTATTATATATTCTGTTATATTGTAATTATAATATACCTTTATATAATTATTATTTTCTTTCCATTAAAGTCTGAGATATAAATGAAAGTAGCGTTCATGCGTACGTACGGATTACCGTCTCCATGAACGGTGCATTTCATTTCTTATCCCCAAATGTAATGTACTATTATAAGTATATCTATATAATGGATATATATGATTTATGTTACATATAAATGATCAAAATAATTCTGGAATTAAAATATACATATCTCTCAGTTAGTTTTAATTCCATTAATATGACATAGAAATGAAAGTAGCGTTCCTGCGTACGTACGGCTTACCGTCTCCATGAACGGTGCATTTCATTTCATACCTCTAAATGATTATGTAATATTATAAATACATGAATATGATTGATATATATGATATATATGATATCCAAATCATGAATATCATTCTTGAGATAATGGATATTTGACTACATTAACAAATTGTAAATATAAGAAGTTCACTTTTGTCTCAAGTACCAAATATCAAAAAAACGACCGTTATTAACGTAAATGATTACATAATGTTCATAAAATGGTAATAAGTGATATAAAAGGAAAAATGAACTTGAAAAACGTTATTAAGAAAGTATAAATTAACTCAAGTATATTATTCAGTACATTAAAGAACGATCGAGTCAAGTTGGACCCGAGGTAAGGGATCATACCCCTCTCTTTCTTTTTAAGTACACTGTTTTATGTCATTATTTTTAAGCTCATATTTCTTTTGATTGGGATGTTCTTTTATATTACTATTGCTGTAAATTTTATGTCAATATGGGGAGAGACCCTATTCGATCTCATCAATCTATTTTTCAATGTTTTAAGTGGCGCTGTTAGGCTGCCGAGTTTTTGTAAGATATTCTTCATCTCACTTTTATTCACGTGAGATTTATGCTACATTTGACACCATTTTTTTGAGTGGTATATTTACTACCCATTATTCTACTCTTTTTGTAATATAATTTCATTTATGAGTATTTACATCAATTTTTTATGACCCTTCTTCCATGGGGTGTACGTTTCGAAAGTAACCCAAGTCGGTAAGCGAACCTTTCACCCTCCACTTTTTAAAAGACTTCTTTTTGTTGGGTCTTTTAATTTAAATATTTTTATGTTGGGATATGTTATTATATATCCTTATTGATGTAAATTTTTTGTCCAAGGAATGAGATACCATTATCTCTCTCATCAACTCTTTTTCTGAATTTTGAAGTGACGTCGTTAAGCTGTCAAATTTTTGCAAGGGAACTTCTTAACCCAATTGTGATTCTTTGGGATAAACTTGTACTCCTTAAATATGTCATTCTATGAATATGTGTGAATGAACTCTGATATTTTTACACATATTATCCACTTATATTGGGTGTATTATTGTTTCTCACACATAATTATGTGATAGATTTATCCTTAATTTAAGGATACCATCTTTATAATGGATTCCATCTCAATTTACATTTCAATTAAGACTTCATTGTTTTTATGCACCAATTCACTCTTATATGGTGTGTATACAATCCTTTGAAATATTATATCATGAATCCCTTTATTCTCATGAAATTAGAAAGTTCGGATTAAATGTTATTCCTCAATTATTTGTATTCAAGAGTCTCTAATTTTGTTAAAAACTCCTTAACAAAATATATCATTTTAAATGTTTTAAATATTTATTATTCTAAATCCTTATCATTAATGTCAATGTTTTCAAAATGGTATTTAGTATTTATTTATATGGACATTAATGTTTTAAAATTTTAATTCCATTAAAATCGTTAAAGTGTTATGGGACTCTTTGATTCAAAAATCTATTTTAAATGGTTTTTAAAAATGGATTGA
The DNA here is from genome assembly GCA_963277665.1 of Viscum album. Classification (NCBI taxonomy): domain Eukaryota; kingdom Viridiplantae; phylum Streptophyta; class Magnoliopsida; order Santalales; family Viscaceae; genus Viscum; species Viscum album. The sequence continues at coordinate 1,209,269,205 of OY728162.1, forward strand.
TTAATTCAATATGTTGGAATTACTTATTGTGATTGCAAGTGAAATATTGTTTTTGAAATGTTTATATTTTCAATATTTTATTTGTAATGATGGTACTTGGACATTTTACGGGTGGTTACGTGATAAACCATATGACGAGTGGTGTTGTGAATACCAGGACGGGTGGTTACGTTATAACCTCCAATGCATTGGGTATGGAAGTCGGCCGTATGGCTATTCCACTAAGTATGTATGGAAGTTGGCCGAATGGCTATTCCATTAAGTGATATGTGTTGAAGTCGACCGTATGGTTATTCCATTTAAGTATGTTTATGTCCCAAGTTACCTTCATATGTTATGTGTTATTTATATGGGTTTTATGGTAATCTTTTTGTTACAAAATGGTAAGTAAGGATATTTTATTCAGTGAAGAGTTTTTACTACTTCATAAAGGTGAAGGTATTACTTTGATAAAGTACTCATGTTTTACTTGTTGTTTTTGAAAAACTAAAAGTTTTCCTTCTTTGTGTATCCCTTACTGAGCATTTTATGCTCACCCCAAGTTTTTGAAATGTTTTTCACATGACATAAAGTGCAATAGGGTCAAGGATGGGATCAAGGAAAAGTCATGCTATCTAAAACATGGAACTAGACTTGTTTCTTTTTAAGAGTTTTTATTTTATGTAAACTTAATAGAAATGTCTACTTTGTAATATTTTGAGATGTAATAGTTATGTCCTAATTCTCTAAAACTATAAACCTGAAAAGATCCTCAATGTGAATTATTCATTTAATTAAATATTAAGTAAGGTTTATGGCTGGGGCCTTATAGTTGGTATCAGAGGTCGGTTTAGATAACTTTAGAGGATAGGGTATTCTATAAGCATAAGTGACATTACCATAATGGCTGGGATTTCAGAAAGAGTCATAGTTTTTAGATAAAGTGAATGAGTAAGTATATCTCAGTGTTTATATTCCTCATTAGTACATGATGATTTTGTTGATATACGCACACTGACAATTCTGTTTTTATTAAATGGATGGATCTAACAGGCACCAAAGTGACAATGGGTTTGATGGAAACTGTGGTGGTTCTCTGATTAAGAGACTGGATGAAATGGGGGATTCAATGAGGAAATATCATGGTTGTGCTAAACCAACTATCAAGGAGTCATGATCAACCACTTGAATCTTGGTGAGTTCTCTAATTCATCATGTTCGATATGACCAACTCAATATGGAAGTCCAGGTAATAATTATAAAGGTAACCATTAGGGTTTATATGATCCATGCTTTTTAGGTAATTATGGGTTACTCTATGATGTGATGGAAAATGAAAGGCATGAGATAAACTTGAGGTTAAAATCTGTTATGATCATTTTTGAAGATTTTATCTCGTTTTGGGAAATGTTTTAAGAATTATGTAGTTTTTATAAAGGACAACACGCAGACCGTGTGACAACCCGTCGCGTCGGACAAAGCTGTGGGAATCGAACCCAGAACCAAAGTGCGACTGGTATTTATCGCCTACCACTAGACTATGTGAAGTACCTGGTTAGTTTGACTAATTATTTTTAGTTCGATTATTTTATGATTTAATAGTAAGTTGATTTTGGGTTATTTATAGAAATTATTAACCTATAATGGAGGATATGTGATTAGGTTAATAACTTTTCAATATGAGACTTTTAGAGAAACTGATGTTATTTGAAGATAAGTGTTAATTTGTACCTTGGAGGACTATGTGACAAAATCCTTCAAATATTTGGGTTTCAATTTAGTTTGGTTTACTTTTAATAATTTTATAGAAAATTGTTTATCGAATGGTCTTCGTTGAACTTTAGGTTTTTTTGGACAAATTTTGGAGATTATGAATAGATTTTCTTTTTATAAAGGATTATACTTTTGTGGATTATCTGATCTCATACCAACAATTTTGTTTTTTTGTCTAATTACATGGGAAATATATAGTTCTCTTTTGTGGATTAGGTGTTTCTCAAGGAGTTGATTATAGTACTCTTAATGTGAACAAGTATTCCTAAATACTCATCTTTTGGGGAAAGTATGAGTTTGTGTAAGAAATATAGTAAAAGTTGAAAGTCTACGTGACAAGTAAGTATGTTTCATTATGATTTAGTTATGCTCAAAAATAAATTCCTCAATGAAGAGTAACTTAAAACAAAAATGCTTTCTATTAAATTTTCCTACTTGGGAATCGAATACCGTTTAACCCATCACAAGTTTGTGATTTTCTTGTGGTTATCTTTCTCCTAAACATGTTTTCAATCACTCTCCATAGAAACATGACCCTATGTTTTCTCCTCCATGTCCATGTTTTCCTACATGGAATCCTAGTATGGGTTAACTTGGGTGACCTTTGTACGTCTCATTCTTTATTTTAAAGTGATTTTTTTATTGACTCTTGTTCCGATGTGGGATTTTCAATGATGTTTCGAAGCCTAGTTTTAAAATTGTGAGGACGAAATTCCCAAAAGGGGGAAGGATGTAACACCCCAGGTAAATAAAGAATATGAAATTTTTATATTTATCCCTATTTGTGTAAAAATGTCAATATTTAAATGGAACGCTATGCTCGATGGCTTACCCAATACGCAACAACGAGTTCCTTTGAAATCTTACATTTCACTCGAATAATAAAATAATATTATTTTAAATGGTAATTAACACATAGTCGTTGTATTGGCGAGAATGAATAGAAAGAACTAAAATATGATTATATATGTTTGTTAAATGTTTTTAATTTTATCCAATAAATTTTAGAGGCTTAAAATACAAATGAATCCAATCTTAAGTATTGAATACACTAGTATTTTTAAAAGATTGTTTTACTATCTTTTGATGGGAAACCATTTTTAAATCAAACTTTTGAAAATTTTATATGCTCAATTTTTCAAAATAAATATATTATTTATGATTGGGACATTGAAATTTACCTTGGGTTAATTTTTGGTATTTTTCTGACAATGTTCAATTTTCAATGAATAGTGAAAAATACTGCATTTTACATCAAAACTGCTTTTTCATATAAATTAATTATATGGTTATGTAACACCCGAGACTTTTATGTAATATAAATCATCAAAGGAATCTTTTTCTATACACAACACTTGCTTGGATTGCTTTACACAAACTCACGACCTTCCTCGATAGCTTGCGTCGTACACAATACCGAGTTTCACTAAACAACGATATACTATTAAAATATTATTAAAATTAGCCGTTATGAATAGTAATAACCACTTTTTAAAATTTTATAAATTTTATTTTTCAAAATGGACTTCATTTTTTCGACTCAGAATATCGAAATTAGTGTAGGGTGAAATTTTGGTATTTTTATGAAAACTTTCAATTTTTAATGAATAATGAAACTACTAAGTGGCTGTTAATAAAATTGAATTTTTCATAAAACATAATTTTACCGCTTCTGTGAGTGGAATTTCAAAAATCCGAGATACACGGTTGATGTCAGTGAGTAAAATGTGGTTCAATGAGATAAAAATAATTTTTTTGGTGAATAGTAACTTTTTACTTTTTTTACCACGGTTAAAAGTAAATAGGTTAATTAAGGGTAAAATGATATTATTATTACCCTAACACATGTCCTAATTCTATTGGAAAAGTGTAATTCGACCAAATACAAACTTAGGAATAATATATGACCATTTAGGCCCACTTGGATTAGATTAGGACATTTATTATTAATTTATTTAAAGAAGGGTTAAAATAGTTAAAATCAAGGTTTAATAACAAAATAATTTTTAATATACGGTTATACATAAGATAAATTCTACTATAAATATTCATTATAAATCTAAAAAGATTTCCTACATAATGGTATTTTATTTTTAATTTTTAGACTTTAAATAATTTAATTTATTTTTGACACAATGATGATGCAGTAATTGCCATAATAGTGAAAAAAATAGAATAATTGATATTATAAATAACTAAATAAGTATAAATTGAGACTTTTTATGAATTACAATAATTTTATAGGTTAATATGACATGTTAGTATTGATTTAATTAACTTTTTTAGAACTTATCATTCTGTTATGATTTTCACAAAAATCAATTACTAAATAGTGTCAAAATTGACATAAAAGAGTTTTTAAAACAAATATTATATTATTAATTGTTATTTTATTCCTAAAAATCTAAGGTTCGGCCAAATGACTTAGATAAGGTTATATATATTAATAATAATCAACTTGGGGTTTGTTTGTCTTGATATAGTATGTTTATTAACCTTATAGTATAAGAACGCAAAAAGACACGGTAAAAGTAAAATTATTTAACTTAATGTTAAATCTAAATGATAAGGTTAAAATAGGAACCTAAACTTGTCTAAATTCTATTGGATGAGAGGATTTCGACCCATCCCCACCTTAGCCTAGAAATAAATCAATTTGGATCTATTTAATACTGAACTTGACTTTATAATAAAATAATAGTTTTAGTTATTCCAAAGGTGCCCCTCTCCTCCATTATAAAAGGGCACCTCCTCCCTCTCTTCCTCACACAACTTTTAGCCTTAAAGCTCGGCCAACCCCTGAATTTTTCTCCTCTAAACTTCCCAAGAGACATCCTAGGGGTCCTGGTCTTCTTAAAATACCAATTTTAGTGCCCCAAAAGGAGGTCTCAAAGAAGCACTTCAAAGAAGATGTAATATCAATTACCGATCCTTTCCAATTTCTTTCTTCTTCAACATCTTCTTCATTAGTTCTTTCATTATGAAGTAATAACATCAGTATCACTCATATACTTATATGTTATTATAATTATGAAACAACCCTATTTTACATCTATCCATCCTATGGAAAATGAAATCACCGCGCGTACTTACGTACGGAATACCGTCTCCACGCCGTGGTGTAATCTATTTTCCACCACCACCTTACTTGGATGGTATAATGGTGTAAATAATGACTATATATGACTATTAAAAAGTGATATTGATTCTGAAATAGTATACATACACGCCAATATAATTCCATGATCATAGGAACGATATTATCACTCATGCGTATGTACGGAATACCGTCCCCACGATGTGATGCGACTCGTTCTACATGATCATCATTACATAGTAATTATATAAATGAATTGAATGAATAAATATGATATATGTTACACTAATAACATTCTGGATATAAGGTATCTATAACCTTAAAAGAATAATAAAAATTTATTTGTCCAAACAAGAATAAGAACAAAAGGCAATAAAGACCCGAGTAACAAGTAACAATGAAATATTACTAATAAGAAGCTAAGAATATGACCATATATGATATCATATAAATATGTATGATTCTGTAATAAGTGAATAACACAATCTAAACCATTATACAGGAGCTTCAGACACGTACAAAGAAAATCGGACCTAAGGTAAGGGGAAATATCACAATCTCATTTTTATCCGAGATTGTTTATACTTTGGTATTTATTGGGGTGTATTTTTTCATCCACATCCATGTTCCCTCAATATGTAATATTTTTTAAATCCACTTACAATAGTTTAAAGCCAATTTTACCCTTCGGTGAGTTTTTAGTAAAGAATATTAAAGGAATCTTTTGTCGTTTTTTCGTACGAGGAACTTTTTGAATTTTCCGACAAAAGTACGAAGAATGTTTTTTTTAACTTATACGGCATGAATGGATTTTTAAAACATTATTTCCAAGAAGCTTCCTTTACAAGTTTTCAAGTTTATTTTTAATTAACTTCTTTTAGTTTAAAGTCGTATGACATGTTAAGAAAGGAAAAATATTTTTTAAGAAGAAAGGATATTGTCCTCAAGAATGGAGTTCAAGTGTTTTATCAAAATTATTTTCCATCTAACAAAATAAAGGGTTCTATTTTTATCCCTATTATTACATTGATTTTCTCATGTTGTGATGGAATTATTTTTATGAATTCCTTTATCTTATATGAATTGTTTTATGATGTCATGATGTTTAAGATTCCCATTTGTATTACATGGGTTATGCAATGATGTATGATTTATGGTTTTTGTGGCACACATAAGAATGGTTTCATTATGAGATGGGTGGGACCTATATCTCCCTCCAATTCATTGGGTAAAGATTTATATCTCATGAGATAGACATGGCTAGAACAGAAGGTTATTTCGGTTCAGTGATACAGGATTGAAATGAAGAGTGAACTCGGTTCAGAAATGGACTTTGTCCGCTAAGATAGTCTTGGAAATGAGTCATGACTAACAAGAAATGATTTTCCATGATTATGTGTGCATGCCACAAAGTTTCATGTTTTATGTTATGATTATGGGGATCTCATTTTCACTTCTATGATTTATTCCATGTTAAGATATTATGATCTCTTTTGCAGGTTATGATTTTCAAAAAGATATGATAAGATTTTTATTTCCTTTATTTTCCCTTGCTGAGCATTTGAGCTCACCCTTTTTTGTATGTTTTCTTTTCCCCAGGTCAGGAAGATGTATATTAAGTAGAATATGCTAAAAGGGACCCTAGATATGATGAAATAAATGGGAGACACTGTAGAAGATTTATGAACCAGTTGTTTATGTTTCCCAGTTTCTAAAGACACTATACCTATACGGTCCTTTGTGGTTTTGGCATATTTTGTAATAAGTGTGCTTCAGGTTTGAAGTATTAACAATGTATGTAAAGTATGGGTCGTTGTAGTTGGTATTAGAGGAAAGGTATAGTCATCCTTTGGAAACTAGGATGTGAAATCCTTCGTAAGAACCCTATGGATAATTCTAAGCATAGAACACAATCTTAGTGTTTTAGAAATGGCCATGAATACCCTAGGATAAGACCTTAAGTGTGAAATTTTATTCTTTATTATGTGGTTGTCCTATTATAATTAGTGTTGATCACACTATTCTTCTTGGTTTTAGTCAATGGCTGGAACCCAGAGGAACCGTGTTAATGCGGAATGCGACGGGCAATGCAATTATTGTCCCCCTGAGCAACCAAACGTTATGGGAGATGGAATGCAAAATCTTGTAGCCATGCTCACACAAGTTTCTCAAGCTATGAATCATGCAGGATTTCCAAACAAAAAAAGGAAGGAGAAACATTCTATTGAATCCTTCATGAGACAGCGTCTACCTTCATTCAGCGGGTCTACTGATCCATTAGTTGCTGGACAATGGATTAGAACTACTGAAAAGATATTTTCAGTTCTTCAATGTTCTGAGCATGATAAAGTCATCTTAGTGGTGTATCGTTTGGAAGGTGATGCTGATCAATGGTGGAATCTTATTAAGAATACGAGGAAAATGGATGAAATTGAGTCCATGGAATGTGACGAGTTCAAGAACTTATTTTTCAATAATTACTTCCCTCGTATTCTCCGAACAAAGATGGAGAAATAGTTTCTCGAACTGAATCAAAAGTATGATGAATCTATTGGTACCTATAAGGTAAATTTTACAAGACTTTCAAGGCACGCTTCTGGTATTATTATCCAACCTGAGAGTAAGATCGATCAATTCTTTAGTGTCTTAAATCCAAGTCTTCGAAGGGCCTTAGCCATAAGGGACTTCAATAGCTATGAGGAAATCATTCGACGTGCTCTCAAAGTTGAGATGGAGATTGGAGTAACCCATCAATCATATGGGTTTGATAAGAAGAGGAAAATGGAATTCAAATGAAAAACTAAAGAGCACACTGAAAAGCTGATGAGCTTTCCCTTATGCACAAAGTGTGGAAAGAAACATGGAGGGAGTTGTCTTAAAGGGACAAGTAAAATTTTCAAATGTGGGAAGGAAGGTCATCGGGCATTTGAATGCCGCAATGATGGGAAGAAGATGTCTAATGATGCAAACAAAGGAAGGGATGCACAGAATGAACCTACTACACTTCAATGATTCAAGTGCAAGGAGATGGGGCATTATGCCAATCAATGCCCAAATCCAAGGGTTGATGATGATGGTCGACGTCAACAAACTCTTAAGGCTAAAGAAAAGGAAATTCACATGCAATTTCTATTAGCGATGTGGAGTACGATAACGATGTGGTGAAAGGTACACTTACCATCCACTCTAAAGTAGAAAATGTTTTATTTGATTCTGGATCCACCCACTCTTTTATTTCTGAAAAATTTTCTAATGGTATCACCATATTACCTCAACAATTAAAGGTTGAGTTAGCTGTGACAACACCTAATGGCACAACAGTCGCATCAAAAGTTTATAATTCTTCTCCGATTGAAGTTTGTGGGAAAGTGCTTCCGGCAATTCTTTTGATCCTTCCTATAGTGGAATTTGATGTGATTCTTGGCATGGATTGGCATTCTCTACATGGAGCTCATATCAATTGCCAAAGAAGGGAAGCCACATTTCATATTCCAGATCAATCTACGATGGTCTATCGATGCAAGGATGAATATAACCTTCCAGTGGAAATTCCTTCCATCTTATGGGTCTTGATTCCACTAAATGAAGGTTTTTTATCTCAAATGGTTAGTGAGAAACTCAAAATTAAGAATATTCCCATCGTACGAGTGTTTGATGATGTCTTTCTGGAGTAATTACTGGGTCTTCCACCAAATCGTGAAGTTGAGTTTTCAATAGAACTCGTACTGGGTGCTTTGCATATTTCAAAGACACCTTATAGAATGGCCCCAATTGAGTTGCAGGAATTGAAGAAGCAACTCCAAGAGAATCTTGATAAGGGATTCATATTCCCTAGTGCGTCACCTTGGGTAGCACCTGTTCTATTTGTTAAGAAGAAAGATGGATCAATGAGACTCTGCATTGATTATCGAGAACTTAACAAGATCACTATCAAGAAAAAATATCCTCTCCCACGCATTGATGACTTATTTGACCAACTACGTGGAGCTCAATACTTTTCCAAGATTGATCTTCATTCAGGGTATCATCAATTAAGGTTCAAAAAGGATGATATACCAAAGACGGCATTCCGTACAAGGTATGGACACTATGAATTTATAGTGATTCCATTTGGTTTAACTAATGCCCCTACTATCTTCATGGATCTAATGAATATAGTATTTAGAGACTATATTGATCAATTTTTGGTAGTCTTTATAGACGATATTCTTGTCTATTCAAAGAGAAAGGAAGAGCATGAAGATCACTTGAGAATTATATTAATGTCCTTGAGAAAGGAGAAGCTTTATTCCAAATTTAAAAAATGTGAATTTTGGCTTCAAAAATATGCATTTTTGGGTCACATAATCTCAAAAGAGGGGATATCTGTGGATCTAGCAAAAACAGAGGTTATCGAAAGATGGTCGAGACAAACAAAAGTAACCGAGATCTGAAGTTTTCTTGGTTTGGCTGGATATTATCAATGTTTTGTAAAATATTTTTCACGATTATCTAATCCACTCACCAAGTTGACTCGGAAAGGAGTTAAGTTTGTTTGGACAGAGGAATGTTAAGAGAATTTCAAGGAGTTTAAAAGAAGGTTATCCAGTGCACCTGTGCTCAGACTACCTTGTAGTGGAGAAAGGTTTGTGATCTACAGTTATTAATCCAAGAAGGGATTAGGGTGTGTTCTTATGAAAAATGATATGGTGATAGCTCATGCCTCATGACAGTTGAAAATCCATGAGCAAAATTACCCAACACATGATTTGAAGTTAGCTGCGGTAATCTTTGCATTAAAGATTTGGAGGCATTATCTTTATGGTGAAAGGTGTGATATTTATACTGATTATAAAAGTTTAAAGTATATTTCCACACAGAAGAAGCTGAATATGCGTCAAAGAAGATGGTTGGAGCTTATTAAGGATTATGACTGCTCAATCCATTACCACCCTGGGAAAGCAAACAAGGTGGCAGATGCATTAAGTCGAGAAGACCATGCTAGTTTATCCATGATGAGGATCACAAAACATCCAATATTTATGGATTTACAAAGGATGGATCTTGGAATTATAATGGAAGGGGAAAAATCATATCTGTCTCAAATGAATGTTCAACCATATATACATGTGAAGATTAAAGAGGCACAAAAAGAAGATGTAGAGTTAAAAAAGAAGGTGAGAAATGTTCCTGAATTCAACCTTGATTGGGATGGGATAATAAAGTTCAGGAATCGGGTTTGTGTTCCTCCCATCCCCGAATTAAAGAAGGAGATGCTGGATGAGGCTCATAGTTCTTCATTCTCTATTCATCATGGAAGCACGAAGATGTATAGGGACCTGAAAGAGTACTTCTGGTGGGATGGCACGAAAATAGATGTTGCTGAATATGTCTCTCGATTCTTGGTTTGTCAACAAGTTAAAGCTAAGAGATAGAAGTATAAGGGGATGTTACAACCATTACCCATACCCAAATGAAAATGGGAAAACATCACTATGGACTTTGTTACAGGGCATCCTAAAACATCCAAAGGCAATAATGCTATCTTGGTCATAGTTGATCGCCTTACAAAGTCTGCACACTTCATTGCTATTAGAGAGAATTTCTCTCTAGATCAGATTGCCAGGATATATGTAAAGGAAGTGGTAAGATTTCAGGGAGTACCACTTTCTATTATATCTGATCGGGATCCGAGATTTATCTCGATGTTCTGGCGAAGTCTTCAGCATACTCTGGATACAGAGTTGAGTTTTAGCACTGCTTATCATCCTCAGACAGACTGTCAGTTTGAGAGAACAATTAAAACCCTAGAAGATATGTTGAGAGCTTGCTCAATGGATTTCAAAGGAGGTTGGGATCAACACCTACCTTTGGTGGAATTTTCTTATAATAATAGCTTTCACTCCAGTATTCAGATGGCTCTTTATGAAGCTCTCTATGGAAAGAAATGCAGGACTCCAACTTGCTGGGATGAAGTTGGGGAAACAAAGCTATTAGGACCTGATCTCGTTGATGAAATGGAAGAAAAGGTCAGGTTTATTCAACAACACATAAGAGCAGCTCAAAGTCGACAGAAAAGTTATGCCGACAACCGAAGAAAAGACCTAGAGTTTTAAGTGGGTGATAAAGTGTTCTTACGAATGTCTCCCTGGAAGAAGGTTATGAGATTTGGAAGGAAGGGGATGTTGAGCCCTAGATATATCGGTCCTTTCGAAATACTGGATCGTGTTGGAAAGGTAGCTTACCGATTAGCGCTTCCACCAAATCTCTCTCAAGTTCACGATGTGTTCCATGTATCTCTCCTGAGAAAGTACATACCTGATCCTTCACATGTACTCAGCTCAGAAGATGTACCGCTGGAGAAAGATCTTTCTTTTGAAGAACAACCGATAGAGATTCTGGATCGTAGTGAAGAAGTCCTATAAAACAAGACCACTTGATTGGTGAATGTTTTATGGAGGAACCACCAATTATAAGAAGCTACATGGGAGCTTGAGGATATGATGAGGGAGATGTATCCTCATCTGTTTGTTACAAAGTGACGAATTTCGTGGGCGAAATTCATTTTAAGGGGGGTAGAATGTAACACCCGAGACTTTTATGTAATATAAATCATCAAAGGAATCTATTTCTATACACAACACTTGCTTGTCTTGCTTTACACGAAATCGCGACCTTCCTCGATAGCTTGCGTCGTACGCAATACTGAGTTTCACTAAACAACGATATACTATTAAAATATTATTAAAACTAGCCGTTATGAATAGTAATATCCACTTTTTAAAATTTTATAAATTTTATTTTTCAAAATGGACTTCATTTTTTGGACTCAGAATATCGAAATTAGCCTAGGGTGAAATTTTGGTATTTTTCTGAAAACATTCAATTTTTGATGAATAGTGAAACTACTAAGTGGCTGTTAAAAAAATTGAATTTTTCATAAAACTTAATTTTACCACTTCTGTGAGTGGAATTTCAAAAATCCAAGAGACAAGGTTGATGTCAGTGAGTAAAATGTGGTTCAATGAGATGATAATAGTTTTTTGGTGAATAGTAACTTTTTACTTTTTTTACCACGGTTAAAAGGAAATAGGGTAATTAAGGGTAAAAATTATATTATTATTACCCTAACACATGTCCTAATTCTATTGTACAAGTGTAATTCGACCAAAAACAAACTTAGGAATAAAATATGACCATTTAGGCCCACTTGGATTAGATTATGACATTTATTATTAATTTATTTAAAAAAGGGTTAAAATAGTTAAAATCAAAGTTTAATAACTAAATCATTTTTAATATTGGGTTATACATAAGATAAATTCGACTATAAATATTAATTAGAAATATAAAACGATTTCCTACATAATGGGATTTTATTTGTAATTTTTAGACTTTAAATAATTTAATTTATTTATGACACAATGATGATGCAGTAATTACCATAATAGTGAAAAAAATTGAATAATTGATATTATAAAAACCTAAATAAGTATAATTTGAGACTTTTTATGAATTCCAATAATTTTCTAGGTTAATATGACATGTTATTATTTATTTAATTAACTTTTTTCTAACTTTTAATTCTGTTATTATTTTCACAAAAATCAATTACTAAATAGTGTCAAAATTGACGTAAAAGAGTTTTTAAAACAAATATTATATTATTAATTGGTATTTTATTACTAACAATCTAAGGTTCGGCCACATGACATATATAAGGTTATATATATTAATAATAAACAACTTGGGGTTCGTTTGGCTTGATATAGTAAGTTTATTAACCTTATAGTATAAGAACACAAAAAGACACGGTAAAAGTAAAATTATTTAACTTAATTTTAAATCTAAATGATAAGGTTAAAATATGAACCTAAACTTGTCTAATTTCTATTGGATGAGAGGATTTCGACCCATCCACACCTTATCCCCTAAAGAAATCAATTTTGAGCTATTTAAAACCGAACATGACTTTATAATAAAATAATAGTTTTAGTTATTCCAAAGGTGCCCCTCTCCTCCCTTATAAAAGGGAACCTCCTCCATCTCTTCCTCACACAACATTGAGCCTTCAAGATCGGCCAACCCCTGCCATTTTCTCTTCTCCACTTCCCTAGAGACTTCTTATAGGTCCTGGTCTTCTTAAAAAACCAATTTTAGTGCCCTAAAAGGAGGTCTCAAAGAAGCACTTCAAAGAAGTGGTAATATCCATTACCGATCCTTTCCAATTTCTTTCTTCTTCAACTTCTTCTTATTTAGTTTTTTCATTATGAAGTAATAACATAAGTATCACTCATATACTGATATGTTATTAAAATTATGAAACAACCCTATTTAACCATCTATCCATCCTACGGAAAATGAAATCACTGCGCGTGCGTACGTACGGAATACCGTCTCCACGCCGTGGTGTAATCTATTTTCCACCACCACCATACTTGGATGGGTATAATGGTGTAAATAATGACTATATATGACTATTAAAAAGTGATATTGATTCTGAAATAGTATACATACACTCCAATACAATTCCACGATCATAGGAACGGTATCATCACTCGTGCGTACGTACGGAATACCGTCTCCACGATGTGATGCGACTCGTTCTACATGATCATCATTACATAGTAATTATATAAATGAATTGAATGAATAAATATGATATATGTTACACTAATACCATTCTGGATATAAGTTATCTATAACCTTAAAAGAAGAATAAGAATTTATTCGGCAAAACATGCATAAGAACAAAAGGCAATAAAGACCCGAGTAACAAGTAACAATGAAATATTACTAATAAGAAGCTAAGAATATGACCATATATGATATCATATCAATATGTATGATTCTGTAATAATTCAATAAAATTATTTAAACCATTATACAGTAGCTTCGGACACATACAAAGCAAATTGGACCTAAGGTAAGGGGAAATATCACAATCTCATTTTTATCCGAGATTGTTTATACTTTGGTATTTACTGGGGTGTATTTTATCAACCACATCCATGTTCCCTCAATATTTAATATTGTTTCCATCCACTTAAAATAGTTTAAATACAATTTTACCCTTCGTTTAGTTTTTAGTAAAGAATATGAAAGGAATCTTTTGTCGTTTTTTCGTACGAGGTACTTTTTGACTTTTCCGAAAAAAGTACGAAGAATGTTTTTTTAACATATACGACACGAATGGATTTTTAAAACATTATTTCCAAGAAGCTTCCTTTACAAGTTTTCAACTTTATTTTTAATCAACTTCTTTTAGTTTAAAGTCATATGGCATGTTAAGAAAGGAAAAATGTTTTTTAAGAAGAAAGGTTATTTTCCTCAAGAATGGAGTTCAAGTGTTTTATCAAAATTATTTTTCATCTAAGATAATAAAGGGTTCTATTTTTATCCATATTATTACATTGATTTGATCATGTTGTGTTGGAATTATTTTTGTGAATTCCTTTATCTTATATGAATTTTTTATGATTTCATGATGTTTAATATTCCCATTTGTATTATATGGGTTATGAAATGATGTATGATTTATGATTTTTGTGGCACACATAAGAATGGTTTCATTATGAGATGGGTGGGAGCTATATCTCCCTCCAATGCATTGGGTAAAGAGTAATATCCCATGATATAGACATGGCTGGAACGGAAGGTTATTTCGGTTCAGTGATACAGGACTAAAACGAGGAGTGAACTCGGTTCAGAAATGGACTTTGTCCGCTAAGATAGTCTTGGCAATGAGTCATGACTGACAAGAGATGATTTTCCATGATTATGTGTGCATGCCACAAAGTTTCAAGTTTTATGTTATGATTATGGGGATCTCATTTTCACTTCTATGATTTATTCCATGTTAAGATATTATGATCTTTTTTGCAGGTTATGATTTTCAAAAAGATATGATATGATTTTTATTTCCTTTATTTTCCCTTGCTGAGAATTTGAGCTCACCCTTTTTTGTATGTTTTCTTTTCCCCAGGTCAGGAAGATGGATATTAAGTAGAATATGCTAAAAGGGACCCTAGATATGATGAAATAAATGGGAGACACTGTAGAAGATTTATGAACCAGTTGTTTATGTTTCCCAGTTTCTAAAGACACTATACCTATACGGTCCTTTGTGGTTTTGGCATATGTTGTAATAAGTGTGCTTCAGTTTTGAAGTATTAACAATGTATGTAAAGTATGGGTCGTTATAGGTTATATTATACTTTTAATTTGTTTTAAAGTGTAATTAGAATATATTTTTACCATGTAATCCAATGATGGTCATTGGGATTAATTTCACATTGGAATTGGGTATAAACAAGTGCCAAACGTTTCATAAATATTGTTTCTAAAAAACCCGCTATTTTTTTGACAACGGGAATTATTTTTAAATTCATTATTGCAATTTTTGTGTTTGGAATTTAGTAAAATTAATTACATATTGGGAATAAGAATTTCCAAATTATGTAATTAATACTCTTTTATTTTTGGACATTATGAATAGTAGTGACGATAATTATCTTTAATTATCTTGATTAATGAGTAATCAGGTAGTTAAAGATAATAAAATAATGTCATAATAATAAAAAATTACCAAAACATGTGTCCTAAGGCTACTGTTTGTCTCATGGCCGACCATGGGATGATTTTTTCCAAGCTTGGGGGCCCCATGGAATCACTTTTGTGAGAAAGTGACTTTTTAACTTTTTATTTTTAAAGAATGTTAAATGTAACAATGAATGTATCACCTAAGTAAAATATTTTTAATTTTATCCACATAAATGATCTTTTGGACTATAAATAGTCATTGGAAATCTAAAACGATTTCCTACATCATAGTATTTTTTTATAATTTTTAGAAATTAAATAAATTAAATTATTTATGACCTTATGATGATGCAGTGATTACCTCATTATTTAACAATTTAAATAAAATGAAACGATAATGTAAAATATAATCCCCACACATTTCAAAAACCTATTGGATGGGTGGATTTAGAACCATTATCACCTTATCCTCGACACACATCAATGTGGGACTATTAAAATCCTAAACACATTTGAACATAAAGTTACATTTTATACCTTCCCAAGAGTGCCCCTCCTCTCCTCTTATAAAAGGCCCCCACCTATACCTCCTTAACCACACCTCTCAAGCCTTTGTCTCTGCCAATCCCTGCCCATTTTGACTCTTTAAATCCCTCTATTACTACTAGAAGACACACTTTGGGAAGAAGTCTTCCCAAGGTAGCCTTTGAGGTCAAATCAAAAAGAGTTACCCGATTTAAAGGTAGTGTCTTATCTTGTGATCTTTTGTTTTATTTTGCTTCTCCAACCCCCTAAACACTTTTTATTAGTTTCTTTTGTAAAAAATCCAGTATATTCGATATACTAGGATGTTTTTATAAGAATTAATAGAGCTACACATACACACACCTTCATCTAATGGTTAAAGAACATACTGTTTCTGTGGATGGTGAATTTATGCCTCACGAAACGATGATTACTCAACACTCATATAACACCTTAAAAGGTAGCCATTATGATGACACTATATTTATATATGATATCTAGTATGTTTATGTTTTACTTAAGCTTATTTATTTTTTATTTGTAGCATACATTTATGGTTTCCATTATGGGTAAACAAGATAATTTCATTTTAGGAAGTGCGGACTACCGCCCCCTCAAAGTGATTTGATTCGTTACTGCCATATGTGGGACATATAAAGGATGGATTTAAAGTTATTATAAATACTATTATACTGGAATTATAATATACCTTTATATAATTATTATTTTCTTTCCATTAATGTCTGAGATATAAATTAATGTAGCGTTCATGCGTACGTACGGATTACCGTCACCATGAACGGTGCATTTCATTTCTTATCCCCAAATGTAATGTACTATTATAAGTACATATATATAATTGATATATATGATTTATGTTACATATAAATGATAAATATAATTCTGGAATTAATATATATATATCTCTCATTTAGTTTTAATTCCATTAATATGACATAGAAATAAAAGTAGCGTTCATGCGTACGTACGGCTTACCATCTCCATGAACGGTGCCTTTCATTTCTTACTTCTAAATGATTAAGTAATATTATAAATACATGAATATTATGGTTATATATGATATAAATATCATGAATATCATTCTTGAGAAAACATATATTTGACTACATGATCAACTTGTAAATATAAGAAGTTCACTTTTGACTCAAGTACCAAATATCAACAAAACGACCGTTATTAACTTAAATGATTACATAATGTTCATAAAATGGTAATAAGTGATATAAAAGAAAAAATGAACTTGAAAAACGTTATTAAGAAAGTATAAATTAACTCAAGTTTATTATTCAGGACATTAAAGAACGATCGAGTCAAGTTGGACCCGAGGTAAGGGATCCTACCCCTCTCTTTCTTTTTAAGTACACTGTTTTATGTCATTATTTTTAAGCTCATATTTCTTATGATTGGGATGTTCATTTATATTACTATTTCTGTAAATTTTATGTCAATATGGGGAGAGACCCTATTCGATCTCATCAATCTATTTTTCAATGTTTTAAGTGGTGCTGTTAGGCTACCGAGTTTTTGTAAGATATTCTTCATCTCACTTTTATTCACGTGAGATTTATGCTACATTTGACACCATTTCTTTTGAGTGGTATATTTACTACCCATTATTCTACTCTTTGTGTAATATAATTTCATTTATGAGTATTTACATAAATTTTTATGGCTCTTCTTCCATGGGGTGTACGTTTCGAAAGTAACCCAAGTCGGTAAGAGAACCTTTCACCCTCCACTTTTTAAAAGACTTCTTTTTGTTGGGTCTTTTAATTTAAATATTTTTATGTTGGGATATGTTATTATATATCCTTATTGATGTAAATTTTATGTCCAAGGAATGAGATACCATTATCTCTCTCATCAACTCTTTTTCTGAATTTTGATGTGACGTCGTTAAGCTGTCAAATTTTTGCAAGGGAACTTCTTAACCCAATTGTGATTCTTTGGGATAAACTTGTACTCCTTAAATATGTCATTCTATGAATATGTGTGAATGAACTCTGATTTTTTTACACATATTATCCACTTATATTGGGTGTATTATTGTTTCTCACACATAATTATGTGATAGATTTATCCTTAATTTAAGGATACCATCTTTATAATGGATTTCATCTCAATTTACATTTCAATTAAGACTTCATTGTTTTTATGCACAAATTCACTCTTATATGGTGTGTATACTATCCTTTGAAATATTATATCATGAATCCCTTTATTCTCATGATATTATAAAGTTCGGATTAAATATTATTCCGCAATTATTTGTATTCAAGAGTCTCTCATTTTGTTAAAAACTCCTTAACAAAATATATCATCTTAAATGTTTTAAAGATTTATTATTCTAAATACCTATCATTAATTTCCATTTTTTCAAAATGGTTTTAATTATTTATTTATATGGACATTAATGTTTTAAAATTTTAATTCCATTAAAAGCATCAAAGTGGTATGGGAAACTTTGATTCAAAAATCTCATTTAAATGGTTTTTGAAAACGGATTGATTAATTCAATATCTTGGAATTACATATTGTGATTGAAAATGAAATATTGTTATTGAAATGTCTATATTTTCAATATTCTATGTGTAATGATGGTACATGGACATTTTACGGGTGGTTACATGATAAACCATATGACGGGTGGTGTCGTGAACACCAGGACGGGTGGTTACGTTATAACCTCCAATGCATTGGGTATGGAAGTTGGCCGTATGGCTATTCCACTAAGTATGTATGGTAGTTGGCTGAATGGCTATTCCATTAAGTGATATGTGTGGAAGTAGACCGTATGGTTATTCCATTTTGGTATGTTAATGTCCCAAGTTACCTTTATATGTTATGTGTTCTTTATATAGGGTTTGATGGTAATCTTTTGGTTACAAAAGGGTATGTAATGAAATTTTATTCAGTGAAGAGTTTTTACTAATTCATAAAGGTGAAGGTATTACTTTGATAAAGAACTCATGGTTTAATTGTTGTTTTTGAAAAAATAATAGTTTTCCTACTTTGTGTATCCTTTACTGAGCTTTTTATGCTCACCCCAAGGTTTTGAAATGTTTTTCACAGGACATAAAGTGCAATATGGTCAAGGATGAGATCAAGGAAAAGTCATTCTATCTAAAACATGGAACTAGACTTGTTTCTTTTTAAGAGTTTTTATTTTATGGAAACTTAATAGAAGTTTCTACTTTGTAATCTTTTGAGATGTAATAGTTATGTCTTAATTCTCTAAAACTCTAAACCTGAAAAGATCCTCAATGTGAATTATTCATTTAATTCAATATTAAGTAAGGTTTACGGCTGGGGCCTTATACCAATCCCAATAAAAATGAGATTACAACATAAAACTCATACATCAATTATTCCTTTCTTTGTAATTACTACAAATTCCAATATAATAAAATTATATTTTATTATAATTATATAATAGAACCCTAATTAAAACTATAAAACTATATATGGTTTACCTATAAAATCTTATCACCCTCTTATTAACAATCTTTCAGTATCACCATCATTACAGGTGTTAACTACTTCATTCATCATGAATGTTTTGGTTCAGAAGTTATGCTACATAAACATTGATCATGGTTTTTTATCTCTAAAAATTAGATATAAATAAATTTTATATCCATTATATTCATATTTATAACCATTCATATAAATCTATGGCCAAAAATTAATTACATGACTATGTGGAGACAGTAGTTTGTATGTGTGCACTAGTGATGTTTTTATTTTCAATGGATAGAACGAAATAATGTTCAATAAAAAATCAGAATTACATGATATTTATTATATAATAAATTTCTTATATATAAATTAAATATAATATAATAACCAAACCTTAAATATGGAAATGTAAAATAAATCGTATCTCTACATGGAAAAGGCAATCCAGACGTATGCACGAACAATACTTCCTTTTACCATTTGATGTGGAAGTCATGGTTAAAGTTTTATCCATCATCATGATAAAATCTCAGTATATTTATGATTTTATATTCATCTAATTTTTTTATATATAAGACAAATTTATACGAATTATAAGAGTAAATTAAATTGAATGTTCTTGGTTATGATCTACACATCTTCTTTAAAATAACTCATTTGGATTACTCCTTAAGCCTTGAATGATTGTATTTGGAAGAAACCATTATTTATTGGATGAAGAAAATTAATATATACTGGTTATTAAGTAGAGTTTTCCAAGTCTATAAGGCTCCTGTACTGTGAATGAGGGAGGAAAATAGGGGGCCTTTTATAAGTGAGGAGAGTGACACACATGGAATTTCTAAATATATTTCAATGATATAAGGCCGCGTTCATTTTAAAGTGGTTATAAATGACCATGGATTAAAATTTAAGATAATATCAGGTCTCAATATCTTTATTAATTGTAATTTTATTTGTTTGGATGGAAATAGTACCCTTATCTCTTGGTTTAAAAACCTTGGTAAACCCATTTTAACATTAATCATAATAACAAACATTTAATGTTTTTACTAGTGAATATAACCAAAATTTAATTTGAACCTATAAGATTATATGAATTATGTTGGTTAAAAATTTATAATTAATATTACTAGATTCACATCCTATAATGGGTATAATTAAATTTTAAATAAGCACAAAACTCACAATGAAAACTCAATTTTAAAGAATTAATCTTTAGCCATAAATCGAAATTAACCTGCATTACATTCTTTTCAAGAACCATAAATTTAATGTTAAAATATATTATTTAATATATATAATATATAAATATGATTCAAATAATAAATAAATACAATCTAATTTAATTTACTTCAATAAAAACACATTGTGCTTATGAAAACAGTTTTTAGACAAATGTGTTTTTATCCTTGAAAAAAATATATATAAAAAAATAAAGTATAATTATGATTATTATTTAATTAATTAGATTATTTATAATTAAATTATTCTTCAATGAATTTTTCAAAATTTAAAAATATAATATTACATTTACTTGAAAATAAATGTCAATTCTTACCAAAAATGTTATTTTTTTACTATTCATGAAAAAATTAATATTTTTAGAAAAATCCTAAAATTTCACTGTAATGTAATATTAAAATGATGATATAAAAAATTATAATAATTTATCAACAAAATTAATAAAAATGGTAGAAGTTAATTTTATATTTTTAATTTAAAATTGTGAAAAAAAACTATTTTTGATGAAAACTTATTTTTGAAGCATAAAGGATTATTGAAAATAGAGTACTTATTAATTAGGAATTAATCAATGAATTTACACTATTAAAAACCATTATACATATTTCTAATAAAGTTTTTATTACTATTTATACCTACCAATTTTAGATCAATGTTTTAATGTTTAACTATATAGTGGATTATATTGACACATGGTTGTGTGTAAAGAAAAATATTAAATACATAAAGTATTATTTAAAAGGAAATAAATATGAAATACTAGGGTGTTATAGTACACCCCCATAAAATGAATATCACCCTTTAAATTAAATCACATTGGTAAATAATTATAATATTTCTTCTTTATCATATCCTCATGTGGACATGTAGCTTCATAAAAGTTTAGATTCTTCTAAATAACACTAACTACTCGCGTAGTCTTATTCCAAAGAACATTATATTTATAATTAAAGATTTATACTAGTTAGTTTTCATTAGAATGATAATGATCCAATAGTATGACAATTTAATTTAGTACATTAAAGGATCAATTACGCACTTCCTCAGGAGAGATGTGTCAAAGACATCATGAAATTGATAATGGTTTTGTGAAAGTTCCAAGTGATAAGTTACATTCCCTACTCCATCAATAAATATTAAAGTAAAAAATATACCTTGTGATAATATTTCCCATAATTCCAAATATCTTTTAATTATTCCATGGAGAAATTAAAAGTATATTCATCTTACTAACATCAAATTCTTTATCTTTTTGATGATTATCAGTATAACTTTTCAATAGATTATGAGATTCCTTGATGTGTTGATGAATGAATATAACCATCTCTACTATTTTCTAATATAGATAATATGCCAATATATTTATTTATAAAACTTCATCTCAATATATTATAGTTTTACACTTCCATCCATATAGATCTTCATGAAGATCCACCTGAATGTTCGAGTGAAATATATTGTTGTATGAAAACTTGACTGGAGGATGGTGTTGATCCCAACCACTATCAAAATCAAGGGAATAAAATCTCAAAATATCCTCCACGGTTAGAATTGTCCTCTCTAACTATCCAATTTTTTATGTATGATAGTAATTACTAAAACACTACTCCATATCTAATTTTTGTGAATACTTCTCTAAAACATTGAGGAAAACTTCATATCTTGATAAGAAAAAATAGAATATGGGACCCTATGTAACCTTTATAATTTTATAATATATATCCTAGAAAGTTTATCAAGAGGGAAATATTATTGAATAGAAATTATTTGAACCTAATATATAAGGTGATTAGATATAACCCAAATAATATTATATCCTTTAAATGTTTTGAGGAGTCTGATGAAGAAATCCAAAATGATGTTTTATTATTTTCATAATGGTATGGGAAATGGTTTTAACATCCCATTATACATTTCTCTCTCTTATGTAACATTCTAATATACTAATAACCATGATGAATTCTCTTAATAAACTATCTTAATGTTCTACCATAAGAAATACTCTTTCAGATCTCTATAAATATTCATTATAACAACCTAATAATTCTTTATATATTTTTATTTAAATTTAATGAAACAGTTCCGTTTCTTTATTTAAGAATAACTCTCAGTTTATATGAATTGTTATATAGTAAACCATTATAAGTTGGCCATTAAATTTGAGGTCATGAATATTAATATCCATGTTATGAAAATAAATTTATAATGGTTTTTTAAAACATGAAAATGTATTTATCAATACATAAAAAACAAGTCCCCTATTTTCATTAAAATTATTATATGCTTCAAAAAAGTGTTTTCTTCAAAAATAAATTTTATTAAAAATATTTTCATAGAAATTATACTTAATTTACATCATTTTTATAAATTTTATTTTAGTTAATTGATATTATTTTTCAAATCATCATCTTAATATTATCATTGGGGGAATATTTAGGTGTGTTATAAAAATATTTATTTTTTAGTGAACTGTAAAAGATAACAATTTTTATAAAAAGTGTCATTTATTTTCAATAAAAATTACAAAGTTTTTGAATATTATCTTAACATAACATAAGTATACCTTAATTTTAAATTATATAATTAATTATATAAGAATAATCATTATTCTTGATCTTGGTAGAAGATTATTTTTTTTTGCTTCATTTGTTTTCTAAAAAAACCATTTTTATGTGTGCAATGTGATTCTATATTAATAAATTAAATTAATATTTATTAATTAATAATTTGAATTAAATTAATATATAATATATTAATTCATATATTTTAACATTCATTTGAACGTTTTTATATGGAATGAAATAAATTACATTTTATTCTTGATGATTAATTTCTCAAAAATGGATTTTCATTACAGGTTGGTTGTTTTTTATAATTAAATTAAACCTCTTATGGAAACTGAATTTGGTAAAATGGATTAAATATATATAATAAAACTTTTTAATATAATCTAATAGGTCCAACTTAATTTTTTTTAGTGAATATTAAAAACAATTAAAAATTTTACCATAGTTATTGTTAAAACGTGTTTAATAATGGTTAAACCAAGAGATAAGGGTAGTATTAACACCTAAACCATTATAATAATTATTATTTAATGATATTTAAAACATAACTTATAAAAACATAGAATTCCTATCCATTTGGATCCACTTTACCATGTAAGTGATATTGTAAAATTTAAATATTTAAAAATATTCTATGTATGTCCCTCCCCACACATATAAAAGGAATCACTACTCTTACCTTATTTATGCCATTTTTGAATTATATATTTTTCAATACCAATATAAAATCATTTATAGAATAATTCCCATAAAAATAGAACTTACTTCTATCTCTAAAGGCAACTACATCCATGATTAATGAGTAATCTAAATGGGGATCTCTCAAAGGAGCGGGTGTTATAGTGTTCTTGAATCAAGTCAAATATAGGGTAAGTGTTTCTTTGTGTCATTTTAAAATTCATGAGACACTTTTGATATTAGACACAATCATTTTTTGTAGGTGGTTATATTATTACCAAATTAATATATTTTTAAATATTCATGAAAATTATCGGGTTTCAAGAGACATATTATGTTATTTTTTACATGGATTTAGATTCAAAGGATACCAAAGTTGCATGGGTTCCATATAAATTTCAATTTATTTAGAAATATTTAAATTTTTAAAAAAAGTTCTTATTTTTTATACATATAAATTCAAATAATTTATTTTTGAATACTATATTATTTAATTAAATGGATTTATAGAACCATATTATTTTCAAGATTCTAATGACTTTCGATTCAAAAAGTTTCTCAAATCTTAATGGTTTTTCATCTCAATTTTGTTTCATTAAGATATGTTTGATGTTATACACATATCATTTTTATGAGGTATATCTATGACACCATTTATAGTTTCTATAAGGACTATCCTTATTTTCTTGGTATTTAATGTATCATTAGAAGTTAATTAATTCATTGTGATTATAATTACAAAGTTACCCCATTAATAAGGGTTTAATGTTACAATACCATTTTAATGTGTATTTTTTTGATTAATATTTTCTGAGGATAAAATTATATTATATATATCTCCAAAATTTTATGTCTTTTATTATCCTCTATTTTATTATAATATTACATATTTCCATTTCCCCCAATTAAGTACTCAAGAGACCAAAATATTACATTAAAATAAAACATATTGTATTTCTATCTTTATTTGAGAATCATTACATAAAAGCACATATTTTATTGAAAATTATTTCAATAATTTTTTTTAACATTACATAAATATTTACTAACGTCATTTTATCAATGTTTTAATTTATTTAAAAAAAATCAAGGAATATTTTTGTCATTTCCCGAATGAGGTAATTTTTTTATTTTTACTGAAAATATCAAATGATTTTTAATATACATATATTATACATATTTCCTCACCAATATGAATAATCTTTATTTATGATTCCATTAAATGTTTCATTTTTATTTTTTTTAAAAAAAAATTACTGTTATTTTGGAAATTTTGAAATTTAGAATAGGTGATTTCAAAATTAAAGGGATATTTACTCAAGAAATCCTATAGTGATATTTTGAATGAATTATAATATACAAAAACATATGTTAATTACTTTAAATATTTAATATGGATATAATTAAATCTATCCATATTTATTCACTCTTTGTATGGTTTATGATTATGATGATGAAATGATTATGAAATCTATATCTTTTACATGGGTTATGATTTGATGATATGATGAATATTTTATGATCTTTTTGAAAACATATCTTTAGTTTTCATAATGTGGTGGGTGTGACCAAAATTATACATCCCTCCAATGCATTGGGTAAATAAAGACATATCATGAGATAACAAGGACATATATTTGGAGAAAACCTAGTTCATTATTGGACGTTGTCTAATAAGATAGTCTTGGGGTGAACCTTGAATAATAAAATGGTTGAATGGGGAGTGAACCCAATATAGAATTATTGTTTTGGAAGTGAACCTTAACTAAGGAAATGATGGAATCGGGAGTGAAACCAATCCACAATGATAGACTTTTCAATGATCCTTTAGTAAGTAAAATATTTTCTATTCTTATGTGTATTTCAAAACCATATTTCTTTTTCTTATGATATGTTTTCATGGATCATGACTGATTATTGATGATTTGGTACACTTATTTAGTATGTATTTTTATTGATAAAACGTTATTCCTTATTCCATTATTATTATATATTAATTGATAGGAAAAATTTTCTTATGTTAAAATCATGTTCCCAAATCCTTATACTTGTATTATGATCTCTAGTTATTATTGATTAGTATATCTTATATTTGTCCTAATTAAGCATATTATCTCTCCATTTCTTATATTATGCATCCTTAGTTTATGTAGAAAGGATTTAAGTATGTTATATTTAAAAAGGGTTCAAGTATTTGATGAACTTAATGGGAAATTGTATAGATCATTTATGTACCAATTGTTTATGTATTCATGTTTCTAAAGACAGTAAACCATTGAGGTTAGAGAATATATCATATTTTTATCAAATTAATATTTTGATAATAATATTTAGTATTTATATAGGAAAAAATTGTGTTTCTATAGTTTTTGTTAGAGAAACATTTAGCGACTTTTGGAAACTATTATAAGAAAACATTAGTAGGAACCCTTACGATAGTATTATATAGAGGATAACTTCCTAATATTTATTATGGTTTATATTATGTCGTTTACCTAGAAATACATTCATGTTTGAATACTAAATATTTATGTGGATTTAGAAAAGATTCATTTAATATTAATTATAGAAAAAAGATTTTTTTCTGTCTTCTCCACCATAATTATAGTGCATGGTGAATGGTCCCTTAAAGTGAACATGGATTAAAACTAATAGGGGATATGCTTAGGTTATCTCACATTTTCCTTATGAACCATTAAGAAGTAGTGGGGTATATTATGAAATTTAATGACCTGCATTAAACTGAAAGTGTCATAGGATGAAAAGAATATGTCATGGTGTAGACATTATATGAATGAATTTTCATGATTAGATGATTACTCATTATTTTTTATCAAACAATGATTTTAGTTTTAGTAAATGTTTAGAAACAGGAATAATCTTGATAAAACTGAATATGTAAATCGATGAAATGATTATCCTAAAAAACAAAAATGATATGAAAGATGGAATGGGAAAAATTTTGCAACTTCTATACCATCTGACTCGTTATATGATAACCAATGTAATCCTTGGTTTATTTATTAATAAAACAAATTAGTGATAAATATATTTTCATGGACATCATATATGAAAGATGATTAAACTTCCTATATGTCAAGAATGTGGAAATAATCACCTAGGAAAATGTCTTGAAGGAATGGGATAAAGTTTTTAATATAGAGAAGGACATAGATCATGTAATTTATAAATAAAAATGAATATTCTACGTAACATAGTAGATATGAATAACGTTTTCAATAAGGTATCAACTAACATTGATGTTTTTAAAAGTGGGATGTGTGTAAAAATTTCAAATCATTTTCCTAGAGTGGAATCTCAATATGAGAAAAACAAAGGATGTATGAGTAATGGTTTTAATATTAATTATTAATGTCATAAGATAGAAAAAAGTATTGAGGGGAATATGATGAATCCTAGTTAATGGATTACTAAGATAGTGTAATGAGTGATGTATTAATGAATTTGTATTCAATAATTATGTTGTAGAAGTATTTTATTAATGATATTATAGTTATATGTATTGTGAAACATCTATGTATTGTACCAAAATAATTTTTCTTTATCTTTTTGAAATAATATATCTAATAATATCGATAACCTCGAAATGTTTTATATTGATAACATTATATTTTTTTAGAAAATAATTTATTTAGGGATAGATGATAATTAATATGTTCTTGTGGTTGAGGTAATAATGTTTATTTGGGATAAAGATATGATTAATATTTATAAATACGATTGGATAGTATTGGAGACATTCAAATTAATTAATCATTTAAGGATAAAGTAATTTATGATATCCATGATGGATTTTATAGAATTTTATAATTTATAGAATATATTTGATAGCCTATGATTTTATTCAAGGAATAATTATAGAGTAATTTTCTTTGGAATCATATATGTTTTAATTGAGGTTTTATTGAAATTCAATTTATTAACATGTTTTTGAAAAATATATCATCAACGCACTTACATATTTGGTAAGGGACATTTTGAGATACTTTATGTTGTATGGGGATTAATATTACCAGGATTTTTTAAAATTTTGAAATATTTATAAATAATATTTCATTTTGAAATTGATCATTGGTATTTTTTATGGGTTGTAAATGTGACTATTTATGTATTTTTGTGTGTTTAACTTTGGGTTTTATTATTGAGATTTTAGATATTAAAACAGTATTTCATAATATGAATATTTATCCATATTGGATAACTTGTACTAACTATTTTGCTTTTTGTGTATATCTTAAGATATAAGGAATAAAATTTCATTATTTTATATATATTAAGATCTACTAAAAGTATCAATTAGTTATCATGCATGAAAAAATGTTCATATTTAATAACCCTTTCATGGAGAAACACAAAACATACAAGTGGAAATTGACTAAAGCACCACCATAGGATAAAATTATACATATGAAATGGAATTAAATCATGTAAGTATATTTTTAATATTTTATGGTTAAAAAGATTTAAACTATTTAAAAAAGGATATTGAAAATGAAAATGTTAACAATATTATAGTTATTCTTAATAGGTTTATAGTCATTTTTACCGCTCACTAGTTTGGGGTTTTATAGCCATGAACAAACTCATGACCATGTTCTCTATCACTTTCTATTATTATTTGTACACTATCTTTCTCCAATATATGAATATTTTCACATCCCACAAATTTTATCTTTATTTATGAACATAACTATGTTTTATTTTAGGTAACCTTTATATTTCACACAACTTCATTTCAAATTATTTTTTATTTTCCCTTAATAAAATGTGGGTTTTCAAACAATATATTTAAAAATATTGAACAATTGGTTAATGTGAACAATTTTTTTAGAAAAAATTATTTAATGGGGGTATAATGTTACAAAATAATATTTTTAAATATATTTTTCATTAAGTAAGATTTATTTTTTCATTAAAATGCCTTACATGTAACCTCGAGTCTATATGAACCATGTTATTTTAAACTATAAAAAACAGTAACTAAATATTTAGGTATGAAAAATAATTACCAATTTATGAAAAATATGTATAATGGTTTAAAAAAATTAAAATGTGTCAATTAATGAATAATAAATAAGTACCCAATGTTCAATAAAATTAATTTATGATTCTAAAATGGGTTTTAATACATTTTAAGAACAAAAAAAGTATAATTAATTTCGATAATTTTAAGAAATATTATTGGAAGAATAAAAAATAATTTTTTAAAAGATAATTTCAATATTATATTAACTTTTGTTTTAGTATTTTTCTAAAAATATTTATTTTCTAGTGAATAGTTAAATGTAATTATTTTTGTAAAAACCCCCCATTAAATTCAGGAAAAAGACAAATTTTGTTTTAAAATTTATCTTAATGTAACATAAGTCACAATTAATTTGAAATAAAATAATTAAATACATATGAATCATAATTATACTTAATGTTGGTATAAGTGTTTTTGGGATTAAAACATATTTTTCTTTAAATATTTTTTATGCGAAAAATGTGTTTTATCTTAATAAATTAAATTATTTTTTATTTATTAATGGTATTAATTAAATGTGAATATTATATATACATTCATATGTTTTAAAACTAATTTTATTATTTTTACATGGAATTTAATATATGTATATTATGTTTTATAATTAAATTTACATTTTATCAAAATGAGTTTTCATTACGGCTTACATGATTATTTAAAATTAAATTATTTCAATTATAAAAATTAATTTTCATAAAATGTATTCCATATTTTGAAAAATATTAAATAATATAATATAATAGTGTGAATTTATTTTTTGGTCCTCATGAGTATTAAAAACAATAAAATTATGTTATCATGTTTAAAGTTAAAATGGGTTTACCATGGGTTAAACTAACAGATAAGCATAGTATTGCCACCCAAACCTATACAATTAATATTATATGAATTTATTTCAACCTTATCATATCATACCTTAAATTAAATATCGATTTGGATCAAACTAACCTTGAAAGTAACGTTATATAATTGAAAAGCTTTATGAAATTCTATGTGTATCACTCCCATAACTTATAAAAGGGAACATATCCACCTCATTTATTCAATCCAATGGAGACATATAACTCATCAAATATATGATATAATTCTTTATATTATTTTTCACCTTTATCCTATATCTTTTCTCATCCCTAAATATTAGTCCTTCAAGGATTATCTGTTATGTCAATGGGGGTATCTCAATGAAGTGGAGGTTAGTGAAATTACGAATCAAGTCTGATATAAGATATTGCTTCATTGTCTCATTTTCAAAATCATGATAAATTGAAGATATTTTACACAAATATTTATTTCATATGTTTTTATTAACTCCTAATGAAATTATTTTTACATATTCATGAAATTCATGGGGTTTCATGAGCCATATCATGTTTTTTTTTCATTTCATGGACTTCGGTTCAAAAGTTACCAAATTTTCATGGGTTTTGCCTCAATTTTACATAATTAAATTTTTTTTAATGTTATGAAGGAATTTATTATTTTAATTGTTTATATACTACCCAATAATGTATTTTTTAATACTACAGTATTTAGTGTAATTTACTTATATAAGTATATCATTTTAAAGCATCCAATGACTTTTGATTCAAAAAATTACTAAAGCTGCAAAGAATCTTCATCATAATTTTGTTTCAATAAGACATGTTTGATGATATACACATATATCTTTTATGATTTTTATTTATTGGTCCATTTATTTTTTTTATCATGAATATCCATTGTTTCATGTTATTTACTATTTCATTTTATGTAATTTGTTTAAATGGGGATCTGATTCATCAATTAACAAAATGGTAAGTGATTTATGTTAAAATATCATTTAGAGTAATTATTTATGATTAAAATTTCATATTGATAAAATTAAATGATCTATGTATCCAAAATATTATGTAATTTATTATCCTATGGTTATTTGTGTATATTATATGTTTTCATTTCCCACCAACTTTATCTACTCAAGAGACTAAATGAATTGTTTTAAGGAAAACTAGAATTAGTTTCTCTTTGAAAAGGAATCATTACTTCCATTAACATATTTTCTTTAGAGTGTTATCAATAATGTATTTAAAATTAGATAAATATTTTTTAATTTAAGCTTTTTCACATGTTTTACTTTCAATTTTTTTTCATAAAATAAATCATCATATTATCATCCAGGTGAGGAACTATAGATTTTTTTTTCAAAAATTGGAAAAGAATTTATTTTGTATCAGACACTAAATGACTAAATAACCTTACACCATGAATAATATTTTCATTGAAGCGTCGTTTATATTTTCCTTAATAATTATAAAATAAATTATTTTCCATAATATTTTATAATTTTTTTGATTTTAAATAATTGATTTCAAAATGAAATGTGTATTTTCATTAAGAACTATTCCAGAGATATATCAAATGTATTTTAATCAATTAAAACATCATTTATTGATTATAATGATTTATATGGTATATTATCCAATTTTAGAATATTTATTATTTCATTTAATGGATCAGTATTATGATTATAAATTGTTTAAGAATCCCATACCCATAACACGAGTTATAATTTCATGATATTATAAATTTTTTATGATCTTATGTAACACATATATATTTTTTCTATAATGTGATGGGTTTTAGTAGAATTATATATCCCTTTAATTAATTGGGTAAATATTAATTTATCATGATATAATAGGTAATAAAAGTGGGAGTGAACCTAATTTAGTAAGGTAATTTTTCCAATAATATAACATTTTAAGGGGACAATGAATATGGAAATGATAGAATTGGGAGTGATATAAATCTACTTTGATAGTCTTGGTAGTTAATCATGATTACAGAAATTATCGAATATGGAGTAAACCCAATCCACTAGGATAGTCTTAGTATTGATCCTTGACTAATAAAACTATTTTCTGTGATTATGTGTATTCAAAAAACTAATAGCTTATGCTTATGATATATTATCATCACCCATGATTGATTATTGATGATTATTCACTCTTATGTATTACGAATTTTGATTAATAAAACATTATATCATGATTCCTTCTCATGATCTATGAATTCATGGGTATGATTTTACAGTGTTAAGATCATGTTCTTACACACTAATGATTATCTTATTCTCACTTGTGATCATTGATTGATATCACTAATGTTTACACTTACTTTGAACTTGCGCTCACCCTTTTTTATGATTCCCTTACCTAGGTTATGGATAATGTTTTAATGTTTGTTATTTTTAAGAAGGATTCTAGTTGTGAAGTACTTAATTGGAAATGATATAGATTATTTAGGTAAATGTTTTTTTTCTTTATCCATTTTTTAAATTTAAAAATACCCTTTTGATTTTTTGTGGATATTATTATTTTAAAATGAATATTATACCAATAATATGTTGTGTTTATGAATAAAAAATTTGGTCTCTATATTCATACTTCCATGGAGAATCTAGAATTATGAGCTATGAAATTATTCTAATAGTTCCTTCTTCATATTTGGTATTGATGAGACACATACTATGTTTTTAAACCATATAATTCAATCATAATCAGGGTTGAAATTAGAAATATTTACCTCTATTTTATAGCACTATATCCTCCTTTTTCCTTCTTTAATCTTTACATGGATAGATGGTTTAACACTAATTTGACAAATATAGTATTCTCTCCTTCTTTTAATATTTCAAGGTCCATAATTTATAAATATATAAATATTGATTTTTTATCCTCATTATAGATAAGCTAAAAATATCCTTTTAACTAATTGCATTAGCCATCATATTCTAATGTCGTAATGTATTGACTAATCATAGTCATTCATCAACCCGAGCCATCTACTTTGGTCAAATTCAACTCATTCTGGGTGAATATATACATTAAAATTTTATGATTAGTACATTTTTCACACATTTCACCATAATTATAATTCCCTTATATCATTAATGAAAATATTATAAATAATAAATCAAAATAATGAGTTGGATAATTTTTCTCATGAACTTACAATTGTCATGATGGATAAGATATTATAATATAAATATTCATATAAACACACAATATTTCATTTTTTAATGCATCACTATAAATTAAAAATCCATCTCCAGTACATGGTAGTGTGAGAATAGGTGAACTAGACAACCTTCCCTTCAATTCATTATAATATTCTTTACATTAATTAGTCTAAAGGAACATTTCTTTACTCTAAGTTAACATAGTTATTAGAATCAATGTACATGAGAAATCCTTAATAATTTTTTTGTAATATCCATCCAATCCAAGAAAAATATGGATCTTAGTAATTGTGGTTAATCTAGACAAATGTTCAATAACTTCTTCTTATGTCCACTAATATACCCTAACATAAGATTACATGACTGAAAAATGAAACTATTAATATAAACAATTCAGACATGGTAAATCTTTCTTATAGATTTTCCTTTTATAAGGTCATTAATAAAATATTCATGTGATCTCTATACTCTTCATTTTTCAAGTAATATATAACATTTTCATCTATAAAGCATAAAATAAACGGATCAAGGTAATATATAAACAATATATTCATAAAATATAAGATCTTTTTTGGGGAATTAGTAAAACCAAATATGATCACTATAAATTCATAGTGTTCATACCATGATGAGAAGGTTATCTTCGTTATTTCCTCACTTTTGACCCTCAATTAATAGTATACATATCAAATATCAATTTATGAAAAATATTGATATATTTTTAATTGATCAAACAAATCATCAATATGGATAAGAGGATACTTGTTATTGATAATGATCATGCTAAGTTACTAATATTCATTGCAGTGTTGTGATGATCAATATTTTTTATTATAGAAAATAATATGTGCACTCCATGGTTATAAAAATGGATGAATTAATTCCTTATAATTATTATCCTACTGTTTATTCATCGATTATGACATCCCAATCAAGGCTATTCCCTTTAGAGTCATTGAAATAGGTGTGGCTTGGGGTATGAGTTCTTTTAAAAATTTGACTTCATGACTTAGAGAAAAATTGGGGGAGTCTTAAAAAACACATTGAAAAACTCTCATACAATAGGAATATCTTAGATAATGAGTTTCTCTCTAACCATATGAGATAAAATACCCCATATGAGTAGGAATCAAGAACCATGCAAAGGATGTAATTCTAATACATGTTTATATCTATCCTCAAAATAAAAGAAAATATTAGGATGGTTTTAAATTTAAAATGTTACTTCCCTTCATCATAAATTGATATGGGACTTATCTAAATAAAACTAAATTATGCAAAAAATTCCATAAAATTAAGCTACATGATGAATAATAATATTTTAAGGTATCACGTTCCAAAAAACTTCAATTGGGTAAGATTCATAAACATGTGATGAGACCATTTTAAAATTAGAAGTTTTTACCATTATTTCAATATGTAATAATTATGTTTGTATTTTTATACCCTTATAAAATTATTTAGATATAAAATAGTATGTAAAAGTAAAAAAAAATAACACATTATAAGTTATAGAGTGAATAGTAAGTATATATTTTACCACTTAATTTATCTCACCTCACACCAGAAATAATAATTTCTTGAGATACACCTTTTTCTTTAGGATTTAAATCTTTTTATGACAATAATCATAATTAATTTTATAGAGTGTGTACATTATGTTATTTTTTCAAAATATTGATGGTTAATGATGTTGATCAATGTACACATATGTCTTGTTTTATCCTTTACTCTAGGTATTTTTTATAATAATTCCCATTAAATTCCAACATTATTTTCCTTTCAAAACCATGGGAATGATGGGTGAAAAAAATTTCATTTCCACCTGGATAGTGCATAAATTGATTTATTCATAGGCTAATTCCCTTTCAAAGACTATTTTTTAAGCCACTAAAGAATCGATCAATCTTAATTTCTATTTAATAATTATACCATAAGTTTACCTCATGTGTATTTTAAAATTTTCATCATATGTACCCATATATTCATCATCCATATTCTTAATATTGTGGAATTATTTCTTCATGTTTATATGGATATTACTAGGAATGTTCTTATTGAAAAATAAGCTCCTAAAGACATTGCACTCTATAGAGTCAATTTATTTTTGTTGGATCATATTATTAATTATAGTCAACCAATTCAACATCCATATGATAAAAAATTAAAATATCCTTGGCATGTTCTAATAATTGTAGAATAAAAAAAAATTAGTGGTATTGATTCACTACTCAACAATTAATAGTTTAGTGGGACCACTAAAATATGGTGGTTTTTGTCTAATAATGTACTCAAAAATATGTTGTTCCTTTATTTTCTAATTTTGAATCTTATTATGATTCATGAATTAAGAAATTATTGTAATAAAAGAAATAAGTTTTTCATTCCAACTCTTATAACACTCGGTTTCTCAAGAGGATAATCATTTCCCATCACATTCTTCATTAATACAATACCTTCTCATTCCTAACATTAAATTTAACTAAAAAAGTATCGTAAACAATAAAATTATTGTGAAATAATATAATACTTAATATAATTTATAATATGTCTAAATTATGACCCCATCATTTCAATCTATGACACCTTAAGATCATCCTAGGTTTTCCATGGTAATTGTCTATTCAAATCCATTATAGTGGATCTTAGAAAAAAAATTAACAAAACAATACCCTCCATAAGTGTAAAACTATATGTAAAGTAAGGTACCATTCAAAATGAACCAGAATAATGGTTGAGATATACTCAACCATCTCTTTTCATTGATATCACCCATAAATGTTTTTCTTCCAAAACCACATCCACATATAGTATCCATACATGGATATTTTTTAGTGAAAAACACTCAATTACATACGATATATTTTTATGTTCTCATGTACATAGGATTATCCTAAAGGTTCTCACTAAATATTCCTCATACTGGTTTCTTAATGTTACTATATATTCCTCTAATACAAAATATAGATAACCAAAATTTTCAAAAAATACTATATATAAATAGTAAAAATATCCATTACATATAAATAGGATCCACACTAGAATTATAATAGTTCTTTTTATTGGGGATAATTGATACATAAACAATTGGTACAAAAAAATCTATATCATTTCCCATAATTTTCATCACAAATATCACCCATTATAGATAAAACTATCTTAAAACCATTCTCCATAACCTGGGGAAGAGAAATATAAGAAAGGGAGAGCTCAGATACATAATAAGGGTAAATATAAGATACATTAATCAATGATCATAAGTGAGAATAAGATAATAATAAGGGTATGAAAACCAGATATTAATAATAGAAAATAATACTCATCAATTCATAGATCAAAATCATGAAACATGGCATAAATTTGTATAAAAACATACACGATGCATAAGAGATGATAGTTATAAGTAATAATTCATAATCCAACAAACCATATACTAAGCATAATACATGTTTTTATGGAATAAAAATAAGCATTTAAAATCATTTCCTTAGTTATGTATTACTTCCAAGACAATCATATTGAACTAGGTACACTCCCCATTCAATCTATTCCATAGACGTGGATTACTCCCAAGATGATCTTATTTGTTAATGTTACTTACTAAACTGGGTTAACTCTACATTCCAGTCCTTATTGTCTCATGACATATCAACCTATACCCAATTCATTATAGGGATACACAATTTTAGGCCCACCTATCACATAATTTAAACCATATATATGTGTTCCAAAAGAACATAAAACATTCATCATTTTAGAAAATCATAACTCAAAGAAATGATATGGGTTTAAATAATTTCATCACCATATTAATAAACCATTTAGAGAAAAAATAATGTTGTTGATATTGGATAATATCCTTATTAAATAAAAAAACATAAAAATATATTTTTTATAGATAAAAAATAACATTAACAAATAACTATATATTTTCTTGAGGAATTACACTTTTCATTTGAAATTGATTATTTAGAAATATAAAAAAATTAAACTTTTATGTAATTAATTTTTTGTGGAAATAATAAAACATATATGGATCTTTAAAAAATAGTATTCATGAAGTTAATGGAACTCATTCATGCAGTTTAAATAAAAAAAGTATTCTGTTTATTTCTTTGGTACAAATTAAAAATTATTTCATTAATAAAATTATGTTAAGATTCATTTAAAACATTTTTTTAAGAGTTAAACAAATGGGGAAAGATTTATTTCATACAATTATTGTCTAATTTTAAAATCATTCTTGGATACATTTTATCTAAAATACAGAAATAGAAGAAAAAAATTCCCAAATGATGAGAAAAATAATGTCACATTCTTTAATAACAATACATTAAACTCTTGAGAAAATAAAGAGTGAAAAAATATATTAAAAACAATATTTGAAGAAAATTGTGATGTCTTGACCTGGGAACCACTGAACGGTGCCCCGATCTGGTTGAACCCATGCCCTCAAGCATGCCTTCTTATACGCCAGAGGGTGCCAACTAGTAATGAGGGTTTGGAAATTCAGTCTTGGGGAGACTATACACTCAATTATCAGAAGAAAAACACAGTGGAAGAAAATAAAAATAACCATGTATTGAATCATATAAATAACTATAACAATGCCATGATATATAACAACCAAAACCAGAAAATATAATACTCAACTGAAAGATAAAACATTATATAATGATGGAAGTGTAAAGTGTCTATAATTTAACTCAAATGAAAGACACAACTATTCCGAAATGGGTCCTGAAACATGTCTAGTTCCCTCTCCCATGCTCAAATCCCAAACTGAAACCTATCACAAGGCCTTTCCCTTATCCTATTCTTCAAAAAAAACTACTCAGGTTATGATAATGCGGCATGAATAGGGTGTGAGTAAAAATCAGTAGGCCACCACCAACGGTGTCTAAAACAAGTCCAGTCAAATGATAATTCATCTATATTTATGAATAAATAAATACAATTCATAATTTAAACAGTTATCACATTGTCATTTAATCTATAATCATCACATTACGAAAATTCAATTTATGTTTCCCATTTGAGTCATCATACGTTATTATCATTCATTTTTTGTAGGTCTTCATGCCTAACACCCTGAATCTCAGTTGAAAAATCATTCATTATTATCAGTCATTGGGTGTAGGTCATCATTCCTAGCACCCCAAATCTCATTGAGTGTAGGTCATTATTCCTAGAACTTATTTTCTCAATCGGTATAGGTCATCATGCCTAACACCCCATAATCTCTAGCTTGAATAACTATTGGGGAGGAACTCCATTTCAAAGTCCTAACTTCAAATTCGTCTAGAAAGCCATGTCTAGAACCAAAAAATCTCATCCATTTAATAATTTTTTAATTCATATAATTTTGACAAATTATTCATTTACTAATCCAATGATTAGTTAAACATTTCAAAGGCCACTAGTTAATTCAACAATCAACTAATCATATAACCCATTAATTCATCAATTAATTAATCAATCAACATAATTCTTTTTCCATAATTAATTATTCACAATTAATTATTCATATCAAAACCCAACAAGTAATAATTAATTCTCAGAATTAATTATCTTTGATCACATCGTGAAATATAATTAATTATCATTATTAATTTTCTTTAGTCAACTTCTTGACACATAAATAATTCTCACAATTAATTTTCTTACATATCCAAACATAATTCCATAATTAATTCCCCCCAATTAATTATCTTATTGCAATAATTAAATATTTTAATACAATATCTCAACCCAAAATCAATCTC
This sequence comes from Viscum album, assembly GCA_963277665.1. Lineage (NCBI taxonomy): Eukaryota > Viridiplantae > Streptophyta > Magnoliopsida > Santalales > Viscaceae > Viscum > Viscum album. The sequence continues at coordinate 1,209,307,882 of OY728162.1, forward strand.
CAAAGAAAATATCAATTTGGGAAACCCCCTTCGTTTGTTCCATGATCAATTATCAATTAGCCACCAAGGAAAATCACATATCAAATCCTTATTCCTAATTACTCCAATTTAGGAACTCAATTATCAAGGGAATTTTGAATATTTATAAACTCATAAATATATCATAAATCATGACTATAAGAGTTCGATTTAGACCACCTAACTCTATTTATTGACAGAATTTATCTCAATAGAAATACCTAAAATCCGAGCGGAACAACGTCATCGATCAAGCTTCAGATCTAAATACCTAAAACCAAAATAATGATCAAAGTCATACAGATCTTGAAAATATAGATCTAGTTCTAAAATACTATATCTAAATATTAACTCATGGGATTATATCAAATAAAATGGTGGATATATTTCATAAAAAGTTATATAAAAGATAAGAGAATGAATGGAAGAAACATCAGGATGAAATACACTTACTAGAAAGAGTGTAGATCTTTAATTCAGGATTTCAATCTCAATGAACAATTTTCGGATCACCTTGGAATCTCATTAGGAGTCTTTAGAAACACATATAATTCATCAACCCCAAGCCAAGGTTGAAATATGTAAGCATCAGGGGGTTTGGGTGGTTTTAGAAATGATTTTTTGGATATTAAATTCAGTGCGCACGATTTCTTGGACAGAGGCGCATGATGAGAGAAAAACCTGCACCAATTGTGTGGACCCATCTATCTATATTTTCATGGTTGGGATAGTTTGGTCACACATTTTTTAGAACAATGTGCCTACCGTGTCGACTTCTCTATCCAGTTTTGTACTCTTGGAATGGTTTTGTCACACAGTTTTTCAAACTATTCACCAACCATGCACATCCCATTGTCCATTAGTTTTTCTTAAAAATTCACTCAAACTCAACATAAGAATCAAATTGAAATAAAAGGTACATAAAATAGTCAAAAAGTACCTGAAAATGAAACTCAGATGACACTAGAAAAGGCTTGGATCTTACAATCTCCCCACCTTATAACAGATCATCCTTGAGAAGCACTCCCAAACTTCTTCAAGATTCTGGGCGAAAACAATTGGTTCATTAATCCCTCATGTCTACTTCTCAATCCCATGTTTCCTCTTGAACACTTCCATGTTTCCATAACACATGAACAAACGGCATGGTCTTTCCCCGCAACACTTTCTCACTGCGACCCAACACATGTACCAAATTCTCCTCAAAGATGAATCTATCTTGAGGTCAACTTCCTCCACATAAATCACATGAGAAGGGTCTGGGTGATACCACCATAGTTATGACACATGAAAATATCATTCATATCACTGAATTTATTTGGAAGTGAAAATCAGTATTCCACTGACCAGATTCTATATGGCACCTCAAATAGTCCCAAAAACCTAAGCACTAACTTTCCCTACCTCCGTATCCTATAGTGTCCCAATCTAGGCAACACCTAAAAGAGTACATGATCACCCTCTCTATACTCTATGGGTCTTCTCAATCTATCAGCATATGACTTATACCCACTCTGAGCTATATCCATAAACTTTCAAATCAACTGCACCTGCCCTGATGTCTTCCGAAAGAGACTCAGTTCAAACAGGTCTGACTCACTAACCTCTAACCAATATAGCGTTTATATACAAGGTATACTATAAAATGCCTCATATGGTTCCATATGTATAGTTTTTTTATTACTATCTTTATAGGATAACTCCAATAAATCCATGTCCTTTTCCTAAGGATCACCAAAGTAAAGAATACATGCTCACAACATATCCTCTAACACCTATATGGTATGCTCTAACTACCCATCTTTCTGTAGGTGGAAGGTTGTACATAACAGAACATGTGTACCAAGCACCTTCTGTAATCCATACCTGATGAATGATGTAATGTTTGAATCATGATATGAAACTATAGTTTGTGGAACCCCATGAAAATGAACTATATCTCTTATGTACTACTCTCCCAACATCTCTACTGTAAAGGTTTCCTTGATAGGCAAGAAGTGTGATACCTTCGTTATTCGATCCACAACGACCCAAATATATTCATTCTTTCTAAGATTATTTGGAAGTCCTACCACAATATCCATTGTCACATCACCCAACTTCCATTATATAATAGTTAACAGATACAAATGGCTTCTTGTTCATTGATGATCTTCTTTCACCTGCTGACAGGTGAAACATCTTGTTACGAACCCTGCTATCTCATTTTTCATTAATAGACACCAAAACTATCTCTGAAGTTCATGGTACATTTTTTTAAACCCAGAATGTACCACCAAACTTGAAGCAAGAAATTCTCACATGAGTTCCTCTCACATACTCATTGGCACAAAAACCCAATATTTCACATAGATGATCTCATCCACATCTATTTTCAGTATGAAGGTGTCTCCCCACCTTAATAGATTTCTATTAAGGCTAAATAGTCTGGATCATCATACTGCACGTCCTTAATCTGTCTCAAGAGCACAGACTCCACTGCTACAGAAACTAGGGTCATCCTCTCTTGACTCTCCTGAACTACCACATTCATTTCTGCCAGTAGAGCCATCATCTTCCACTATGTACTCGACTCATGTACCTACTGAGTCTGAATTTTCTTACTCAAGGAATCAGACACACTATTCCCCTTTTCGGGTGTATATTCTAGTTCAAAATAAAATCACTACATATAATCTACCCTTCATCACTACCAAAGATTAAAGTCACGCTATTAAAAGATATATTTCAATATTTTGTGATTCGTAAAAACTATAACATTTTCACAAAAAAGATAATGTCACCAACACTTAAGAGAATAAACCACTACTTACTACTTGAGATTATACATAGGGTAATTCCATTCATGTGGCCTGAACTACTGAGACCCATAAGCAAATACTATATCCCATTACATCAACACAGCTCTGAGCCGGATCCTAGAAGCATCATAGTTTAACTTGTACCCCTCACCTGACTTTGGTAATATCAAAATTGGTGTCGAAGTCCATCACTTATTCAATTCATGGAAAGCGTTATCGCATGATTTTGTCCAAAAAATATTTATAATTTTTCTTCAAACTAGTAAGTGGTGCTTCCATTTGGGAAAAGTACAGGATAAACATCCTATAATAACCAGCTAATCCCAAAAAGCTTTGAATATCAAAAACATTCTTGGGATGCTCCTAAGAAATCACTGCCTGAACTTTTTCTGGGTCCACTACCACACCTTCCTCCAATATGATGTTCCACAAAATTTTACCTTGTCAATACAAAAATTAAATTTAGATATCTTGGAATTTAGATGATTCTCCCTAAATGTACCCAGGACGATGATAGAAGTTCATTCCAAGCCATACCCCTCAGTCTCTCCCTTAACAAGTGTCATGGAGGCATACTATTATAAAGCCAAACACATGTCTCAGGTCTCATAACATAACCTTATAACATTTACATAAGATTATAAACTAACACAATAAGTTCCAATATGCATTTCCCCCCTTTTTATCACCACATGGTCAACACCAAGGCCTTATCACTACCCTTAACCATCCTACTCCTAGGTCTTGGTTAACAAGGGTATATTCATTATCATTAATTAATTCATCCATTAATAAATCACATTATCTCAAATTAATTAATTCAACAATTAATTAATTTATCATTCCCATTTCATAATTCATGGTTCTCATTAAAAAACTACTTATTCCCATTTTGCATCATTATTCCAATCTCACAACAAGGAAAAAAATTTCAAGTTCAATAAATTACCCATAAACCATTTTCCGGTGAGTGCCAAAAATGATGCATGTCACAACAACCCGAAGTGACTAGAATAATGCATGCAGACTCAAGTATCGTGCCTACTTAGGCCACAAATAAATATTTAACAATTTTCAAAAAAACTATCACATAATATAAAAAGTGTGTCACCCAAGGTGAAATAATATTCAACAATAACAAAAAACGTCAATCAAAACAATCCCACTCTGAGTACTCATATTTTCCACCATACTTGGGATTACAACTCTCATGCACGAGATAATTACCAAGACTAGACTCTTTATATTTTTTTGTATACATTTACCAAAAAAACAATACAAAACAAGAAGAAATAAAAGAAAAATATTTTGATACCAATTTGTGATGTCTTCAGCCAGGATCCACTAAACAGTGTCCTGAGCCAGTTTGCCACATGCCCTCAAGTGCACCTCCCCATATGCCAGAGGGTGCCAACTAGAAGTGAGGGTCTGATAAGTCAGTATTGGGGAGACTATACCCTCTCTTGTCATAATAAATCACCGACAGAAGAAAATAAAAATATCCAAGTACAAAAGCGTATAAATAACAAGAACAATACCATGATATATGACAGTCAAAACTAGAAATTAAAACACTCAACTGAAAGTTAAAACATTCTTTGATGATGCATGTTCCAAGTGTATCCAATGAAAATATAGGTAAAGACACAAAAACTCCAAAATGATTCCCAAACCAGATTTGGTTCCCTTTCTAATGCTTCAATCCCAAACTGTAACCTATCACATGGCATTTCCCTTATCCTATCCTATAACAACAAAGTCTTATCGGGTGCTGATCAGGTGGCCTGAATAGGGGGTGAGTACAACTCAATTGGCCACCACCAATGGTGTCTTAAATGAGTTTAGTCAAAAGAGAGTGCATGCAGATTTATGAAGTAATAGACACAATGCATATTTTAAATAGTTATAACATTTTAATTTAATATTTAATCATCAAATTAGTCCAATTAAATTCATTTTTTCCATTTCAATAATCATTCATTATTATCATTCATTTGGTATAGGACATCATGACTAGAACCCCAAATCTCAGTTGAAACATCATTCATTATTATCATTCATTGTGTGTAGGTCATCATGCCTAGAACCCCAAATCTTGTTCAGTGTAGGTCGTTATGCCTAAAACTTCTTTTCTCAATCGGTTTAGGTCTTCATGCCTTAAAATCCATAATCTCAAGCGTGGATAACTATTGAGGAGGAATGACATGTCTAAGTCCCAACTTCTAATAAGTTTAGGATACGATACCTATCACCACAAAATCTCATACATTTATTCATTCATTAATTCATAATAATTTTCCACATTATTCAATTACTAATCTAATGAGCTGTTAAACATTTCAATGGCCCTTAGTCAATTCAACAATTAACTAAGAATATAACCCATTAATTAATTCATCAATAAATTAATCAATCAACACAATTATCTTTTTATAATTAAATTTTAACAAGTAATTAATAATATCAAAACCCAAAAAGTTATAATTAATTATCATAATTCATTATCATTGATCGCATCATGAAAAATAATTAATTATCCAAATAAATTATATTTTTCAACTTCTTTGCACATAATTAATTCTAAAAATTAATTATCTTACAAAGACAAACATAATTCCATAATTAATTCCTCCCAATTAATTATTTTATCATGATAATTAGATATCTCAAAAAAATATCTAAACCCAAAATCAATCTCCAAAAAAATATCAATTTGGGAAACCCCCTTTGTTTGTTCCATGATAAAATATCAATTAACCACAAAGGAAAAACACAAATTAAATCTATATTCCAAATTACTACAATGTTTGGAATTCAATTATCAAGGTAATATAAAAATTTCATAAACTCATATACATATCATAAATCATGACTATGGGAGTTTGATTTAAACCACCTACCTGATCTAATTAATGGAGTTTAGCCCAATGGAAATACCAAAAATCTGAGCAGCACAGCATCATCGATCAAGCTCTGGATCTAAATCCCTGAAACCAAAAATTAAGATCAAAGGCATCACGATCTTGAAAATCATTATCTAGATCTCCAATCATAGATCTGGATCTTAACTCATTGGTTTAGATCTACTAAAATGTTGGAGATCTTCAATGAAAGTATCTAGAAAAGATAAAGGAAATAACGGAAGAAGCATAGGGATGAAATCCACTTACTGGGAGGAGAGAAGATCTTTTATATAGGATTTCAATATCAATGAACGTTGTTTGGATCACCCTATAATCTCTTCATGAGGCATTGGAAACACCTAGAATTCTTCAAGCCTGATCCAAGGTTAAAATATGTGAGTTTTAGGGGTTTTGGGTGGTTTTAAATAATATTTTAGGATATAAAATTCCATGCGCACAGTTTCCTGGGAAGAGGCGAAAAGTTAGTGCAAATCGTGCATCAACCGTATATACCCCTATGTCCAGGTTTTCACGGTTGGCATGGTTTGGTCACATGGTTTGTAAAACCATGTGCTAACTATGTGGACCTCTCTGTCTAGTTTTGAAAACTTGGCACAATTTGGTCACATGGTTTGTCAAACCTTGCACAAACCATGCACAACCCACTATCCTTTAGTTTTTCTTAAAAATTCACCCAAACACACCACAAGACACAACTCCAAATCAAAGATACTTAAAAGATTCAAAAAGTTATTTAAAACATGCCTGAGATGACTTTATAAAATCTAAGGATATTAAAAAAATAAATACGATTTTGGGGAGATTAATCATACAATCTCATCATTTAAAAATTTAAGTATAAACAATCCCAGTAGAAATGAGATTGTAACATAAAATTGTTACCTTAATTCCATTATGCATCGTAAGTTATCTAACCACATTTATAATAAATTTTATTTTTTTAAAATTATATACCACAATAATAATTGTACCTATAATACCATTAATGGTTTTAAGATAACATCTTATCACCCATTTGTTAACAATATTTCATTATTACCATCATTTTAGTTGTTAACATCTTCATTTTTCATATATGTTTTAGTTCAATAGTTATGGTCCTTTAATATTGATAATGGTGTATTAAAATATATATTTCCAAAATAAATATCCTATATTTTCAACATATACTTATTTATAACCATTCATATAAAGCGGTGAAAAAAAAATTAATTACATCACTATGTGATGTCGGTAGTCTATACCAACACATGAGTCGTGTTTCCATTTTTTATGAGAGTAATGAAAGAGAGGTAAATATTAACTCATTATTACAAAATCATTATTATATTGTAAATATCACTATATATGTATATATATTAAATCAAACGTAATAACTAACCATGAATGGTTTTTTTGGAAGAAGAATCTTTTTGTCATGTGGAGGACTTAGTCCCCACATACACACAAATGATACTTTAATCTCCCATTTTATAGAGAATAGGTGGTAAAAGGATGTTACATCATTACAATAACATAGTAGTATATTTTTGATACTGTATTAATCATTTTTCATGGATTAAATTTTTTTATAAGAAGTAAAAGAAGAAATAAAATTAAAATAGTATGGTTAGGACCTATACCCCTTATTTGAGGGATCACCTTTTAATTACTCCTTATCCTATGAAGGATTGGTCTTGGGAGAATACCAAAAGCTCTATGATGAAGGAAAGTAATATATGAAGGTTTTTTAGACGTTTTTTATGAATTTATTTTATAATATACAGTCTCAAATGGTGTGAATAAGGGAGAAGAATGGGTTTCTTTTATAAGGGAGCGGTGGGACACATATGTAGTTTATTAATAGATTTCAATGATATAAGGTCACATTCTTGGGAAAGTGAAAAATTGAACTTGTATTAAAATATATAATAATATAAGTTTTAAATATTTTCAAACAAGAAAAAATTTATTGGTGGGTGTGGGAATCCTACACTTATCTCTTGGTTTAACCCCTATGAAAAACTTGTTTTATCATTAACCCAGGTAACATAATTTTACTATTTTTACTATTCACTACGAATAAAAATTAAACTGACCATATTATAATATATTAATTATTATTATTAAATCTAAATAATCCAATTTACTAGAGTAAATTTATATTTCTTATACAATTTAATTTTAGATAATTGTGCTACCTTCTATGAAAACTCTTTTAACAAGAACGAATCTTTAAGCATAAAATATAATTTACCTACATTATATTTTTTAAAACAATCAAAAATTATAAAACTATATGATTTAATTTATAATATAAAAATTTCATTAAAAAAATTAATCAGTAGAGATTAATTTAATTTATTAAGATAATAACATATTTTGCGTATATAAAATTAGTTTTACAAAAAAGTGTTTTTAAGTAAAAAATTGATCATTTATCAAATTCAGGTATAAAAATTATTATTTAGTAATTTATTAGATTGATTATAATTAATATAAAAATTATTTTACATTATGATCATATTCAAAACATAGTGTAACATTTAATAGAAATTAAATAAAATTTATAACAAAAAATGATATTTTACAGTATTCATGAAAAATTTAACCTTTTCAGTTAAATTCAAAAACATCAATCTCTAATAAGATTAACATGATTATTTGAAATTGATATTCATTTTATAAAATAAATTTTCTATGTACTATATAAATTAATTTTAAATTTAAATTTTAAAATTGTGATAAAAAAATTTTTTAAGAAAAAATATTAAATTTTTTTACATTAATAAAAATTATGTGCTTATTTAATTGGAATTAATCAATACCATTTAATTATTAAAAAAATATACATATTTTTATAAAAAAATTATTTCTATTCATGACTTAAAATTTAATGATTGGGTTATATTTCTTTTCTATATTATGTTATATATATATATTTGGGGTTTCGTGTAAGGTAAGATATCAAATATACAATGTTTTATTTGAAGGTAAACACATATAAAATCTTGTGTTTTTTTAAATAACTCAACTGTTTATGGAGAATTTGATGAAAGCTAAAATGGATTTATGTGTATCACTTCCACCGGATTCTTTTTTTTGATACATGCATGTTTATGATGAACTCCTTATATTGGGATTTGGGAAATGTTGTTTATGATCCTTGCTGTGATTGAGAAGATGACCTTCGTGGTAGTGATGGTGATAAAGTTGTTAAGATAAATGATGTCAGTGATGAGGTTTGTGATAATTTTGGTGTTAGTGATGAACAATTTTAGATTTTTGAATATAAATAATATTGTTTGGGTATGGATATTAATCGACTACACATTCGAAATTATTTTTATAAAACTCCAATTTTAGATTTTCCATCTTATTACTAAAAATAATTATGTATGTAATCAATTAAGTTTTAATAAATTAATAATTTTAATGTAAATCATATATTATTTTCCATATTCTAAATTTTGTGACTAGCGGTAATCACTTTTTTATCTTCTTATTTGATTGTATTAATTGTATTTTCTTCTCAAATGGTAGGGGAGAATGTTGGAATATAGCATGGATGGAGGCCATACCAATGTTTTAAAAACTACTAGTATACCTCAATTACTATGATTTGTAAATTCTTAGTACAGTATCTCATAAAAACAGTTCTTAAATCCTTTGTAATACCAAATAACAAAACTTTTATTCCCAACTATTATTAGAAGCATTGGTATAGGCTATAAAAATGGTTTTGAAGATTACATCAATGGTTCAAAACCATTTATGAAAAACCTTATTCCCGGTAGTGATTTATGTTTTCAAAAGGAATATTTTTCAGATATAATGATATTTGGAAATAGTTGATTTATATAAAAATAAAGTTGGTATTGTTTCCTTTAAAGAACATTACTTCTATATCATACTAACTAGATGTTTCAAAATAAATATTTTAGTTTCGATTTCTAAATGAAATGGAATTTATTGGAAAATAATTTTATAATTATTCATTTAAATTGCATGTATATCTTATAAAGGCAAACTGAAATTACTTTCATCTATTTTTGAAAGGTAAATTGGAAAAATTTACACCTAATTAAAATTTTATACTAAGTTAATTTAATAAAATATGGCTTTTGTTGGAAAATTACTTAATATGTGACATTGGAAATAAATGGTTTTCTTATTTAAATATTTTGAAAAGATAATTTTTTTCAAAAAATTGAATTCACTGGAAATAAAAAAAAGTTTAACCTAGAAAATTTATTCATAGGGAGTACCTAATATTTTTTTTTCTTGGTTAGAGTTATTTAGATAATAATCAATATGTTGGTACAATATTTCTAATTGACATGTTATTTTTATTAATCACTGTTCATGGATTTAAGTATTACACAGGTAGAATTTGATATGTTAATGAGATATATATTAATTATTTATTTATCAATTATCCTTCTGGATATTAGGATTTCATAATATTAGTTTCCTTGGGATTAATTTGAAAGTTGAGAATCATTATGGTAATAGATATTTTGGTAAATGTATTAAAAAATTAGTTAAGAAAGTGGGATTTAATGATGTAGTGAATCTTGGATAAAAATATACTTGGAATTATTTGGGATGAGAAGTTTTATTGTGTGTTGGTTTTAATTAACCATTCCCTTATTGAATTAATTGATGACTAAATTTGGTTATCCAATGGAATTTAATGTAATGAAAATGGGTTCTTGTTTGAGATTTTTTTATGGATGACATGTAATTTTTTTATTCAGTATTTTTTATTGAATTATAATTCTTATAGATGAAAACTTATGAGGTTTTTGATATTATTAGAGGTTCTAAATGAGTTCTGAGAGTTTACATGAGGTCAATAGGTGGTGAAAACAACAATTTAAAACTATATATGACCTCAAGTACTCGATGGAAGATATCATGTACCTATTGATCCCAACAGTGGAACTAATAGCCAAGAGGAACCACTCTGTACCAAGTAAACCAAAAGCGGATACCTAGTATTCATTCCCAATTTTTTTATTTTTTTTACTTTTCCTTCATAACATTTTATTTCTTCTTATATTTATTTCAAATCATTCTTCTATTAGTCATTTTCAATCTCCCCCATGCCCACCCATGGATTCTTCCATTCCCTCCCTCTTACAAGGAATTCATGGGTATTTTAGATTAGTTTTATCTATTGATTTAAGGTAGTATATCTACCTATCATAAATTCTTACTCCCATATTAACTCTTACCCACTAATTTTATTTTATGTAGTTGGGGATTTTATAAGGAATTCCATCAGAGTATGATGTAATTCATCCAAAACAATGGGATATCTTCCTAAAATTTCTTGATTTAATTTATAGAAGGTTCCTTACATTTTTATAATATCATTATTTAGGTAAAGTGTTTGAGGTATGATTTTTTATAGAGGTTTATTTTATTGTAAGTAGGAATTAAGGGATTATAAGTTGAAAAAACATTGTGTTTTATGATATCATATTGTTAGGTTAATTTGTAGAGTTATTAGTATGATTTATTATTATGATTTTTTGTTCATAGTTTATGGAGGTTGTGTAATTAGATCAATAGGGTTATTAAAATTAGACTTAGTAGTTATATTATTTATAAAATAATTAAAATAATTATTGTATGTGGTTATAAATGTTCTGGTGAACACCCATGATTTTCTTGTAAAATGTTCACTTCTAGTTTTCTAAATTTATAATAATGTATAAAATTATATATTAAGAATTAAAAATGGAATATTTTTCAAATAAATTATAATTTGTAAAATTATAGGATTTGGATGGAATTTTACATAAACAAATGTAATTTTTTTAATTTTATACATCATTCCTTTAAAACCATCATTCATAACATTGTGAAACGATGGTTTTTGAATGATATTTTGATTTATTAAATTATGTTTTACTCATTGTTTATAAACACTATATTATAATAACATATTGTTTTGAAAAGAATTTTATAATTTTCTACATGATTCTGGTTATAAAATTCCATCCATATAAATGTAATAATGTTCCATGTAATTCTAAAACATCTATAAAGGGTTGTTTTTTAAGTATCAGTTATGTATCATAAAATTCTTTTAATAAGGTATCAATAGTTTATTTTTTTAAATGTGGGATAAGAAATGGTTTATACCTTTGTTAATCCATCTTGAGGCTCGTTGTATATGTGAACAAGTTTTAAAAAATTCTAATTGGATGGGATGGCATTATATTAGTATAAATTTCTCTTATGATCATATCATCATGAATTCTAAAAGAAAATTACTTATTCCCACCTTAACATTAATGAATAATACATTAGTGATCCAATATTAATCATGGTTTATTTATTTTATTAGTAATGTGATAATGGATAGTTTGGTTAGTTGGTAAGAAAGAAGTTGAGACCAAATATTATTTTGTTCTCAACTATAACATGAATTTTAAATTATATATATTTTTTAAAAAAATAGTTGATTTTTGACTTGATTTCATATAAAGGATTAAATTTTATCAAATTGTATCTTTTACATGATTTTTCTTTTTGGGGTAAACCATTTTACCTCTAAAACATTTTTTCCCAAAAACATTATATCTATTCCATTTATAACTCACCTTTAAATGGAAATCATTTAGTTATTCCGATTCATGGGATTTTCAAATTAACATAATGAATTAAATAATGTCATTTCAATTTTATACAATGAAATGATTATGGAATTATATTGATGAAAATACCTATAGGTTGTAATGTTTTTATTATAGAACACTTATTTGAATAATTTTATTCTATAACATCTTTTTTTATAAATGTATATTGTAAAAAATACCTTTTTCCTTTAAAATTTTAATTTCATATGTATATATTATATTATTAGAAATAAATTTAGTTGTATAGAAGTGGTTATTGAGTAAAATTTTAGTTACCAAAACACTAATTGTAAAACATTTTAGTATATTTTTCTCTAACTTATTTGTGTTCATACTGGTAATTAAATTAAGTAATTTTTGGTTATATATCACTAAAAAATACATTGGTAATAAAATATTTATAAAAAAAGTCCTAAATTACTTATAGTGGACTTTATAGGGACAAGTTCCTTTTATTTTTGGATGTTCCTTATCTATATTTTTCATGCATTGATACTTGTTTGTCATGGTTAATTCCAAATATATATTGTTTATATCATGTATACATTAAAGTTCATATCATGATTTATGAATCACTATGGCCAAAAAAATAATGTTTTCTCTTCCCATGTTGTATTTTATCCATGTAGTATGTTTCTAGTTTCTTAAATATAAATGTAGAATTTAATCCCAACATAATTATATAATCCATGGATTTTATTTCTAATAACTTTTGTTGTTTTATTCTGGGATCATGTCTACATTACTAGTAGACAGCACATGTAATTATTTGATCTAGTGAATGTGGAAAATATAAATTATCTTAGTTCTAAACATATGAGTAAGCATGTAATAATATGAAATATAGGGTTTATTGGGTCTATTTTCCTTATAAATTTAATCTTATATACATTTCTCCTTTCAATGGGATGGGTCATTAGCACCCTAACACTTATATAAACCAACCCCATTCCATGATATTGGTCGATAGTATTCTATCTCATGTATCCACCTTCCCATACCCCCAGGGTGGCTTAATAGTACCCTGAATCTTATATCTTTAGTTCATCGATAACATCAGGATTTGACTTGATGCAAGTAAATAGGTATGGGTCCCACTGGTTTAGGGAGTTAGTTTTTATTATTGATAAGAATATTTATGTTTCTAAATTTATATTGTTTTTGGGTTTTGATTATTTTCATATAGACTACTTTTCTATGTGTGTATAAATGTGTAGAAAAGTAAATGCATATTATTTTTATTCACCAGTGAGTAGAAACACCGTGGGTGGTTTCTAATAGAGTATTCATGGTCACACCATGCATGAACCCCTTATTGAACATACAATTTCACTTCATGTTATTTTGGTATAGATGGGTATAATTCTAGATAAAATATGTTTGGGGTTATTGTTATATTATGACTTATGAGAAGGTGGGTCACTAATATAGTGTTGGAGTGTATGATAGATTGGTTGGATGTTCTTTACAATATATCTTGTTCCCTTTTATTTCCTTGGTCTTAGGACCTGTTTATCTATTTATACCATTATGGCCTCATTTTATATTGGGAAAGTCCTTGTTTGGTTATTATATATTTTTCATAGAGTATTCTTTGTTTGTTTTATATAATTACTTTTCTATAAATGTTATTATTTACCTATGGGAGCTTCTGACCTATATATGAATCATGAAAGCCTTTCGGAAGAAAATTTACAAGATTTATTCAATTAGACAATTATAGTAAGTCATTTACTAGTTGTATAATAAGAATTATGGTGGTAGTCTCCATTTCCTAGGAAAAAGGGAATGCTCAAAGGGTAAATAGATTATAGCTTTTGAGCCCTTCAGGTATCCCTATTAGGGTTTTTATAATACATGTCCACATAGTGTTGTTACTTGAGACACCCAGAGATAGAGGGTAACATAGGGTATTTTAAACATAATCATTTTCTCATTTATGTTAGAACCATTTCTAGATCTTTTCCCCATGTAATCATGAAACCATTAAATAAATCTCATTATTGTATTTACCTAAACTAGAAAACCAAATATGAATATAAAAATGTAAATAATAAAAATACAAGGTTATTACATGTTTTTTATGTACAAGTAGAAGTTGATGTAGGATAGACACACTGATTTTATAGTGTACTAAAATCCTTATTAATCCACTATTGAAGTGGATACCATTTTTTCATGGAAACACAACAATAAGACACACTATTTTTACAAGGCTTTGTGATGGTACAATACTCTCTAAGGTTTAATCGATCTTCTAACAATACCATACACTATTTTTGGGAAGACATAATAATTTTATATTCATAAGTGTGTCTTCAATTATTAAAATACTAATAAGGGTTCATACTCTTTCCCTAGTGCAAATCTATTTTTATTTATGACTTTGTTAGACCTCCTTTTCTAATAAAATAATAAATTAACATACCAATGAGGGAGTTAACAATTTATTATCCACAAGACCCCAATAAATATATAAGCATTCTATATAATGTTTCTATTGTGCTATAATTGATGTTTGTACACTATACCTTTTATAATTGAATAAGAAAATAAATTTCAATTTATTATTTACCTAAAACTATTTTTTTTTAAATTCTGATATACCTCATGAAATTGGACCTTGTATTCATAATCTATCTCTCCTTATTAGGTCACCTATTTGTGAAAAAATAGATATTCAACTTCTTATGCTTCCCTCTATATAAAACCAATGATGTTTTTAAATTTCCTTAAAAAGGTTAACCAATATTAATAACAGTGTGCTTCAGCCATCATCAACCAATGTTCTATGATTTTTCATGGTATACCACGTGTTTAGTAAGATCATAATACACCTTTTGAATATAAAATAACCTCTAAAAATATCTCAAATTAATTTAGATTTTGAAATATTATTAAAAATTATTTTTCAGAAAAAAATATTCTTTCATAGAATATAAGACTTAAAAATTCCCATTTTGGGCACCACATCATAGCCTAGTCTGAGCTCCTTCATTTGAATCTCTATGTTTCATTTAATTTTATCCATTTAAAAAATTAGAACCAAAAAAATCATGAGTTTTTATGGAATAACATAGTCCTAACCATATTATAGTAAGCGTCCATGAAAAAACACCTTGTACAATGGATTTTGTCACCCTCATCATGTCATTTACAATGAAAAATCATAAACCCTATTTATAAAAACACCTCTATTAATGATATATCATTATCTATCATCCTATTTTATAATATCATATATATAAAAATTATGGATTCTCAAACACCCATTATTGTCCTCCCTGATCCATACCAAAATTCATTCAACACACCCTAGATCTCTCAATGAAATACTGAATATGACCTTAATATTTGACTTCATTAAAACAATCCATGAATTATAAAATGATTTATAAAATACATGACATGTCATATCACTCTTAAATATCTTCACATATATATAATGGATTTAAATTTTACTTAAATAATGTTTAACCTATTATTTGATCATCGTGAACCATTGTTTATATCTCCTTTTTTAGAATAGAGACCATTTCATTTTACACTCAAAACCACCAATAACAATGGAATATATATCCATATAATTTCCAATAAAAGTCATTTCTTATGAAAACTTCACCCAAAAAATCCATCCACATTTTCATACTCATCATTTCAATATCCATAATGGAATATTCATTCTCAAAATGCTTGTGGTGTTATATCCTTTAGAAAAATTCTTCAAGGATTTCCCAAATCCATTCTCTTAGGGACATACGTCCTACAATGTATACATTGTCAATCATCCATCTAGGATATAGTTATAAACATAATCCAATCGTATTATATCATGTATAATCATGTCATGATTCTTGTACCAAGTTTCCATGTCACATTATGTTATCTAATTAATTCTTAATTCATTTTCAATCATTTATTATCATGAAATACAGTATACGACCTTAGTGTTGTAATATTAAACCACATTATGTTTTTTTGATTATAATACCATAAATATTCCATAAAAATTTAACGATCATCTTCCATAATAAATTTATAATACATTTATCTTTCTCCCCCTATGTCAATAAAATAAAAACAGTCACTTTTTCCTAGATTTTATCTTTATTCTATCCCCAATTGATCATAAAAGTATATCTTTATATTTATCAACTTTACAAACCCTATGTAAACAAACATACTACATCAGAACATTCTATATTTTATCCACCAAAATATTGTTGGGATAATCTATACCACCATATATTCTGAAATCTGGATTAATAGAGTTTAAGATCCTAATTTTTAATAAAAAAAATATTTTGTAGCCCTTATCTCACTCTATAAAATTTGTTTATCCTCAACATTTAAGGTAATTGAAAATAAATTATTTATTTTTAATTAGAACCTTTAAACTCTTACAACCATATATATAATCCTTCAGTCCTTTTGAATTTATTCACCACTTAAGGATTATCATCAACCCATATTTTAATTCATTACCAACCCCTTAGATATCTTAATCACTCAGGGAATTTCATACTTTACTCCTAGAATATATCCACGATTTATACCAATATTGTTGTTATCAATGAATTTGTAACAAATTTTATACATAATAAAAATAATATCTAGATATTTTTTCAATATAAATCCCACCTTCACCTGTAATTGTATTTTCTAAAATTTGAACAATGAGTCTATTTACTACTTGGAAATTATTAATCAAATAATACTTCAAGCCTACTGAGTTAGAAATCAATATTAGAAACAAGAGTATATTTCAAAAAAATAAATTTTATCCATATCACTTGCTTACATATATAAACTCATGTAACATGAGAAACTATATTCTTTAAACATTTATCATCCTATTATCCCAACAAAATTAACAAAAGATCACCACTAAATTAAATAATAACTAAAAAATGTGTGATTCATAGAAAATGTTGAAATATTTTACATAATTTCATATGGTAAATATGTGATACCACATGATATCAAAGATCATTATTCCTTTATTGGGTAATCATTATTTTTCAAATTAGGAAATAAACCTTTGACTATTCTTCATGTAATCTATAAAAATTAATATATCCGTGGAACCACTTATTGAACTTATATTCATCTTGGATGTCTCATTTTTTGATATATTTTAGTATCATAAAAAATCATATAATACCTATTTTTTAGACTGAAACCAACAAAAAAATAAATATTTTCATAAATTTCGTTGTTTCTTACACATGTTGACTTATTTTTTTCATTTATTTGATTTTGTACGACTTGATATGTAATATAATGTTTTGACACAACCTATACTTTAAAAAAAGTTTCATACCCCCATAACTTATTTATTATCATATGTAGTTAATGAATCGAAATGGTACAACATGAATTTAATTGAAACTAGTTGTTATATTAGATTATGAAATGGAATATTTGGTTTTTTCTTCAACAACACATGTTCTATTCATATTTTAAATTGATTCTAGTCAATTTTTATACAGTGTTTACACCATGCATCATATATTCCACTTAAACCTATATCAATACAATAATATCTTATATATATTGTATATATGAGAAGTGAAATAGTTTCCAAAGAATCATATTTTAAAGGAATACAATTGGTCATGATGAACTAACCCTTTATCTGAAGTCCATATCTACTCCTTCTTTTTGGTTCTATATTGGATAAATCTACATGTATAAAATTTATTATGTATAAATAATTTTTAATACTAAATCTACCTCAACATGGGATATATAGCCATTTTTAGACTAGTCTACCTTATTCATGTCACTTTCATTAACACATAATTATTACATCCTCAATCATTCTTTGACTTATATCATCAAAATATGTAGAGAAAACAGAATTTACACACTCCTAAAATTAGGTACTGTGAGGGAGTATGATCTGATCCCATAGAGAGAAAGACAAATTCAATGTAGGTTCAAGTTATTGAGTGTCAACTGATTATCTATGTAGATAGAAATATATTTAGGGAAATAGAGAAAAAAAAAATTTAGAAATCAAATTATATCAGAAGAAGAAAAACTATAAAACACATATTTTATAGTTGTAATTCTGTTAGGTTTAATTATAAAATTCATTCCTCATTATTCAAATTCAATCATGAAATTATTTACCATAGTTATTCAATTATATTCTTATTTCACGTTTTTATAAAATTAAATAAACCTTATAGAAATTCATTCCTTGTGTTGTTAATTAATCATTTAAAACATGTTTTTATCGAAACCCCCAAAATAAGATGTTAACAAGCTCACCCAGTGGTTAGGGTTTTCCTAATGTAATTCCTTTTTTTCCCTCAATTGTTTCATTAATAGTAAAATATTAAAAATTAATGCATTTAGTGTCTGATAGTAAAAGGAATTATAGAAATAAAAAACATTATAAAATTAACGACTTTAAAAGTTCAATTACAAAACAAACATTATCATATCACAACCAAAACATGAATTAATTACCATCTTAAGTCCATGGTAACAATGTGAGTATTGATTAGAAACTCAACCCCTACCATGGATACATGATTACAAGGGAGGGAGAGAAGAAAAACACAACAAAATAAGGAAAATAATCTAAAAATTCATACTACCCTCATGGGAGGACCGAGTTTAAATAGTTGCAGAACATACCCCCTTGAATAGCCAACACAAACTCAAAATATTGCCTCTCTATTTATAGAAAAATTAAGTACATGGTGAGGGGTTAAATTTTATTCCATTTACTATGGTTGATTATAATTTTCTTTTCTTTCTCCACTAGTAGCTATCCAATGATGCCTCCCTTTAAATTCTATCATTTTGATGGTCAGTAGGTAAGAGAGCATGACATGCTCCATCATCATAAAAGGCGTGTATATTTATTTTTAGCAACTAAACACTAATATAATGGTAATACAAGACATATTCAATTACATACATAATTTATTGTTTCTAGTCCATGTATTTATCATGTACTCTAGCTATAGAGTCTTCTATTTTGTAGTTGTACTTGGTGTGTGATTATTATAGACAAGACATGTAATATCAAAATTCACTCAAAAACTTCCATGATGCTTCCATTCTTATATAAATTCTATAAGAAATACATAAATAGAGAAATTGATCATTTTAACCCTAAAAGAATATATATATATATATATATATATTGAGAATAGATTTTATAATCAATAAAACACCCCAAAAAATGCATAAATAATGCACATCAAACTCCCACACCCTTTTTTATTTTGTTTCCATAAAAGAATATCTGAACATGTAACTAAAAGGAATACGAACACAAAAAAGGGATTTTTTAAATTAATTATACATATATACATGAAGTTATAACTAATGGTTTTAAAAATATAAATACATATTCAATGATAAATTATTTTGATCATGCCTCCTATATAACAAAATTCAATACATTTTTATTATATTATTCAAATTTTTCAAATGTTCATAAATATGTATTCCACTAAAAGGTTATGGTGTCTCATAGGATAAGGGTATGAATGTAATAATATGAAAATCATCTTATTGTCTTGAAAATTGGGGTTGAATTATTTAAATATAAAATATGATATTAAAATAAATGCTCAACGAAAGTACATCCCTTTCAAAATATCATAAAAGTAAATATAACTATTTCCTTCCCTTTCTATCAATAGTTTAAAAAAACAGTGATTTTAATGAATGAATTTGGTCCATTTTTTAAGACCACATAGTCTTTGTGCCAGAAACCTCCAAAACACAAATAATATCCGCTCAAACTTTCTCTTCTAGTATGTTGGATATCCTATTATGCTTATTTTCAAAGAATAATCCAACAATTATTATGCATTTTTCTTGAGTTAATTTCATTCTCAACTCCTCTATACCCTTATTAAATATTTAAGGGACCTTTATATAGTTTTTTATCTGTTAAATTTCTATATTGAGTTACATATTCTTCCTGTGTGAATGAAAAATTCAATATCATTTGAACATTTGGATAATGTTTTTATATTATTCATTGTACTAGTTTTATCAATAGAATTAGATGATTTAGAATTAATCTACACTTCTCCTTCATAATATTATGTCATGGTATTTATTGTTTTTTACCTTTAATACCTCAGGATTAAGATTTATTCAGCTCTCCATTATTTGTAGTAATATTATAATTATGATCTTCCAAAATAATTACTTGTTATTCAATCATTACCTTGGAAGGATTAATATATTATATGGTATCATTTATTTTCACACATTTAATTTTATTAAACTTAAAAAATTTATATTCTTCCTAAGATTAGTATTTTTTTGATGGAATGAATCTAGTTCTAATCGAAGTATAAAATTAGTATACCATTCATCATCCCCTTCTTCACTTATTCATACGAAATGTTTCATTTAAACATTAGAAATGAGGGAAATATTATTTTTAGAGAGAAAAATATAACATACTTGAGGATTATGAGTATTTATTATCCTATTTAGTCAAAAAATTACAACTGAATTTTTTAATAAGATTTTTCTGTATATAATCTGTTTTTTAATATTTTCCATACACCCTTCTAGAACGGTCTTTATCTTTCGTATCACTATGTGATTCATCATAAAATTTCTTTAGGAAATTAAATACAATGATTCAAACACATCCACAATTAAAAAATTAAAATAGATATTAACTTTTTACTTACATCACACTCCTATAATTTTTTTTAAATGACTGACATGATTTTATTTTATTTTATATCACACTAATCTTTGGATTTTGAATGTTTTTCATATTTATTCTTAAAACCATTCATGTATTTAAATTCTATTACTTATTTTATGTGTTTTTAAAATAATGTATTATATCTCGTCATAATTCACAATTGTTTTTTGTATCTCATCAAGATATATATTTATAATCTATTCTAGGGAATATATATTAGAATAAAATAATTTAGGGAAATTTCTCATTATGTTTCTTACATGGGTTGAATCTTTAGATGTATTAACTAATCCTATAAGGTCCTTTATGATCTAATTGACATAAGTAAATTAATCATCAATATCCTCATCATCTATTATCTGATTAGTTTCTATATTTCACCTAAAAAACTAAAACATATTTTACATAATATTTGTATTACCTTCTTAAATATTTATATGGTTTTCCCACATCTCCTTAGAAATTTAATGCATCGTATTCTTGTTATAGACTTTTTCTAATAAGGATGATATAATTGAAATACATTATTTCCAATTCTCTTTAGGATTTCAATTTTTTACATATTTTAGGAGAGAATCCATGTCAATTGATTTATATTCCTATATTACAACAACACTTTAATCAAGGAAATATAATAGAATATATAGAATAATTTGGTTCTTCTATCAATATTTGTTCTTTCCATTAATAAATCTAAAATATATACCATTGAATAAAATAAAAAATTTAACTGTCAATAATAAAAAAAGATTATTCATTAAATATATTCTTTTTCTAATAAAACATTTTTTGTTCTACATCTATTGAGATCATTGGGAAGGGGAATGGTAAATCAATGATCTCATTATTTTTTTTTGATTTCATCTCTATTAATCAAGCATTGTGGATGTGTAAATATTGATCCTATATTATTATTACCTCTCATCTATACTCAGTTTTGTATAATCTAAAAGTCATAATATTGAAGGATTTACTAGGTTCAGCCTAAAAAGACTACTCATTGTTAAGTTCAGGTGATGTTTTTATATATTTATTATTTACAAAAAAAATTAGTATAATAAAAATGGTCGATCCCAAAAATACCATTGAGTAATATCTCAAAATACCTATCATATAATCTCTAAAAATATTTGTTATTTACCTATTCATATCATCCATCTCCAAACTGGATATATTCACAAGAATCACTCTAGTTAAACCTATCTTTATAATATAATCTGCCTATATCTCGATGGGGACATTATACAACCTCTCTATAATTAATCAAACGTTTATCATGCATTCTATTAAAAAATTTCATTGAGGCTGTCTCCACCTACTATTGGTAGTGGGCCTAATTCATCTTCAACTGTACACATATTATCTCTTCATTGAGTATCGCTTCACCTTGCTCACAAGTAATCATAATAATATAGTGATACCATAGGTAACCAGAAGGGTTTACTGAATCACACATTCTTATCAACTTTAACATAGCATCATTCATGTTATCCTTATTATTTTTTAATAAATAGAAAAATTCTCTAGGGTTTATGTATTATCACTCTTCTAACATAGTTTATTAAAATTATATTAATAAACTGCTTCTTTACATTCCAACAGCTATATAATAACAAAAAATATGGTCAAGAATATCTTATATACTATAAATATGGAAACTCCATGATATACAGATGTAGGAGAAATCTGCTTCTTTAAAATAGTAAAAAATTACCTATTTAACTCTTATTTTAGTCATGATTTATTTTCCCCTTTTTAAATTTCCCCAAGACATGGAATACACTTCTTTATTTATTATCTATGAAATCATCTTCTTTAATATCATTTGAAATCTCCGAATAAATAACATTATACTCCACTAATACATGTATCTATTACATATAGACTTATCTCTCTTTATATAATCACCATCTATTTGATTTAGAGACCTTACCTCGAATAAAAATATCCTTTTCACTTATGATCAATGAAGAAAAACACAAGTTTGTCACCAGTACAAAATATCTATTTACTCATAATATTCCATGTTTTTAGATCATAATAAATCATTAGCCTTATGAATCTTTTTGGTTATCCTTAGACGTGGTTAATTTACCCCTAATGTATCCATCAAAACATTTTAATTACCCTTACATAGGTACTATGTTACCTTAACAAAGAGTTATAAACTTGGCCTATCCTATAAGTAGGTGTTATATTACAATTTATAAGGTCTAAAATGTATGATTTTCCTATATGTATCTCCTTAAAATTAAGTAGAACCTTTCACTACTAATTTCAGTAGATAAAATTAATTTTTAGATTAACCATACTCAGTGACCATGCACGATGGGGAAATTGTGTGAAGTAATGTTCAATGGATTTACTGAATAGCCTTGATTATTTATGAACATAGATATACAACATGACTAAAACAATGAGTAGAAATATTATATTCAATGGTTAGTATATATAAAAAAAATCAACCACATATATAAAATCAAACATATGATAATTAGATGAACTTTAAGAAAAATTATTTTCTATGAATTGAATATATTAACAACTAAGTGACACTAGGTGTTTATTGATTGAGATATTTTCTAACTCTCTTATGATCTTCATTAAATAATATATAGAGCCTCACAAACACCCATTGTCTCTTAAAAGATGCTTTAAATAGTTTTGCTTCACCCAAAAATACCTTCATTTTTTTATCTAAAGATCTGGTCATCAGTAATCATATCTTGGGATTCCTTGAATCTATATATCCATGTTATATATGGTATCAGTACATGTCTATATAGATATTAATATTTATTGATATCTAACCTTTTGACAACAAATATTATAAATTAATTGGAAATAAACATTCTAAAAAATATGAGAGTACCTGGGTGGGGATAAGCTCAGTAATTTAAGATAGATTGGGTGGGTTGACTGACTTATAATGTCTTGGAATGTGAGATGGGCAATGTTTCATCTCTCTATTGTGACACTAGAATACATTTTCTCTGATTCCATGATATTATTAATGTAATCGTAAGATATTTTATTCCATTTTAGTGGTGACTTATCCCAGGATATGATAAAATAACAGAGGAGTTCTTTTATGGTGTTCAAAATATGGTTTGACTTTAGGGATTATAGTAGGTGACCCAATTCTATGTTGACTCTAGATAGAGGGGTAGTGTCAAAATGTCGGTATCATTGATCATAGGATTCACCTTATAAAATGATAATCGATGGTGATTTTATAGAATGGGTATAGTTAATAGAATAGGTTGTGATCATGGGAGGAAATCCTTAGAGACATGTGGTTCATGAAGGATGTTTTTTGACCTCTATAGTGTGATATGATGGTTTGGGGGAGAGAGTGTGACCTAGTTAATTATATCACAAGATATATGTTTCCTAAAATGGTGTGTATTTTCCCCTAATTTTATTAATGGAATAAACTACTTCCTATAAGGGGATAGTCACACCATGGAGTTCCAAATGAGGATACTTATTTCCTAGGATGGAGATTCTACCCCTATGTTATAGAAGATATATTTAGTGTAAGGGGAGAGTCACACCCCTAAGTTTAAAAATATGTACTTGTTTCATAGCGAGGATAGTTTTTTCATGCATTCGATATTATCAATTTTTTATCATTAAAGAGTCAAAAACCAATGTTACTAGATAATACTTCATGTTTCCTTATAAGTAGAGATTATCCTGGAGCTTTATATGAATGTTTAATTGTTTAAAAATAAGAGTGGGCATGACCCTTTTCAACATATAATGTTATTATACATAGGCATATGGAACAATCCTACGTAAGAATAGTTAGTCTTGGGTGAAACATTAAAAACTAATGATTAATAGTGGTTATAATATTTTCTTTTTAGATATTTTTTTCTGAGTAAATCACAGTTGTATACATTGTACTAACTGGGTATGTTATGGAACCCATTGGATGTTCCCTACTGAGTTACATTCATTACCTATTTGGGAATCCATATCACTTGGGTTCCTAATCTTATCTTTTTTTAACAGATTCATATTGGGAAGAGACCCAAGATTGGATCGTTCATCTATAATTCTTGGAAAGAATCAATATATTTATGTAGTGAGGGCCATGGATGGTAGTATATACTCCTTCTTTTTTATTTTCTATCTTTTATACATGGTAATCCTATTGGGAGACCAGTTGAGATGTTTGATTGTATTATTATGAATTCCATTTGTTAAATAATAGTTTTTGATTATTATTTTATAGATTTATATTATTCATTATGGATATTTCATGTCTATTTTTATATTATTTCATACTCTAATATGAGGGTATATTCTCTCCATGGGATCATACTAAACCTTCACTAATAGAAAATATCAACCAGAGTATGGGGATCAATGCCTAAATTCCTCTAACAACACCTACAGAGACACTAGTAGTTGGTGACGTGGTCTCCAAATGGGGGATGTTATGAATATTATAGGAATATCCATGATGGAGAATTGAAATTATATTTAAATATCCCTAAAAAATGTTATTCAAACTTAACTCAATGAATATATGTAAAAAAATATGAAGTAAAAAAATAAATGAATCAAAAAATAATAATAAAATTAAGTATTTGAATTGATGGGATAATGTATATCTATGAAATGAGTTTTAGGATAATTGAAGTCATGCCTTTTAATTATGTATGATTCATTTAAGTACTATATGTTAAAAATTGTAAATTAATAAAGATTATATATATTAAAGAAGTCATTGTAGGATAATGATATAATGATTTTAGGCTTACTTTTGAGACTCGATGTTGATAATGTAAATACATATAAATTAAAGGAATTATGGAGGAAGGATAATGTAAAATATTTAAATAAATTAATTAAAAAATTATAATGGATAATTCATTATAAAATTTAAAGGAGATTCCAGATAAAAAATACCCATGATCGTAATTTTATATTAATTTCAATTTCATACCAATGAAAACCTATTCTATTTTAACTTAAGGAAGTCCAAATTTATAATGAAAATAAATATAATTTGTTTTTTTTACTTTCTGATGAAATGGATAGGTCATTATCCTTGAGACTCATTTGATTAGAGATCAAAAACATGGTTGAGTACTTTTCCCTAGGGTTTGATTGATCAAAATATAAAAAATTGAGAAGTTTACATCATTTAAAATTCTCGTTATTTCCCATTGAAAATGAAGATAAGATAATAGTGGGGGTAAATTCTCAATTTTTAATATTTGAGATAATAAAATAAAATTCAATTAAAATTATATTTATGATATTTAACATTAAATCCATTTAAAATATTAATTAGGTGTCTATGTTAATATTATAATAATAAATAAAATAAATGTGAACACAATAATTTTATAATTTTATTTATCTACATGATCCAATGTCTACAATTAACACTATGACCCAGTATTGTAGATATCCAATTATGATGAAGGTCTTGGAGAGGTTTATTAAAAACATGGAATTTTATTATAGGATCATAACTAACCATGTACCATTATTAAAGGATAATCCCCAAACCTTATGTAACTTTTAATGGGAGGAGGTGGAACTTATACAGTTAATATAAGGATAATTCTTAACCTTGTGATTTTTAATATGATCAATCACACCCAATGTCACTACCTTTTATTAAAGTGGGAAAAAATTCAATACATTTGAAGGGTTGTATAAATAATATAGTGTATGATAAAATATAGAAAACTAACCAGGAAAAGATAAAATATAATGAATATACTGGTGAGTTGAAAACATAAATATTGGAGTAATAATATTCTTCTAACCCCTTATAGTATTTTAAAATGATAAACTCTAATTGATGAAGATTTGAATCAACAAATATTAGAACAATGAAGCTCCAGGACACATGGTTGAATAATACAATACCTTGGAGTAAAATAGATTCACATTAAAGCCACATCTCATTACTATATATGTTAATGTCAATCGTTAAATAGTGAAAACAACAATGACTATTTTTCCCTATCAATTATAAATCCTTCATAAACATTAGTAAATATAATACAATAATATCTATCATAAATACTTAATGTGAATGTAGAAATTACAGACTTGATACACTGTAAAATGGAATACACATTGTCTAAGATAAAGCATTATAATAATAAATGACTGGAATTTTTTTTGTTAATTAATACTCCCATAATTACAATTAAATCTCACAATAAATTCCTATAAATGTTGTGAAATTAACCACATTTTATATTACATTCATATTTTAATTTAAATATAAACTCATAGAAATAATATAAATACATATTCAAACAAAACATAAAAAAAATTAATATATTAACCTTTAAAAAATTTCAATGTAATTCTAAATATGTTTCATTTTCCATTTGATTAATTTGATATAAAATGTATAAATCATTTTTAATGTTATGTATATGATTCATTCTATTGTTTTTTTATGTTTAATTTTTTCATATATGATTTTTTTTTCATACATCTAAAAATATTGATTCTTGTTTGAAATAATTTCTGTAGCATAAGAGTAATTATATCATCCATTTGAGTAGTTTTTGTTTTTCATATGAGTCATTTCAAAATTTTAATGATTTGTTCAACACTTAGAAAAAAATTAGTTTATAACTTAAGTGTACGAGTTATTCTTTAACATATATAGTGATTTATTTTTCCCTAAAATCAGTTCATAAAACGATTGTAGAATGTGAATATATTATGTTAATATAAAAATTATAATCAATTAAATATAAAAATATATATTATTATAAAATAAAAAAATAAGAAAAATCATTTAATAAAACACCTTTAATATTTTTTTGCAATTTCCCAAAATACAAATTGATAAAGTAAGGTGTTTATAATAATAAAAACATAATTTAAATGAAGTAGAAGAGTGAAACTCAAAAATACCCCCCATTTTTAATAAATACAATACCAAATATAATTTCTTAAACATTTACATGTTTTAAAATTATAAAAAAGAATATATTTTGAAAAAATATATATAAATTGAAAAAGGATAAACATCTTATCTACCTTTGACATATCATACTCTTTTGAAGATAATTCACATATAAAATTCACATGTTTTACACCAATAAGATTCAATTTTATGAAAATATAATAATTATACTCTTTTAGATATTATATTTTCTTCAAAATAAATTATAAAATTAGACTAAATAAAAAGATAAATCCTCCCTCAATGTTTATACATAAGCAGAGATTAAAACATGAATGTTTTTTTACCAAAGATTAAATCTAACATTTTCTATAATGTCCATAATATTTAGCATTACTAAACAACATATAATAATTTATCAAGATTTATAAAAAATTGATACTATATGATTAGACAAACATAATTGAATATAGGTTAAGTTCAAACAGTTTTTAATATGATTTTAGTATATTTCAGTACACTACAACATTATTTTTAAAAAATTCCATCATATTTAATCATACATTGCATGTTTAAAAAAAAATTTGAGAATATTAAAATATATTCAGAAAAAATTAAAATAATTATATTTCTATATGTTTAGAGTGGATTTAAGATGTTCTTAAATTCAAATATTGTAACTTCCTTTAAATCTATTCATTCAAAAAAATACAATATAATATAGCAATTTTTGGAATTAAATAGCAATTCTACTCCTTAATTGATGCCTTCACTTTATAAAAATATTACATTTCAGAATAGGGTCTGGGATTATTTCAAAATTATATTGTATGAAGAGTGAAAAATAGTTATATTTAAAATCATTAAAGGGAAAAAAGGGGCCACAGAACATAATTTTTGATTTTTCATTGAATTTATAATGATTTGTATAGAATTAAATGTAACCAAATATCATAGCATATTATAATAAACCAGGTTCAATATAAATTTTACATGATCAGTGTATGTTTTAAAAGTTAAAACATTTTATTTTTTACCAACACTCCAAGAGATAAAAATATAATGGTTATTCATATTTAACAAAAGAAAATATATATTTACTTGATCATCCAGGCTAACATAGGTCTAATTGAATTTAAAAAACACTACTAATAACTCATTCCAAGTGAAATATCAGAACATTAGAATGAGTTCATGATGAAACAAAAAAATCATTATGATTTCATTGAGGTTTTTTAAAACCATTATCACAATTATTAGCATAAGGAACATAAAAACCATATTTTAACAAATTCAGTAAACAATAACAAGTAATTATTTTACCTTTACTAAAACATTTCATAAAATAAAAATTTATTCAAATGTTTACCTTTTAATTAGACATACTATTTTCAAAATAAACCTCTTCATTCAATATTTCAATTATGTGTTTTATTATTTTTTCATTTACTCTTTCAACAGATTGAAATTTAATTTTTTTCTCATTTATATAGGAAGTAGTACTCTATAGCTGTTTATTTTCTTCTTCATTTTTTGTACATTATTTATTCACTTAATAAATATCCTAAAAAATATTTAATTTTATTCTGTCTAATAATTATTCTTGGAAATACAATCCTTGAACATATCATTCACATATTTAAGTTTCATAGTTTCAATTCTAAATTATGATACATCATAATAAATTTCTTAAATTTAGATTCAATAGATGATTATAGCTATCATTTTATATATTCTCTCTTAATACATATCACACATTTTATTAAATTATTTAATAATTTTATTATATATTGAAATAAAAAAGATTCATAATTATCACTGCTAATCTTTGATGATTTATACAAGATGCCTAAATTACAAGAGTATTTCTTTAATTATTAAAATTTTAATTTTCACCTATGACTGTAGTTCCTCTACAAAAATGACTTCTTTTCTATACACCCAAAATATAACAATGATCTCCCAAAAAAATTAGTAGTTTAGAAAAAATATTTGATAAAAAATAGAAATAAATAATAATTTTAGAAAGATTATAAATAATCAGAAGTTCCATAGGGTCAATCTTTGATACAAATTATTTGGTCCCATATTGTGGGATAACAAGACAATATAGGGTAACATGTCTATTTTAAAAATCATAGTTAACAAAATGAAATAAAAAATTTGATAGATTATGATATTTATTAACAAAACCTAATAAGTTATAAAATTAGTGGATGTGTAGAGAGTTTAATTTGAAATAAAATATATATGAACATAAGAAATCTATAATAGATCATATCCAAAATATCTAATGTCCACCAATCACACTCCAAAATAGGTATATGGATATCCAATATTGATTATATCTATTTATAGTTTAAAGGAAATCATATACTTCTACAATAGTATCATAAATAACCAAGGAATTTTATTGAAGGAGATTCCCCAAACCTAACTATCATTTTAGTTGGAGTAGATAAATTCGAAGATTTTGCAAAAGGAAAAACCCAAACCTAGTGAAATTATTAGGATCAATTACATCCTATGTAACTAACATTTGATCATGTGGGTAAAAGTAGTTTTTACCTTTTATAGAAGGTATAACCTATATATTAAATGATTTAGTGTATAAAAATACCAAAATAATGATAAAATAAAATAAAACTATTGGTTAGTTTCAAACTAAAATGCTAGAGTGGGAATGTTCTTCTTGTCCAATGAATTATTTTCAATTGATGAAGTTTAATAGATCATGATATTACATATAAAATATATACACAATGAATCTATAGAACACTTGGTCGAACTATACTATACCATAGAAAAAATAAAGTCACATTAAATTAAAATTATTTTTTAACGTGTTTTATTTGTTTTATAAATAGAAACAATTGAAAGGGAAATTTTCCTCCATAAATTCCTAATAATTTATATATATCAAACCATAATACACACAATAATGCCCATTAAAAATAATTAACGTGGTTATAAACATTATTAACTCGATACTATATAAATTAGAAACCATGTAGTATAAGAATACATGTTAAAATGAAAAATGGGTAGATAATAAATATTTTTAATTAATGTTACAAAATTCAAGATTGAATATCATGGATAGTTCCCATAAATCATATGTAATTCATCTCATTTAATATTCCAATCATGTTTTCAATCTAATAAACACCCGGATATAGACAGTAATAAAATATTTAAATAAAATTTATAGCAATTTAAAAATATAAATGATTGAAAAGTTTCAATGGATTTTTCTATCTCAGTCATTCTATATATTAGTTATTTTATATGGAACATTTAATTCATTTTTCTTATTCTATATAGAATTCATGCTATAGTTTTTTGATTCATTTTTTATTTTTGTATTAGTTTTCTCATACTTAGGAAAATGATTCTCTACATATGAGATAATATTCTAAGAAAAAGTGTTATTCTAACATGCATATGATTTCTTTTTTTTATATATGAGTTATCTATTTTTTTGGATGATTCATTCAATGGTTATAAAAATTTATTATAATCACTGATCTATCTTAGTCATTCCTTAAATCATAAATAGATAGATTTTTCTCCAAAATCATTTCTTAAAAATATTCACAAACACAAATATTTTATGAAATTAATAAAATGATAATAAATTAAATAATAATAAAAATATTCTATAAAAAATGAAAAGAATAATATTCTTTCACAAAACTTATATAGAAAATATTTTTAAATTTATCAAAAAAACATAATATAAATTATGTGGAAAAGAGAAAGACAATACTTATTTAATAAAATGGTTTCCTATTGTGACCTTAATTGTCATCATCTCCCAGTGGAATTTTTCTATATTAAAATTTATATTTTAATATTTTTAATTTTTAAATGTAGGAAATTTTAGAAGGAAATTAAATTTTAAATTACTAGATGGGAAAAATTATTATCCGTCATTTGGAATGAAATTATGAGGATTGTAATACCTCAATTTTATGTTTTTAAATATGGGATAAGGCTTGGAAGGTATCTCAATGGTTTTGGGAGTATATGGGGGGTTTGAGTCTTGGAGTCAAACTTTTAGAAATGTACAGTCTAGGGAACATGGTTGTCATACAATTATTTCTAAATGCAGAACATAACTAGTGGCCTAGATTACATAAAAACACGAGTTTGAGATCAATACAATAGTCTAGGGGAAACCATGATAGTTTTTTCTATTAATTGAAAACATATCGCATGGTTGGTTTATGGTGTGTAAAACTGGGATTTGTAACCATGCGTGGTAGAAGGGTTCAAGGTAGTTCCAACTACATGGTTGGCACATAGTTTGGAAAACTATGTGGTGGAATTTGTGATTCCTATTAAAAGATAATATTTAACCTTTTTACCATTATGACATTAAGTGGATATACCCCTATTTTATTCCTCCCTCTCATGTGTACAACCTCGATATCCCCCCTCCTCTCTATCTCTTCTTCAAACCAGTTCATGGGGGGTGTTATTTGTGGATTTTGATTCCATTATCTAATGATTCATTCTAATTATATCAATCCATTAGACTCATCCAATGAAATTCTCTATTCAATTATAATTTTTTTTATTTTATTATATTTTTTATTTTTTATGCCACTGAAGCATAGTAGAATTGTATACTAGTGATGAGGAGTTTTCTCTATAATATAATTGGCTGACCCCAGTGGATATCCTCACTACACCATATTCTATTTCATTAACGTATGTCACCATAGTGATTTTACAAAGCATTAAAGATTAAATTAAACTTATTGTGGGTATTTTCATGAATCTGCTTCATAGGTATTATGTCCAATTCAAGGTTTAGGATTTTCCACAGGATATTGGTGATCGTTAGGTCTCGATTCCAGTGCAATAGGATTAGATAGTGTGGGTGTCAGTAATATATATTCCTGATTAATTTAATTTTTATTATTTATAACTTGGTGATATTTATTAATTAATTGTAATGAAATTATTATTAATTATTTTATGGTGATTTAGTTGTGAATCATGACCCCATATGTCTTAGGTGACCATGGAAGGAACTTGGCAGATGATGTCGATACTTGTAAAGTAAATATAAAGATTCTTATAAGGTAGGTCATTTATTATAAATTTTCTATGGTATTTTTTAATGTTTATAGTAGTATGTGAATTCTAAAGATCTACCCTATGATCTACACCCCTAGTTTAATTTTTTTTTTGTTATTAATTGTTTAATTTAATTAATCTCATTAACAATAATGGATGGACTCCATGGGTCAATAACAACCCATTAGTGTTAGATTCTTGTATTATCCTAGATGGTCGATAATGATACCCTCATGATACTGAGTATCCTGCAAAAGTCTTAGGAGGTGATGTTTCACATTGTGAGACATTTCTTCCCCTTTTAAGACCTATGCTGATAGACCTTATGAAAAATGGTACTACTAAAGGTTATTAGACCATCTTAGATCAAACACGGGTATTGAGATGGGTCATGACCCAACTTATTATGGTTTCTATATTGGTAAGACATGGTGTAGATGTTAAAGTTTCACTACCCTATTCACGATTACGGAGGATGTTATGTCCTGGTGAATCTGGTGTTGAAATAAGACTGTTAATCTAATTTATATAATCCTATGGGGGAATCATCCATTTGCATACTAATAATATGTATCCCAATAGGAATTCATATACCTAAATACTGATTTGGAGATTTCTAATATGGATACCTTTAATTATTTGTGGACCTCACAGATCCTTCAAGAGATATCACTTTAGTACATTAACATAGTATACCCTAGTTGGTGCCCCATCAGTGAAACCACCTTGATTAAGTGTGTTATGGGTTTGCATAGAAATTGTAGTAGGGGTCATCATAAAACCTATACTGAAGATGTGAATCCTAACATGATATGGAAGTATGGATGGTTTTAGGGTCTAGGCCTTGAACTCTATCTTATTTATGTTTCTACTTAGTTACTATCTATATAGCTATGAATGATATATGTTCTAAATAATACATGGTCTATGGGATATACATAATGAGATTGAATAGTGGGGATTCCAATAGGTACTACATATGATCTATCTGATGATCCTTATTTGATAAAATGTTACTTTTTCAGGATTACTAATGTTTCCAGGATTCCTCCTAGTACTAAGATTATAGATGTGGTTATTGAGTTCTTCTCTAAAAACCTATTACGTATTATTTTGAAAAATATGCATATCTTTTTAGGATCTTGGTGATACTCGAGGTTTTTAGGTGGTTGAATTTCCCCCGAGCACTGGATGCTTGTGACATATCCAAATATTAGTTATTATTACCTTAATCAATGGTAAGGATACACCTTATTGTTGGGTGGAAACAAAATTAATTCATTGATAAGATATCTCTATTAATGTTGTATTGAGCAAGTAATTGAATTATGTAGATTTATTATCTAGAATCTAGAGAGTTTTACATTCATATTCCCTAAGGTTCATCCCCATTATGAATTATCTATGTTCTAAATTTATTGATTTCATATGGTCTCAGACTAAGGATTATGAAATCATACTGAATTATGGAATCTTGGGACATATTTTAGGGTTACACTAGTTACAAATGGATTTATTGGTATTACGAGGACCACTGGAATATATCTTTATGCATTATTTATGTGACGTTCAACTAATTCATGTAATCCTAACTCATTTATGGGAAGGGAGTATGAGCAATCCTAGGTCTTAGACTTGCATACTTTTGTTTTGACATAACTTACTCAGAGACATTCTTTCCAGGATGAAACTGGTATGGTTAGACCAATGTATTTATTAGGCCATTGATATGAATATTATTTGATAGTTTATTTAAAATAATGAATATTATTTTTTATGTCAAGTCGCTAAGATAAAAATACACTTCATTAACCTGTTATAAATGGGACCATTTTTGTGGTTCCCTAATAAGTCTGGTACTCACATCATACTTAGGCAACCACTGTATATAGGTACCCAAGAAAAAAATAACTTGGTTATAGGTATATAATAATACTAGGCCCCCAATTGATCTATAGAGATAGTTTAGGGTTTTACATGGAGATGGGTATTTGGTATGGCTCTGTGTGTGTAGTGAGCCATGTAATTTTATTTTTTATTTATTTTTCTAATTTATGTATATATGGTTGGACTAATGGGAGAAAAGTATTTTATTTATGAAATATTTTTACCCCTTTACTGTAATCCACTTTATTGCAATCATGTTTTATTTTTTACATCCACAATCTGATTATTTTACTACGATGGATGATGTTTGGTTATTTATTCTATTTTTACTCTAATATGAAGTCACAGTCTCCCCATTAACACACCATTGGAACATTATCATATTTATAAGCTTCTAGCATATGGGGAGGAAGGTTTTAGGCATTTTTGTGGACCATTTAGCTACTGTTCTTAGAGTGAGATGCTATGGAACATGAAAAAGTGGAGTTAGATGTGATTCATTCATGTTGTATTACTATTTAAGACATGGTGGACAAGAGTATTGGGAATGTATCAGAACATATGATGGATATCGCAATGGTGCATCGAGAATAATTATTTCGGTATAAAGTACAGGTTTCTTGGGTTATAGGATTGATGTTCATAGTTTATGATGTTATGGTAGCCTATGATTTTTTTACTTTGAATGATGCACTTTTGGTTTGGATTATGTTATTTATTATGGATTTATGGATCATGGATCATTGGAAATAATCCAATAACCTAATTTGGACACTATTTCTGCAGAGGTAAAAGTCATTTTTCTTGCACAAATTTTTTCATAGTGGTCTAGAGGTTATAGGGTGTTTATTGTGTGATTTTAATGAGTACTAATTCCATCTATTTAAACTTTTAACAAAAAAATGACTCTTTCCCATACATTTACATGGTGTATTTTTTATATGTTGGACCATAGTGTATATATTATTCTATAATAATCCATATTGACTACGTTATGAGGAGACTTGGTGATTTTGATTCTAGTATAGTCCCTTTGACATGAGGTACAATGTCCCTTGTTAGGATGGTATGAATCATTTGTATCTTGATAGTAACTCTAATCAACCACAAGGGGATACGATTTCTTATAGAGGGACTACTATGAAAACCATGTTGTCCTGGGTAGCTAATTCCCTTTTAATAGAACTTATGTGGGTGTATCCTTTTTATGTGAGATTATTTAAATATTCTTAAAAACCTACATGGAGTTTTCCCATCTATATTGATAAAATGTTTTACAAAATTAAACTTCATTTATGGAAATTTAAATGGATCTTCAATTACTATGTCAATTGGTAATTGGTCCTTTATAGAGAACTAGAATGTCAAAATGGTAATACCATATATGGATTCATGATGAGGACCAGTTCATTATTTTCATTTTATTTTATATCATGATACAGTGTAGTTAACTCCCCTATGAGGATTCATTATGAGGATTAGAACCATGTGGGTAGATGCTTGGAAGGTGATAAAATTAGAATCTTCCCCAAGTTATCAATTACTAATGGGTAGAATTTGAATGGGTTCCCAATTATAATTTAATGAGTGATTACCTCTATTATAGGGAATTTAAATCTTGTATAATTGAACACATTTGTACTAGATTTTACCCTTGTTGGTTGATGACCTCTTTAATTTCAATCTGTTTTACCTATTTTAGAGTGTCTTTTCTAGCATGTTATATTTCATTTTGTAATAAAAGTGAGAAAAGGGATTTTCTTCTTATGATTTAAATAAAGTGGGATATGGACTTGTGTGAGAGAACTATAAGAAAGGTATTAGACCTAGTGACCTATATAGAGACTTTGTTAATAAGTCTACATGGGAGAACTAGAGGCCCTTAGTTTTGACTCAAACCATATGGATTTAGCATTATATTTGATCCAAGAAAACCTATGGAAGTTGCTCGCCTAATATTATAGATACCTTTAGTGGTAGTGAGTTTGGTGGTAAAATCATGATCAGGATGGTGCACATGACGTCTTACTGATTATGTCACATATTCATGATTATGTGTTCAGTTTCTAAGGAAACATTTATGTTATTAGGTATTGATACTTACTATAATGTGAATGAAGGTTTGGATTCATTTCACCATTAACTAGTGGCTTTATAGTTAGAAATGTGGTCAGAGCACTGGTAGGTGCTCATGATTAGAGTGGATTCAGGATGAACATAAGCATACACATAAGGCTGACACAGTTTAGAAAGAGGATGTGTAACTGTGGTTCTAAAAAGACATCCCAAGGAGAGTTTTCATTGATGAATCAAGGTATATGTGAAGTGTATAATTTTGAGGAGGTTTTTCTATATATATTCAAGTGTATTTATACTAAAATACATTGTAGCATATTTATCTTAGCCTTATATCATCCCACTCACTAAAGCATGAGTCGGGTGGTGGGTCAAGTGGTATAGGATTGTTCATACACTGCATATAGTTAGTTTATTTCACACTGGTTATATATGGTAACTAATAGAATCGAATTTTAGTTATCTTTTGAGTATGGTATGAGGAATAACGTTTTCAAATATGATTCCTATAGGAATTATGACCTAGATAGTTTGGTAAATTTAGGTTAGTTACTTTTGAGGATGGATATATTAGAAATAAATCAGGTTTAAGGAGAGATTTGATGAAAATGTGGACCTTCACAAAAATTTTCAGGAGATGTGGTTTCATGGCATAGTTAATAAAAAGTTATGCCTATAATAACATGAGAGTGCCTTGACAAGAGATATAAACATTTAATGGTGGTTTTTTTTGAGGAAATACTTAAGGTAGTTGGTATCATTATGATTTTGACCTTGGTGAATGTCATGTATTCCATTTCTCTGGGTTTGGGAGGAGTTATAGGTGGACTTTATTTTGACCCTTGGGAATGAGTAGGTATATATCCATGCTAGGGGTTGTGTATATAAATAGAACAAGAATGGGATATTGTTATTAAGAATGCATTTTGATACTGTTGTGACATGTATTCTCCAAATGTGGGGTGTGGGGAGTCAGTTTCTAGCGTATGAAACTCAAGTAAAAATGGTATTATAAGGATGATACTGGTTGCTGGATAATATTTATTCTTTTGGATTCCTACAAATAAATGAGACTAGGTACTATGGGGTGTCTATTTGAATTTCAGGTATAATTTCAGATATTAACTTGGGTATAGTATGAGCGAGGGGATTGGGACCATGAAATGTTATGTTGATCTAAGGGTATTTTATCATTATGAAACCCATTTTCTTGATAAATTTTGACAATATAAATATACATGGAATGGTTCTGTGGGGAAATGTCCCCAAAATTTAGTCATGAACTTCTGTGAAATTAATCGGCATATTCTCAGTATTACTTGTGATAAAGTAATTGGGATAAAGATTTGATGATTTTTCAATTGTTGAAGTTGTGTGTTTTTTAGAAGAGTCAGTCAGGGGTTATTTGACATTATATCTCAGAAAATGTTTAGATGTGGTCACTGAGGAAACTACATCTCACAGTTCATTGGGATGATATGATTATAGTACTAGATTAGTTTTGGGTTTTTAAAGGAAACATTTTCACAACCAAGCTACATGTATTAAATTGGGATTTCAAAATTTAGATAAAATCAAAGACCTAGAGTATAATCCTCATGTATGAAATGGTGTTGTGAATCGAGAAATGTGGTAGGAGTTTTCATTAAACTCTAAGGGCATCTCTCGTTAGTAAATTCTGATGGTCTATGTAGAATGGATTTGAATTAGTAATTGAAAAAATAAACAAGGGTGAGAGAACCATAGGTGGGATGAGTAATTGGATGAATATGTTGTTACAATTCATGTTATATGTGCTCAGGTAAGTATTTACCCATTTTTTTATTTTTGGTTATGAGTTATGGCTCTGGTTTTGGAAGGATAATAATTTTGTGTTAAAAAGGGATCTTGGTGGCATATTGTTGTTCAGAAATACATCATGATCATTCTGGAGATGATTCAAAACTAAATTTTTTCATTTTTACTATTTAATTCCCAATAAAACATATCAATAATAATAAGCATTAAGGTCGGCTGTTTTTAAGATCATGCATCTATATGATTTTTAAATTTCAAAATAAATTTTATTTTTAATTACTAGTTGGGTAAAATAATGATTAGTGATTCAGAATGGAATTATGAGGGATAAAATGCTTCAATGCGATGCTTTTAAATATGTAATGATACTCAAATGGTAGATCTATGGTTTTGGGGTCATCTCAGAGGTTCGAGGCCCAGAGTTAAAATGAAGGAAAAGTGTATCCTAGGGTTTTTGGTTGGTACATGATTAGTTCTAACCATGATACTTAACCATATGACCCATTTCATAGAGGGGAATAGGTGGGTTAATCCTATATTTGGATAATGGATACCATGTGGAATTGTCTAATTAATTACATATAGTTCACGTGGTTGGCACATAGTCTATTAAACTATGCACTGTAGCCATGAGAGGTGGGTGGGTTGAAGGAATTAAAGATCACGTGGTTAGTGAACTATTTATAAAACCATGCAGCCAAACCATGAGACCCACTAAAAGGGGAAATTAACACCTTCTACCCTACATAAATTAATAGATTAGACCCCTCTTTTCTTTCTCCCCATCTCACAAACAACCTATGTATCTACCTATTCTCCTTTACTTTCATTAAATTCCTTCAAGGGGATGTTATTGGTGTCTTTTTAAACTGTCCTCTGGTGATCTTTGGTATGTCATTAAATTCATTGGAATCCTCTCACCTCATCCATTGTTATTTTATAATTATAGTTTCCAAGATTGGGTTTTTGATTTTTGATTCCACTAAACCATTGGGTAATTGGATACTAATGTTGGGGATTATTCTCTACCAAGGAAGTGTGTGATATGAGACTCTATTTTCACGTCACTATGTTTCATTTTGTTGAGGTTGTCCATCATCATAATTTTACATTGATTTAAAGAATAAATTAAACTAGTTTGGAAATTATCTTAATTACATTTCTTAGGGATTCTTCTTGATTGAAGTCTGAGTATATTCCATGGATTGTAGGCTATTGTTAGGTCATGGTTCGGTGTAATGGGAACAACCAATGAGGTTTTGGCAATTATTCATT
Organism: Viscum album; assembly: GCA_963277665.1. Classification (NCBI taxonomy): domain Eukaryota; kingdom Viridiplantae; phylum Streptophyta; class Magnoliopsida; order Santalales; family Viscaceae; genus Viscum; species Viscum album. Next base: position 1,209,347,985 of record OY728162.1, read on the forward strand.
TGTGACTAGTTTTATTTTAATTATTATATTTTGATTATATTTATTAATTTTTACTATTGTAATTATAATTAATTAATTTCATATGATTTGGTTGTGATAAATGATCTTGTACGTATCAGACGATCTTGGATGGGAGTTGTAAGCTAATTAAAGACCTTAGAAAAAAAATAGAATGATTTATATAATGTATTTAATCTGTTATAAATTTAATATGGTATTAATGCATGTTTGTGGTAGTAAGTGAATGATCCTAATTTTACCCAAGGGTGACTCCCCCTATTTAATTTTTTAATAATGAATTGTTTAATTAAATTAAATTTTTATTTATAGTGGATGTATTCTATATTTCACTAACAACCTTGGTGTGTAAGTTTATTTCCTTGGCCCTAATGGCTCAGACTGATAACCTTGAGCCACCAAGTACTCTCTAGACCTATCGGAGGTGAGGATGAACCTAGTAATAATTCATCAATCTTTGGGAAAATCTATGGTGAAAAACAATCAGTAGACTAGGATAAGTTTGGGTGAGTAGTCAATTTCATAACAACCATGGGAACTGAGATGGGTCCTATGATTCCTCCAGAGTGTTTCTATAGTTGTAATACATGATATATCTAGAAATATTATACTACCCAATTCATGATTTTATAGTATGTGAAGAAATAGTGTGGTGGGTGATGACAGAAGGCTGTGAATGTAACTTAGAGGATCCACAGTGGGTTACTCAATTTGCATACTGATATTGAGGTTACGAAGTGGGATTTCACTAATTACATACTAACCTAGAGGTTTCAAATAGTGACACCTCTTCTTATGTGTGGAACTCAAGGATAATAAAAGGGATAAATCTTTAGTTTAATTCCCCAGGGGACCCTAGTTAGATCCTCAGTGGTTGATATACCCTAGGGGATTGTATTGTGTGTTTGTGTAATAATGGGAGTGAGTGTCACCTTAAAACTTGTAATGAACATGAAAAACACAAGAGGATATGATACTAGAGGAAATTTTAAGTGATCAAACAACCCCTCTCTCTTATATATTATTTTTACTAGTTATTATTGATGTATTTTGAAATTCTAGACATTATTCTAGGAACTCATCCTATTGGACTGAAATGATGAGATGGCATGGTGCAGTTTCCTAGAGATACTTCTTATGATCTGTAATAGGAGCCTTATTTTATGGGATGTCACCTTAATAAAATTCCTATTGCATATATGATTCCTCCTTATACTAGTGTAACAATAGAGGTTGATAAGTACATCTCATAACCCATATTATTCAGACTTTATCCAATGATACCTATCTTGTTAGGATCTAGGTGACTGATTGACAATTTATTTTTTTGATTTTCAAATAGTACGCATTATGGGTGAGCGGCAACCGGAACAATAGGACGGGTTACAGATTCAAATAACCCAAAAACAGAGTTAAAAATTCAAATTTCGAAATTCAGAAACACAGAATCCAAAAGAACTCAAGTCATGAGTAACCACAACGGCCTACATCACGTCAAGTTGCCTACCATCATCATTACCTTCGATGGTATCACCGTCCCACCATCACCGTCATCACAAGTAGCCAGAGAAACAACCGGATTCCATTGTTGCCATTTCGTTGCAAAATGTTTTTTCATGCCCATGGAGAAAATCATCGGGTATGATTCCTGGGTGGCTATATTTCCCCCAAGAACTAGATTCTTGTAAATTCCATGAGGATTTTTTATTATCCTAAGGATTTATGTCTAGGATACTCTTCATTATTGTGTGGAAAAAATATTTTTTTTCATTTCCCAACGATATATGGGAATGGGCTATTGATCCCATTATTAAATTATTTCAATTTATTATCTAGGATCAAGAGAGTATTCCATGTATGATTTTTAAGTTTTATACACTTCAAAAATTATCCATGTTTTTAATGTCTTAATTTCATATAGATTGATACATATGAATATGATATCATACTAAATTATAAAACACTAATATGTCATATAGGATCTACCAGTTACACATGGATTGGGATATATTCCAAGAATAACTTGAATCCCACACTATGACTTGTTTATAGGATGTCTAGTTGATACATGAATCCTATCTCATATATTAGAGTTGATTATAGGTAAGAATAGGGCTATGAATTTTATTCCAATGAGGTGACATTTCATTCTTAGAGACATTCTTGTGCTATATGAATCATGTATGGTCAGAACAAGGTATCCATAAATACCTCAATATGATAGTGATTAGTTAGTTTATTTCATGTATTAGATATTCTTATTTTAGTCGAGTCTCACACATACACATACATAAATTTTGATGGATAGGTATGGTACTTCTTTGGTTTTCCCCTACTATTTTTTGTAATGACACCCTTTGTAGTCCTTCATTGCATTGGGGTACACAAGAAAACATTTAATTGGTTGTATGAATAGAATGGTACAACACCTAAGACTAATTGAATCGAATAGCTTAGATGTTCACATGGAGCTGGCTATGTAGTATGGAACGGTGTGAGAAGAAGAGACTTATAATTTTACTATTTATTTCTTTTTTTCCTATATGTAAATATGTTTATCCTAGTGAGACATCAGTTTTGTATGTATGGAATGGTTATTCAGGCCTTTATTACCATTAAATTTATTATTTTTCTTTGTTTGTCTATACTGATTATTCACTCTAAAAATTTTACTAGCGTGGATTATATTTGGTTATTTTAATTGTTTTATTACTAGGATATAATGGATTTTTCCCTACGGACACACTCTATGCCCTCATTATGAGTCAGAAACCTCTTTTATATTGTAAGGCAAGCTTCAGGCTTTTTTGAAGAACTTTTAAGCTATTATTCATTCAGCGATCTAGGTTGGAATGTGAAAATATGTCACAACACCCCAATCATTAAATCTAAAAAAATTATATTATAATAATGGTATTTACCAAGGATTAATTCTTGGTAACATGGGAATAATAGCCTAATGAATTATTCCTCACTATTAATTCCATAAATCAGTTGGAAAAGAATTATAAGAAAAGAAATTGTGAACTAGGTTCAGACTGAGAATGGTAGTGAACTAAATAATGGAAACAGATTGGAAAAAAATACTTTAATGATGAACATATATGATAGGTCAATATTATAAGATGATTTCTAAAAATTTATTATTTATTCATTTTTTAATCAATATGGTTGATTAATTACAATATTTCTTAAAGAAATTAGTTCCATATAGTTAGAAATAGTTTGAAATTCCAAAATCCATTTGATTATCATGGTCAAGGTAGCCAATAAATAACTATATAAATTATTATTTTTATCTCAAAATATGAAAACAAAATTAATTTTTTCTCTCATGATCCCATTATCTATCACATTTGGGTTGTCCCCCAAATCTCTATTACTCTTTCTAGGAAACTAAGATAAATATTTTCAATATTATTAATATGATATTAATAAAGCACTTGTAATTTATAAAGAAAATTACCCATTAATGCTATAGAGAATCATCCCCATAATCTAGATCCACCATTCCTTATGAAAAAACAATCCCATTAAGTATTACAAAACAATAATTAATGAAATATTATTCATAAGGGATAGAGGAAGTACATACATAGGAATATGAAACCAAGCATTAATTGAGTGAAATAAAAATAACTCAACTATCATAAATAGTCCAATATCCAATATATGAATATGTAATCAAAAAATTAATTTTCCTAAAGAAAATATTATTATCAATCCATGAAATTCTTATTTTTTTTCCTTGTTCATCCTATGATCTCCCATCATACAAGTGAATATCCAAAACCTGATACCATTAATGTTTGATATTGAATAAAATATAATAGCTTGGAAATATATATAGTTAGTGATAGTGATAATGATGTGAAATAATAAAATCCACAATTTTTTCCATGTCTTTACTAGATTCATGGTTTAAAGTGTCTATTTAAGTGTGAATGAAAAATATCTCCTTCAGAAATATCAACTACCCTGAAGATCATGGAACAATTCCATGAGTTTCTTGGATATGGATTGAATATATTCATAGATCCTATAAATAGGATATGTTATATTATAGGTGTTTCAATGATATGTTCATGTTTCCAAAATTATGTGGTTTCTATATAATTTTTCTCTCCTCATGATGGTCGATTAGCTACGGTGAAAAATACACTCTAACCCCTCTAGTTAACCATACACATCATTTTTATTTCTTGTATTTTGGGTCATGGTGTATCATATCCACATATTCAATTATGATTATTCATATATATAATCAACAATCATGTATAGAGTTATTTTACAGTTTCATGTAGTTATTTAAAGAATTCATATGTAGGATCAAGTGGTTATAATTAATTTGATGCAAGAATAAAGGATATTTAGTTTATATAACCTAAGATTTAATTAATTCGTCTTTAACAATACTTATGGTGTAATATATAAATCATGGTGGATCATATTCATTATAATTTAATATTAATATGATTCAAAATTAATTTAATGTTCCAAAAATATATGATGGCATAAGTAATTAAATCACTACACAACTTATCCATCAGTTTCCAAAAGTAATCTGATATATCATAAATTTATGTTAAAAAACTGTAGCATCATTCTAATGGATTGATTTTGGTTCATTGTCTATATTATATCATAAAATTCCTATCATATTTAATAATATGATGACTGAAGGTTTGTGATGCGATTTGAATAATTTTTATTCAAAAATATCAAAAACCATTAAATCCATTTACAATCATTAATTCTCTAAAAACATGGGGGAGTATTTGATTAATGAAATCACAAAAAGTATGGCCAAATTATATGTATAACTTTGACTTTTCAAACTCCCCCATTCTTGAACGTTTTCTTATTCCAATAAAAGTTAGATAAAATCAATGAAAATCAGATTCAATTATCATTTGAAAAAATAGTTAATCAATGTAATTAATTAAATAAAATTTATAAATTAATTTTTCTAAAATCACAAATCCCATTCATTAATGAAATTACAAATCAGGTCTAATCTATCACTCTAATTCAATAATTTTCTCCCCTTCCAATAAAATTGTTCAACCTTTCATAATTTCTCATTTTATTACTGATTTTCCTCACCTAAAAATAAACTAAATCAACACTGAGGATATATTTGATTGTATTTTTTCTCAATATCAAGTAGATGAACTATATTCATAGGTTTTACATCCATCTCAGTCATCAGATATAAGTCCTACCAATCTAATGAAGAGAACTTTTTATTCAGGTTATAATGCATCTAAGGATAGAGGTGTGAGGGTCATGATGTAAACATAAAAATATATCCTTAAAAGGGAATTTGGACTAAAAATACTATGTATGATCTTATTTTAGATTAATGAATAATATTCCTCTATCTTAATTTTTTTGTATAACTATGAATATAGCACATGAAACAACAAAAAAAACTACTCGACATTAAAAGAATATCGTTCTCTATCTTATTCCCAATGAATTATCTCCACCTTTTTTATCCTCTAATTAATTGGGGAATTGTTTTATCTTCCAAATAGTGATGAATTTACTCTCCATATTTTAACCTTTATCACTCTTTTCATTCAAATGATATTTTGAAATTGTAATTCTCACACTCTCATAATTCATATTGGACTAACACCTCCATCACTACCATCGATATCATATGATACTATTTTTGATAGTTAGTACAAGATGTGGTAAGTTTTGAAGTCACGAGTCAATTTAAATAATTATTTTTTCTAACCTTATCACTTTTTCCCTTATTTGAATATAAAGGGGGAATAAATGTAAGTGAAAAAACAAAAATATAGAGTGTTTCAAAAATTTCATCAATAAATCAAGAGATCAGACAAAATTTTCATTTCATTTCAATAATTATAGTATCATATGGGATCACAATCAAATACCTACAGCTTCATTAAAGATATTTAAAATATACTCAATAGTTGGTGTATTAATTATAATTAAGTAGGTAATTAGGATTCCCACAAATAAATCCACGGTATTTGTATCTTGTTAAAGGATAAAATGTATTTTTAGGTCTTTAGATCAAATTGGCCCAAAGATATCAACAAATTGACTCAATAATATTAAATTTGGTTTAGAGTCATCATTAGTTAATGATAAAAATAATAAAATATTGGTATTAATGATAATATCATTAATATATGATGAAAAGTGGGTAAAATGAAGAATCATTCAAAAAGGTTTATAACACCACTAAATAATGGTAATTTAAAATTGGTTATTTATTCCAAGGAGTTTGTAATAATATTTGTAAAAAAATAAACATTTTCTAAAATAAAATTAATGAATAAGAGTAAATTTAGAAATCATTTTCAAAATGCCACAAAATTGTATTGGGATTGAAACTCTCAGTAAGTTTCAGTTATATAACCAAAATTCATTATAAACCCCATAATTTATTAATACTAAAATGTTATTTTTCTAATTTACGATCTCAAGAAGTTTATTCAAGGGTCTGAAAATTTAAATTGGGTCCAATGATCCCTCTCTCACACTTGACGTAAACAATTTCCTCATATAATAATATCAAGGTGAAAGAGATGAATATATATTTAGATTAAAATTTAGTGAATAAATGGATCAAAATATGAGAAAGAAAATAAGACTTAACTAATAATATACAACCTCTATTTTTTGATCCTTGGATGTAAGAGATAGTAATTATTTTCATTTATGAGAAAGTGGGGAAATCTAAAAAAATCAACATCATTCACTTAAGGTATGGTGTGTTAGAAAATGATGTTTCAAATTATTTTTTTATATATCAAGGGGAAAAAAAATATATTCCATGCATATTAGTCAATGAAAATAAGAAACATATATAAAAAAACCAAATAGTATATAGAAAAACAAAAACAAATAAAAAATTGATATTGATGACCTGAAATTAAAAAAACATGTGCAGGATTTCCAAGGATTCCTCAGTGTTCTCCCTGATCTTCTTATAAAATTTTTTAGGATGTATTTTTTTGTTTAATACATAAATTCCATGGCTTAAGATGATTATAGTATTATAGTTTTGTCTATCAGGGAATTATAATAAAGGTTGTTCTATTGGGTACATTGTGATTCTTTATGTGATAATGTGGAGAGGATGTAGAAGCATTTTCTTGGTCTAGTGTAGTGGTGTACATCTCAAGGATATGACTTGGATATACTCCACATCAACAACAATATAAAAGCTATAAATTGGATGTTATTCTGGTGGTGTAGTGGAATTATCATCTACTAGTGTGTTCTCACTATATATGGTGGATTGGATCTGCACAATCAAGTGGGAATTAATATATTGATTTTTTATAAAGGGGATGTAGAAAGTGCAATAGATATCCTCCCCTTTACCTACTCTGTGAATATAAAAGAAACTAGTGTCGAGTAGTAGTATCCTCCCATGGTTTATGAGTATCATGTGGCGGTTTCACACATAGGTTCCTATGATATCGAAACTCATATAGAACTGGTTTTGAGTTCCATTAAGGGGATAATATCTTGGGGTGGGATGGATGAAAACTATGGGTATGCATGAATCAACCTGAGGTTCCTGGGTGTGGTTTAGGTGAGAAAAGAACAAATAATAATTTGTACTCTAGTACTAGTGGTCACTCATGTGGGAGTCTTAACCGATAAAAGATCTATCAATAATTGGAAAACATAAAATAAAGCTCTAAAATATAGATACATATTCCTATGGAATTGATCGTGTATTAAGATGATTTGGTGTAGTAGTTAACATCTCTATATATGCTCTAGGTCGACAGGTGGGTTGGGGGAAGCTATTCTCACCCTCTTCCATAGCTAAATCCAGGGAATGCTCATCAACAAAAACCTAATGATCATTAACATAAAAAAACCCATTTCACTGGAAAATATATGTAGCTATATCACTCAATGGGAGGAATGTTTTTGGGTCAATTTTTTCCATTTTGATGGTTATACAAATAATTGATAGAATTTCAACCCCTAAGAACCCATTTTTTTCTTCCCTTCTCCAAAAAAGGATAGTGAAAAATAATTGCCCGTATTTTAATTTTAATCAATAAACCAAATACAAAATTAGAACATCTAAATGGCTTGTTGATCTATGTGAATCACATTCTTTCCATCCATGAATGAGTGATGGGTTGTTGTATAATCCATAGAAAATATTTTTTGAGTTGAGTACTCCTGATATTTACAAAATAATGTTTTAATTTGGTAGTAACATCCAATAACATCAATATATCCTATAAATGATCAAATCTAGGCCCCATATATTCCATCCATAGGACTATGTTTGACCAAACACAAAACTATAATTATCAATACTGACTCTAAAATCGGCCACTATTATATTCCAATCCTTCTTTCACTTTATAAAGGTGATGTAATCTACACCCAACTCTATTGTTATTAAGAAATCAAAAATAAGTTTTAAAAAATAATTCCCTATTATATGAAGGATATTAATTAAATTCATTCACTAAGAGCATCTATGAGATTGGACTCTATTTCTATCTACTAGATCAACTCAAAATCAGGTTTCCTATTTATTATAAGAGGTTTAAATTATAATTTATCTAGTATAAGGTAGTATGAATACTCATTAAAATAAATGAATTTTTGACGATTCGATTAGACTCTATAAGAGTGTAAGGAATGGTTTGTGGAATGGGGTGAATTATGAGAACTGGATGGGGTAGGTGATAAGATTGGCGATGGACTAGGTGTATAGTTGATCATAAAATCATGTGAGGGGATAAAAGTTTTATATTATTAGGAATTAGGTCATTTTTACACCACAACCCTTATTGAATGAACATTTTATTTACTTATTAATTATATTTTTTCTTTGGAGGTTTGGTTCTTTTAATCTAGGGAAATTTTAATATTTTTAAACATTCTAGTGTGTTATAGGGTTTAGCTGCATAGCTAGAAAACCATGTAGAAACCGTATTATTGAGTCTATCACCTTGGTAAAGTGGTTTTACATGGTTTTCGTATTGTTTATTATGTTGTGCGATCAACCCGTGTGGGCACCCAATGTTCCAGTAAAGCGCACATGGTCCGCACACGGTTTATAAACTAGGTATCAAGAGCATGCAAGTCCCTACTATTTAAATTATTAATAATAATAATATTATTAAATATAATAAAATTAAAAACTAAAATTATTCCAAAAAACGCTCCCCGTCAAATTCCCCCCCAACACATCCCTCCCCTCTACCCGCACAAGCCATACCCCCCCTCACTGAGTCCCCATTCTTATCAATTTCAACTAGTTTCTTCATGATTTGGTTTTGAATACATAATAAATGACCTCATTCTCCCTCCATTTCATTTTTCATTGTTTATTATCCCCTACCTCACTACGTGTTCCTTATTGAAAAACCATAGAGGGGGTTTTATTATGATTTCTTATGGATTTGATTTAATTGGATATGTGATGTCCTTTTCGAGTCTTGTTCAAACTGTGATTGAGGGTTTAAACCATTTTAAATTTAATTTTGGCTTTGATGCATGTTTTCCCAATGCTCATCCTTATAATTTAGGGTATTTGATTGAATAACTTTTTAAATTGACGTTTTTATATCTAATAATATAATTATGGGTAATTATTATATCATTATGGATGAAATTTTATTTCAATTTTGTTTTCCAAATATTATCATTTTGGTTTCCTCTTCTTTTTTCATAATTTGTTTAAATTTTTCTGAAAAATAATTTTGATTCTTTTCAAAGTTGTATTGGGTATTTTTAATATCTTTTATTTTATTTATAATTTTAATATATATTATCAAATTAATTTCATAAAACTCTCAAGTGTTCATCCATTCTATTTTTTTGATGATTTTTAATTACATATTTCATATATTTTAGATTTTTCATATTTTTCTAGTGTGTCTTATGCCTTTGTTCATGAAGGCGACTTCCATACATATTCATGGGTAAGGCATATAAATTTATATATCTACTTTTCATGTAATCCATCATAGAGGGGGTTTACCTACATTGCATCTATGGGTATATATTTTTATATGCAGAGATGAATGTGTATATATTTTTAAAGGAGGTTTTTACTTCACAAAAGTCCCTCATGGACTCTCTTTCTTCTATGGACCCTTATTGAAGTGGATTTGGGTTTCCATTGTGAGGGAAAATGTTTTTTTATGTAGGATTCCTATGTATGAGGCATTAATTTGAATTACTTAATTTATTGGGTGTTTTGAAAATATGTTTTATTATTATAAGGTATATATATATTCTATGAAAATTATTTTTATCACTTATAAGTGGTAATTTCTTTCATTTCTCATAATTTACCTAAACTAAAATGTTATTTTATCATGTTAGTATATGATTTCACCATTGTATTTGAATATGTAATGTATTTTCAATATTTTATTGGTTTTAAAAAATATGATTCATTAAAAATGGTAATACTTGTTTTGATCCTTTATGTATTTCTTTTAAAATGGTTTTTAACTCTCTCAATGTATAGGTATGGTTGGTACCTTCAGAATAGTTAATTTGTGATAGGAAATTCAATGATTTTCCTCTATCTATGAGGGTATTTTCATGGATTGTGTTGGGAAGTGGTTAAGTAATTCGTATTTTCACTCATTTTAGATACAAACGTGTGGTGAACTCATTGCTTATGCTTTATGATGGTGACATGGGAGCCTATGCATCATATAGGGAGTTGATAGATGGTTTATATGTACACATAATTAGACATACTAGATACACATTGAGTACCCAGATGGGATATTCCACCAATGAGACTAGTTGACAGAATACAGGTAGGATTTTGACTATGGATCACATCTATAGTCTAGAATATGGATTCAAAACCGAGTACATCTAGGATATTTTCACTAGGCGTTAAGGAATATATTGGGTAAACCATTTAATATGTATTTTAATTTCTATCATTTTGTGATGTCCTTAAAAAATATTTTTATCCATTTTGATTCCATAGGAATGCCCATGAATCTTTAGAAAATTATATATATTATGTCCCCATTTTTTTAAAAACTTTCTAATATTTATTTCATTATAATGGTTCTTTCATTTCATGTATCTTCTTAAAAAAGTATTAATGGAAAAAATTTCACATTTATGGAATTCTTTATGGATTATCAATGGAAAAAGGTTTATAGAAGCATAAAATTATTAATTTTTTAAAATGTATTTGAAACAATATATTTTTAATTTTCTTTCAAACTATAATGAAATGGTTTACTATTTAAAGATAAGGTATATGGCATTGTTTAACATTTGGAACTCATTCTTGGAATTTTAATCCTCATGCATATAGTCCATTTTTTCAGTTTTAGATAATTCTTAAATCTGGTTCACTAATGTAATGAGTTCATATCTATATTGGTAGGTGGACAATGAGGTGACATGGAGGTATGTGTAGTAGTTCATTATTTAATTTCCAATGCTTTTTTTACATTACCTTTCAATTATTATTTTCTATTTATTTATTTGTCTTTAATTTATGTGATAAATCATACCCAATAGAGTTTTATATGATTCTAAAAACTAGTTTCTATCCCGAGATAATTTGGAATTCCTCTCTATAAATGTTATAGGATAAACCAGGAGACCAATTTGGGGATAATCTTGGTTGGTTCATAAAAAATGATATCAGATGGAGTTAGCCTTTTTTATTTGCGTATTTATGGTAGATAGAGATTGGATCATTGGGGATCATGAGGTAGGTCTCGGGTTAGTTTTGATTCAGTACCAATTACGATGAAACATCAGTTACCATGGAATATTGATATTTTTATTTTGACTTATGATATTTGGATCTGGGGAGACAAGGGAGTGGAAAAAAATGTGACAATTTCTCACATGTTCTGAAAATCCATGAGAATAGTTCTAAGCTGATCTGGATGGTTCTAAGTGACTTTCCATAGTAGTTCCATGAGGGGCGTACAGTCCATCTAACTTTGTGGTCCAACCTTGAACAACCAATAGCCCTTTTGAAAATTTATTTTCTATTACTTGGGAATATAATTTTGTTAGTGATACATAGATATAACTTTGTTTCATTTCTAATTGATTTTTAAAATTAAATTTTGTTTTAAATGGAAAAAACGAGTTTTAAAATTGTTAACAGCGGTCTTATTTAAAATGATGTAAAACATATTTTATTTGTTTAATGATCCATATGGTGTTTCTAATAGAATCATGGGATATTTTAAAATTATTTTTTAGTGTATGTCTTGTTTCTTAATAATTAATGTGTGGTATTTTAATTCGGTTTTAGTGGTCATATTTTTTAAAATTATATAGTATGCATCAAAATAATGTTTTGATAAGTATTCATGGTTTTTAAATTCAAATTTGAGGTTTTAAAATGATTTTAATGGAAAATATAATGGTTTTTTTGGGTTTTTTAGTTATTTTACATGTTATTGGGAATTGTATTATATATTTGGGTTTGAAATGGTAATTAGTTTTTGGTTGTGGGGATTTAAATTGGGTTGTGTGTGTGTAAAGATGTGAAAAAAATAAATTTTTTAGGAATAAAAATTAATTTTTTATGAAATTTAATGTTTTTTAAATTTTTTATTTTCTATTATTTTTGTAAGTAGTTCTTATACATTCTTTATTGTGATGATTTTGGATTCATTTTGTTATTCATTTTTCATATTGTTTAGAAATGCCTCCCAGAAAATCCTTGAGTCTTTTCAAACATGGGTGATTTCCTATAGTGTATTCCTAATCAATTGAGTTATTATGTTGGTCCTTCGATGGTTTTTTCTATGGTTCCCTCTTTGATCGCTTGTGAAGTTTAAGATACATTTTGGTTTTTTTACTATTTGGTGATGATGTGATTCTTAAGGTATTTATGTGATGATGTTGTGGTGAGGTTTTATTTTGATTGACTAGGAACTAGAAAACCTAGATGTACATTTCAGGTGAGTAGGTAAATACTACACCAATCAAGATTATGCTCAGGCTATTTTTGGTTTGGCTAATATTGAGATATCCATGGTTGGTGGTTTGGATTTGAGGTCCTAGGTCCTTAATTTTTTATCCCTAACATCACTGGAGATCCCATGTCAACATTGAAGAGTAATGTTCATGATTTATAAATCATTCCCATTCGTCCCTTAGTAGTAGTGTGGTGAAGAGTGTGTTTGTGGTTCTTTATTTGAGAAATCATTAGGGTTATCTCAAGGCTATGATCTTATTTTAGAATGTTTGGGAAATTCTTTTGAGGTATTCCAATATTTTCGTCATTATTTATTTTTATCTTTATATATATTTATCATGTTTTAATAATACTGTTAGATTATATCCCATAGTGGGAACATTAAAGAATTAGTTTTCATTTCTATGGGGTTTTGGTTGAGATTCTAGTCATCTGTGTTAATTGAGTCACCCAATTTGGTGATTCAGTTGTGTTTTGTAGAAATTATATTAGATTAACCATCTATTTTTATTCCACAATTCTAGAGTAATCCTTAAATGGTGGGAATATCCAATGTGATTATCTACTCATTTGATTCTATGATCAGGGTGGTCAGGTGTAACATGGATATTTTGAAGTTGAGTGGTTTGGCGTTATTTGGGTGGTTTACTCATCTAGTTACAATTCCTTCCACCTGACATATGTCATGAGTCTAATGTATTTATGGGGGTATAAGGGGTCATGGTGGGGTTAATTTTAGTACCCTAGAATTTATTTAATGATTATTTTACTTATTGAGTTAATTTTATTTTTTTTATTCATACGTTTGGGACTTTTAATCTTGGGAAATTTTAAATTTTCTAATCTTTCACTATGTCATAGGGTTTGGCCACACAGTTAGCCAAACCATGTGGTAACCATGTTGATGAGTTTATCACCTTAGAAGAGTGGGTTCACATTCTTGGTGGATGGTTTAATATACTATGTGATCAACCCATTTAGACTCCCAGTGTTACCAGTAAATTGTACATGGTTGGTGCAGGGTTAAGTAAACTATGGTTTAAGACCCCACGAGTCCTTCCTTGTTTAATAATAATAATAATATTATTATTATTATTTCTATTATCATTAATTATAATGATAATAAAAAAAATCCTAATATTCAACTTCAACCCCTCTTCTATCCATTCCCCAGATGACAACCTCCTCCCTCTCTCTCACATGCACAATAACCCCCCCCCCCCGCCCACCGAACCCCTATTATTTATCGATTTCTACCATTTTCTTCAAGATTTAAGTTTGAATACTTAAGGTATTTCCTCCATATACATCCATTTCATTTTTATTTTCTTATTCTCCCATCCCCCACTATACATCACTCATGGAGAAACCCTAGATGTGGAATTAATTCATATTTCTTATGGATTTTATTTTCTAGGGTATGTGATATCCTTTTTGGTTCTCATTCAACCAGTGATTAAATCTTTAGACCCTTTGCAATTTGATTTTATATATTTGATATAGCTTTTCGCTAATACCATTCATATAAATTTAGGGTATTTGATCACTTTCCTTTTAAAATGTAAATTTTTATATCTAATTATTTTATTATGGGTAATTAATATATCTTTATCTATTGAATTGGGTTTTAATTTGGTTTCAATTTGGTTTTCAAAAGATTATCCTTTTGGATCCCTCTTTCATTTGAAATCAATTTTATCTGCCATTTTTTATAAAATACATGTGGTTATTTTTAAAGTGTTATTGAGTATTTTTAATTTCTCATAAAAATTTAATTTTATTAAAATAACATTTTTTATTTAATTCTAATAATTTATCTGATTCTAATTTGGGACCTTTTAATATTTGGTTTTCTCATATTTTAATTTTTTGAATGGCCTCTATTCATGAAGGAGACTTGCACACATATTCATGGGCAAGTAATAGATATTTATATATCCTACATGTATATATTCCTTCATGGTGAGGAGAATATATTAATTGTAGCTATGGGTATATATATGTGTGTGTTTAGGTGAATATTTCTATAAGTGTAATGTAGGGTTTTACTTCACCAATGTACCTTGTAGCCTTTCATGATTATGTGGACCCCCATTGAAGTGTAATCGAGTTTCCACCATATGAGGGAACATTTTTTGTGATAGGTTCCCTGTATGAAGCCTTTAATTTGAATTCCTTGATTTCTAGATTTTCTTAAAAATATTTTTTATTACGTTGTGGTATGTATATTCTTTGAAAATTAGTTTTGGATCATAGAAATGGTAACTTCATTAATTTAACATAATTTACTAATACATTTAATGTGTTGTTTCATGATAAAATATTATTTAAAATGTTTAATGTAAAATTTGAAGTATTATCAATGTTAATTTGTTTTATAAATTATTGTTTATTAAAATTGGTGTGGAACATTTAGATCCTTTATGTATTTATTGGAAAATGGTTTAACTCTATGATGATAAGGCTTTATTGGAACCCTAAAATTGGTTATATTATTCTGAGAACCACCATAGTTGTCATCCAGCTGGATAGGGTATCCACATAGATAGTGTCAGGATGTGGGCAAGGCATGCACGTTGGAACCCGTGTTAGTTCTAAGTGTGTTTTAACCTACTAACTTATCCTTTTTTTCTAATGACATGGGAACCTAAGAATCACAATGATATTAATTTAATAGTTTCTAATTAGTCTTAGTTATAAATACTAGATCCCTATAGAGTGGACATGTGGGTTATGCCACCAGTGAGGATAGTTGACAGCAGCTATAATAGTTATTGATTGTTGGTCACATCAATAAACCGGTAGATGGATTCCGAACTGAGTACATATTGGGTGTATTTACTTGGTATCTAGGAATATCATATGTTATGTATTTTATTGTTATTATACTTTCTTTTTTTTCTCCATTTTTTTAAAATCTTATTAATAGTCATTCTTACACAGTAAAACACTTACATATTTATCTACATATATGTATTTAGTTTCACCATTTTTTAAAGCACATTGTAATATGTTTTTTTATAGAATGCTTCTTTAATTTTATGTATCATCTTAAAAATGGGTTTTAGAATAATATTTAACCTCATTGGAAGGTATTTATTAATTATGAAAGTGAAATGGTTTTTGAGATATATTAAATTATTTCTTACAAAAAAAAAATAAAACCTTATTTTTATTAATGAATTTCATACTGGGATGAAATTGTTTAATAGTTAATAGTATGAAATAGTGTGTTGTTTATCCTTTTCACTCCTACTATGAATTTTAATTGTCAATCCTATACTCTCTATATATATATTTGGTTTTGGTTTCTACCTAGCTCTAGTTCACTATTATAGTGATTGTGGATCTATGGATGGAGGTAACCCATGAAGTCCTATGGAGTTATGTGTTGTGGTTATTTATTTATTTTATTCTATTAGTTTTTTATACCAATTTATCTTATTTCTTATATAATTATTTATTTATCTACCATTAATGGTCTAAATCATTCCCAACTAAGTTTTATCTGATGACCAACATTAATTTCTAACCCAAGAGGATCGGGAAAACCTCTCGATCCTTATTGTGGGAATAATTGGGTGATTGGTTTGGGGTTAAACTGGGTTGATTCATGAAATAATTTATCTAGTAGGATTTAGGTTATTTTAGTTCTTTTAATTATGGTTTTGGTTTATTTTTTAGAGGTTTCATTGATTTAGGAAAATTTTAGATTATTTAGGAGGATTTTGTGTGGAATGGGAGGAATTAGAGGTTAGGGAGTGGATGGGGATATCGAACGCTTCATATAAACCAGAGTGAAAGTTTGAAAATAGAGTATCAAGATTGGTAATGGGGTTTAGAAGTCATAATGGGTGAAGTTTAGAGATCGTTCAATGGTTCAAGGGATAGTAAGGATTGTGATGGTAGTTTTTGAAATAGGAATTAGAAAGGGTAATAAACTACTTGGGAATGTAAAAAAGAATACATAAGGGACATGAAAGGTGAGGATAATGAACCAAAATATAGCTGATGGATGTGATTAAAGGTTTAGAGAGGCTCTTTTATGAGATAATTATTGTATAATAGGAAAATGTTTTAGAGAATGTTTTATGATTTTGAACATATTTTTAGTTTCTAAATATATTATGGTAATGTCATTTTTATTATAGAATTTTTCCTATAATTTTTTTTGTGATAATCTATTATGATGAAAGCTATACTAACTTCTCCATTATGAATAAAACCTAGGGAATAGTGAAAATATTATTAGCATGAAGGTGAGAAAATTTCTATAAATATCAATTCATAATGTTTCCTTCCTACTGATTTAGGAAGTGTATAGGAATTTCATGTTATATTAAGCCTCAATACACTTACCAATAACTTATCTCTGTAGTATTATAATACAAATATACCATGGAAATTTTTTATTTTTAAATGGGTCTGATTTCATATTTTTTATTGACCTGGGAATGATAGTGTATCCCTTTCAGAGTAGTGCGAGTCTTCGAATGTTAGATTAAAATTTTGTCTCATGATGTATCTTTTTAGTGTGTGTTACAAGATATGGATTTTGGGTTCTAAAATCTTTAGAAATATATAATACTACCCTTTTACCACCCCAAGTATTTATGGAATGTAGCCTTTATAATACTCTATGATTTATCCTTAAAAATTTCTCATCATTTATTTATTATTCATATTACAACCTCTAATGGAATGAGGGTATGATTTTTATGATTAAATTCAATCCTCATTTATCTTAATGGGTTGTAATATATACACTGCATCATAGACATAAAAAAATATTAATAATTATGTATTTTTTTATCATTCCTCACCTAACCCTCAACAGAGAGGCATATTGATTAAGTTGTGATTTACATTTCCTTTGTGAATTGTCTTACATCCTCATACTAACCTCTTCCACTTCTATAATATATTTTCCTGGTTTATTCATCATTTTAGGGAGGTTTTATATTTCCAATGGGTAGTTTGGAGATAAAATGTTAAAGCCTCTATTAATGAATCTTTTATATATAATACATTTACACAACAACTGAAAAATAAAATTTGAAAAAATGAAAATGAATAATTACATGTGTTTCCTCCCAGTTAGCACTTTTAAAAAAAGTAAAATATCAATATTACATAGATCCTCAATCAAAATTTAGGTAAATGAAGATCACCACTCAATAGTTTTTAATATATTAGATGAGATTATGTATATTCACATAAATGGATGGATCTATATTCTTTGTAATATCCACATCTCTAAATAGGAACAATTATATGATCATGACTTGACCATACCTTTATAAACTTATCTTTCTCGGAAGAAGTCACAATATTGAGTTAAATAATATTACATTTTCTCTAAAGGGTATCAATTTCCACTTGATATTTTGGTCATTAGATTTATTTATCTTTTATTTTTAATTTTTATCATTGCCATAAAAATCCATCCATATATCATTGAGATCATCCAAAATCAGTAATATCATTCTTCAAGATTTATATTCCAACTAATTCAATGCCTTGACATCCCAATATGATTTGTGGGAGATCTTTATAGAAAGGTGGAATGATTTAATATATAATAAAAAATTAATATACATACCTAATTGTTCCTTATAGACTATTCAACAATCCCAAAATATGTCATTGATTTTTATCAACCAACCCATAGGTGTTATGTTCATAGTCTTTTCTAAAATCTATTATAACCCCATATTCAATAGTTCCCCATGTCCATGTTTATTTGGTACTTGTGTTTTAAAAAAACCCTTCTACATCAATATATTATTATCAAAAAATTATCCATGATGAAAATTTAAAATCTTAATCACTACATATTGGGAAAACATGTTCTTCTTTTAGAATTTGGTAACCACTTTCACTATGTCGAAAGTAGTGCCTTCAACTTCAATAGAATTCATGATGTGTTCGAAACACACTAATATATTTTTGTTACTATGTTAATTGGGTGTAGGTACTATGAATTCAATCTAACATATATTAAAAAACTATTTTTTTAGGAATTGGGGTCGTATAATTTTATCCCATTCCCAAATAATTTTGGTGAATTGAGAATTAGGTCATGATGTCACAAATCTCCTCCCATCTCAATGAAATGATGTCTAAAAAATAAACTATGTAATTTTTTTACCATGGTTCATTCTAGTATATATATTCCTAAAGTTAGTGAGGAATGAAAAAAATCTAACACAGATTTGAATTTACTATCAAGCATACACCTCTAAATCAGCCCATATTTTCACTACTTAAATAACAACCGATCATCCTAAAAATATGAATATTTTAGCTGTAATATTTTCTTCAATTGGTATGAATAATATTGGTAGGAGTTTTTGGTTTCCATATAGTTCATGATATTAAGAAACTATGTACTATCATTGACCGCCATTACAAAAAGTTTTTCATCTATAGAATCACCCCAAACTATCACTTATCTCTCATCACAAAAATTGGAAATATCTAAACATGATATATGGTCATAAATGACATTATCCAAACAAGTTTATCTCTAATTTAAATATTAAAATTCTTTAAAAAAAGAATATTCAAGATCAAGGATAATTTTTAAAACTTCTTCATCAAAAAATATACTTATATTCCATGATCATTATTGATCATGAATTTAATTATCATAATATAGGGTCTAAAATTATTGAAAAAAATACCACCACATGTAACTACTATTTTTTAGTTGTGTAATTGTGCTAAACCTATATTAGGTTTTTTTAAGAAAGTAAAATGGTTAGAAATTTTTTCCATTGTAGTTCATATCACATCTCTCACTATATAATCACTTTCATTACAAATCAATACAAATGGAACATCCTAATTAAGAGGTAAAATAATAGGTTTAATGATAAAAAATATCTTAAAATCCTTTAAATAATACTTACACTTACCATAAGATATCTGTTTCACTTCTTTTCACAAGGGGTGAGTTATGTGTTGAGTTATTATTGAGAAAAAATTTGAAAATAATTAATTCAAATAGGAATATCATGAGAATATTTGAATCTCTCCCACTATTTTTGGATCTCATATATCCTTTTTCATAAACATTTTAGATTCATTATAATTAATTACTTATTTTAATATTCATTATATAATAATTATTTAATCATTTAACTTGAAATGGAATTTTTCCTAATTGATAATAATGCATGCCTCGTGATACCTTTTCAAAAGCATGTCGATATTCTTTAAGAATAATTCAAATGAACAACTATAGAGAGAAAAATCATCTATGAATACTTCAAGTAATTCTTCTAACATCCTTAAAAAATTAATGCACTACTAAAAAGTTTAGGGTACAATACACATGCCATGGGGATTTTTTTGGTAGGATAAGGTTATTTACGGTTAGTTGAATGTTTACTTTTTTTTAGTCTTTCGATTCTATGGAGATTTGTCTGTACCCAAAATAATCATCTAGAATATGTTATTATTCATTATTAGAATTTATTCCAACATTTGACCAAAAAATTAATGTTGATAATGATAACTTGTTTTGTCCATATTGAGATTATTATAATAAAACAAATACTCAATCCCATTACAATTCATGTATAAATACGTTCATCATCCTTTATCAAAAAAGTTTATTACTCAATTATTTGGAAACAACTAAATCTGTATTCTAATTTTACATCTGAAATTTGGTAAATGATTTAGCATCACGTAATTTCAGAAATTCCTTATTCATGACCTCCTTTAAAATAGGTTCTAACTTAATTTGGTGTTGGCATGTTGGATTCTAACATTCTTATAACCTTACATTGTGTGTGTAAAATAATGAGGTAATTCATTTATGGTTTTTAATAATCCATGAAATCAAATTTATTTATTATTTTACCACTTCAAATATTAGTTTATATTTTACATTCAATAGTTTTTCGTTAACAATAATTGGGATTTCATTTCCTTATCCAAATAATAAGAATATAAGATTTCTATGGAGTTATTTCAGCTCAAACATTGGTTTGTTAAAAATTAAGTTATTTAATTATTGTATATTCTATATTGAATGTTGATTTAAAGATTGAAACCTACTTCATTCTCAATATCACTTTTCTTTCTTCCTCTTAATAATCTAATTATTTATCCAAATATTTTTCCTTCTTGACATTGGTTACTAAAATTCCATAACCTTATTTAGTGGTATAATAATATATTATTACTCTAATTATTCAATATGATTCACAAATTAGGTGTGATCAAATAGAAAATATTCTTATCTATAATATAAAATAAAAAATCCTTAGTTGAAATCAATGAGAGACTCCCCTTTGGAAAGTAAATGAAAACAAAGAATGATTGAAACCTATATTCATTCCTCTATCTATAAAATCTAAAAATCAATAGGAATAATTAACATCTCAACCTTTATAAAGACATATTTGAGAATTAATAAGATATATTTATTAAATAAATATTATAATATCATTAAAACACATTTTGGATTCAAATTTATTGAACCAATATTTTTATTATGATTAGAAACATCAAGTTCACACTAACCCTGAGATTATAATAGGATTTCCAAAGAATGATGAAATTTTATTTGGAATATTGAAACAACCCAATTATTAGATATTCTATGGGATTTTTTATTGCATGTTTTTTTAACACTCATCTCTAAAATAAATCAATCACAAGACATCTAATTTCTCCTTAATCGAGAGAAGCTGATATAGAAAATTTTTATATACCAATATTTATGAAATAACATCTTCTTATAGGATGTTAATGTAAAGTATCTTGAAAATTTACATGAATTTATTGTATTATTATATTATTTACCTTGGAACATATTCTCCATAAAAATAAATATTTTTTTACATATGGATGAAATTTAGGAATCTTCGCTTATTTCTTTATAGTTTTTCCTTCTTATGTTATTTGGGTGGGTTATTTATGTTCCATGTCATTCTTCATATCAATATCTCCTTCAATTAGATATTTATTATAAACCTCATATTATTTAGACTTAAAATCATAGTATTCAAAAAAATATCTTCTAATCTATAAATTTATAGAATTCACCACCTTTCGTGGAAAC
Source organism: Viscum album (assembly GCA_963277665.1). NCBI lineage: Eukaryota > Viridiplantae > Streptophyta > Magnoliopsida > Santalales > Viscaceae > Viscum > Viscum album. The sequence continues at coordinate 1,209,370,046 of OY728162.1, forward strand.
TTTGTATTACCCAACAAAACTCTATGTAGTCTCTCGTTTAGATTATATAAAATGTATTTCAATTGAGTTTCAATATTCTAGACCAAATCCTTGAAATGTTTAAATAATTAATATTATTTTGAAAGGGTTTCTAAATATTTTTTAGGAATTCATAATTTCTCTTTTTTTATCTGACACTATCTCCTTGAAAGTGGGTTGTAATTGTTGAACTATTACTTATAGTTGATGTTCTAGTTTTTTGAATTAATTATGGTAATCCTTCCTATATTTATAGGTAGATGAGTTTTAATACTTCATATATTGGGTATAACTCCATGTTTGTTGATGAGAAGTATTCTTTTATACTACTCATATTCTTCAACCTGGGTTTTGGGAAACCTTCCATACAAATTTTCATAATTTATTTTTATAGAAAAAAAGAAAGGCGAGATACAACTAAAAAAGCTTACCTCTCATGTTGAGGTATTTTTCACTCCCACTTGTAAATCACGGATTAAAACACTTCCTCCACACATCTCACATAATGACACTTAATGAGGATATGACGGTGATCCCTAATTGTACATATCCAGTATAGTCCCTATATTTTTGGGAATAGTTTTAATTTTAGAGAACATACTAGTAATATCATTAACATATTTTAATAAATTATTTAGTGGGAATCATGATCATTTATATTGAGAATGATTATCTATAGAATCATTAATAATTTGATGAGATTTGGTGGGAGTCTTCCTATTTAATCATTCTCATTCTTCTAAATCTACCATGGCTCATGCGTTTTTTACCCAAACTACAAATTTTACGACTAAATAGAATGTATTACTTCATGGTAAGAGAATTATTATAGATGAACCATTAATCATACCTACATCTCATAGGTAGATTCAATATCCTTCATTCCATAATTCTAGATGTCACACATCATCTTTTATGTCTTTGTTGGAAAAAAGTATTTTTCTAAAAATATATTAGAGATTTTATCCCCTATTATAATAGATCTTGATGTATATGAAATTATCCATTACTTTTTCATTTCCAATCATTTAAGATGGGATGGATAAAATTTCAATGAAAGAATTTATGTTCTTATTTTTCTTAAATGTATGAAAAATATTTAATATGTTTGTATAGATGACTGTGGGGAAAATTATTTTTCATACCTTATAATTGGTTTATGTTGTGAATCATTTTAACAAATCCTGGATTTAGTTTGAATTTTTGTCTTAAATTAGTTTCCTAACAATGATATAAGTAGATTAATTGATGAACAGTACTCTTTAGTCTATCAACGTCATATCATTCAATGTTTATTGGGTTCCACTAACAATGATGGCTTTCTCTTAACAGGCATCATAGGCTTTTGGGTTTTCTATAACATCACTCGATTTGGGAAAATGGTAGGTCAAAAATTTTGGATTGAATTTGACTAGATCTTAAAAATCCATCCTCCTCAATTAAGTGTGTGGAGGGTAGTTCATGCACATGTAGTCTTCAATAAGAAAAAAATGAACACACCATCATTGAAGTTAAACATATCATATAAATAAATAAAAATAATATAGTCAATCAATCAACAATGAATGATTTTTTCATCTAGTGCCATACTATGAAACTAGAAATTATTCGTAAAACATGAAACCTTTTGGAGTATAATCACCTCCCAAATATTTTGGTCAAATTTTAGATTTTATATTACATAACATGGTAATCCCAAAAACTATATAATTGTAGCATAGTAATTTTATATTTTAATATCAAACTATTGGGAATAAGAAGATTTTATCCTAATGAATTATTCCTAATTGTTGGTTTAGTGAATGAGGTAGAAAAGAAAAGTTTGAAATTTAAATGGGAACATGTCCCAAATTGAGAATTATATAGAATAAAAGAATGAATTTGGATTAAAAATTTAGAAATGATGAACATAAATGACAGATCAATTTTATATAATGTTTTTAAAATTTTTATGATTTATTCATCATATGAATCAATAAAGTCGATTAATTTATGAAATTATTAGGTAATTAGTTCGATAAAGTCATTAAAAATTTATACTACTTATTTCAATTTGAATTATATGGTCAAGGTAACCTAGTAAGAGTTAATTTTATTATTTATCATCTCAAAATAAAATGATATTTAAGGTTCTCTCATGACCCCATTATCCACTACCACATTGGATCTATCCCATAACCTGAATTACTCTCAATAAGAATCTATGGGATGAGATTTGTAAATAATCAATATGATTTTAATATAACACATTTGATTTATAATAAATAAATACAATTTAAGTTAATCATTCTACCTTTTACACTCATTGCACCATCCCTTAATAAATTTCTCACTCATGATTGGAATGGTTAGACATAAAGAATGAAATAGTGTTTAGGATAGATGCATGAAGCTCACTCATTAGAAGGAATATCCATGAAATCATAAATAGATACCAAGATAACTTTAATACCATACGTACTTTAATAATTAATCATAGAGTATAAAATAAATACAAAAATGTTCTTAAAGAAAATGTTTAAGTAACTCCATGAAAGTCTTTTTTCCTTCCTTATTTGTGTTCTAGTCCCCTATTTCCAAAATTAATCTTCAAAACTAGATCCCTTAATATTTTGGTATCATATATAATATAAATACTCAGATATCCCCATAGTAAAAATATATTGATTGGGGTACACTGTATTGAAATTACTAATTTATCAACAAATATTGACTAGATTCAACGTTCAAATGGGCCATTAAAACATTAATAAAAATGTTAACCTTTTTAGATATATAGATTTTAGAAGATAAAATTATTATCATTAGACATTCTCATCCAAATTTTGAATAGATTTATATCACCTATTAATAATATAGGGTGTAATATAGGTACTACAATGTAAAGGTAATATAGGTTAAATTCTACAAATCTTTCAATTCATCACCCTCCATGTCATGTTGGATTTGTTTTGGTTTTAAATTCACTCATATCATTCATGTTAACATGATAAAAATTCATTTGGTGTCATTATTTAGGTATATAGTGAAACAAATCCAAACCTTTATTTATGATTATTCCTATATAGACACACCCACAAATTAGGGGGTCAGATTAAGGAAACATATTGTTCAGAAAATCATTCTCATACCATAAAAATTGGTTCTTATTTAATCTAATACAATCACATATGATATTAAAGTTAATAAAATGTAAAATTTAATTCATTATTAATTATCTTAGGATGTAAAATAATAGAATTCATCACTTCATATATTTATCATTATGTTTCAATGTTAATCAGATTTAATTTTATATCAATATCCCAAAAATCTATGAAATCACACATCATTACATCCTGAAAAATGTTGTCCACCTATTTTATAAATTAATATGATATAGATTAAATTAAATATTTTGTGAGGAGAAACCATATCATTGTTCTCCATTTTTCATTATGATTCCTTCTTTAGATTAGTTCCTTAAATTCTTATTATCTTTAATCATGTCATGATTTAGTGTATGTGGTGTTATTTGGATAAGTTTCCTTTTAAAAATATAAAACTACCTTAAATTCATAATCAATATATAATTTTACACAAATAAAAGAAAATGAAAAAAACAAGATTTAGTATTTGTTCAATAAAAACAGTGAAATTATGGGGCATATTATATGCATATTTTTTAATAATCATCTCTAAAATGAAATTTAATATCTATATGGAATATTTAGTAAAATATTATATTATTAATATATGGATTTATTATAATGGATGGGTTCATTTGACTAGTTTTAATGGAATAAAAAACACATAAAATATAAGGTTAAAAGGAATGAATAGTGAGATAAGAAATATTAGATGAAAAAAATATTTATACTGAAAGGAGGAGAGTCAAAAATTTGAGAAAGAAGAATTTCCATTGTGGATTATATCTCCTTAACATTCAAGTACTTATTTTCTATCTTAAGTATATATATTAATTCATATTAGATCTAATCAAATTGATACTGCATGTGACATTTCATCAATTTATTATAAATATTCATTATTGGATTGTTGAGACATATAGTTATTGGATCTCGATATATATTTTCATCTCACTATTTCACATTTTATTATTGTATTCTTCACTGATTTAAATATATTTTTATATTTTTATAACCACTATATTTTTTATTTATTTATTCATGAACATTCAAATATTTTTTTTCTATTGATGTATCTTTATCTTGATGATCACTAAACGTTCATTTATCTAGATACAATATATCTATTATTCATTAATTTCTCAAAAGGATTAGTGATATTGTTAAATGTTAATTATATGTAAGAAAGAACATATATGTTTCAATTTAATTTTATAATTGTGCAAGTCCAGTCTTTAATAAATTCAAATAGTCTTTTCATTGTCAAGGTTTTTGTATGAGAAGAATATCTAAAAGAATACTTGGATGGTGTTTTATATTTTCTTATATGATTTTATATTATTTTCTAAGATAAACTATTGGTTTTATATACTTATAAATGATGACCATATGGTTCATTTATTTCCATAGATTTCATCACTTTGACTTTTCCTCATCCATTAATCATTTCATTCACATTTCCATATGTTTACATGGTAAATTTCCTTTAGATGTTTAGGATAATTCCATAGAAGTCCTCTCCAATATCATGTTTTATCTAATTTTTTGATTCATTCATTTACTATATAATTTTACTAGTATATTTAATATGGATAAAAATATTGATTTTATTAGAGTATTTAGTTAAATCATTTTCATTTTATCTAATTTATTTATACCCTACCAATATGTTAACTATTTTTTGGTATTACATGGTTTTTTTATTTTTATAAAAATCTAATTCCATTAATCATTTTTATCATTCACACATGATCTTTGGGTAATATGGTTTTCTATATAGACTTCATCCCTTTTCTTACTCTCATGGTCTTTTTTTCATAATTAATTTTTTATTATTATATTAAAACACTTTTTCTCATTAGTTAGATAAAACATAAGTATCTTATGATCATAAACCCACATTATTAGTGAGGATTATAATCATGTTATTTAGATAATGGATGAATTATTTCGACTTTTTGATGATCATATGGTGTGATATCTGAAAAAAATAATTTAAATAAAATAATATCCAATTTTGATCATTAAAACACATAAATTTTGAGGTTGTAGAAGACATGTTACCTAGATAATAACCGAATAATCTTCCCCTTTTTTATTATCAAAATTCATGGTATAATAAAGTGTTAATCATATAGTTTATTCAATTGTGATTGGATAATTTATGTATCAGTTGAATCTAAAAAGATAAATCATTTTTTATGTATTCAAATTATTACTGGAGTTTATGTTCACATAATTATACAAATTTATAATCATAAAATTTTAATAATTTAGACATTTTTTTATTCTCCATAATGAAAATATTATAACCCTTTTGGAAAAAGAATTAATTCTTAATTCTCTTCTTATAATTCTCTTCTTAATTTTTTAAGGATGGGGGTTTATGAAATAATTTTACCCCTTTAATATTGTAATATATATATATATATATAATATTTTTCTATATGGAATTAAAATGGGGATTTCTCCAACTTTGAGAATCAAGTGGTAATATTAAAATAGAAGGTGTTAAAACTCCCACTTTTAAAAAAATATAAGAACCTAGAGGAGAATAAATAATTAATCCATGTTTTGGTATTTTGAAATAAAAATTTGAGAAGGTGAAATCATATAATTATATAGATATTAGTATCTTAAAAAATAATTGTATATGAAAATATTTGTAAGTAATTAAAAGAAAAAATATTAGGAAAAATTAAATTGAAAATACTATTCAATTTTTAGTGCCACAACAACAGTATTTCAATTTAAATTTTATTTATTCAATTTTTTTAGTTGAAGTTTCCTATACTATTTGTACCATACTATTCCATGTTTAATCTATAATAACATTTAAGAGGCTATTTTTTAGGATCAAGTGGTGTTAGAGGGGATCTGGGGGTTTCAAAAGGAATTGGGCATATCACTAGAAACACGAGTCAATTCATTCTATGAATTACAATTCATGATATGAATAAAATATAGTTATATGCCATTATTTTTATTTCAGGACAATAAAACCATTAGAATTTAGAGATGATATTCGTGTCATTAATTGGGTTCTCAAGATTTTATGTCGATGAGACATATTTTTAATCTTATCATCCATTCCAAAATATCATGTCATATTTTTTTAACTAATTAAATTAATAACATATGTTCTAGAAAATTAAAATTTTCTCACATACAATTCATATCTCATTCAAATTTAACCTTATTCTATTAACCCTAGGTTCTCTATAGATTTTTTTGAATCCATCTCTACCATTGTTCTCTAATTAATACTTTTTTCTCTATGTTTTTTTTTGTCTCTGATCATTTTGTAAGTAAATATTCTTATTTTTTTCATTTATCAATGAATTGGAAGTTTTTTTGGGATAAATTTATATGATTTATTGATCATGTTATGTTCCTTCATCAATGTTTTCTATGTCCCATGTCAAATTATCTTTTATCGTATAGTTCTATTTTCAGTTGTGGTGTAGTGTTACTGTTGATGTATTTGACGGTTTGACTTCTCTTCCAAAACCTTTTCTTTAAGAAAGATGACTCTATGATGTGAGAATCAATGTCATGGAATTTTTTAATTGTTCTTTCATTCTTCCCCTACCATTGTGTCTGGATCTCATCGTTGTTGTTGTTGAACCCGAGTTTGAGGTAAGTGGTTCAATATCTAGCCTATATTATATGATACATGAATGAAATATACTTATTAAATGGTTTTATAAATACATTGTGGTTATTATTTATTGATTGATCTATGTTTTTAAAATGGTTTATGATAAAATATGGTTTCCACCTCATTTTGGTAACAGGAAATATAAGGCCCCAGCCTTAAACCGTACTTAATCTTGAGTTATTACAAGATTACACGTTGAGGATCTTTTCAGGTTTAGAGTTTTAGAGAATTAGATCATAAAAACATTCATTACATTCCACATTTAATCAAAGTGGTTACATAAAGATAGTATTCATTTTTCCCATCAACGGAAACATATTTAAAATAAAACATGGATTCTTTCGTGACACTTCTTAAGACTATCATCATATCATGTACCTTTCCCTTAACCTGTGAAAACATTTCAAAAAAACTTGGGATGAGCATAAAAAGCTCAGTATGGGATATAAAAATATGGAAAAGAAAACATGAGTTCATATATACATAAGAATGAAAACATAATTTACCCATAAAACAACAGCACTTTAATATACCTCATCAAATCATGAATAAATCATAGAAATCATAAGACATAAAGGTAACTTGAGGCATTCATAACATTCTTAAGTAGGGAGTAACCCTCTTGGTTACGTTTGGAATACCCATCATAGTATATTCCCTAAATCTCTTTGGAGAAACCTTAACGTTTCACTCCTTCGCATTACCCAATGCATTGGAGAGCTATATCTGGCTCACCCGCCCTTAGTTTATCACGGAACCACCCGTCTTAATAATAATGCCCAAGAACCATAACATAATTGTATCACATTAAACATGCATAAAGAAAACATAACATTTACACATTTCAATCACAAGATAACAATACAAAACATTGATATAAAAACATTATGAAAAACATTTTCAATACCAAAATAAAAGAAATGTAAAACATGGTATTTATTTTTCTTTTAAAAGAAGGTATGGCTTGTAGAGGAAGCCGAAACTCAAATGATGGTAACGGCGGCGGAAAAGTCATTGTCGCCGCATACGTATGACAAGAAAACATTCCCTTTTTTTGTTTAGTAAAACATTTCATATAAAAAATATTCCTTTTTAATTAGCATAAAAGTCAAAGGGGTTTATATATCGTATAAAAGAAGGTTTTGTATAAAATAAAATATGCCTCAGTGAAAGGAGATTGAGACGAAGTCTCATACCTCGAGTCCGACTTGACTCGATCGTTCTTTAATCTCCTAAATAATAAACTTGAGTTAATTTCTACTTACTTAAGAACCTTATTCAAGTTCATTATTCCTTTTATATCACTTATTACCATGTCATGAACACTATGTAATTATTTTAGTTAATAACGGTCGTTTTAACGATCATTGGTACTTGAGTCAAAATATGCTCTTTATAATTACAAGTTTTTCTTGTATCCATTATATCCAGAGTTATACTCATGATTTATATATCATATACATCATATATATCTAGTATATACATGCATTTATAATATTACATAACGTTTAGAGGTAAGAAATGAAATGCACCGTTCATGGAGACGGTAAGCCGTACGTACGCATGAACGCTACTTTCATTTCTATTTCATATTTTTATGGAATGGGATCATAATGATATAAAGTTATATTATAATTCCAGTATAATTTTCTATATAATACCATTAATTAAATTCTTTATACATCCCACACATGGCATTAACGAAATCAAATCACTTTGAGGGGGCGGTAGTCTGCAGTTCTTTAAATGAAGATATCGTGTTTACCCATAATGGAAACCATAAAGGTATGCCCAAAATGAATAATACATAATATTAAGGAAAACATAAAAAAATTATATATCATATATAAATATAGTGACATATTAATGGCCACCTTTGAAGGTGTTAAAAGAATATTGAACAATCATCGTTTTGAGAGGCAGAAATTCGTCATCCACGGAAACAGTATGTTCTTTAACCATTAGATGTAGGTGTGTGTAAATGTAGCTCGTATAATCCTTATAAAAACATCCTATTATATGGAATATACTGGTGTTGTTACAAAATAAATGTGTAAAAAGAGTTTATGGGGTTGGAGAAGCAAAATAAAACAAAAGGACTCAAGTGAAGACATTACCTTAAAATCGGGTAACTCCCATTGGTTTGAACTCAGAGGCTTCCTTGGGAAGACTTTTGCCCAATGTGAGGCTTCAAGGAGTAATAGAGGGATGTTTAGAGACCAAATGGTCAGGGGTTGGTCAAGCCAAAGGCTTTGGAATTGTGGGTAAGGTGGCAGAGGTGGGGGCCTTTTATAAGAGGAGAGGAGTGGCACTCTTGGAAAGTAAAGAAATGTTACTTTATTTTAAAATGGGATTCAGATTTAAAAAATCCAACATTGATATAATTATAGGATAAGGTGATACGACTTCAAAATATACCCATACAATAGTTTTTTGACAAATGTAGTTCTTAGATTTTACATTATCTTTTCATTTTATTTAAATCGTTAAATAATGAGGCCATCGATGCATCGTCATGATGTCATAAATAATTTAATTTATATAATGTCTAAAAATTATAAAAAAATTACTATGATGTAGGAAATATCTTTATCTTTATAATGAATATTTATAGTCTAAATTATCATTTATGTAGACAAAATTAAAAATGTTTTACTTAGGTGATACATTATTTGTAGTATTTACTTTCTTTAAAAAAAATAAAAAGTTAAATTGTCACTTTCCAACAAAAGTGATTCCATGGGGTCCCCAAGTTTGGAACAAGGCATCCCATGGTCGGACATGAGACAACCAGTATCATTAGGACACTTTTTGGTGTTATTTTTTATTATTATGATATTATTTTATTATCCTTAACTACCCGATTACTCATTAATCAAGATAATTAAAGATAATTACCATTGTTACTATTCATAATGTCCAAAAACAAAAGTCTTAATTACATAATTTGGAACTTCTGATTCCAAATATGGAATCCATTTTACCAAATTCCAAACATAGAAATTTCAATAATTAATTTAAAAATAATTCTTGTTGTCAAAATAAATAGCGGGTTTTTTTGAAACAATATCTATGAAACGTTTGGCATTAGTTTATGCCAAATTCCAAAGTGAAATTAATCCTAATGACCACCATTGGATTAAATGGTAAAAATATATTCTAACTACACTTTAATACCATTTAAAAAGATAATCTAACCATATAATTAAAATAGATGAAAAAGCAGTTTTGATGTAAAATGCAGTATTTTTCACTATTCATGAAAGAATAAACATTGTCAGAAAAATACCAAAAATTTATCCAATGTAAATTTCAATGTCCCAAACATAAAGAATATGTATATTTTGACAAATAGAGATTATAAAATTTTCAAAAGTATTATTTAAAAATGGTTTTCAATAAAAAGGCAGTAAAACAATCTTTTAAAAATATTAGTGTATTCCATGAATAAGATTGGATTTATTCTCATTTTAAGCCTTTAAAACACTATCAAATTCATAAATAGACATATATAATAATACCTATTTTTCATTACTTTCTTGGGATGTTACATCCTTCCTCCTTTAGAAAATTGTGTCCCACTATTTATTTACTTATCGAATAAGTGAGGGTATTTATCCCTCATTGCATTTTCAGATTCCCATGTTGCCTCTTCAATCATGTGGTTTTTCCACAAAACCTTTACATGATGAATAACCTTATTTCGTAACACTTGCTCCCTATGATAAAGAATCTGAACCAGTTGTTCCTCATAAGAGAGATTCTCTTCCAACTGAACTACCTCCAGACTCAAAACATGAGATGGATCTGGAATGTACTTCCTTAACATGGAAACATGAAAAACATTGTGTACTTGAGATAAGCTCGGAGGTAAAGCCACTCGGAATGAAATTGATCCAACTCTCTCCAGAATTTCATATGGGCCAATGAACCATGGACTCAGCTTTCCTTTCTTACCAAATCGCATCACACTCTTCCATGGTGAGACTCTGAGAAAAACATGATCACCTACCTCAAAATAGAGATCATTCTTCTATTGTCTGCATAACTCTTCTGCCTGCTCTGAGATGTTCTCATGTGTTTCTATATCAGATGAACTTTTTCTACCAACTCTTCTACCAATTCTAGTCCCATCAACTTCCTTTCACCCACTTCATCCCAGAAAGCTGGAGTTCGACACCGCTTCCCATATAATGCCTGAAATGGCACCATCTGTATACTGGAATGAAAACTATTATTATATGAAAACTCAACCAAAGAAAGATGTTCGTCCCAACTTCCCTAATAATCCATCGAGCAAGCACGTAGTATATCTTCCAATGTCTGAATTGTTATTTCTGACTGTCCATCTAATTAAGGATGAAATGTTGCACTGAAATTTAATTCAGTACCCAAATACTTCTGAAGGACTTTCCAAAAGTTAGAAGTGAACCTGGGATCACGATCAGATAAAATGGATAGAGGAACTCCATGCAACCTGACTATCTCTTTATGGTACAATCGAGAAAGTTGATCTAGAGAGAATGTATCTTGAATAGGAAGGAAATGAGCAGATTTTTTCAAGCAATCAACAATAACCCAGATTGCATTATTACCTCAAGATGTCTTCGGTAATCCCATAACAATGTCCCTGGATATATTCTCCCATTTCCACTCTAGCACTGGTAAAGGCTGAAGCATTACTTTCGGTAACTGTCGCTCTACTTTTACCTGTTGACAAGTCAAACACTTCACAGTAAAATCAGACTTATCTCTTTTCATTCCATCCCACCAGTAATACTCCCAAAGATCTCTATACATCTTAGTACTGCCAGGATGAACTAAAAACGGAGAACTATGAGCTTCACAAAACATCTCTTTCTTCAACTGTGAATCACAAGGCACACACAATATCTTCCCAAATCTCAAAACAAAATAATTATCAATGTTGAATTCAGGAAACTTACCTTTCTAAACCAACTCTACCTTTTTCTACAACTCACTGTCTTGCTTCTGTGCTTTCTTGATTCTGTCTAATAGAGAAGGTTTCACTGATACTTGAAACAAAACAGAAGGACATCCTACACCAACAACGTCAATTACAAAGTTCATTAAATCCTTAACCAAAGGATCACATTCCAAATGCAACATTTTTTTAAACATTACTTTTTCGACTCAAAGCATCAGCCACATTAATTGCTTTTCCCAGATGGTAATGAATTGTACAATCATAATCCTTGATTAATTCTATCCATCTCCTCTTTCACATGTTCAATTCTTTCTGAGTGAATATATACTTTAAACTTTTTTGATCAGTATATATTTCACACTTTACTCCATACAAATGATGCCTCCAAATTTTTAACGTGAAAACAACAGTAGCTAATTCCAAATCATGTGTAGGGTAATTTACCTCATGAGTTTTCAACTGTCATGAAGCATAAGCAATTACCTGATCATTTTGTATTAGGACACAACCAAGTCCTTTCAATGAAGCATCACTATAGATAACAAACTCACCATTCCTGGAAGGTAGTGCCATAACTGGAGCATTCACCAATCTTCTTTTCAACTCCTGAAAACAATCATCACATTCTTTTTTCCAGATAATCTTAACACCCTTTCGAGTTAGCTTAGTCATTGAAATAGATAACTGTGAAAAATTTCTAACAAACCATTGGTAATAGCCTACCAAACCAAGGAAGCTACGAATCTCAGTTACATTTGTGGGTCTTGGCCATTCTTCCACAACCTTTGTTTTAGTAGGATCAATAGTTATCCCCTCTTTAGAAACAATGTGAGCAAGGAAAAAAAATTGTTGCAACCAAAACTCACACTTGCTGAATTTACCATACAATTTCTTTTCTTTTAAGGTTTTCAAAATAACCCTTAAATGTATTTCATGCTCCACTTTACTTTTAGAAAACACCAAAATATCATCAATGAAAACCACCACAAACTTATCCATGAACTCAGGGAAAATTCTATTCATTAAGTCCATGAATACAGTAGGTGGATTGTTAGCCCAAAGGCATTACTAGAAATTCATAATGGCCATATCTTGTACAAAACGCAGTCTTTAGAATGTCTGCTTCATTTACCTTCAGTTGATGGTACCCCGATCTCAAGTCAATCTTTGAAAAATACTGAGCTCCCTGAAGATGATCAAACAAATCATCGATATGAGGAAAAGGATATTTGTTCTTAACAGTGATGTTATTCAAGGCTCTATAATCAATGAAAATTCTCATAGAACCATCTTTCTTTTTAGCAAATAAAACAAGAGCACCCCATAGTGATGTGCTAGGTTGAATGAAACCTTTCTCTAATAAATATTTTTAATTCCACCTTTCAACTCTAAAAGTTCAATTTGAGCCATTTGATAAGGGGGTTTTGAAATTGGCTTATCATCAAGAACTAAGTCAAAAATAAATTCAACTTCCCAATCTGGTATTATTCAAGGAAACTCATCAGGAAAAACATCAGGATACTCATTTATCAATGGCACATCATTAATATGAATAGTTCCCTTGTTTTCAACAATGTGTGCAAGGTAACATTCATTTCCTTCTTTTACAAGTTTCTCAGCCTCTTGATATGTTATCAACAGTAAGGGTTCATTCTTGTACACAAACTGAAAGTCTTTATGAAAAGAAACTTCTTTAGCTCTACAGTGAATCTTAGCATGGTAAATAGAGAGCCAATCTATACCCAGGATAACATCAAACTCTACTAGAGGTAGAACAATTAGGTTTGCAAGTAGGTTCTTTCCACAGATAAGGATAGGAAGATTCTTATAGATTCTTTTTGCCTCAACATTTCACCTAGGTGTTTTTACCACAAGTTCAGGAGTCATTTCTTGAGATGGTATTCCCATTTTACTAGAAAAGGTTTTAGAGATGAAAGAATGTGTAGACCCCGAATCAAACAAAACACTGGCATAATCTGAAAAAACAAACAAAGTACCTGATACAACTTCATTTGATGGCCCGACATCTGCTGAAGTAGTTGCAAAGGATTTCACCACCCATTTCTGCTTGTAGTCTAACTGCTTCCCATCACTCAAGCTCTCTGTTGGACACTCGTTTTCATAGTGACCCATGTCATTGCACTTAAAACATTTTACTAACCGTAAATCAAATTTGTACATACCATCAACTTGATCTTTTTTAGTGCAATCACGAGCCTTATGTCCCAACTTACCACATCAGTATCACTTACCAGAAATCAGAATACATTCCCTAGCATTCCTTTTACCACATTTATCACAAACTGGAAACTTTTTTTTCTTACCATCAGACTTTTTTGAAGAATTATTTCCTTTCTCATGCCACCTCAGTCTCTTATCTTGATGGTTGTTATAGAACACTTGGTCATCAGCAAACTCCATTTCCACCTTCTCAGCACATCGAAAAAGCTTTTCATAACATTTGAACTCACGAGAAGTTAAAGCCCTTCATTATTTTTGCTTTAATCCTGAGTAAAAACGATTGATTTTACTATCAAGGTCTCGGATAAAATTTGGAGCATACCTTGCCATTCAAGTGAACCTTTCTTCATAGGCAGCCACTGAATCCTCCTCTTGGCTCAATTCCAGGAATTGTTTTTCTATCTTAAGTCGAACAGACTTAGGAAAATACTTCTCCGGAAACATACCTTTGAATTCATCCCAGTCAAGAGCATTAATCTCATCAGCGTCCTTGATATTTTTAACCATCGACCACCACTGATCTACTTCACCCTCCAAAAGATAAATAACAAGACTAACCTTTTGATTATCTGAACACCCCATGACATCGAAAATATTCTCTAGTTCTTTAATCCACCCTTCAGCTAGCACAGGGTCAGATGATCCTCTGAATGATGGGGGATGTTGCCTCATGAAATGTTCCACCACTAACATGTTCCTCTGCGGTTGTTCTGGCTGATCTCATGCATGGATACCACCACCATTTATCGCCTCAGTCAATTGTTCCATTACTACAACAAACTATTCAGTTCCAATTCCGACCATCTCAGGATGCGGATTCGGAAGGTTATTCCTTCTGTATTCCTTCCTAGCACTACTTCCCTGTTTCCTCTACGGAAAACCATTCTGAACAAACATGTATTCGATGAAGCAACATGGTAATCTTCCTATGCTATATCATTTCAATTTGACCAATAACAAAATATTTTTGGATAATCATTTAATATAATTATAAATCCAAAAGTTATCTAAACTGACCTCTGATACCAACTATAAGGCCCCAGCCTTAAACTGTACTTAATATTGAGTTATTACAAGATTACACGTTGAGGATCTTTTCAGGTTTAGAGTTTTAGAGAATTAGATCATAAAAACATTCATTACATTCCACATTTAAACAAAGTGGTTACATATAGATATTATTCATTTTTACCATCAACGGAAACATATTTATAATAAAACAAGGATTCTTTCTTAACACATCTTGAAACTATCATCATAGCATGTACCTTTCCCTTGACCTATGAAAACATTTCAAAAAAACATGGGATGAGAATAAAAAGCTCAGTGTGGGATATAAAAATATGGAACGGAAACATGAGTTCATATATACATAAGAATGAAATCATACTTTACCCATAAAACATAAGCACTTTAACATACCTCATAAAATCATGAATAAATCATAGAAGTCATAAGACATAAAGGTAACTTGAGGCATACATAACATTCTTACATAGGGAGTAACCATCTTGGTTACGTTTGGAATACCCATCACTGTATATTCCCGAAATATCTTAGGAGAAACCTTAACGTTTCACTCATTCATGTTACCCAATGCATTGGAGAGCTATATCGGGCTCACCCGCCCTTAGTTTATCACGGAACCACCCGTCTTCATAATAATTTCCAAGAACCATAACATAATCGTATCACATAAAACATGCATAAAGGAAACATAACATTTCCCCCTTTCAATCACAAGATAACAATACAACACATTGATATAAAAACATTATGAAAACCATTTTCAATACCACAATAAAAGAAATGTAAAACATGGTATTTATTTTTCTTTTAGAAAGAAGGTATGGCTTGTAGAGGAAGCCGAAGCTCAAATAATGGTCACGATAGCGGAGAAGTTGTTGTCGCCGCATACGTATGAAAAAAAACATTCCCTTTTTTCATTTAGTAAAATACATCGTATAAAAAATATTCTTTTTTAATAAGAGTAAAATTCAAAGGGGTTTATATATCTTATAAAAGAAGGTTGTGTATAAAATAAAGTATGCCTCAATGAAAGGAGATTGAGACGAAGTCCCATACCTCGGGTCCGACTTGACTCGATCATTCTTTAATCTCATGAATAATAAACTTGAGTTAATTTCTACTTGCTTAAGAACCTTCTTCAAGTTCATTATTCATCTAATATCACTTATTACAATGTCATGAACACTCTGTAATTATTTTAGTTTATAACGGTCGTTATAATGATCATTGGTACTTGAGTCAAAATATGCTCTTTATAATTACAATTTGTTCATGTATCCATTATATCCAGAGTTATACTCATGATGTATATATCATATACATCATATATATCCAGTATCTACATGCATTTATAATATTACATAACGTTTAGAGGTAAGAAATGAAATGCACCGTTCATGGAGACGGTAAGCCGTACGTATGCATGAACGCTACTTTCATTCCTATTTCATATTTTTATGGAATGGAATCATAATGATATAAAGTATTATTATAATTCCAGTATAATATCATATATAATACCATTAATTAAATCCTTTATACATCCCACATATGGCATTAATGAAATCAAATCACTTTGAGGGGGCGGTAGTATGCACTTCCTTAAATGAAGATATCGCCTTTACCCATAATGGAAACCATAAAGTTATGCCCAAAATGAAAAATAATAAAGCTTAAGGAAAACATAA
Organism: Viscum album; assembly: GCA_963277665.1. Classification (NCBI taxonomy): domain Eukaryota; kingdom Viridiplantae; phylum Streptophyta; class Magnoliopsida; order Santalales; family Viscaceae; genus Viscum; species Viscum album. Next base: position 1,209,386,759 of record OY728162.1, read on the forward strand.
AAATATTATATATCATATATAAATATAGTGACATCTTAATGTCCACCTTTGAAGGAGTTAAAAGAATGCTGAACAATCATCTTTTCGGGAGGCAGAAATTCGCCATCCACGGAAAGAGTATGTTCTTTAACCATTAGATCTAGTTGTGTGTAAGTGTAGCTAGAATCTTCCTTATAAAAAAATCCTATTATATGTAAGATACATTTTTTGTTACAAACGAAATGAATAAAAAGAGTTTATGGGGTCGAAGAGGCAAAATAAAACAAAAGGACTCAAGTGAAGACATTACCTTAAAATCGGGTAACTCCCTTGGTTTGAGCTCAAAGGATTCCATGGGAAGACCTCTGCCCAATGTGAGGCTTCAAGGAGTAATAGAGGGATGTGGAGAGACAATATGGATAGGGGTTGGCCGATCCAAAGGATTTGGATGTGTGGGTAAGGTTGTAGAGGTGGAGGCCTTTTCTAAGAGGAGAGGAGGGGCACTCTTGAAATGTAAAGAAATGGTACTTTATTTTAAAATGAGTTTCGGATTTAAAAGGTCCCACATTGATATAACTAGTACTCGCCCGTGCGTACGCATGGCCAAATGGATCAATAGCTATTTTTAAATAAGGGAATTCTATTTATAAAAAATGAGAAAAAAATATTAATGTTGAATAAATAAAATATTGGTTCATGATATAGATATTGGAGTGAATAAAATATGGAAACATTAATATTGTTCTAAAAATTCCCCACTATATCTAGTTTAGGGTCCTGGAAACAACCACAGGTATGTGATGCTCACTCCGATAAATACCCTTGCAAAACAAAAGAAAACCATTAACTCTGAGAAAATTAGTGCTGTAATTGTCAACAAAAATAAAGGGAATACAATCACAGAGTAAGATGATAATAACATGCATGGGGGAAAACTTTTTATTGAATGGGAATTACTTGAAGGAAAAAAAAGATAACCCACCTCCCATTTGATGACAAGGATTTACCCAATGCTTTTATTTAAACTTCATTGAGCTTCCAGATCCGATGGTCTGGCTATCACCCCATGCTCACGGCGTACTTTTTCTTGCTCTATAATCTATATTAAATATTCATTTCATGAAATCAAAAGAAGGTTATTTAATGATAATGTAGTTTAAAATATCAACAAACCTTTATTGAAAGTAAGGCTGCATGTGCAAACTCAGCATCTTCCAAGTGAATCTTCCTTTGAGTTGAGATACCAACAGTAATGTCCTGCATCAGGATTATAATTATGTGAAAGGGTAGGGGGAAACAAAATTGTAACCGGAGATAGAGCATAATCCATACTAGGGATAAAAAACAAATTTTTTACAGGAAGAGCCTACAACTCAAAGAACTCAACCTATCAATTATTAGTAGAAGTGATGTTATCCAGAAGCATCACTGTCCTTTAGTTGTTGTGGAATATGATGCTTCGGTGCAGTGTCATGCTGTGTATTGGTGGCCACTACTTTCTACCTTAAAAACCCACCATCCGGATAGCACGACCCATTTTCCATCTTCATGGGCAGGTTCTCCAAAATGAAACCATTTAAATTAATGGTAAAAACAGATATCTTCAATTAGAAATCCCGAAAACATTGTATAGAATTAGTTATTATAAATGAAAAGTCCAATAACTGTCTTTAAATAAGATTTATCAAATGGAACCCTAATTAAAAAGTTAGCAAAGAAGACATGTTTCAGTGGAGTAAAAGTATTAAGGATTAAAATCGTGTGACAAAACATGGTTTAGATAAAACTGCAAATTAAATGTTATTTACAGAAACCTTGATATTAAATGGGAAATGTCTTGAATACATAGTATATAGAGATGGATAACATCAAAAAAATTGAAAATGAAGAAGAAACACATACCTATAAGTTTTCTTATGCAGCAGACCACATAATTTCAACGTGGATGTTTGATTTTTCAATGTTGGAAAACACATTGAAAATTTAATTTCCTATGAGCATGAACTATTAGAACATATATATATATCTGGAAACACACATGTAGTAGAAATAAAACATATAAATGGAAACAAGACAGCAACATCAATTTATAGATTCGATGTACCAATGTATTTTCATTAAGTTACAATGAAGGAATACAATACACTGACATGGAAGTTGTTGATATAATATTTGAATCTGTATCTAGTGATGCCCATTATAAATACCTCATTTCTCATTGCATCAACAACAGCTATAAAATAAAACTGTTTGGCCTAACAGATGCATGTATTATATAAAGTAATGAAAAAATGGAGCCTATCTGTTTTATATAAGTCATGTAGAATGAGAGATAGTAAGAGGCGCACAACTGTATATAGCCAGTATCTCAAAATTATATAGTGATGCCCATTAAAAATACCTCATTTCACATTGAAAATACATAGGGAATGATGGAATAAATACATGTAGGCATGAAAACATAAATATGTCTATATGTAAGTACAGAGAGTATAGGGATGAATAGAAGGGGAGGGAAAACCAAGATAATGATGTACTAATTTCCATTAATAAAGAATGCAAGGCATCCTGCAGTTCTCTGCAATCACTAATTTTTATAAAATAGCGATATCAATCCATTAAAATCTATACACAACCGAAGGTCGTGTTAATATACGAAAAGACACTAATAGATCCAGCGGGAACAATAAAGTAAATCATGATGTTATTTTCAACCAATGATGAAAAGAATACATTAAAAGGATAATATTCTTTATCATGAATTCAAAAATATAAGCAGCGATCCATCCCAATATTCCAAACTTGAACAACATGATTAAATCCATCACATTGAGAGATGAAAAGCTCAAACAGATAATCAGTCTTGAAATATGAATATTCTTACATATGATGGAGTGTAACATTTCTTGGTACCAACTTCAACTGAGACACCACTTTTTCCATGAAAAAACATGTTCTTCAATGCGAACCCATATCCTGAAGTCAATATAACTCACACATCAAAAACAATAAAAAGGGAAAAACCAGTAAGTCGTTATAATACAATAAACGACTAAAAAATTACAGTATGCATTTTCACATAAAAGAAGTAGTAAAGCGATGATATTTGTGACAGTACCATTTCAATCGGGTGCCAACTTCATCAGAACTGACACTTTCCTAAGAAAAAACATGTTCTTGGATGCGAAATTGTCTCATTAATTTAACAGAAGAAACACAGTGCAAACTATACAAAGAAAAAAATTCCTAGTTAGTTTACAGCATTGAAAAAATGAAGGCTATATAAAGTTCATAAAAACAATATATAGTGGATGATAATAGACATGAATGTGATTCTAATATACCATAGTAGGATAAATAAAGTGAAACATGATGTTATCTTCAACCAATAATGAAAAGAAGACATTAAAAAGACAAGATTCCTGAAAATGAATTCAAAAATCGAAGAAAAGATCTATCCTAGTTTCTCAAACATGAGCAACATGATTAAATCCATCACATTGAGAGATGAAAATGCTCAAATAGATGATCAATCTGGAAAATTGAATAAGCATACATATGATGTAGTTTAGGATTTCTTGGTACCAACTTAAACTAAAACATCAATTTTTACATGCAAAAACATTTTCTTGGATGTGAACCCATGTCCTGACATCAATAGAATTTAGACATCATAAACCATATAATGGAAAAAATACCAATAATCCGTCATCAAATAATAAATGAATAAAAAAATTATGAATTTAAACGTAAAATAAGTAGTAAAGTGAAGAAATTTGTGACAGTACCATCACAATCGGGTACCAACATCATCAGAATTTCCACTTTACCAAGAAAAAACCTATTCTTAAATGAGAAACCATCAAATGAAATTAATAGAAGAAACACAACACAAACAATACAATGTTAAAAATAACAGCAAGTTTACATAAATGAAAAAATGAATCACAAAATCTAGTATAATATAATATGTTCCCAGTACTATGATCAGATTATAGACAATGTATATTCTAAAGACAAATTTCAAATGTGCATGCAGTCTATGATGAGGGTGTATGCTACAAGTTACAGTTATTTACTATGATAAATCGAATGTAAACCATGCTAATAATGAATGGTCAAAAAATAAAGGGTGATCTGATTAAACATGAGTATTTAGAGTATTTTAATAAGAAAATATACTATGAATGTATCATTACATTTTTATAACCTGCAAAGAATCGAAGATTCACAAAAGGGATAGCTAATGGAGTATTTTTGGAAGAAAGATGACATGAACTGGTTATCCAGTTCATACAAAAGGAGTTTATTTAATCAAAAGAGGTGCATAAAGAAATATTGACGTGTAAAGTACATACACCCTCACGAAGATTCAGAGATATCTAGATATACAATAATAGAACAAAATATACTAAAGAAGTGATCGGAGCTGTTCAAATCATCATGAGAAATATTCTGCAATCCTAACGTAGCCATACGAGACACCAAGATCACCAATCCCTTAGTATGTTTCTCAAATTTCCAAGCATGGATCAAATATTTTGAAGGATGTCCCTGAGCATCTGATCAGACATTCCTGCATAAAAATAGAGGCATATCAGAAGCAATAGACATATCAAAATCAGTACAGAAAATCATAGGAGAATGAATAAAATACAAGTAGTATGAAGTATAAAGGTCCAGATCACCAAACAGCCCATGCAGGTCTTCATAGATGTCCCAAGAAATCCAAATAAAGCCATGAAACAGAAACCTAATGAGGCAAAGCAGTCCAAGACTACCATAAGAACCAAAAACCAAGAGGAAAGCCAAAAATAACATATCCATCAAGAATATCATGTTCACTATGAGTCTGTAAACATCAGAGAACGAACATTATGAAAGCTCGAAATCAAATATGATAATCTTCAAGGCATTCAAATAGCTTCCAAACAAAATTATATATAGAATCCAGCATGCAAGACCTGATATAATCATAACTGACATCATCAGACTGAACATTATATGAAATTTAGTGTATTACTATTTGTTACTAATCGAAATTGTAGGGGAAAAAGGTTTTGAACATTATATGATATACAAATTTTGCCTCATGGAAAGTCACCATGAAATGAGATACTAAATAAAACTGTGCGAAAATACATGAAACTAGAAAGTGAAAAATCATGTAGTATTGACCAAAATATGTAAGGTTTCTTTGAAAATGGAGTTCAATGAAATGAACCAAAAGAGATTAATATGCATGAGATGTTCTAATCTAAGAAATTCAATTTAAATTTAATAACACCTTAATGAGTCTATACATAATATATATTCAAATTTTTATGAAACAAAAATATTCGAAATGTATAAATTGAAAATTACCAAAAATACATAAATCAATAAATATAGTCTAATTTAACTGATAAACGACTTCTGTTTGTGTCAGGAAACATTGGAATAGAAATATATATTTGAAAAATCATTAATCTAAAAAAGAATAATGAATTTAAATTCTAAAAAATAAAATTACACAAATAAATTCCAATGAAATGGAAATTAGAATTCAAATGTCTAAGGGAAGAACCATTTTTTCCACATATTGAAATCACAAAAATAAAATAAAGCTATCCATTCTGAAATGTCTGGAACTGAAATAAGAGAAAAATATGTAAATGATTTTTGGAAAAGAAATCATGTTCCTCTACTATAAAATGAAAAAATCAATAACTCAGTGAAATAAAAATTTTACAGATAACCAGTTGAAGAAGAAATGACAAGCCAGATTTGTCTGTAGAGAACAGTTAATGATTAATAACTAAAATGATAAGACAGATTTGTATAAAAATGAATTGAAAAGCATTTAAACAGTGAAATATTTAAATAGAAATAGCAATACCACAGCCATGTCCCAAAATCATAAACAATGGAATCAATAAAATTGAGCCAAGGCAACTGTGGAGGAAAATTAACAGCAATACCACAGCTAAATCTCCGTTGATTTTCCCATACCTTACACATACCCATGTGCACAAAAAAAGCACATTGGATTTGTTTCATAATGAGGAAGTGAGATACTTCAGTCATTTGATGTGAATCAACTCAGTGAGCATATATACTACAAAGTCCTTTGGAAGCCAAATTTTCAAAACAAATTGCACTATAATTATGGTTTTCACAAAGAGCACAGAGAGTAGATGACACATAAAAGTTAAGTGAATGAAATAGAAAACAAATGTAGATTATAAAAATTATGGGAAATAATAATGAACCATGTTTTTTTCATTCTTTCATCACCAGTCTATGTTGTACCCTTGCATTTTTATATGTTGAATTACAATCCACACTTGTATTTGTCCTTGCAGACAATTGTTCATGCATTGTAAAAAAAGTAGTTTAATATGACTTAATTTGGTTAGTCTGAAATGCATTGTGAAATATTATAAATTTGTTAGTGGTTTATGCATATGGAACTAACCATTGATACATAGAGATGATAATGGCGTGTGTGTGACTTTGGGTGTGATGTAACATGTTGATAGTGGTTTACTTGTTGGAGTGAACGAAATGTTGGTAGATGACATTGAATAGTTTCTAGTAGTTGACGACACTGATAATGTATAAAGTTTAATGAATGAAAATACTGAGAAGATCATAGTTAGTGAAACATTTCCAAGTGGAGTTAATATAAAACTCATAAATTGGTTTTCATTCCTTCATTAGTACTATCTGTTGTATCCTTGCCTCTCTAGATTTCGACGTGTGATTCATTATCAATATTGTTTTCTTTACAGCTTATTGTCATGGTGTGCAATGAGACCAGATAATGCATAGAGTACATTAATGTGAAGGAAATTTATGGTACAAAGAGAATAACATAATAGGCTATAAGATAGAATAATAGAGGTTTATTCGGTTATTTTAGGGAAAGTAACATCAGAAAACAGAAGATGCAATCAGATATAAACATGATTAACCAAAATGATGTCGAAATTATTTTGATGGGACATCTAGCAACAGACCACAAAACAGGTTATTTTTCTGTTAACAGTAAATTTAATATGGAGAACTAAATATCAGGCTGGATATCGACATGCCTAACCAAAATGGAATTGAAACAAATTACAAATCAAAATGTACAATAGAACATAGTATATGTTAAGTTACCTATGATTGTAAATATAAAATGAGACAAAACTTATTGACACCGAACTTTTATAAAATTGAAATGATATAAGAAGAGAAATTCGGAAAAATTTGGATTACCGGTATGCATAAAAGGTCATACCTATACTGTGAAGATGATCAAACGGAACAGCTAATAGAGGAGGTAGTATTCAGTAGGTGGGATCACCTGGAAGTCAAAATCATACAAAATGCATGTAAATATAGTATATTATATCATAAATAAAATTTGAAGCATAGTTGAAAAATATTTGGATTAATAGTATTCATAAAGGATCATACCTTAATGCGAAGATGATGAAAGCGAACAACTACGACAGGAGGTAGTATTGACTAACTGGGTTGACCTGCAAGTCATAATGAGACCGAACACAATAAAATCGTACTGTATTAAAACGAATATGATATATGAAACTCAAGTGGAAGAATTTTGGATTACCATTACACATAAAAGATCATAGTAGTCTTGCGATTAGTACAAAAGAGAACAGCTAACAGAGGAGGTATTATTCAGTATGTTGGATCACCTGTTAGTCCGATTGCAGGAACCCCAGGGGACGACTAAAACGGAGTCTATATTTTCCGAGAAGCCTCACTCCATAATATAGTAATCCCAACTAGTAACAACACCCAACAAAACCGGTTGACTATACTTCACCCACAGAGAAACCGAATGTCGAAGAAGACCAGTTACGAAACTCTTGGGTTACCATGTGGAAGAGATCGATGGTGTCAGTATTTCAAGGGAACCCTAACTCCAAAACTGGTTCATGCAGACCGGTAATGGAAGATGACTAACCCTATTAGTGTATTTTATCAAAGGATAAAACGAATGTCGGTGAAGGAGGGTTACAAACAGCTGGCTTACCGGGAGGAGCATAAGGAAGGAACCGTAGGTCGACGGAGATGTTGAGCGTGATTGAGGAGAACCCGATTAGGGGAAAGGATGCGGGTTACGGACGACTGGATTACCGGGAGGAGCAGAACGAAGGAACCCTAGGTCAGGGGAGTGGATGAGCGCGACTGAGGATAACGCGAATAGGGGGCTAGTTTGAGTCGTCGAGTGTTGGGGGAAGGCCCGAACGGGTATACGTGGAGGAAGGAAATGATGACACCTAATAAAAGTGGTACGTGGAAGAACAGAAATTGGGCACATGGCAGATGGTAAGCCAATATTAGTAGATATAGTAGATTCGAGGATAAGGTGATAAGGGTTTTAAATATACCCATCCAATAGGTTTTTGACAGGTGTAGTTCTTAGATTTTACATTATCTTTTCATTTTATTTAAATCGTTAAATAATGAGGTAATCGCTGAATCATCATGATGTCAAAAACAATTTAATTTATTTAATGTCTAAAAATTATAACAAAAATACTATGATATAGGAAATATTTTTATCTTTTCAATGAATATTTATAGTCCAAAATATCATTTATTTAGACAAAATTAAATTTTATTTACTTAGGTGATACAGTATTTGTTGTATTTACTTTCTTAAAAAAAATAAAAAGATAAAAAGTCACTTTCCCACAAAAGTGATTCCATGGGGTCCCCAAGTTTGGCACAAGGAATCAATGGTCGGACATGAGACAACCAGTAGCATTAGGACACTTTTTGGTGCCTTTTGTTATTATTATGATATTATTTTATTATCCTTAACTACCCGATTACTCATTAATCAAGATAATTAAAGATAATTACCGTCGTTACATTTCATAATGTCCAAAAACAAAAGAGTCCTAATTAAATAATTTGGACCTTGTGATTCCAAACATGGAATACATTTTACCAAATTCCAAACACAGAAATTTCAATAATCAATTTAAAAATAATTCCTGTTGTCAAAACAAATAGCGCGTTTTTTTGAAACAATATCTATGAAACGTTTGGCATTAGTTTATGCCCTATTCCAAAGTGAAATTAATCCTAATGACCACCATTGGATTAAATGTTAAAAATATATTCTAATTAAACTTTAATACCAATTAAAAAGATAATCTAACAATATAATTAAAATAGATGAAAAAGCAGTTTTGATGTGAAATGCAGTATATTTCACTATTCATAAAAAAATGAACATTGTCAGAAAAATACCAAAAATTTATCCAATGTAAATTTCAATGTCCCAATGATAAAGAATATGTTTATTTTGAAAAATAGAGATTATAAAATTGTCAATTTTTTTATTTAAAAATGGTTTTCCACAAAAAGGCAGTAAAACAATCTTTTAAAAATATTAGTGTATTCCATGATTAAGATTGGATTTATTCTCATTTTAAGCCTTAAAAACACTATAAAATTCATAAATAGACATATATAAGAATTCCTATTATTCATTACTTACTTGTGAAGTTACAAGAAAATTTTCAATGAATTATGAAATGGATTTTGAAATTGGATTTCAATGAATGTTTTTGATGAAGAAATGGTTTTTTTTATTTTTTTTAAACTATAAAAATCACATTTAAATAGATTTAATATAAGTAAAACATGGGATACTATGATTCTTAGGTGAATGGTTTACTATTGGGGACTATCTATTGTAATTTTTAATGGGTTTCACCTTCAAGTCCAATCCTATATTTATAAATCATAGATATATAGGATATAGGAACACAATTGAAATTTTAAGGGGTTTAACTTTCTACGGTATTCTTTCTTACATAGTTTATGGATACATTGACTCTGTGGGCTTGAGTCTACTCTATCCATTGAATGGTTATTAAGGTTTGATAGGCCTAGTTATTACAACCTTTTTTATCATTAGGGTGCTTAACACTATGATATTTGTTTCACCTTTTCTGGATATGATATTTTATGGTAAATAAATTAAAATATATATAACTATTTTATATAAGTTATTCTTTGAAACTATATCACCGGGTTTTTGAATGGTTTTTAAAAAGGATAATTCATTACCATAAATTTGATATAAAACTATGAAACTTCTAATAATGTCAAGTTTTCTTTAAATTGAGAATATTGGGATTATTGTGTATAGTCTTGTTATAGAACACCTAGATGGAATCATACTAAGCCTTATTATCTCACACCCATAATACCATCTAAGGGTGTGTAGACATTGTTTTATCTGATACAGAAAAGAGAATGGAACTGCAATGAGGTAGTAGTCTTTATTTCAACTGGGTATGGGTATTTGGTATTGAGATGGTGTTATATTAGACACATGACTCATGGAGTAGTAGTTTTAAGTTGCATGTCCTTCTTGTTGATTTTTTAACACTTGTACATTCAGTTTTCTCTTTATAACGATGGTTCAATCAGTACCAATTTTTCTCATTTCGTATGTAATATTTGATATATAGATATATATATTCCAAGTAACTTGTTTTATTTTGGGAAAATAATTTAATTTGGTTTTTTTCGATTCTCCTGTGATAGTTTCCGATCCATGGATAACAGGAAAGCCCGTTAGGTCTAGCCATAGACTTGTTTAAAGAATAGTTGTATGGGTCTTCTTCAATGAGTCAAGACAATTTGGTGTTAAATGGAGGTTTTTTTAGACTTGGAATGTTGGTATGTGGTGGATAGGATTTTAATGACATAATAGGTAGGTTACGATTCGTTTCTTGCTATCTATTCATGTGAAGATCTATTTATCACCTTTTGATGTTCGGATGACTGTCTCCAGTGTTGGTTTTGTCCTGAATATCAGTTTATTTAGGTAATATTTTTGTTTAAACTATTTTTTGGTTTTATGATAACTTATTTCTACTATTAGTATGTATAAACTTGCCTCAGTGATGTCTACCACGGGTTCCTATGGAGGGTAAAATAGAAAATTCTTTTCAAGGGAATCCTCCTTTATATTATAATCTATTATTAGGTATCTTATAGTGGTTTTTTCGGTGGGAAAGAATATATTGTGAATTCAGAACAAATATGTTGGGTGTGAAATAAGGATCCAGGGGATACATGGATAGAACTATAGAGTTTATATATGATAAACCTTTAACCATTATGATTAAGAATAAACCCCAATAGGTGGAGGACTGGTTAGAAAAAATCGATTAGGTCATTATCTTCCTCAAGACACCAGAATCTATTAAAGTGAAAAGTGCACCATTCATAAGGGAACAATGAAAAGGTTGTGGGATTAAATGTTTTATGTAATATAGTATGTGGGAATGTATTGTAATGGATTCAATACCCTTTTCATTTATCAGTTCTTTTTAGAATCTATGATGATAGTGAAGTCCTTGAAATTAATCTTCTTATAGTAGGTAGATCAATATGTGTCAGAGTAAGCCAACCATTTTATAGTGATGGTTTGTTTTTATCCAAAGTTTTTCATGAATTATTATCTAAAATTTCAAAACTACATTCATTCCTTGTGAGTAGACATATAATAAATGGTTTAAATTCTAATGTTTTCCTCATATAAGGATACTATCAAAAGGGATATGATGGAAGAAACTTATATGGAAGGAATGATTAGATATTCCATGTGTTTCCTTTAATATAGTGGTTGTTTTAATGGAATTAGAGGAAATGAGATGAAGTTCCATGATAATTTTATGGATATTGGATGTGGTTCTCAGCATAGATCCTCCTCTATACCACCGATAGAGACAAAATTGCACCCATGACATTATATTAGTGTGGAAAGGTAGGGTACACCTGAAAATCTTGTCCCACACCTACATAGATTAATAGTGATTGTGGTCATTGAGTTCATAAATAAAATTTATTACAAACTGTGTCTACACTCCATTATTGTTAAGAATCATCAAATCGAAAAGCTAATTTGGTGAATCCAGAAGCATGAAATTTAATATAACTCTAGAAAAAGGTCTCAGTAGTGAATCACATTCATGAAGTGGATGTGTTTCTAATTGAGGGTGATGTGGGTGTAACTATAGTGAAAGGTAATATATTTTTTGATTCCTCAATAGATACTAAAAATACCTTACAATCTTTCATATCTTCTTTTTTAGTTTATTTTCTAAAACATCTAATAGAGATCTATTCATTTTTTATGGATATTGAGTTTTATATTAGAAATAGTAAAGAGTACCTATTTTCGTTCCCATCCTATTATCTTTTAAAATATAATGTGGAGTTGTTCTAGGAATTCTCAGTTCTTGATTTGGATGTTTTCAACATCATCATGGGTGGATTGGTTAGTGGATCACTAAGATGAGATTGATTGTTATCATTGGTGGGTTTCATTATTTACTATCATTGAGTGATATTGTGTGTTCCACAGAGAGTGGGACCCAAGGTCTTATCATGTGGATCCTTTTTTCCAAAGAATAGAATAATGTTGTTTACTATTTATGTTGGGTTAGATGTTGTTTCCCATAATTCTAATATTCACTTGGTTTTTTATGATTTCCAAAAAATTTTACTATATGATTTATCTTTTCATACTCTATAGATGGATGTAGAGTTCCTAATATATTTGGGGTCAGGTATTTAGCTGATTTCTATACCCTATTAGTGTATTGAACCTACTGTGTTGTAATAGGTTATGGGTTGGTTGGATTATTTTCTTATAAAGGGATTTATTTTTCCTTGTGCTTCTCATTTGGTAACCCCTATGATGATTTACAATAAGGATGATGGTTTATAGTGCCTCTGTGTTGACTAATGAAATTATAAATAGGTTACAATAAAAATAAATACCATTTTTACCATTTTTATGATCTGTTTGACCAGTTAAAGTGTGGAAATTAGTTTTTAAAGACCGATATTCTGTTTAAATATCAATAACACAGAGTTTGGATCCATATTTTACAAAGACTATTTTTAGGAGATGATATGACCATTTTGAATATCCTTTAACTCCTTATTTTCAAACAGTCACTCATGTAGTATTTATGGAATTCATGAACTAGATATTCCTTTAGTGTCTTGACACCTATTTCATGGTGTTTGTTGATAATATTATGGTCTATTTGAGATCTGGGTGTGCGCATGGGCCCAATATGATTCTTGTTTGATAAATCCTAAGTCACTACCTACAGGAGAAGACATCAAAATTAAATTTATATATCCAAGTAGTAAAGTTCTTGGAACAAGTAATTTTATAAAATGGCATCTTCATCGATCCTAAAAAGGTGAATGTTGTCTTTTCATTAGACAAACCACAGAACATATTCATGATTTTAAGCTGCTTAATCCTTTCTGGAAACTATTAATGATTTATCAATGATTTCTCAAATACAGATTCTCTTTTGAATACATTTTCTATTAAAGGTGTGACTTTCTCATGAGACTCAATGTGTAAGAAATATTTTTAGGAATCGAAATGTATTCTAACATAAAATCTTATTTTGATCATTGCTAAGACTACTAAGGGTGTCCAGTATAATTTAATGCTTATGTTGTTGTTTTGGGTATTTTATTTTGTGGATGATCATGTGGTGGTGTATAGGTCTCTTCATATTTGGAAACATGATAAGACTTATCCCAATAAAGACATGAATCTCATCACTATTATGAATTTACTTAAGTATTAGAGAGACTATATCTTTAAAGAAAATTTCATGGTATTTTCTAATCATAAGAGTATAAGATATATATTTTCTCATAATAACATATGAATTTGAAAGTGGGGGTAGGTGAAATACCTCCAGATGTTCGAATTCAACCTCACATATACCCCAGGTTATGGTAATGTCATTACTGATCCTCTTGTTAGTAATGTTCTATCACATGTTGTCTTGTAATCGAAGATGGAGTGGAAACTTATGGGATTTATGATGAGTTTCATATTGAAATTTTTTATGGTGATTTAATTATGGTTCTAAATAGTTTATAGTTATCATCAATTCTCCTTTAGTCCTTTCTATAGGAGAAATAACCGGATGATGATTTTAGAAGAATCATGGAAACCTCAAATGGTGGGGATAATATCTATATTTGGTCTCTCCATTATGATGGTATTCTATGATTTAGGGATCGTATTTTTCTCCCATAATCCATTACGAATTAAGTGTTTCTTGATTTCCATTATTCTATAATCATTTTTTACTCTAGCACTATGAATATGTAATATAACACGAGATAAAATTTATGTTTCCTAGGTATGAAGAATTAAATTTAAGATTATGTATCCCATTCTTACACTTGTCAAAATACAAATTCATAGAACCTGAATCAATCTAGACCACACTATCCTCTTTATGATCTAGTTGAAAATGAGACGAGGTTTACATGGAATTATTTGTAGGATTACTATGGGCTCCCTGAGTAAATAATGCTACCAAGGTGGTGATGAATTGGTTAATGAAATTAGATCATTTCATTACAATTAGGGACAACACTATGAATAAATATCTTAGTAAGCTATATGTACATGATATTGTGAGGTTACATGGGGTCCCTATGGAATTTTTGTGTGATAGGTATCCCATGTCTATATCTAATTTATGGAAGAGTCTATATTAGGTGAGATGAATCAAGTTATATTGAGTATAGATTTTAATCCAAGAGTGATTTACAGAAGGAGAAAACTAGAAATATTCTGTAGGTTATGAATAATTCATTTTTCTTGGATTTCAATGGATCATGAGGTATCAATGTATTAATATAAAATTTCACATATAATAATAATTACAAGTCTTGGATTTGAATGGATCCCTTTGAAACAGTGTACGGTAACCTATACAGGTCACCACTTTGTTGGGAAGATGTGCGTGAGGCCTATCTCTTGACCCTGAGTCTTGTTAAGGATAAGTAAAAGAGTATTTTTTAAATACATGAACTCTATGTAACATTTACGAGTTGGAAGAAATCATATGTAGATCGTAAACATCATTCTTTGGAGTTTTCTATTGGTGATCATGTAATCTTAAATGTTTCTCCATGGTTGGTTCACTGTTGGCTTGAGAAAGAAGTGAAGTTATCTCCAATATTTTTTGAATTGTTAGAGATCACTAAAAAGTATGGAAATGTTACTTATCAGTTTAATTTATTGACTTAGTAAATGAGTATTCACAATTATTTCCACATATCACAACTCAAGAAATAACATAATTATATTTCTTATGTTCTGATTTGTGAGGATATTGAGTTGGAACCAAATGTTTCTTTTTTTAAATAACCAGTGGAGATCATTTATTCTTAGTTTAAATTATTGAATATTAAGTTTATTATATTAGTAATTTTTGGGGGGAAATGGATCTAATTTTCTAAATATTGGGAGTTCGAATCATCGGTGAGGGGGTGGTGGGATCACCACATTTCAGATCACCCTTATTTTATCTGACATTCAATGGAGAAAGATCCATATAGTGTGAAGAATTATAAAATTATATTTTATTTTAATTCTATGATAATGTTTAAGAGGTATTTTTTAGGTTTGAGTCTTGTCATAGGTGATCTATTGTTTTCTAAAGGACTAGGGTTGAATGCTGACTATGAGAGCTAGTTCAAACCATGAATGAATACCTATAATGTGAATCAAATCTAGAAAAAATATATTATTTTGGTTATATAAAATGAAATTTTTTATTTCATGAGATAATATACCTATCATTAATAAGGTTTTAGAATATTAATTTGAGGTGATTTATTTTTCTACATATCATCCATTCCGAAAGATCATATAATGAAGTTATAATTCACACCGTGAATTGTGTTTATTATACTAAATTTAATAATTTTTTTGCATCCAACTCCACTCTTATTCATCTTTCTACTTTTTCACTAATCCCATAATCACATTCTTGTGATTGTGGATGATTCACACTCTTTGAGGCATATCCAATTGGATCTTTATCCTCTAGGTAGGTCGGTTTCTCCTATTTTGGTTAGTGTGATAGTTATATTCTCATTTTTATCATTTTAATTTTGATTGGATATTGTGTTGGGATGAATTTTTGGGATTTATTGATCATGTTATGATCACTATAAAATCTATTAAAGATCCCTTTTGTGATTTTCTTATGTTGGTTAGTTCTCTTGTCAGTTGTAGTGTGGAGTGTGTGACTGGTGAGGCATGTGTTGAACTACATTCTTGGATGATACTTTTACTTATAAAAACATGCATATAAGATATATTAATTGATTTCTAATACTCTATTTGTTATTCTTTCAATATTTTCCTTATAGGGTTTTTTGATTCCATCACGGTTAATGTGTGAACTTAGTTTGAGATAGGTGGGTCTGTATCAAGCATGTGGTCTTTGAACCATGAATGATGTTGATTATTTAAATTGTTTTTAGAAGTATTTATTATTATTTATTGATTGATTTAATAATGTAAAATTATTTTTGATAAATGATGGTTTCCTATTCATCATTGTGAAAGAATTACAATTAAAAAATCATTATAAATGAAATTGTGAAATTGGTTTTAAAATCATTTCGTTGATGAAAAAGGGTTGTTTTGAATGGTTTTTGAAATTTGATAATCCATTTAAATTTTATTTCACATATTTAGAAGATGGAATCATCGAATACCTATGTGGATGGTTTAACACTAGGTCATGTCTATTAGAATTTTAAGGGGTTCAATTTTTTGGGTACTCCTCCATTACAAGATCATAGGTATAATAGATATAGGAACATGATTGACAATTTATGGGGTTCATATTCTGGGATGTTCCTCAATCCCGAGTTTACGGATGTGATAAATATAAGGGATTAAGTTTGAAAAAATTTATTATTAGTTATTAGGATTGAAGTGAACTATTTATCCTAACCATCATTATCCTAGGAGTTTTGACATTATGTTTCATATTTGGACTATTTTTTATTCAATATGATATTATACATGATCTTATGGATATAAATAGTTCATGAATATTATTATTTTAAATTATATGACATTTTTTTGAATGATTTGGAAAAGGGAAAATTTTTATAGTGTTTTTATATACAACTATGTGACTAATTATAATTATATGTTTTCTTTAAACTGATCATATTGTGATTATTGTATAGAGAATTGTTATAGATCACATGTGTTAGATTATACTTAACCTTTTTAGTTCAAACCCTACACACTATGTCAGGGATCTGTAGAAATTTCTTTGTCTAATGAATAAAAGGGAATATGAATGCATTGAGGGGGTGATGTTTAGATCAGCTAGGTATGATAATCTGGTAGTGAGATTGTGGAATATTTCCCATATGTATCATAGACTAGTATTGTTTCTTTTTTATCCCTTTTATGGATTTTTTAGAGTATGTATCTTATATTTCCTTGTTCTAACTTGGGTTGTATAACTATATTATTCACTATTTTTTTATGGAATATATCATTCATGGTTATCCTTATATATATATATGATAAGTACAATGTTTTATGTTAGGAAAATTATTCCCCCTAGTTGTTATTGGATACCAGAGTGCCACCCGCCAGCTATGGGGATCTAGAATTCAATTTGGGTCTTTCCTTGGTCTAATTTAGAGCCTCGTTGGATGGGTTTTCCAATATAGGTCAACACATGATTCCATCATTGAGATGTGGAGTTTTAGAGTCAATATATTCTTTCTTTGTTTTCTTTTTATTTGAATATTCTTCTCAAAACATGTTATATATGATCTTGAATGATTGTTTTAAAATTTTATTCTTCATATATGTTGATTTATTATTATTCCTAGTAAATTGATATTTGTTTCCAGAATCCATGGTTCCTTATTTAATTATCACAATTTATATCAAAATTTAAATTAGTGAATCCCATTTGAAGTGGAATGAGGTTATTAAAAAAATTAAATAACCATAGGATAACATAATAAATAGAATATTTATCAAAATATAAGAATAAAAATAAGAATGGTTTCCACTGATACTCTATAAATTTTTCATCCAGAATTCTTAATCCATTTTCCTTTAAATTTTTAATATATCCATCTTTTTCCTATCTTTTGGCCCATATTTGAGTACCATTTATATCAATGTGGCGATGATGTTCCGAACTGAGGGGTATGATGATTACACTGTTTTTTGACAAATTGGCCACTCTTCATTCTGTATCAACATGTTTATCTAAGTTAGGAAAGGACAATTACCAATTCCACACATTTTATAGGTGTTTAAAAAATTCTTATGAAATTATGTAGAAGAGTGGGTAATAATGGTAGAAAAATAAGTGATTTGAGAAAGTAATTGATATTTATTTTAAGAGGTTGAGTGACTTCT
Source organism: Viscum album (assembly GCA_963277665.1). Lineage (NCBI taxonomy): Eukaryota > Viridiplantae > Streptophyta > Magnoliopsida > Santalales > Viscaceae > Viscum > Viscum album. Next base: position 1,209,405,024 of record OY728162.1, read on the forward strand.
AGAGAATATCAATAAAAAATAATGATAATCTACCAAGGAGTATGTTTCATTGGACAGATTATTTTATTAACAGATAGGGATTAGAATCTCATCCTTCCTGAAATAAATAATTAATGCATTGGAAAATGTTTCACCACAAAATATTTGAATATTTAATTCAATTTTTAGAGATACAAGGGTGAATAATTACAGTAATTAAGATGTATTTTTCTATATAGAAAATACGTAAATGCTGATAATATAAATAAGAAAAATATAGGTCGCTCAATTTTCCTCATATATATTCAGTTTTAATATATTTTAAATTGATAATATCTGGTAATATTTTTAGTTTTCATGTGTGAGAAAGATTGTTTCAATTGATTGATATCCCATAGGGGTGATTTTCCTTCTATATGGTAGATCATTATATTTATTATTGGATAGGATGGAATTTGAAACCAAAAATATATTTGTTATAGAATTTCTTGTCCATAACAGCTTTGAAATCTAGATTTAATTTGATCCCTTATTTTTTGTGTTTTTCTCAACTTTTAATGCTTTATTCAAGATAGTTTTTTTTAAAAAAACTATCTTTAATTATTTTAGAATATTTTATTCTATATCAGTATTTTGGATGATAGAACTTTTACTTTCATTATATAAATTTGACTGTAATCTTCTTCATACTTTTAATTTATGACTTTAAAATTTTTACAGCAATTTGGTCATTGGTGTTGTTTTTTTACATAAATTTTCTTTTATTTTATATTTTTCTTATCCAAAATTTAATGTTTTCTCTATAGATATATAAAAGAATTGAGACTATGTTAATTTTATTAATTCATTAATTTATTTCAATTACTTCATAAGATTGAGACTATTCTATCATAATATTTCTATCTTTGACAAGAAATTGTGTATATAGTTGTTTTTATTATAGTATTATTTGCCTTATTTATTTTTGAAATCATAAAAATATATAAAATCTATGAATCTCCCAATAATATTTTCTAATCCCTCATATATGTTTTATAAGGTGAATTCTTTTAAGAATTGTCAGTTGAAAGGAACATCACTTATTTAATCATTATCTATTTCCCTAGAAGGGTATAATTATTAAAAAAGTAAAATGTGACACTCTTAGTTCAAATATTCCTTTGATTGATGATATGAAATAAAAATTTCAGTCAATTCTATCTCATATTCATCATCATCTAGTATTAAGTATTTTCAGATAGCATTAAATATAGAAAGATCATCTAATTATATTACTATATAAATTTAAGGTTATTTATTATTTAAATAATTGATTAATTCAAATAAATATATTCACAAAAAAAACTCAAGAAAATCATTGTTCTCATGAAGAATTTAAAATGAAGAAAAATTTTTATATAAATAATGACTCATACTAAAGGTAAGAATATTTCACATAGATATATTTAAATATAATTTTGAAATCTCTATGGAAGTAATGGAATATAACTACTTTATTAGAATATAATAATTTCTTAGAAAAATTAGCTGAATTAGAGTACTTCTATGGAATATAAATGATTGAATCTTGTCCTTCCAGAAATAATTTTTTTTAAATTATAAATTAGAATGTAAAGAAAATTGAAAAATACTAATGAAAATGAAAACCTTGAAAAATAAAGATTCAAGATATGGGAATTAGGTAATGGATATTAAAACAACCTCTAGGTATTTGTAGAAAAACTGAGAACCACTAAGAGACTTACTTTAAAAATATTTCATAAATAATAGATGGGAAATCAAATTCTAATTATTTGTATCAGTGAAAGAGAAATGAATTTGAAAATTTCCTTTAATATTGAATCCTTTTTTACTTTTTAGAGATAGAAATAGAAAAAAGACTTAATTTTGAGGATAAAAATTTGAAATTCATATAATATAAAATCTATAATATTTTAAACACTCATCGAAATATTAATTATTAATCCATGAATCTACAAGGAGCTGAACTATTTTAAGAAACATAAATAGGGGTAAATCAAAATGCTTATATAGAAACCTCATAAATAATGTTCTTTCTTAAATAATGAAATATATGTTTACATATAAAAGTATGTAATAGAAAAAATTTACCTATTATATTAAAAATAGATGAAAAAACTAAGACTATAAATTTAAATGTTGATGCATGTCTGAGAAATGATTTTCAAGTTTGTTGAATTTCCTTCTAATTTTGTTAATTAATTTAAGAATAATATATAAGTTATGGTAAGGTATTAAATCTTAGAGATATTAAATTATTCTTTAAAATACGATGAGAGAAAAAAATTTGTCTTCCCTTTATACATGGTCATTCTAATGTAAATATATTGAAATTAAAGTAAACAAGAATACTAGAAAAAGTGAAAATGGTAAAGAAAAAAATAAAAAATCTATAGGGAAGGAATATAGGATAAATTTTAAAGATATTAAGGATAATAAATCTCTATATCCATTATTTAATATTATGTATAATTTATTATTCTCGATAACATATTCACTTTTTACCCAAAATGGTAGGAGGATCATATGCCCAAATATATAAAACATTGAGAAACGGAAATTCATACCTTCCAATATAACATAAATGTCCTTATCTCTTGGACTTATTTTATTTTAAATTAGCCAAAGATCATATCCTTTTCATTGGGATATATTGGATTAAATGATTAGAAGGTAACAATTTCATATCCTTGGAACCTCATCATTCAAAAGATCGGTATAAGGAAATTCAATATCTCTAGGAGTTCTTTAAAAAAATTATTTAATCAAGGAATAATTGAGTGAATATAGTGGATGGTTCTCCTATGTTATTTCGAATTAAGTACTAGATATGTTAAATATACGGTATAGTGGAATGAAGAGAAATATTATAAATCCCAAAAGAAAAAATTCATTTTCTTCAAAAGTGGGTATCCAAGAAGTTGAGTACAAGGGGATGTGTCAATATGCATGATCTCCCAAATGATTTGAAGTAATCCATTTTTTATAGCATGTTTTTGTGTTTATTCTACTCAAATACATTAAAATTGTTTCTTTAAATGATCTTATTGAATTATATAGTGTTGTAATATGATTATTCATAAATATAGTTGTTAAAATAGCTCTTTACTCCCTCGAATTTTCATCTTAGGGGATCTTTACGGTTTCATATGGTGGAAACTCTTTGATAAAGGACTTCCTCTATTCTATATCATCACCTTAATTCTTGTGTTTGTAAGATCCCCAAAATCCCAATTGTTTTTTCAGTTCTATATTCTCTTGGAATTTAACCCATTGTCCCTTTTCATCAATTCTTTGTTATTTCATTCCATTAATTTTCTCCTAGAGATGGTGTTCATCAATTCTAGTCACATTATTTAGGATGTGGGTTTTTTATTATTTTTAATCATCTCTCCCATTGGATTTTTTTTTCAAAGTTTTATATGCCTCATTATATCATCTGGGTTTTCTCTTCTCTTTTTAATTGGTTGTGTATCTTATCACTATAGTGGAAGAATATATCCATTAATATTGTAAATGAATTGGTTTGTGACAACACATAATTTAAAAAATAGAAACTCTCTTATTATAATTATAACATATAGTATTAATCGAATAAAATCACAATTTAGAACACAATACAATCTTTATAAATGACGAATTAATGAAATAAGATGTATTTCTAGAGGTTAAGGAATCTATGGTATAATACCTTGACCTTTAGAATAGTAATGTGACCATTGGGAAAAATAATCCGGGAAATAGAATAGTAACATTATCTATAAAATTGTACATTAAATTTAGGTATCTTATAAATGATAATAAGATATAATTTTATTATAGTATAAGTAAATAAATGTTTCAAAAATTAATAATTAAGTGTTGGTATTTTTAATAAAATTAAAAATTTTATTTTCAATTATAAAATTATTACAATTATCTAAAAGAATATTTATTTTCATAAATTATATAGATAAATTAATATTTCTTTTATTATGATTATATTAAAATTTTATGATATCTATATTAACTTTTCAATGTGTTATAAAATCAGTTATTATTTTAAAATCGGTATTTTCCATGTAAATGATTATTTTAATAAATAAAATAAAATTTATCATATTTATAAAATTATTTTTCATAAAAATGATAAAATGATTTATTTATAAATTTTGAAAAATGGTTATGGTTATGTTTTTGTATTTTTTCAAAATAATTGATATTTTTGTGAATAGTGAAATATAATAATTTACGATATTTATCAAATACATGAATTATTAAGTCATATAAAATGTATGACTAATCTAAGACCATAATGACTAAAACTAGTTCATCATTTCAATATATTAATTGATAAAATTGAATCTATTTATAGTATTGAGCTAAAATAAAACACTAATATATAAAATAATCTAAAAAATACCCCACACCTCCCAAATAAATTCCACCCCTCACCACTTATTCTCCTCACACCTTACCAGACATTACTCATTTAAAGTTTATACCAAATGATCTTTCCAAGACCATTCCTCAATTCCAATATCCTTTGGTCTAAACAAAATAACCAAACCAATTTTCTCTAAGGAGGTTCTTAAGGAGAATAATTAAAGAGGTAAAATCCTCTTTCATTTCTTTTAATCTTTTTTTCAATTTCTTTTATTTTGATATTGTATCCTCATATAACCTTATAGAAGGTAAATTATAACTCCTATATCTTAAATATATTATAATTTCTTTTATTTTTATGGAATAATCCATCATCAAACACTTCATACTCATACTATTATTCTAAAAATGAAAACATTATATATGATGTGTCGATTCACCGCCATTGTGGAAGATGCAATTTCATTTACTATACCAACTTCAAGTTTGTTCATTAAAACTATTATAATTGTTGATGAAGATTGTAAAATTTATTTTATAACCCTTTTTATGTTATGTAACTAACATATATACATAATGTTAGATAATAAAATGAATCAAGTTTGTGGTAATCGAAAAACCCACCAAATTAATCTAAATGATTATCATTAACATTTTATCTATTTAATCATCATAATACTATATAAAAATAATATTTATGATAATTAAATATTATTTAAGTTCATTAATATCATATAATCCCAATTCTATAAAATTATCCACATTTTACATGAACATTCATACATGTATACAGGTGAACTGATCATCAAAATCAATAAAATGAACACTTCTGAGCGATTAAATTAAACACTATAACTCATAAAAATGACCATAAATAAAATTAATAAAATTTTAATTAATATAATACATGTATAAGATGTCATAAATTTATTTAATAATTAATATAATATGATTATCTAGAATATTAAAGTGAATAAACCATTCCGACAAAAGGTATGGGGATTTATAAACCCAATTTACCTTCATTGGGATATTATTATTTAAATCCAAATTTCCATGTGCATGTTCTTTAATATTACAAAAATACAATTTTTTTATTATTAACTTTTCTTTTCTAGGATATACTTCTTTTCAATCTGATCTTATGACAAATATAATGATTTTTACAAAAATAATTTTTCGTTATTAAAACACATATTTTACTTATCCGGATATTGTTTCTTCTTTAGTCAAGAATGATGAATATTATATAAAGTATGTTATTAAAATTTAATTTTTCGAAATACAAAGTTTATTTATGAATGTTTAACTTATTAATTTTTTATGAAGACCATTTCTTTTAAATGAGTTATTTTAACCTAATATTGATATATGTTCTATGTGGCATGTATGATCATGTAAATGTTATATTGTGATGGGTGCAAATGAAATTATATAGTTATCCAATGGATTGGGTAATGTGATGTATCTAGTTATATAATTTTCAATATGAATAAACATGATGCTATATTTTTTTACAATGATGCTTTTAGGATGATTCACATATGTTATCTGTGAACATGATGCTAGATTTTTTCACAACTATGTGTGGTATTTGTCCACTAATACATGATGTTTCATTTTTATGCATTTCCATATTCCATTAATTTATCTAATTCTCTATATAATGATAATAATTATTATCCTATGCTTAATTTATGTTATCGATGATTATTCCCACCTCATGTTTAATTTATTAAGGTTATTATCTATCATCTTACAGAACTATTAGCTCACACATTTCAATGATATATATCCACAGGAGGATACTTATAAAAAGAAGAAAGTGGTGGAAAAAAAGAAGCTAGATAATAATTAATTTCATTAATGTTGATGTTTTATTATGTAAAATTATTGAATGGTCCTAATATTCCCAAGAAAATAAACCTATCGATCCTAGTTTTATAACACTATTATGTTGTTTATATTTAAAATTATGCAATATTCATGTATGAAAAAGAAGTGTCACTATAGTTGTTATCAGATGATGGTTTAGTTAATTTTGAGAATTATGATTAGAAAAAATTAGTGAAATACTAAGTATATGTATCCCAAGATGATCTGTTTTAGAAAAATTCTAAACATAGGGATGCCAAAAGAAATTGTATTTGAGTTAATTACAAAAAGGAATAAATTATATATTCATGACCTTTTGATTTATGTTTTCTTCCAAACACATGTATTTTAGAAATGGTGGGAACCATGATAAACCTAGATAACAACCCATGGGAGGGACAATGCATTTATTTCTCTAATGACATCCTCAGTTCTCTGGGAGGTAGAGTTCAAACATTTAAGGTGATGATTACCCAACTATCTCAGGCTATGAACAATAACCTGAATAATGTGGAATATCCTACTTTATATAATAGGTAGAAAATTGATATCAAGTATTTTATATAAAAACTACCACTAATGTTTAGTTTATCTTCTAATCCACTAGTCGTGAAACTTTGGGTCAAATTGTTGTAGAAAATAATTTCTATGCTTCACTGTTTTGAGAAAAATTAGGCAACTCTATCCTTTTATCACTTTGATGGAGAGGTCAATTAATGGTGTGAATTGATTAAGAATACATAGAAAAATTATTAAAAAGATGTGATGGAGTGGGAAGACATTAATAAAAATTTATTAACAATTATTCCCCTCAAAATATTCATTCAAAGATGACGAGATAATTCTTATACCTTAAAAAAGTAAGGTGAATCTATCACGGATTATGAAGAAACATTTAAAAGGCTTGAAAGGTATGCCTCTAGTTTTATCATCAATAATGATAGAAAAATAGATATATTCTTTAGTGGTTTAAAACCATAACATAGAAAGGATCTATAAATTCAAAACATTGGGGGTTTTTTAGATGTATTTTGATGTTCTCGTAAAGTGGAGATGGAGTTTGAAGGAGGAAATCTTGTATATGGAGAAAAGAAATGAAAGTTGTTGTTTTAAGATGAGGGATCTAATAATAATGTTGGCTTGAAAATTCAACCACTCACATGTTAAAAATGTGGGAAGAAACTTCATGGGAATTTCCTAAATGGTATGGCAAAATGATTCAAGAGTAGGAAAGAATCCCATCAGGCTTATGAATATTGAAGAGACATGAGGAATCTTGAAAATATAGTGGAATAAAAGTGGGGACTACCTATGGTTCAATGCTCCAATTTTAGGGATAAAGGGAACTATTCAAGACAGTTCACTAAACCTATAATCCTTTATGGTAATTAGCATTAGAAGCCGATAATATAATGGAGATGGGGAAATATTTTGTCATCAATATTATAAAGGTGGAGCCCAACAATGATGTGGTGATTAGTACGCAGGATACTTATTCAATAATTAAAAATATACTATTTGATTCTAGTTCTATGAATTCATTCATATCATGTATGTTTAGTAGAAAAATTAAAAAACCAACTCAAAATATGGATGTTGAGTTATCTATGATAAGATAAAACGGATAAATTATTTAATCCAAAGTATATAACTTATCCACTATTAATTTTTGTGGACTGAACATCAAAAAAAATCTAGTATTAATTCCTTTAGTGGATTTTGTTGCTATATTGGACATGGATTAGATATCTTTATAAAAATCCAACATAAAATATCGGGAAAGGGAGATCAATCTTCCCTTACCAATGCATCCTTTAATTCTGTACAACTATAACAAAGATAATGAATCTTCTTCAGAATCATTATCCCATGTGTGGATATTATTTCTTTATGAGTAAGCATATATTTCTCAAATGATTAAGACTAATGAAATAATGATGCTCAAATATATTCCCATTATAAAGGAGTATAATAAAGTGTTCCCTAAATAATTCACTTATCTTTATCCTTACCAATATTTTGAGTTTTCACTTGAACATATTCTAGGATATCTACCTATATTAGAGACACATTATATAATGGAAACCATTGAGTTGGAGGAAATGAAAAAGTAGTAACAAGATATTCTGTTTGAGGATTTTATATGACTGAGTGCTTCACCATGGGTTTTACCTTTCCTCTTCATCAAGAAGAAGGATAGATCGATTATCCTTTCTGTTTATTATCAGAAGATAAAAAAAATTGGATAAAGAACAAGTCTCCAATTCCACGGATAGATGACTAGTTTAATCAGCTACATGGGGTCAAGTATTTTTCAAAGGTGGACCCTCAATCAGGATATCTTCAACTAAAGGTGAGCAAGCAATATATTCCCAATACTACATTTTGAATGAGGTACAGAAATTATGAGTTCATAGTGATTCCTTTCAAACTCACTAATTATCTATCAATATTCATGGATATAATGATTAGATTCTTTAGATATTACCATGATAAATTTTTAGTATTCTTTATAAATGATATCCCAATATACATCAAGAGAAGGGGGGAATATGAGGATAATTTTAATAATGTGATAAAGACTTTTAAAAAGGCTAAAATTTATGAAAATTATATTAAATGTTATTTCTAAATGGTGGATGTATCATTATCGATGTATGTTATCTCCAGTAAAGGAATATATGTAGACCCTTCCAAGACAATGTAAATCAACGATTAGTTGAGGCCAATATCAATAATATAAATAATTAGTATCCTTGTTTTAGTTGAGTATTACCAGATATTTTTGAATAAATTCTCATTATTTTCAAAACCACTTACCAAGATGACTTGGGAGGGAGAAAATTTTTTTTGGATCATAAAATGTAAAGATTATTTCATAGAGCTAAAAAGAAGGCTTATCACCGTGCTAGTACTCACACTTCTAATAGGTAGGGAACTATTTTTAGTATACAATAATTCATCAAATAAGGGATTAGGATATGTACTAATGAAAAATGTTAAAATAATATCCTATGCCTTAGGAAAATTGAAAATTGCTGAGAAAAAATGTCCTATGAATGATATGGTGTTGGAAGATTTGATCTTCATGTTGAAAATCTGGCAGCATTATCTCTATAGGGAGAAGTGTAAGATATATACTGATCATATGAGCCTAAAATATATTATCAAATGGAATCAACTTAATAAGTTCTGGTGAATATGGTTAAAGATTATGAAGGATTACAACTACTCAATCCACCACAATTATAATACAACAAATAAGGTGGCATATGCTTTACAAAGAAATGATTCTGTATCCTTTTCAATAATTGGAATTGGGATAGATCCAATATTCATATACCTCCAAATGGTGGCCATATGAATCATTAAGGAAGGAATATAATCAATCATTTCTCAAATGATTACTCAACCATCCCTCATAGATATAATAATGATTTTCTAAGAAATAATGTTGAAATTTAGAAAAAGGTGATTGCTATCAGAAATAGGGAATCCAAAGAGTTAAAAATGGTTGAGGAATGAGCTTTGAGATTTGAGTCATGAATATTTACACAATCAAATCCATATATAAAGAATGATATTCTTAATGATTGACATAGCTCACCCTTCTCTATTAATCCATGGAGCACAAATATGTATCACGGTCTCTAAGATAACTATTAGTGGGAAAATATCAAGAAGGATATCACTTATTATACATCAAAGTGACTGGTATTTTAGTAATTTAAATATGAAATAAAAAACTCTGAATGGATGATACAACCATTACCCATACCAATATGTAAATGGGAAAAAATCACCATGGAATTTGTCACTGAACATCTGAAGTCATCCAAAGAAAACAATGCTATATGGGATGTTGTGGATTTTCTTACAAAGATAGGTCACTCTATCTCATTTCAATAAGACTTATTGCTAGATAAAATTGTAAAAATATACATTAGATGAGTGTTAAGGAAGAATAGAGTACCACACCTTATTTTATCTGATCATGATCCAAGATTCACCTCCATGTTCTAATTTTTTTCATTGTTCTCTAAAAAGTGAGTTTATATTTAATACAACTTATCATAATAAAATATATTACCAATTAGAGTTCACAATTTTGAAACAAGAATATGTGTTGATAGCATGTTCCATGGAATTAAAAGGAGGATGGGACCAAAATCTACCTATGGACATGTTCTCTTACAAGAATAGTTTCCACTAGAGCATCCAAATAGATCCATATGAATCCATTTATAGGGAAATATGCAAAACACTAGCATGTTGGGATGGAGTCTTTGAAAGTGAGATGATATTACCTAAAATGTTCAAATAAATGGTAGAGAACGTTAAAAAACATTCAAAAACACATCAAGACAACTCGTAGATGAATGAAGATCTATGAAAACATTTGTTTATGGGACCTATAGTTTGATGTTGGAGAAATTTTATTCCTCGACATATCTCCATGGAAGAGGATCATGAGATTTGGGAATAAATTATAGTTGAGTCTCAGGTTCATTGGACCCTTCCAGATTCTTGATCATGTTCGAGTTGTGGTCTATTAAAAACACTTCGACCTACCATGTCTCAAGTACATGACATATTCCATGGTATCCCTCTTGAGGAAGTACATACTAGATCCTCCATATGTACTGAATCTGGAGGTGGTACAGTTGGAAAATGATCTATCTTACCAGGAGAAGATGGAGAAGATCTTGGATTATAGAGATAATCTTTTATGTAACAAGACTACTCACCTAGTCAAATTACTATGTAATAACCATAAGGATTAAGACGAAACATGGGAATAAGAGGAATCTATTAAAGAGAAATACCCTCACATGTTTATGTAAAACAAAATTACAAGGGGGGGGGGAGTGGGAAGAATGTAACAACCTAGAATTTTATCAATGTCAAATAATTTATTATAATTGTTACATATAGTATAATTCACATAAAATCACATAGAGAAATAAAATACAATTATTATAAAAGATGAATGTATGAATTAAGAGGTATTTCTAGAAGTCAGGGATCCTATACCAATGGGATATTAACACGAACTTTGTATTAGTATTGTGAACATTTAGAATTAAAATCCATCCAATTTAATTGTAACCGCATATATAATTGTATAAATAATATTTAATAATATTTTGAATTATAATATGATATAATTACATCATATTATAAGTAAATAAATGTTTTATAAATTATTAATTAAACCATAGTATTTTTATAAAAAAAATCTTATTTACTTTTATATAATGAATATAATGATTTAGAAGATATTTTTAAAATATATTCATTATTTAATATTTGGTTATCTTATTATTATATATAATTTTCTATGAACTTATGCAATTTTTCAAAGTGTTATAAAATAAGTTATAATTCTGAAATTGATATTTCTATGTAAATGATGATTTTAATTAAAAATTAAATTGATCAAATTAATAAAATTATTTTCCTAAAATTTGGTTCATTTTTTAATTCTACACATTGAAAATGTATTTGGGTGAATAGTTGGGATTTTATGAAAATAGTTAAAATTTTGATGAATAATGAAATTCAGTAATTTACGGTATTTAACAAATACATGAATTTTTGAGTCATAGATGGTGTTTGGATGATGTAAGAACATAATATCGAAATATACTACATTATTTTAATAAATTTAATAATAAATTTCAAACTATACATTATCTTGTTCGAAAATAATATACTAATATATAAAATATTCTAACAATTTCTCTCTCCTCCCTAATAAATACCACCCCTCAACACCTCTTCTAATTACACATCTGAAACCTCGAACATTGTCCAATTTTTACCCAATAATCATTACAAGCCCCTATCCCATGTCCAGGATCCTTTGGTATAAATAAAAATGAAAACCAATTTCCCTAAGAAGGTTCTCAAGGTGAAGAATTCAAGAGGTAAAATCCTCTTTCATTTCTTTTAATTTCTTTTCAATTTCAATTTTTTTCTTATTATATCTTTGCCACCCACTGTAAATGTTTCATGATAAATATATTATGTTAAATATTCTGGAATTTTATTATGTTAGTGGAATAATCCATCATTAAAGATCTTCTACTCTCCATTTTATTCTAAAAATTAAATAATCATCCATGATCTGTTGATTTACCGCCATCATGGATTATACACATTCTTTTCCCTATACCACCTTCAAGGAAGGTCATAAAACCATTATAATGGTTGAAACATATTTTAAAACATATGTTATAACCCTTTATATGTTCTTCACATAACATATATACATAGTATTAAATATTAAAATGAAACTCATTTGTGATGGTCAAATAAACTGACAAATTAATTGAAATGATTCACATTAACATTTTATCTAATGATTCATAATAATACCATATAAAAATGATATATAAGATCATTTAATTTTTTATATGTTAATTATTGACATATAATCTAAATTCTATTAAATTATCCTCATTTTACATGAACTTCAATACAAGTATATTAGTGAACTGATCATAAAAAAGAAGAAAATGAACACTCTTGAATGATAAAATTGAACACTATAACTCATCAAAATGGCCATAAATGAACATAATAAACTTTTAATGAATAAAATACATGTATAAGATGTTATTTATTTATTAATTAATGAATCTAATTAAATTATCTAATATATTAAAGTTAATAAACCTTTCATAAATAACGCAAGAGGATTCTCATATCCAATTTCCTTTCTTTGGTTATTCCTCATTCATGCCAAATTTTAACATGGATGTTATTTAATATTACCCAGAAAATTTATTGGTTACTGTATTTGTTTCCTAGGATATACATGCTTCTAATTTGATTTTATGAAAAAGTCAAATATTTTTCCAAAATTACTATTCTTTCTAAAAACACATGTTTTACTTCTCTCAATATTGTTTCTTCTTCAATAAATACTGATGATTATTATATGATGTATGTTACTAATTTTTTTTGGAACCATAAGGTTTCTTCATGAATATATGATTTACTAAATTCCCATGGAACTAATTTTTTTCCATGGGTAATTTTATGTCTAATATTAATATACATTCTATGTGGCATGAGATCATGTAAATGTTATGATGTGACAGGTGTGACTGGAATTTTATAGTTATCCAGTGCAATAGTTAAAGAAATGTATCTCATGATATAATCTGAAATATGTGTGAACATGATTCTATATTTGTTAAAAATGATGATTTTTTGATGATTCAAATATGTTACATGTGAAAAATATTCTATCTTTGTTCACAATAATACATGGTAGTTGACCACTAATACATGATATTTCATGTTTATGCATTACCAGATTTAATGTATTTATCAAATAATTCCTCTCATTTTTATCAAGATAATCCTATTATTATGTTATGATGTTGATGTTTATGATCACCCCATTTTTTATTGATTCATGTTCTTATCTGTAACATCCCCAACACAGAATCCACTGACTGGTGCACCGAGATGAGTCACCACCTAACCTTAAGTGAACCTCCCCATACTCTAGATGATTCCAACTAGAAAAGAATTTATAATATAAAAACTAGGGATACTATACCCTCTAGCAAAGTAAGAAGCATAAAAAACATAAAAAACATAAAAAACAATAATAAATAATTGAGGTAAAAAAATAGATAGAGGCATGCATTACTATCCATTTTCCAAATAGAGTACAAACACAAAATAGTTCCCAAGTGAAGAAAACCCACTTATAAATAGAAAAATTTGAACCCCATAAATTCATTCATAATCCTAGTTTGGAACCTCATCCATGCACAACCCATGCCAAAATCAACTCTATATCATAGGTTCTTTACCCTTTTATTGACTTGAAACCAAGAAATCCACTTGGGTACCCAATGAAGGCCTGGTCAGGGAGTGAGTACAACTCCGTAGGCCACCACCAATGGTTTCTATAACATATCCTATCTAAATAGATATTACATAAAATTTATAAAAAAAATTAAAAGATAAACAGAAGAAAACATGGGTTCTATTTTGAAATAATATTCACTTAGTTCAATTCCATCTACTGTTTCCATTTCCATCAGTTATATCATCTTCACTAGTACGTTAATATTCAATACATGAACTGTGGGTTAGAAATTTAATTCATTTACAAAATATCCTAAGCTGTAAAATCACTATGCATAAGGGAATAAGTCAAATTCGCAGTCTCAATAAGGAAAAACAAATCATAAACAAATATAACACACTTACCTTAGAGCCTCAGTCCAGGTAGTTTCATATAATTCCACTGCTAGTCGAATAGAGCCTCAAAGGATGCATCAACCTCAAGCTAAAAATCCTTAATATCAATCACGTGGGATGGTTTAGGGTGATAATTCCTAATCTGCGACACATTAGAGACATCATGTATACGACTATATTTAGGTGGGGGATCTAACCAATATTCCACTAATCTAATCCTGTTCACAATATAAAGTGGCCCCACATACCTGGGTTTCAACTTGACATACTTCTGAATTTGATGGTGACCCAACCTTGGAGACCCCTTTAGAAACACATGATCACCCACCATAAACTCAATAGATTGAAGGTTATGATTCAAATATGACTTCTGTGTACTCTATGTTGTTTCCATACATCTCTGAATCAACTGAATCTGTGCTAATGCCTCTTGCATGAGACTTGGTCCCAATAACTCTAATTTCCTAGCCTCTATACAATACAACAGAGATGCATATGGTCTAATATAGATAACCTCAAATGGTGACATATGAATCGTATTTTGGTAAATATTGTTGTAGGAAAACTAAACCGACAATAAATGTTTTTTCCCTTGATCCTCCAAACTCTTGGACACAAGATCTCAACATATCCTCTAATACCTTAATAGTTCACTCTATCATCCCAAATGTCTATAGGTAAAAATCCATACTAAAAAATGCCTGCATACCCACTACCCTCAGAAATACCTTCCAAAAGAATGATGTAAATTTTAGATCATGATTCGAAACTATCATTCATGGAACCCCATTAAAACATACTTTTTTTAACTAACATACACCTCACCGAACTGATCCACGATAAAATTTTCATGAATTAGAAAGAAATAAACTACCTTAGTTAACTGATTCACAAATACCCAAATACCATCATTCTTCTATGGAATCCTCAAAAGAACCATAAAAAAATTCATCATTATGTCATCCAATTTACACTATATAATTGTTAATGGATGTAACAATCCACCCAACCACTGATTCTCATCATTCACCTACTAGAAGGTAAGGAATTGCGATATAAAATCCGCAACCTCCTTCTTTATCCCTAGCCACAAAAACTACCTATGAAGATCGCAAAAGATTTTGGTTAGACTAGGATTCAACTCCCACTTTGATTTATGAAACTTTTACATAAACATTATCAAATACATACTGGTATAAAAAAACATCCACAAACATAAATGAATCCATCATCCCCAACGGTCCGACCTGATGGTGAATCCACACCTTTAAAACATTCCCTCAAGGTCATACATTTAGGATCTTTATATCAACCTTCATAATTCAATATCAAAAGCATAGAATCAACTACTAAGGATGAAAGGGTTGTCTTACCTTGACCATCTTGTACCTAACAATGCTACTCAGCAAATAACATGATTAGCCTCCACTCGGAACTGGGTTCCTAAACTGCCTGATTTTTTGAGTTTTCCATATCAAATCATATGGATCTTTGTTTCCATTTACTGGTGTGTAAACTAGCTCAAAATCATATGACTTCATGTACTCAATCCTTTCTCAAGGATGAATATTCAAATCACGTTAATAGAAAATGTACATAAGGATCTTATTATTTATATACACTATAAATCATTCACCCAATATCTAGTGTTTCCAATACTATTAGGAATACACCACTACATCCAATTAGAGATCTGGTGTAGGGTTTTTCATTTCATGAGGACTTAGTTGTTGTGAACCATACGCAACCACTCAACCATCCTGCATCAATACCACCCCACCCCAAACACTGGACACATCACAAAAAAAGTTATTCTTTAACTAGTTCGGGTAGGGATATAACTAGTGTGGTAGTAAGCCACTTATTTAACTATTTTAAGTAATTCTAACATTCCTCAGACCATTCAAACTTTATTCCCTTCGAATTCAAGCTCAAATGTGGTGTTTCCAAACAAGAAAATTATTTAAAAGCCTTCGATAGTAACTATAGAAACCTAGAAAACATTAGACATTTGAAACATTATTGGGATTCTCCCAATACACCACCTCATGCACTTTCTATAGGTCTATAGACACATCTTCCTCCAATATAATGTTCCCTATGAAATGCAATCTATTGATACATAAATAGAACTTTTATAGATTAGTGTATAACATGTTCTCTATTACTGCACTCAATACAATGTTAAGATTTTTTTTCATGACCATCATGAGTTTTGGAGTTCACAAATATTTCATAAAAAATGAATTTTTATAGATAATGATGGATGATTTGGTTCTTTAGGGCCATAAAAAATGTTGGAACATTTTTCAAATTGAATGGAATGATAAAAAACTCATAAAACCATATATTCTTCTTAAGGAAGACTATGGTATATCAGATGGTCTCACTCATAGCTGATGATATCCCAAACTAAAATCAATTTTTGAAAACACTGAATCTCTTATCATCTAGTCAAATAGGCCATTGATTCAAGTAAAAGGATATCAGTTCTAAACCATCATCTGGTTCAACTTTCTATAATCAATGCACAAATTCAGTGATCCATCGGCTTTCTTGGAAAATAGTATAAGAGATCCCCAAGTTAACACACAAGGATGGATAAAATTTCCATTTTTATACTACCCCAACCAATTTTTAATCTCCTAGAGTTATTCTGCTGCCATTCTATTTGGTGGAGAGGAAAATAGTTCTACTCCCAACATCAACTATATTGTGAACTCAAAATTCATCCTGGGTAGATATCCTAAGAAATCATTATGATGTATATCCTAAAACTAATACACCACAATAGGGAAGATTAAATGCTCTAATCCCACATTATCTATCATTAGAAATGATATTTGGGCTCTAAGTTCACCCAACTACTGAAAAATTTCCCATGCACGGCCTACCTGAATATCGAATTTAACATGGTGGAAATATGTGTCTCCATAAATAGTGAAGAACTTTAATCTATGAAGATAACATTCAATATGGGATCAATATAACTCTAACCAATCCATACAAAAATTATGTCAAAAACTGTCTTCTTAAGTATAAAAAATCCCATAGGAAACGGTACCAACCAATCTCAAGCACACACCCCATACATTTTTTGACGTTCTATGCTTGCATCACTAATAGTGTATCAACCAAAATGACCCCACACAATTTATCCATTTCAAAGCCCTATACTGCCAAAAACTAAGAAGAGTTAAAATAATGTGAGGCCCATATCTTGAATAAAGTAGTAGAAAATGTGGAATCTATAAGGATCATTCCTTGAACAGTATATGGTCTAGCCTTTCCACCTATAGGTGTAGATTGAATTGCATGAAGTTGATTTGTTCCTCTACCCCGAGATCATGTATATATTTTGCTTGGTTTACTACCCTATTAAAAAGGACAATATCTCCCCAGAGTACCACACCCATTTCCTCGACTAGTATGAGTAGTCAAAATCCGACTGCCTGCCTAATAATGGTTAACTGATCCCCTTACTCCACTATGTACTTTTATCGACCCTCCATTGATACACATTTTTTTAGAGTTATTATAGAACCTATGAACATTCCCCAACATGACACACACTCAAAACTCAACCATTTATTTGGGACACAATCCATGCATGTTCCCTAACCTAACACACTAATAGTATAAAACTTGATCTCTAACCTGAGAGGTTGGTCCTATTTTCTAGCTACCCAACCATCCATTTCCATGGTGAAATCTCTCAAACTTTCACTTATTACCAATAGAGGCGGCACCACTAGATAGTCCAATTGAGACTGAATAACCACTACATGAAGACTCCTCAATATTTACTACTAATATAAGGGTTTGATCTACCACTTTATCAAACCCCATTAAATGGGAAATATTCAAAAGTTATATAATCTCATGTCTAAGATCATCCTATAAGTTCCCAACAATAATAGATCATCCCCTACCAAATTTCGAATAAAACATTTCATGTAAATGAAACTGGTAGAATAATTTGTGACTGTCATAGTCCACTGAATGAAACTCGTAAAATTGACAGCCTTCCACTTCCTCAACGAATATAGGTATAAGTGTTCCAAAAACTATTCTTTGAATCCTATCCACAACATACAATCTGATTGCTTGGTTTGAACTAAGATGCCCCACTAAAATTTTGTGTTTCCTCAAAACATATAGGCCTCAAAATTGCCTCTCTTCTAAGGAGGATTCCCTAGATGGTCAAGGATTTTTTTATGGACTCTATCCAAAATCGATTTCTTCATGCCCACCACCTCTGAAAAATGTCAAAGGGTGCTACATTTGAAATTCCCCAGTCAGCTCAAGCAAGCTTAGAACAACCCGACTAGGGTCCCATTCCATTATTTTCATAAAACAACTACTGTTATCATGGAAATTCTCTTATCCTTTTTTAACCTAAATCATTGGGTTCTAATGATCCACCTCTAGAGGAGCATTCTCGGTGTAATCATCTTGTCACCCAACCAGTACACATTGACATGGTGGCATCATCCTACAATTCCTATCAAAACAGTTAGAACAGATAAAATAAAATATCCTTGATTTATATAAATGATGAACTTTGGTATCTGTGACAACTCATACTTCACATGTTATCCCAATGAACATTATCACACGTAGAACAATTCCTTCTACCATCCCTACCACAGGTCATTGATAACATGGGGGGGTAAACTAATATACATGGTCCCAAGTTTTTCATTAGACACCCATTTTTCAAGCCATATCTACTCTCACAATGAAAATTATTCCTTGTAGACACATTTACATTATCTATAAGGCCCCATCCTTAAACCTTACTTAATCTTGAGTTATTACAAGATTACACATTGAGGATCTTTTCGGGTTTAGAGTTTTAGAGAATTAGATCATAAAACTTGCATTACATTCCACATATAAACAAAGTGGTTACATAAAGATAGTATTCTTCATTCCCATCAATGGAAACACATTTAAAATAAAACATGGATTATTTCTTGACACATCCTTGACTCTATCATCTTATCATGTACCTTTCCCTTGACCTCTGAAAAACATTTCAAAAACTTGGGATGAGCATAAAACTCAGTATGGGTTATAAAAACATGGAAAGGAAACATGAGTACATACATACATAAGAGTGAAATCATACATTACCCATAAAACATAATCACTTTAACATACCTCATCAAATCATGAATAAATCATAGAAATCATAAGACATAAAGGTAACTTGAGGCATTCATAACATTCTTACGTAGGGAGTAACCCTCTTGGTTACGTTTGGAATACCCATCACAGTATATTCCCTAAAATATCTTCGGAGAAACCTTAACGTTTCACTCCTTCACGTTACCCAATGCATTGGAGAGCTATAACGGGCTCACCCGCCCTTAGTTTATCATGGAACCACCCGCCTTCATAATGATGCCCAAGAACCATAACATAATCATATCACATAAAACATGCATAAAGGAAACATAACGTTTCCACATTTCAATCACGAGATATCAATACAACACATTGATATAATAAATACATTATGAAAACCATTTTCAATACCAAAATAAAAGAAAAGTAAAATATGGTATTTATTTTTCTTTTAAAAAGAAGGTATGGCTTGTAGAGGAAGCTGAAACTCAAATAACGGTCACGACGGCGGAGAAGTCGTTGTCGCCGCATACGTATGACAAAAACATTCCCTTTTGTCGTTTAGTAAACACTTCGTATAAAAAAGATTTCTTTTGAATAAACGTAAAAGTCAAAGGGGTTTATACACCGTATAAAAGAAAGTTGTGTATAAAATAAAATATGCCTCAACGAAAGGAGATTGAGACGAAGTCCCATACCTCATATCCGACTTGACCCGACCGTTCTTCAATCTCCTGAATAATAAACATGAGTTAATCTCTACTTTCTTGTGAATCTTTTTCAAGTTCATTATTCCTTTTATACCATGTTATGAACATCATGTAATCAGTTAAGTTAATAATGTTCATTTTGTCGGTATTTGGTTCTTAAGTCAAAAATAGACTTCTTATACTTACATGTTGTTAATTTGGTCAAAGTTCATTATATCCAGAATGGTATTCATGATGTAGATATCATATATGTCATATATATCCAGTACATACATGCATTTCTAATATTACATAATCATTTAGAGGTAAGAATTGAAATGCACCGTTCATGGAGACGGTAAGCCGTACGTACGCATGAACGCTACTTTCATTTCTATTTCGTATTTTCTGGAATGGAATCATAATGATATAAGAGTATATTATAATTCCAGTATAATAACATATATAATATCATTAACTTTATCCTTTACACATCCCACATATGGTATTAACGAATCAAATCACTTTTAGGGGGCGGTAGTCCGCACTTCCTAAAATGAAGATATCGTGTTTACCCATAATGGAAACCATAAAGGTATGCCCAAAATGAAAAAAACAGAAGCTTAAGGAAAACATAAACATATTATATATCATATATAAAAATAGTGACATCATAATGGCCACCTTTGAAGGTGTTAAATGAGTGTTGAACAATCATCGTTTCGGGAGGCAGAATTTCACCATCCACGGAAACCGTATGTTCTTTAACCATTTTATGTAGTTGTGTGAGAGTGTAGCTCAAATAAATCTTATAAAAACATCCTAGTATATTGAAGATACTGGTGTTGTTACAAAAGAATTAAATAAAAAGAGTTTAGGGGGTTGGAGAAGCAAAATAAAACAAATGAACATGAGAGATTGAATTACCTTTAAAAGTGTAACTCCTTTTGATTTGAGCCTAAAGGCTTCCTTTGAAAGGATTCTGCCCAAAGGGAATCCTCTAGGATGAGGAGAGGGATGTGGAGAGAGTAAATGGGCAGGGGTTTGCCGAGCCAAAGGCATGTGGAGTGTGTGAAATGAGGTAGAGGTGGGGGCCTTTTATAAGAGGAGAGGAGGGACACTTTTGGAAAGTAAAGAAATATTACTTTATTTGAAAATGTGTTTCGGTTTCACAAGGTCCCACATTGATATAATTCTTGGATAAGGTGATAAGGCTTATAAATCCACTCATCCAATAAGTTTTGGACATGTGTAGTTCATAGATATTACATTATAGTTCCATTTTATTTTAATCGTTAAATAATGATGTCATCACTGCATCATTATGATGTCATAAATAATTTAATTTATATAATGTCTAAAAATTATAAAAAAATTACTATGATGTAGGAAATCTTTTTAGATTTCCAATTAATATTTATAATCAAAAATATTACTTGTATAACCCTACTTACAAATTGTTTTAGTAAAACATATCATGTTTGTGTCAATTTTACTTTTCCATTAAATAAAAATATATTTATGTCATTTCCCAACAAAAGTGGATCCATGGGGTCCCCAAGTTGACCCATGGAATGTCATGGTCTGCCATGACACAACCAATGAGGTTGGGACATGTGTCTAGGTCATTTCATTTTATTAAAGCATTATTTATACCTTAAACTACCATAATTACCACTAAACGTGATTAAGAACTTAATAAGTTACTATTCACCAAAAATTATTTTTATCCCATTGAACCACATTTTACTTATTAATGACAACCATGTATGTCGGATTTTCAAAATTCAATACACATTAGTGGTAAACATTCATTTAACTGAAAAATCAGTTTGCTTGATTACCACTTAGTGGTTTCACTATTCATCAAAAATTGAAGTTTTTCAGAAAATTACCAAAAATTCACCCTAAGCTATATTTGATATTCCGAATTCAAAAATGAAGTATATTTTACAAAATTAAAATCATATAAGTCACATTAATTAATTTAATAATTAATTCCCGCTGCTAGAGCAAATAGCGTGTTTTTACAAAACAATAAGTATCAAAAGATTGACACCTGTTTAAGTTTAATTTCAAAGTGAAATTGTTTCCAATGACCACCATTGGATTAAATGGTAAAAATATATTCTAATTTCACTTCAAAACCAATTCAAAACATAATCTAATCATATAAATAAATTAGATTAAAAAGCAGTTTTGATGTAAAATGCAGTATTCTTCATTATTCATTAAAAAATGAACATTGTCACAAAAATACCAAAAATTCACACAAGGTAAATTTTGATGTCCCAATCATAAAGGATAAGTTTATTTTGACAAAAATAGTTTATAAAATTGTCAAAATATAGATTCAAAAATGGTTTGCCATCAAAAGGCACTAAAACAATCTTTTAAGAATATTAGTGTCTTCCATGCATAAGATTGTATTTATTTTCATTTTAAGCCTCTATAACACTATCTTAATCATTAATAGACATAGATAAAAATATCTATTATTCATTACTTACATGGGATGTTACATCCTTCCCCCCTTTAGAAAATTGAGTCCACGCAATTTATTTACTTATCGAATAAATGGAGGTACTTATCCCTCATTGCATTTTCAGATTCCCATGTTGCCTCTTCAATCATGTGGTTTTTCCACAAAACCTTTACCTGCTTAATCACCTTATTCCGTAACACTTGCTCCCTATGGTCAAGAATCTGGACCGGTTGTTCCTCATAAGATAGGTTCTCTTCCAGCTGAACTACCTCTGGACTCAAAACATGAGATGGATCTGGCATATACTTCCTCAACATTGAAACATGAAAAACATTGTGTACCTGAGATAAACTCGGAGGTAAAGTCACTTGGTATGCAACTGATCCAACTCTCTCCAGAATTTCATATGGTCCAATGAACCTTGGACTCAACTTTTCTTTCTTACCAAATCTCATCACACTTTTCCAAGGAGAAACCTTGAGAAAAACATGATCACCTACCTCGAAAGATAGATCTTTCCTCCAGTTATCCGCATAACTCTTCTGCCTGCTCTGAGCTGTTCTCATGTGTTTCTGAATCAGCTGAACTTTTTCTGCCATCTCTTCTACCAATTCTGGTCCCATCAACATTCATTCACCCACTTCATCCCAGAAAGCTGGAGTTTGACACCGCTTCCCATATAATGGCTAAAATGGTGCCATCTGTATACTGGAATGAAAACTGTTATTATATGAAAACTCAACCAAAGAAAGATGTTGGTCCCAACTTCCCTGATAATCCATAGAACAAGCTCATAGCATATCCTCCAATGTCTGAATTGTTCGTTCTGACTGCCCATCTGATTGAGGATGAAAAGCTGTACTAAAATTTAATTCAGTACCCAACGACTTCTGAAGGCCTTTCCAAAAGTTATAAGTAAACCTGGGATCACGATCCGATACAATGGAGAGAGGAAATCCATGTAACCTGACTATCTCTTTAAGATACAAATGGGAAAGTTTATCAAGAGAGAAAGTATCTCGTATAGCAAGGAAATGAGCAGATTTGGTCAAGCGATCAACAATAACCCCGATTGCATTATTACCTCGAGATGTCTTCGGTAATCCAACAACAAAGTCCATGGATATATTCTCCCATTTCCACTCTGGCACTGGTAAAGGCTGAAGCATCTCTTTCGGTAACTTCCGCTCTACTTTAACCTATTGACATGTCAAACACTTCACAGTAAAATCAGCAATATCTCTTTTCATTCCATCCCACTAGTAATACTCCCGCAGATCTCTATACATCTTAGTATTGCCCGGATGAACTGAAAATGGAGAACTATGAGCTTCACATAACAACTCTCTCTTCAACTGTGAATCACAAGGCACACACAATCTCTTCCCAAATCTCAAAACGCAATCATTATCAATGTTGAATTCAGGCAACTTACCTTTCTGAACCAGCTCTACCCTTTTCTGCAACTCACTATCTTGCTTCTGTGCTTGCTTGATTCTATCTGATAGAGAAGATCTCACTGATACCTGAAACAAAACAGAAGGACTTCCTGCACCAAGAACTTCTATGCCAAAGTTCATTAAATCCTTAACCAAAGGATCACGTTCCAAACACAACATTGTTAATGAAGCATTACTTTTTCGACTCAAAGCATCAGCCACTTTATTTGCATTTCCCGGATAGTAATGAATTGTACAATCATAATCCTTGATTAATTCCAGCCATCTCCTTTGTCTCATGTTTAACTCTTTCTGAGTGAATATATAATTTAAACTGTTGTGATCGGTATATATTTCACACTTTACTCCATACAAATGATGCCTCCAAATTTTTAAAGCAAAAACAACAGCAGCTAATTCCAAATCATGTGTAGGGTAATTTACCTCATGAGTTTTCAACTGTCGTGAAGCATAAGCAATTACCTGATCATTCTGCATTAGGACGCAACCAAGTCCTTTCAATGAAGCATCACTGTATATAACAAACTCACCTTCCTAGAAGGTAGTGCCAAAACTGGAGAATTCACCAATCTTCTTTTCAATTTCTGAAAACAATCATCACATTCTTTTGTCCAGATAAACTTAACACCCTTCCGAGTTAGCTTAGTCATTGGACTAGATAACCGTGAAAAATTTCTAACAAACCTTCGGTAATAGCCCGCCAAACCAAGGAAGCTACGAATCTATATTTTATGGACCGACATCTTTTGAAGTAGTTGCAAAGGATTTCACCACCCCTTTCTTCTTGTAGTCTAACTGCTTCCCATCACTCAAGCTCCTTGTTGGACACTCGTTTGCATAGTGACCCATCTCATTGCACTTATAACATTTCACTATCTGTAAATCAAATTTGTTCTTACCTTCACCTTGATCCTTTTCAGTGCAATCACGAGCCTTATGTCCCATCTAAACACATCGGTAGCACTTCCCAGAATTCAGAAGACATTCCCCAGCATACCTTTTTCCACATTTATCACAAACTGGAAACTTAGTTCTCTTACCATCAGATTTTTTTGAATAATTCTTACCTTTCTCCTGCCACCACGGTCTCATATTCTGCTGGTTGTTATAGAAAACTTGGTTATCGGCAAACTCCATTTACACCTTCTCAGCACATCGAACAAGATTTTCATAACTTTTAAACTCATGAGAAGCTAATTCCCTTCGATAAATTGGCTTTAATCCTGAGTAAAAACGATTGATTTCACTATCAAGGTCCCAGACAAAATTTGGAGCATACCTTGCCAATCGAGTAAAACTTTCTTCATAGGCAGCCACTGAGTCTTCCTCTTGCCTCAATTCCAAGAATTTATTTTCCATCCTAAGTCGAACAGCCTTAGGAAAATTCTTCTCAAGAAACATACCTTTGAATTCATCCCAGTCAAGAGCATCAATCTCATCGGCATCCCTGATATTTTTAACCATAGACCACCACTGATCTGCTTCACCCTCCAAACGGTAAATAGCAAGACTATCCTTTTGATTGTATGAACACCCCATGATATCAAAAATCTTCTCCAGTGCTTTAATCCACCCTTCAGCTAGCACAGGGTCAGATGATCCTCTGAATGATGGTGGATGTTGCCTCATGAAATGTTCCACCACTGACATGTTCCTCTGCGGTTGATCTGGCTGATCTCGTGCATGGATACCACCGCCATTTATCGCTTGAGTCAACTCCGCCATTACTGTAAAAAACTGTTCAGTTCCAATTCCGACCATTTCTGGATGCTGATTCGGAAGGTTATTTCCTTCTGTATGCCTTCCTAGCACTACTTCCCTGTTTCCTCTGTGGAAAACCATTCTGAACAAACATGTCTTAGATGAAGCAACATGGTAATCTTTATATGCTATATCATTTCGAAAAAAAAATATTTTTGGATAATCATTTAGTAGAATTCATAACTCCTAAAGTTATCTAAACCGACCTTTGATACCAACTATAAGGCCCCATCCTTAAACCTTACTTAATCTTGAGTTATTACAAGATTACACATTGAGGATCTTTTCGGGTTTAGAGTTTTAGAGAATTAGATCATAAAACTTGCATTACATTCCACATATAAACAAAGTGGTTACATAAAGATAGTATTCTTCATTCCCATCAATGTAAACACATTTAAAATAAAACATGGATTATTTCTTGACACATCCTTGACTCTATCATCTTATTATGTACCTTTCCCTTGACCTGTGAAAAACATTTCAAAAACTTGTGATGAGCATAAAACTCAGTATGGGTTATAAAAACATGGAAAGGAAACATGGGTACATACATACATAAGAGTGAAATCATACTTTACCCATAAAACATAATCACTTTAACATACCTCATCAAATCATGAATAAATCATAGAAATCATAAGACATAAAGGTAACTTGAGGCATTCATAACATTCTTACGTAGGGAGTAACCCTCTTGGTTACGTTTGGAATACCCATCACAGTATATTCCCTAAAATCTCTTCGGAGAAACCTTAACGTTTCACTCCTTCGCATTACCCAATGCATTGGAGAGCTATAACGGGCTCACCCGCCCTTAGTTTATCACGGAACCACCCGTCTTCATAATAATGCCCAAGAACCATAACATAATCATATCACATAAAACATGCATAAAGGAAACATAACGTTTCCACATTTCAATCACGAGATATCAATACAACACATTGATATAATAAAAACACTATTAAAACCATTTTCAATACCAAAATAAAATAAAAGTAAAACATGGTATTTATTTTTCTTTTAAAAAGAAGGTATGGCTTGTAGAGGAAGCCGAAAGTCAAAGAACGGTCACGACGGTGGAGAAGTCGTTGTCACCGCATACATACGACAAAAACATTCCCTTTTGTCGTTTAGTAAACACTTCGTATAAAAAAGATTCCTTTTGAATAAACGTAAAAGTCAAAGGGGTTTATACACCGTAAAAAAGAATGTTGTGTATAAAATAAAATATGCCTCAACGAAAGGAGATTGAGACGAAGTCCCATACCTCGTATCCGACTTGACCCGGCCGTTCTTTAATCTCCTGAATAATAAACTTGAGTTAATGTCTACTTTCTTGTGAATCTTTTTCAAGTTCATTATTCCTTTTATACCATGTTATGAACATCATGTAATCAGTTAAGTTAATAATGTTCATTTTGTCGGTATTTGGTTCTTAAGTCAAAAATAGACTTCTTACACTTACATGTTGTTAATTTGGTCAAAGTTCATTATATCCAGAATGGTATTCATGATGTAGATATCATATATGTCATATATATCCAGTAAATACATGCATTTATAATATTACATAATCATTTAGAGGTAAGAAATGAAATGCACCGTTAATGGAGACGGTAAGCCGTACGTACGCATGAACGCTACTTTAATTTATATTTTGTATTTTCTGGAATGGAATCATAATGATATAAAGGTATATTATAATTCCAGTATAATAACATATATAATATCATTAACTTTATCCTTTACACATCCCACATATGGTATTAACGAATCAAATCACTTTTAGGGGGCGGTAGTCCGCATTTCCTAAAATGAAGATATCGTGTTTACCCATAATGGAAACCATAAAGGTATGCCCAAAATGAAAAAAACAGAAGCTTAAGGAAAACATAAACATATTATATATCATATATAAAAATAGTGACATCATAATGGCCACCTTTGAAGGTGTTAAATGAGTGTTGAACAATCATCATTTTGGGAGGTAGAATTTCACCGTCCACGGAAACCGTATGTTCTTTAACCATTTGATGTAGTTGTGTGAG
Organism: Viscum album; assembly: GCA_963277665.1. NCBI lineage: Eukaryota > Viridiplantae > Streptophyta > Magnoliopsida > Santalales > Viscaceae > Viscum > Viscum album. Next base: position 1,209,433,075 of record OY728162.1, read on the forward strand.
AGTGTAGCTCAAATAAATCTTATAACAAAATCCTAGTATATTGAATATACTGGGGTTGTTAGAAAATAATTAAATAAAAAGAGTTTAGGGGGTTGGAGAAGCAAAATAAAACAAATGAACATGACAGATTGAATTACCTTTAAAAGTGTAACTCCTTTTGATTTGAGCCTAAAGGCTTCCTTTGAAAGGATTCTGCCCAAAGGGAATCCTCTAGGATGAGGAGAGGGATGTGGAGAGAGTAAATGGGCAGGGGTTGGCCGAGACAAAGGCTTGTGGAGTGTGTGAAATGATGTAGAGGTGGGGGCCTTTTATAAGAGGAGAGGAGGGGCACTTTTGGAAAGTAAAGAAATATTACTTTATTTGAAAATGTGTTTCGGTTTCACAAGGTCCCACATTGATATAATTCGTGGATAAGGTGATAAGGCTTCGAAATCCACTCATCCAATAAGTTTTGGACATGTGTAGTTCATAGATATTACATTATAGTTCCATTTTATTTTAATCGTTAAATAAGGATGTCATCACTGCATCATTATGATGTCATAAATAATTTAATTTATTTAATGTCTAAAAGTTATAAAAAAATTACTATGATGTAGGCAATCCTTTTAGCTTTCCAATGAATATTTATAATAAAAAATATGACTTGAATAACCCTACTTACAAATTGTTTTAGTAAAACATATCATGTTTGTGTCAATTTTACTTTTCCATTAAATAAAAATATATTTATGTCATTTCCCAACAAAAGTGGATCCATGAGGTCCCCAAGTTGACACATGGAATGTCATGGTCGGCCATGACACAACCAATGAGGTTGGGACATGTGTCTAGGTCATTTCATTTTATTAAAACATTATTTATACCTTAAACTACCATAATTACCACTAATCGTGATTAAGAACATAATAAGTTACTATTCACCAAAAATTATTTTTATCCCATTGAACCAAATTTTACTTCTTAATGACAACCATGTCTGTCGGATTTTCAAAATTCAATACACGTTAGTGGTAAACTTTCATTTAACTGAAAAATCAGTTTGCTTGATTACCACTTAGTGGTTTCACTATTCATCAAAAATTGAAGTTTTTCAAAAAATTACCAAAAACTCACCCTAAGCTATATTTGATATTCCAAATTCAAAAATGAAGTATATTTTACAAAATTCAAATCATATAAGTCACATTAATTAATTTAATAATTAATTCCCGCTGCAAGAGCAAATAGCGTGTTTTTACAAAACAATAAGTATCAAAAGATTGACACCAGTTTAAGTCTAATTTCAAAGTGAAATTGTTTCCAATGACGACCATTGGATTAAATGGTAAAAATATATTCTAATTTCACTTCAAAACTAATTCAAAACATAATCTAATCATATAAATAAATTAGATTAAAAAGCAGTTTTGATGTAAAATGCAGTATTTTTCACTATTCATTAAAAAATGAACATTGTCAGAAAAATACCAAAAATTCACACAAGGTAAATTTTGATGTCCCAATCATAAAGGATAAGTTTATTTTGACAAAAATAGTTTATAAAATTGTCAAAATATAGATTCAAAAATGGTTTGCCATCAAAAGGCACTAAAACAATCTTTTAAGAATATTAGTGTATTCCATGCATAAGATTGTATTTATTTTCATTTTAAGCCTCTATAACACTATCTTAATCATTAATAGACATAGATAAAAATATCTATTATTCATTACTTACTTGGGATGTTACATCTTTCCCCCCTTTAGAAAATTGTGTCCCCGCAATTTATTTACTTATCGAATAAATGGGGGTACTTATCCCTCATTGCATTTTCAGATTCCCATGTTGCCTCTTCAATCATGTGGTTTTTCCACAAAACCTTTACCTGCTTAATCACCTTATTCCGTAACACTTGCTCCCTGTGGTCAAGAATCTGGACCGGTTGTTCCTCATAAGATAGGTTCTCTTCCAGCTGAACTACCTCTGGACTCAAAACATGATATGGATCTGGCATATACTTCCTCAACATTGAAACATGAAAAACATTGTGTACCTGAGATAAACTCGGAGGTAAAGTCACTCGGTATGCAACTAATCCAACTCTCTCCAGAATTTCATATGGTCCAATGAACCTTGGACTCAGCTTTTCTTTCTTACCAAATCTCATCACACTTTTCCAAGGAGAAACCTTGAGAAAAACATGATCACCTACCTCGAAAGATAGATCCTTCCTCCGGTTATCCGCATAACTCTTCTGCCTGCTCTGAGCTGTTCTCATGTGTTTCTGAATCAGCTGAACTTTTTCTACCATCTCTTCTACCAATTCTGGTCCCATCAACTTTCATTCACCCACTTCATCCCAGAAAGCTGGAGTTCGACACCGCTTCCCATATAATGCCTAAAATGGTGCCATCTGTATACTGGAATGAAAACATTTATTATATGAAAACTCAACCAAAGAAAGATGTTGGTCCCAACTTCCCTGATAATCCATACAACAAGCTCGTAGCATATCCTCCAATGTCTGAATTGTTCGTTCTGACTGCCCATTTGATTGAGGATGAAAAGGTGTACTAAAATTTAATTCAGTACCCAACGACTTCTGAAGGCCTTTCCAAAAGTTATAAGTAAACCTGGGATCACGATCCGATACAATGGAGAGAGGAACTCCATGTAACCTGACTATCTCTTTACGATACAAATGGAAAAGTTGATTAACAGAGAAAGTATCTCGTATAGCAAGGAAATGAGCAGATTTGGTCAAGCGATCAACAATAACCCAGATTGCATTATTACCTCGAGATGTCTTCGGTAATCCAACAACAAAGTCCATGGATATATTCTCCCATTTCCACTCTGGCACTGGTAAAGGCTGATGCATCCCTTTCGGTAACTGCCGCTCTACTTTAACCTGTTTACATGTCAAACACTTCACAGTAAAATCAGCAATATCTCTTTTCATTCCATCCCACTAGTAATACTCCCGCAGATCTCTATACATCTTAGTATTGCCCGGATGAACTAAAAACGGAGAACTATGAGCTTCACATAACAACTCTATCTTCAACTGTGAATCACAAGGCACACACAATCTCTTCCCAAATCTCAAAACACAATCATTATCAATGTTGAATTCAGGCAACTTACCTTTCTGAACCAGCTCTACCCTTTTCTGCAACTCACTATCTTGCTTCTGTGCTTGCTTGATTCTATTTGATAGAGAAGATCTCACTGATACCAGAAACAAAACAGAAGGACTTCCAGCACCAACAACTTCTATGCCAAAGTTCATTAAATCCTTAACCAAAGGATCACGTTCCAAACACAACATTGTTAATGAAGCATTACTTTTTCGACTCAAAGCATTAGCCACTTTATTTGCATTTCCCGGATAGTAATGAATTGTACAATCATAATCCTTGATTAATTCCAGCCATCTCCTTTGTCTCATGTTTAACTCTTTCTGAGTGAATATATACTTTAAACTTTTGTGATCGGTATATATTTCACAATTTACTCCATACAAATAATGCCTCCAAATTTTTAAAGAAAAAACAACAGCAGCTAATTCCAAATCATGTGTAGGGTAATTTACCTAATGAGTTTTCAACTGTCGTGAAGCATAAGCAATTACCTGATCATTCTGCATTAGGACGCAACCAATTCCTTTCAATGAAGCATCACTGTATATAACAAACTCACCATTCCTGGAAGGTAGTGCCAAAACTGGAGCATTCACCAATCTTCTTTTCAATTCCTGAAAACAATCATCACATTCTTTTGACCAGATAAACTTAACACCCTTCCGAGTTAGCTTAGTCATTGGACTAGATAACCGTGAAAAATTTCTAACAAACCTTCGGTAATAGCCGGCCAAACCAAGGAAGCTACGAATCTCTATTTTATGGACCGACATCTTTTGAAGTAGTTCCAAAGGATTTCACCACCCCTTTCTTCTTGTAGTCTAACTGCTTCCCATCACTCAAGCTCCTTGTCGAACACTCGTTTGCATAGTGACCCATCTCATTGCACTTATAACATTTCACTATCTGTAAATCAAATTTGTTCTTACCTTCACCTTGATCCTTTTCAGTGAAATCACGAGCCTTATGTCCCATCTTACCACATCGGTAGCACTTCACAGAATTCAGAAGACATTCCCCAGCATTCCTTTTGCCACATTTATCACAAACTGGAAACTTAGTTCTCTTACCATCAGACTTTTTTGAAGAATTCTTACCTTTCTCCCGCCACCTCGGTCTCTTCTTCTGCTGTTTGTTATAGAAAACTTGGTCATCGGCAAACTCCATTTCCACCTTCTCAGCACATCGAACAAGCTTTTCATAACTTTTAAACTCATGAGAAGCTAATGCCCTCCGATACATTGGCTTTAATCCTGAGTAAAAACGATTGATTTTACTATCAAGGTCCCGGATAAAATTTGGAGCATACCTTGCCAATCGAGTGAACCTTTCTTCATAGGCAGCCACTGAGTCTTCCTCTTGCCTCAATTCCAAGAATTTCTTTTCCATCCTAAGTCGAACAGCCTTAGGAAAATACTTCTCAAGAAACATACCTTTGAATTCATCTCAGTCAAGAGCATCAATCTCATTGGCGTCCCTGATATTTTTGACCATAGACCACCACTGATCTGCTTCACCCTCCAAACGGTAAATAGCAAGACTATCATTTTTATTGTCCGAACACCCCATGATATCAAAAATCTTCTCCAGTGCTTTAATCCACCCTTCAGCTAGCACAAGGTCAGATGATCCTCTGAATGATGGTGGATGTTGCCTCATGAAATGTTCCACCACTGACATGTTCCTCTGCGGTTGATCTGGCTGATCTCGTGCATGGATACCACCGCCATTTATCGCTTGAGTCAACTGCGCCATTACTGCAACAAACTGTTCAGTTCCAATTCCGACCATTTCTGGATGCTGATTCGGAAGGTTATTTCCTTCTGTATGCCTTCCTAGCACTACATCCATGTTTCCTCTGTGGAAAACCATTCTGAAAAAATATGTCATAGATGAAGCAACATGGTAATCTTTAAATGCTATATCATTTCGAAAAAAAAAATATTTTTGGATAATCATTTAGTAGAATTCATAACTCCTAAAGTTATCTAAACCGACCTTTGATACCAACTATAAAGCCCCATCCTTAAACCTTACTTAATCTTGAGTTATTACAAGATTACACATTGAGTATCTTTTCGGGTTTAGAGTTTTATAGAATTAGATCATAAAACTTGCATTACATTCCACATATAAACAAAGTGGTTACATAAAGATAGTATTCTTCATTCCCATCAATGGAAACACATTTAAAATAAAACATGGATTATTTCTTGACACATCCTTGAATCTATCATCTTATCATGTACCTTTACCTTGACCTGTGAAAAACATTTCAAAAACTTGGGATGAGCATAAAACTCAGTATGGGTTATAAAAACATGGAAAGGAAACATGGGTACATACATACATAAGAGTGAAATCATACTTTACCCATAAAACATAATCACTTTAACATACCTCATCAAATCATGAATAAATCATAGAAATCATAAGACATAAAGGTAACTTGAGGCATTCATAACATTCTTACGTAGGGAGTAACCCTCTTGGTTACGTTTGGAATACCCATCACAGTATATTCCCTAAAATCTCTTCGGAGAAACCTTAACGTTTCACTCCTTCGCGTTACCCAATGCATTAGAGAGCTATAACGGGCTCACCCGCCCTTAGTTTATCACGGAACCACCCATCTTCATAATAATGCCCAAGAACCATAACATAATCATATCACATAAAACATGCATAAAGGAAACATAACGTTTCCACATTTCAATCACGAGATATCAATACAACACATTGATATAATAAAAACACTATGAAAACCATTTTCAATACCAAAATAAAAGAAAACTAAAACATGGTATTTATTTTTCTTTTAAAAAGAAGGTATGGCTTGTAGAGGAAGCCGAAACTCAAATAACGGTCACGACAGCGGAGAAGTCGTTGTCGCCGCATACGTACGACAAAAACATTCCCTTTTGTCGTTTAGTAAACACTTCGTATAAAAAAGATTCCTTTTGAATAAACGTAAAAGTCAAAGGGGTTTATACACTGTATAAAAGAAAGTTGTGTATAAAATAAAATATGCCTCAATGAAAGGAGATTGAGACGAAGTCCCATACCTCATATCCGACTTGACCCGACCGTTCTTTAATCTCCTGAATAATAAACTTGAGTTAATATCTACTTGCTTGTGAATCTTTTTCAAGTTCATTATTCCTTTTATACCATGTTATGAAAATCATGTAATCAGTTAAGTTAATAATGTTCATTTTGTCGGTATTTGGTTCTTAAGTCAAAAATAGACTTCTTACACTTACATGTTGTTAATTTGGTCAAAGTTCATTATATCCAGAATGGTATTCATGATGTAGATATCATATATGTCATATATATCCAGTACATACATGAATTTATAATATTACATAATCATTTAGAGGTAAGAAATGAAATGCACCGTTCATGGAGACGGTAAGCCGTACGTACGCATGAACGCTACTTTCATTTCTATTTCGTATTTTCTGGAATGGAATCATAATGATATAAGAGTATATTATAATTCCAGTATAATAACATATATAATATCATTAACTTTATCCTTTACACATCCCACATATGGTATTAACGAATCAAATTACTTTTAGGGGGCGGTAGTCCGCACTTCCTAAAATAAAGATATCGTGTTTACCCATAATGGAAACCATAAAGGTATGTCCAAAATGAAAAAAACAGAAGCTTAAGGAAAACATAAACATATTATATATCATATATAAAAATAGTGATATCAAAATGGCCACCTTTGAAGGTGTTAAATGAGTGTTGAACAATCATCGTTTCGGGAGGCAGAATTTCACCATCCACGGAAACCGTATGTTCTTTAACCATTTGATGTAGTTTTGTGAGAGTGTAGCTCAAATAAATCTTATAAAAACATCCTAGTATATTGAAGATACTGGTGTTGTTACAAAATAATTAAATTAAAAGAGTTTAGGGGGTTGGAGAAGCAAAATAAGACAAATGAACATGAGAGATTGAATTACCATTAAAAGTGTAACTCCTTTTGATTTGAGCCTAAAGGCTTCCTTTGAAAGGATTCTGCCCAACGTGAATCCTCTAGGATGAGGAGAGGGATGTGGAGAGAGTAAATGGGCAGGGGTTGGCCGATCCAAAGGCATGTGGAGTGTGTGAAATGAGGTAGAGGTGGGGGCCTTTTATAAGAGGAGAGGAGGGGCACTTTTGGAAAGTAAAGAAATATTACTTTATTTGAAAATGTGTTTCGGTTTCACAAGGTCCCACATTGCTATAATTCGTGGATAAGGTGATAAGGCTTCGAAATACACTCATCCAATAAGTTTTGGACATGTGTAGTTCATAGATATTACATTATAGTTCCATTTTATTTTAATCATTAAATAATGATGTCATCACTGCATCATTATGATGTCATAAATAATTTAATTTATTTAATGTCTAAAAATTATAAAAAAATTACTATGATGTAGGAAATCGTTTTAGATTTCCAATGAATATTTATAATCAAAAATATGACTTGTATAACCCTACTTACAAATTGTTTTAGTAAAACATATCATGTTTGTGTCAATTTTACTTTTCCATTAAATAAAAATATATTTATGTCATTTCCCAACAAAAGTGGATCCATGGGGTCCCCAAGTTGACCCATGGAAGGTCATGGTCGGCCATGACACAACCTATGAGGTTGGGACATGTGTCTAGGTCATTTCATTTTATTAAAGCATTATTTATACCTTAAACTACCATAATTACCACTAATCGTGATTAAGAACTTAATAAGTTACTATTCACCAAAAAATATTTTTATCCCATTGAACCACATTTTACTTCTTAATGACAACCATGTATGTCGGATTTTCAAAATTCAATACACATTAGTGGTAAACTTTCATTTAACTGAAAAATCAGTTTGCTTGATTACCACTTAGTGGTTTCACTATTCATCAAAAATTGAAGTTTTTCAGAAAATTACCAAAAATTCACCCTAAGCTATATTTGATATTCCGAATTCAAAAATGAAGTATATTTTACAGAATTCAAATCATATAAGTCACATTAATTAATTTATTAATTAATTCCCGCTGCCAGAGCAAATAGCGTGTTTTTACAAAATAATAAGTATCAAAAGATTGACACCAGTTTAAGTCTAATTTCAAAGTGAAATTTTTTCCAATGACCACCATTGGATTAAATGGTAAAAATATATTCTAATTTCACTTCAAAACCAATTCAAAACATAATCTAATCATATAAATAAATTAGATTAAAAAGCAGTTTTGATGTAAAATGCAGTATTTTCACTATTCATTAAAAAATGAACATTGTCAGAAAAATACCAAAAAATCACACAAGGTAAATTTTGATGTCCCAATCATAAAGGATAAGTTTATTTTGACAAACATAGTTTATAAAATTGTCAAAATATAGATTCAAAAATGGTTTGCCATCAAAAGGCACTAAAACAATCTTTTAAGAATATTAGTGTATTCCATGCATAAGATTGTATTTATTTTCATTTTAAGCCTCTATAACACTATCTTAATCATTAATAGACATAGATAAAAATATCTATTATTCATTACTTACTTGGGATGTTACATTATCTTTGTTAGATATATTTTTATTTAAATTTTCATGAAGGTAAAAAAATTCATCCTACCCTCCATGTCTCACACACCCATCATTGGAGTGCCTATCACGATGCATGCCAACCATACACCTAGGTGCCTACAATGATGCATGGATGAAAAAACTCATAAATTTATGACTATAAGAAAAATATCAGGAAATTTTCACATCACACATCAAGTGAATAACCCATGGGTGAAGTATGATTCAATAATATGAACACACATCAAGAACCATAATTCCAACCATAGACACTTGGGTTTTCCCTTGTACATGAGTTAGAAAATCCCAAGCACGATCTCATTAAAAATGACCGAAACATCCTAATATGCTTTCTACCTTACCAAACAGTAATACCACATAAAAAAATATTTTCATACCACTTTTTAGAATCCTCGACCAAGATTCCACTAACTAGTTCCCTGAGTCGGTCGCCATGTGACCTTAAGCATGCCTCCCCATATACCACAGTTTTCCGACAAGTGGAGAGGGTCTAACATAACACTTTTAGAGATTATACCATCATTATTAGAGTATTACACAACATAAACCATAATAACTAACATAAGTAATGAAAAATTGATAGAAACATGCATTACCTACCATTTCCCAAATAGGATACAAACAAAACCACATAGTAAATATGTGATGTCATATAACAGTTCTTGAGTGAAGAAATCCCAAAATAAATAGAAATAATTGAATCCCAAAAATGGGTCCTGACACCACGTCTAGATCCTCATCGATGCCCATTCCATGCCTTACTCAACTACCAAGCATATGGCCTTGACCCTTATTCTGACCTGCAATAATGAAATCTTCTCAGGTACCCAATGGTGGCCTAAGCAGGGTGTGAGTACAACTCAGTAGGCCACCACTAATGATTTCTAAAAAATTCGTAGTATAAATATAAAGTGTATGAAAGTAATAAACAAATAAAAAGATAAAAAAAAGATAAATTAGGTTCCATTAGGTAATAATATTCACTTAGGCTATTTCCCTTTACTATTTCCATTTCTGTTAGCAATATAATCTTCAATACTAAGTTCATTTTCAATAAATTTTCTCTAGGTTAAAAATTTAAGTCATTTACACAATGGCATAAGCCGATAAATCACTATGAATAATGGCATAAGTTAAATTACCTATATCACTAGGGAAAACATACCATAAAAAATACATCACACTTAGCATGTAGACTTAGATCATGTATTTTTATAAAGTCCAACCACTAGGGGCATAGACCCTTATTCTAACTCCCTAACCCATTCATTCTATGGGTGGGGTTTAGAGCCTCAGTCCAACCCAACCCATGTGCATAGAACCTCAATTCAACACATCACTTACAACCAATCCATGTGCACATTATCATTTATCTATTTACCAAATATACCATATCAAAAACCAGAAAAAATCAATAAATGTAACATCTAAATTTCACAATAATTCAACCTACATAATTTTCATCAATACCTAACCCATTACCACATCAAAAATTTCATTTCATAACACATTTAACCCATTTTCATTATTCCATGACCTAAACCATTAAGTATATTAAAAAATTACTACATGTTAGACTATTACGCATAATCATCAATCACCTTATACTAAACCATTTAAAATATTAATCAATTCAAAATAATTTATACATTTATCATGATTACTATTTCATATGAATTAACCCTATTATACATTTCAAGTACACTTTAAAAATAACGTAGAATAATTTTCTTTATTGAAACTAACTCAATTCATGTTAAGACAAACAATCCCATATTCCATTAATAAAGTATAGAAACCACTACTCATATTCCATTTTAATACAATCTAACATACTGACATATTCTTTAGGGGCTCTACCTTATCACTAATCAATTTTGGTCTTGGAATTACCATTTTATATGATCTGAGTTATTGGAGAACCCCATGGGTGGACCCAAATTGGTCTAATCAACCTCAACAAACACCAAGGGGATTGTGAGGAGTTTGAATACCCAACGAGAAATACATTTTACCAAATTTTACAATATAAATCAAACACACAATAAGTTGAAAGAAAATTACCAACCATTCCAGTACAAATCAAAATTAATAATACGTGACATAACTTGTAGACCACATACCTCAAATCCAAATATGTACGCACCCTTAAACATAACCTTATATATAAATTCAAACTCTATTTGATTTCCAAACCAAATATCCATCAAAAACAGAGGGTTTCATGGCTTCATTAAAAGAAGAATGAAAGTACCAGACTTAATATAGAAAAACAAATCGAGAGGAGCATTAGACTTACCCGAATCATAGATCTTCAACCAAAGAGACTCCAAATGGACTAGATTTTAAGGATAATATTCCCTTGGACTGTTGTAAGAGTTTTTTCATCACTAGGGTTGAGAGTAAGAGATATTTGGGGAAATGGGTATGTAACTTAAAATCCTGAGTTAGAAGATTTTTAATTTTTCACTTTTTAATGGGGAGCATAGTTTGGTAGGAAGTTTTTCTAAACTATGGACAAACTATGAGCCAAACTCTTACCAAGAAGGGTAATGATACAGAGTTACCTTTGGGTGATAGCATAGTCTGAAAAACTGTGTGCCAACTGTTCGAGAAGCCTCTATACAAGGTTTCATAGGTTGTCTTCCCCACTCGTACTATTTTGACTAACGATGCACAAACCAGGAACTGAATATCCTGGTTTTCCCTTTCATTCATATCCCAATGCCCCTAACCACCCAAGAACCTCCTCACACACCCAGTAAACATTTATTTAAAAACCATCAAGTCATTATAACTAAAATTTATACAATAAAATACATCAAAAAAATCCTAGATCTTATATTTTATATCCTATTAATAGGCTTTTACCTTGCCTATTTCATTGATTTATATCCTCAGGTTACTACTTATACCAAGGAGAACAAAATGGATAATTAGAATCTATAGAATAAATAATTAAATTGATGTTGATATTGTATTATGTAAAAGATGTGTATGATTCTAATTTTCTAAATAAACTAAAACTCTGGATGGAGTTTTTTAACACTATTATGTTGTATATATTTAAAATTATGTAATATTAATTTAAGAAAATTAAGGTTCACTATATGGTTGGTGACTCATATTGTGTCGAATGACCTGATGTTCACATCCCTTACATAGAGGTGGTGGCCTCCTCAAAACATGGTATAGGCCTATATTCCTTGGTGGTGGAACTCCAGTGGTCTTAATTGATATGGTGTTTGTTTTATTCTAAGTCTATCCACGCTCACTATATGTTGGTTTTTAATGATGTTATATTGAATTATGGGATTGGATCTCATCCCTTGTGTGGTGGAAATTCTTATTTTTTAATCATTTTGGATCTTTCTCATTTACACTTATAATGTCATTAATGCATGTGTTCCTACCCCTTTAAAGGTGGATACAGTCATAACACAACCATGTAGATTCATGAATTAATGATTTTTTTTTCATAGTCTAACCTTAACCTTTGGGGTTAATTATCCCATGTTTATAAAAATTTTAATGTAGTTTAGGAATTATTTTTGGTTGAGGAAACATGAAAGTAATAGAATATGAGGCATTGTTATCTATATCTCTCTACAGTTTATGTGCTTTGTCCATATCGAATAGATTTATATATGGGATTATAAAATTTTTGTTGTGTTATTTGATTTAATTTTCCCATTGGATGGTTTTTATGTTACCATTAATCAATATAGTGTATTTAAATAAATTAAAAAACATATTGTGAGAGAAATATAATTGTTATATCTTGATATATATTTTTATGTATATTTTTTTCATTTAACCATTAAAACTCTTGTGGATTCATTTTTGGTCATTCATTATTCTAGATTTTGTATTTTCTAAGGCTCTATTAATAAGAGTTTTAGTGTTTCTAATTTGCATTAATGAGTATTTATATTGATGAATAATGCATTTTTATATATTTATATCCAAAGTTGACATTCTTCATTGAATTCTCATCAGTTGAAATATGATCAATGGTAGGTGGTTCTAAGATAGATTAATATATAGTATTTTTTACTTTCCATCTCCAGTCATTTAATTCTAAAAATGAATTTCATCAAAATCTATTTTTGTTATCAAGTAATAGTAATAGTATAATACCATATAAAAGTATCTTGTGGTCTTCTAGATTTTACAAAATTATCTAACTTCATCATTTAAAATTTTTCCATGATCATCTATTTTAGTAAATGATATTCAGAAGATTAATTTCATTCAATAAAGTAATGACTTAGCCCAAGATGACCCACTAATGTCGATACTGATGAGGCTATCTGACCTCATGTGTGACTACACATACAAAAGAGGCTACCGACTAGAAGTGAGTGTCTAAGGTGTTACCATGGGGAGACTGTAACCTCATATAAAATTAATAAAAACAATATAAATAAAAAAAATATCATCTATAACAACATAAATGTATGGATAAAAAATAAACACTATACTATGACAAATTAATGTAGAAGCATAAAATTGTACATAACCTAGTCACCCACTAGGACAATCACAAATAAAAAATAAAAAATGTAAAAAATACAATAAATTATTACTAAAATCCTTGAGATTCACCTCATAACCATATACATAGTCATTGATATGATCTATCCTAATCCACTACAAAACCTATTCTCAACATATAAATAGACATAAGTTCTACAAACACATGAGAGTGCCTGTGCAACGTGTGAGAAATATATCTTAACAGGGTTTCACTATGTTCCACTAATATATTTAAACATATATAGACATTAATAAGAAAAAATAAAATACATAAAAGAATCATGCACACACAAGTAACTTTTATTGTTTTGTGGTAACCAACCCACCATGAATCTATGTGTGGTGTGTCATCTTATTCTAACTAGACCACCATGATACCCAACAATAAATACTTTAATATAATTTATAACTTCTTCACCACATTCCTCTATACTTAAAACATTTACTATACCCAAGGACTCATATAAGGGTATCTCATTAAATATCAGCCCATCATCAATGGTGTTGGGAAAATATTACACTAATTCCTTAACCACTACAGGAAGGAATCCATGTGGGTTATTGAATCCAAGTCATTGAAAATAACTTATCACTCAAAGGGGTTTTTATGTCAATAAATATCCACCACTTTATCACTAAATTTAGGTCCTCATATTCAAAAAAAAAACAACCCACATAATCTCACATTGGGAATGGTTGACAAAAAATTATGACTCAAGGTAGAGTCCCTTATATTACCACTACCTTATTAATCATGGTACGGTCCATAATCACATTTACTCCTCTACATTCTCACTCAAAGTACGGTCCAACCCATTACCATTGCTTCATAACTCATTTTAGGTCATAGTATCATTTTTCAATCCATACCTTCTTACTCAAGGTATGATCCTACCGACAACTATTGTCTTACCAATCAAGATACATCTTGATATCACATCAAAACCTTTAAATTATCACTCAATTTAGGGGTTTTCTAAAATATTATAAATAAAGGTGAGTCTATTCCTCAATATTTAATACCATCCATACTAATATCTGTCTAATATCACCCACATTCCATAATAAATAAGGTATGTATCAACTCTCACAATATCACTAACTCATCACTCAATGGATAATCACTCAACACCCGGACCCACACCTAAATGTACCTCATTTACCTTCTATCCTCAGAGGTTCACCTATTCGGGGCCATTTAAGTTCCATAAGTAAATCGGGTTAAATCCTATAGAATACTCTTATCACAAATTAGGGCATCCATTAGGGTCATCTAAACACACCACATATGTCCTCACTATTTCGAAGAAACAACCCACACCTGATAGTGTTATCCAAACCTTTATGAATTATCTGACACATCCTCTAACAATTTACACTTCATAACCCATACACATTTCTGATCTCATATAACACTTTAAAGATATCTCAAACCCAGCACTAGAGTAAATCCATCTTTTTCTCACTCTATATAGTTATGGATTACTCATCCCAGTCAAAAATTCACCAATTCTCAATCATCCCCCATATGGATAATCCTCACCATATGTGATATGTAAATTCATATCACCAGTACTACTAGCCTAAGACCCTCATGTATTCCCAACTATCTATAGAAAACTTAACTAGGCTATCCATTCCACATGTAAATCACTGATAATAACTTCTGGCCTCTTGTTAACTCAACCAACATCTTATCCCCTTTGAACATAGACATTGGTTCATCCTAAATACCCATGTTTCAAAAAGCACATAACCAATTAATAGGATGATAGTTTCCATACTCTCTCCATATATAGGTTAATCTTAGTCCCCATCCCTATACATGGTATGAAGAATCATGCATGAAGGAATAAAATCATGCATGATTAAGCACATAGTATTATATTATGGGGACCACCTACCCCCCACATGAAGTCACCATCCGTGTCAAGATCTAAACCACCATGACCAATCACTTACATGCCTCATCCGCACTCATTCAGACACTAAGTTATTATATAATTTCATAACACCAAAATAATTTATTATAAAATTTTATAATTAATTATTAAATTTTAAAAAGAAATAATAATCACTAAAAACTCATTTGGCATCATTGCATGTCGTAAACTACCACAAAACACACCAAGAAGGTCAAAGGAGTACCCCAGAAACCATTAGGGAAAAAATTCATATCAAATTGAGAAAATTTCACCATGATCTAATTAAATATTCAATGAAACTCTTTCCAAAATTACAATTAAATTTGTATCCAATAACAAGGAATTAAAAATATGAAATAATGGAATTTTTTTTTTAAATTTGTAGAAAAAATCAATAAAATACACTAATTTCAAAGGGAGTGAAATGAAGCGAGGAGTGGGAAATGAGATAGATGGAATATATGTTCCTATAATAAAATTTACCTTATAATTATTGGGGGCTAACAAGTAATTTACCAATATATACACACTAAAAACATCTATGGGATCTATTGCCTAATGGACACATAACATTGGAGTGAAATTCCAAAACAATGGGGTATGTTGTGGAAAAACCCAAGGCATAATGAATAAATTAAAACATCCTATGCTTTATTAGAATCATGAATCAGAGATCCTAGGGTCATGTAATGCCCCTTGTCTGTATAGGTCCAAAATGTTAGATATAATTTGAATTTCAAATTGTTAGAGGGTCAAATATATATTTTTATTTTGGTTTTAAAAATAGATAACATGATCATATAATGAAAGATATTTGGATAATTGTTTATGGACTATAAGAAAAACTATCAACTTCGAGGGAGCTGTGGAGATAGCTTGGTTCGTTGGGGCTGCAACATGGTTACTCCTACAAACACTTTATAGCAATTGTTGAGTCACTAGGGATCCACTGGCTTTCTGGTAGTCCAGTATCATCTATTCCATGAGATTAAAATAAATAAATATATTTATTTTACCCCCTGAGATATATATATATAGTTGGTGTACTCCTCATTCATGCATACCTTGGAAGGTATTGACCCCCCTCCTCCATCTTTTAAAGACCCATGTTTTTGAGGTGTTGTTCTGGTGATTTTAGAAATGATTTGAGGTCATTTAGTCCCTATAATGATATTCATTATTCCTTCCATGTATTTGTTAAAAATTTTATTCTTCTCTTTCTCTAGTTGTCCAATCAATTACATTAGATCATAGTAGAATTTGATGATCATGATGGGGATCCCACTATACCTAGAAAGAGGATGTCCCATAACACTTTCTACTTGGAGTGGATCATTAATTTGGTTTTTCTGTTTAACTCTTTGTTTTTTTATAGGATACCAAATTAAATTGAATTTATTTAATGATATAAATGGATAAAATTGGTTATAAGGATTAGTGTTGGCTTAAAGATGTGTTGGGGATGGTCAACACCACATTGCTGAAATAATTGGTGAACATTGGATTCTATATTATTTAATAGGAAATATCCCAATTTGGTTTTTAGCTTTATAATTAATTATATATGTTATAATTTATTAATTTGGGTTTTTTAGTTAGTGTTATGGAATCGAGTGATGATTCCATCTTAGGTTGGACCATGGGCGAGACTTGGAAAACTTGGGTGGTGTTTTTAGCTTGATAAATTAAATAAAAAATGATTAAATTTGGTAGGTATTACTTTGTACCAAACCTCTCATATTATTCCTTATTTATATTACAGATGTAATATAGTCATGCCACTATAGTGGTGTAATTTTTTAAAAAATAAATTGAATGATTCAATTAAAATAAATTTCTTCTCTAAATCTTGTCTCTTGTGAAAGGAATGAACAAGGCATCGACTCCACAATGGTCCATGTGCACTATCTCAAATTTCATGGCCTCTAATCGTTAATACATTTTTACTAATATGTTTCTTATTTATATTTAACCATTAATTGGTATGTTTGAGTGATTAAAATATTTGAAACATGTCATCCCTAATGTTAGAGCCTTGGGGATACCTCTATGTGGGGATGCCTAATATAATAGAACCTTTAGCCTATTATGCCTTTTAAACCTTTTGGGACATACTTTTATGTTTCCTTATTGAGCGATATGATGGCTTAGAATGACTTATCCAGATAGGATATTGTAAAATTCCAAAATACATGTTGTCTTTAGTGCTAGATGTGATGACCTCAAGAATCCTAATGGTCGGTGACCAATAAAGGTGTGAAAATGGATCCCACATAGGGTGTCAATTTTTTTTGATAATTTGGGGACCATAGTGCGTTAATAGTAAAAGATAATCATGTGTTCAAGTATTGGTACTTTGATAGTTATGGTTGTGGGTGTCAACATAGAACCCAAACGAACCCTATAAAGACTTGAGGCCATTCTATAATTGTGGTAAATTTGTAAATAAATGAAATAATTATGGAAATGATAATTTAGATAATCTAAATAGATAAATTTAAAATATATACAAGGTTATAGTAATGGTGGATTCCCCTAGGTAATCATTGATTTGAATTATGGGCTAAGGATTCACTTTTATGAGTACTCTTGCTTGTTTATTTATTTATATTTAATGTTTTGTTTGAAACTGAATATTACCATTGGGTTGAATTTTATATTATATGGAAAGCACCATTTTGGGTGGTCTATAATACTCTTAAATAAATATCCCCTATAGGAAGGTCTGCGATACTAAATTAAACTCTGCTTGTATGGATTTCTATTACCCTCATAAACCTCCTTTATGGTGGTTCTTGAAAATCATAAATAAGTATCACATTTTATAGAGTTCCATGGTAATAAATAAAGCTCAAATTGTAGGTAGGTATATGATACTAAAAAACTCCTATTTTAGGGAGGTTAGTGACACTAATGAAAATTAATATATTAGTGAGGTCAGTGACACACATGAAGAAATCACCTATAGCTGAGAGGTCTATGATAAAAAATAAAACTCTCCACATAGAAAGGTTTATATAATAAATAAAACTATCTTTGGTATGGATGGTGATATTATGGTTCTCATGGTCATTGTGATGTGATTAGAGACACTCTATATATGGAAAATGTATGTTTTTTTTGTAATAACAGTTTTGAGGATTGATAATGGTTTTTCTGTTTGTTTTTGTGGAAATGTTTTTGTGTATGCCACTTGTACATGTAATTGAAATTGATGGATCTGTATGGGACCATTATGGTGGTTCCATACTAAGATATGCAATCACACATAGATCAGGATTCCATTACACTTTGGTACGTGAGAATCCCTCACATGTTGGGAAGAGTCTTGGTGTTTTTTATTTTTTCCATGGATAACATGATTTGGGCTGGGTAATAGGATGGGATATGGCTCATGAATTCAGTGGAGATATGTTATTTTATTTCATCGTTTATTTTGAAAATTTGATCTTTCTAGTGGTTGATCATGTGTTTATAAACTTTTTTCACTTCATTACTTCATATTATCATTATTTAGAGGTTTTATTTACCTTCTTACTATAATGGTTATGCATTGGGTATGTTAGGTGAATAATTTCTTTATCAATTATTTACTCTGATATATGGGGTACAATATCCCCATGGTACCTCCTTAAAATAAAATTTCAATTATAAATCCTCTAACATATGGAGAGGCATTCCTAAGGTCACATTGTTCCACCCGTCTACTTACTATTCATAGTGATACATGTTAGGATGTTTGAAAGTGGTATTAGAACTAGTTTTGTTTATATTACTATTTGAGATATGGTAGTGAGGAGATGTAGAAATGTGTTGAGGACTGTAATTCATATCAAGATGATGCATCATGAATACCAATTTTTTGTAGGAATTATTATTTATTAATTGATTGGGATTGTTTCTCTTGATGTGATATGTCATGACTATTTGATTTCAGCTTGTGTGACACACATAATGTTTAAGCTTTCTGGTTTATTATGGATTTGTCTCTTGGAACATAGATGTTTGAATAATCTCAAGCATCATGAGTAGGTGTGTAAAATTAACATGAAATAGAGGCAAAATAGTGTGAATTTTCACTGCTAGAAAATACTCTATACCAACGGTTTGGAACCATTGGTATAGGCCTTCAAACCATTGGTATAACCTATACCAATGGTTTGGAGAACCGTTGGCTAGTAACCCATAGGGATAAGTCTATACCAACGGTTTTGGGAAAATTGTTGGTATAAGTAATATGAAAATATATACCAACGGTTCCATAAAATAGTTGGTATAAGTAATTAAAAAAAGAATCATTCAGTTGGTTTTGATCCCAGCACCTCCTGCTTATGATTGAACAACCTAACCACTAACCTAAATTACTTTTGTGAACATAATTTCACAAATATATATATGTATTATCATAAGTATTTTAAATTTTAATTTATTTAATGTCCCTTGTAAGAATATTCCATTAAAAATACATGTACCAATATAAATGGTTCTCAAAACAGTTGGTATAGACCTATACCAATGATTTTGAGAACTGTTGGTAATGGTACATGTATTTTGGGACCTATACCAATGGTTTTGGAAAAACAATTTGTATAGGGGGGGCCTATACCAACATTTTGAGGTCAAACCATTGGTATAGGGTCTCTATAATGGAACCAATGGTATAGGTCCAAATTAGTTAACTATACCAACGGTTTTCCCAAAACCATTGGTATAGCTCCAAATTAGTGACCTATACCAACGGTTTTGGGAAAACCTTTTGTATAGGTCCATATAAGTGACCTATACCAACTATTTTGGCCAAAACGTTGGTATAGGTCCAAATTAGTGAACTATACCTACGGTTTGACCAAAACCATTGGTATTGATCTTATTTCTAGTAGTGTTTATAGATAATGATATAGTACAAACTGTTTAAAGTTTCACAAACAACTAATATAGAATTTTCCTATATAATTCCTGGGTGGAATTATACTTGGTTGTACCGAAATGTATATATTATTCTCTAATAGAAATTCATATGGATTTATAGTGATATTCTTGATTATGAGGATGATAAATATGTGGTTCCATGTTTATAGGATATATAGTGACCGTAATGGGTTAGTGTAGGCCCATGATGCCTTTGTGTTATACCCAATATGATTTTTTATCATATTATAATTTATTTAACGTAAAATAAAAAAAATATTATCTGGTGTTTTCTAATATATATTAGAAAGAAATTATACTTAACAAAATTATTTTATTATATACCAAAATATAAAGATCATCATGGGGATATTCTACTTGTATGTGCATGCTGTAACACCCCAAGCTTCTACGATACGCTTCTCTTTGAATAATGTGATAGCGTGTGTTGTACGCAACACCAAGTTCTAACACACCGTAACCAATCAAATTAGCCGTTATGAATAGTAATAACTACTTTTTGAAATTATATATATTTTATATTTCAAAATTGACTTCATTTTTGGATTCGGAATATCTAATTTAGCCTAAGATGAAATTTTGGTACTTTTCGGATAACTTTAATATTTTGATGAATAGTGAAAATTAATAAATTTTAATTAAAAACAACTTTTTTAATCAAAATAATTAATAATGAAAAATTATTAATTTTAGTGGTTTTAAATTTTATTTAGAATATATTTTTACCATTTAATATAATGTTGGTCATTGGACATAATTTTACAATTAAACCGAACATAAACAGGTGTCAATCTTTTGATAGTTATTTTCTCTTAAAAACACGCATTTTGTTTTGACAGTAGGAATTAATTTTAAATTAATTTCTTCCACTTCTATGTTTTGAATTTAGAAAAATGGATTCCATATTTGGAATCAGGATGTACAAATTGTGTAAATAGGTAACTTTTATTTTTAATCATTTTGAATAATTACTGTAGTAAAGATTTTATTTACCATGGTTAAGGGTAAATCTGGTAAATAAGGGTTAAAAAATAATATTATAATAATACTAAATTACCCTAAAACATGTCCTAGCCTTATTTGTTGACACATTTGCGACCATAGTCATCTTTGGGTCGATTTTGGGACCCCATGGTGCCACTTGTAGGTGATAGGGACACTTTTTGTTTAATTAAGTTAAAATGAATACAAAAATGACACAAGCATATATCTTTTAGAAAAACAATTTTTACATAGGGTTATATATTTTGGATATTAGATTATAAATATTAATTATAAATCTAACAAATCGTTCCTACATAATGATATTTTAGTTATAATTTTTAGACATTGAATAATTTAATTTATTTATGACACAATGATGATGTGGTAATTACTATAATAGTGAAAAATTAAAATAGTTGATATTATAAATACCCAAATAAATATAATATGAAACTTTTAATGAATTAAAATAATTTTCTAGGATAATATGATATATTAGGATTTATTTAATTTACTTTTTTCGAACTAATCAATCTTTTATGAGTTTCACAAAAATCAACTATTGAATAGTGTCCAAATTGACATAAAAGAGTTCTTAAAACAAATATTATATTATTAATTGATATTAAATTCCTAAAAATCTAAGGTTCGGCCAAGATAATTATATCATGATAGGTTCATCATTAATGGACCACTTGGGCATCTCTTGGAAGTATATAGTATGTTTATTAACCATATTATATAAAAATACAAAGAGACATTGTAAAAGTGAAACTAATTAACTTAGAGTTAATACTTAAAGATAAGGTTAATATAAGTACCCAAACCTGTCTAAATTTTATTGGTTGAGTTGTTTTCGACCTATCTACACCTTAAGATTTAAATAATCAACTTTGGAGCCATTAGAAACCGAATATGAATTTATTATAAATTAATATTTCTAGCCTTCCCAAAGGTGCCCCTCACCCCTCTTATAATAGGGCACTCCTCATTCTCATTTCTACACACCTTCAAAGCCTTTTGGTTCGGCTAAAATCTGCCCAAATACTCTCCCAACTTCCCTCACTACAACCTAGAGGCCTTAGTTTGATCATAAAGCCAACCTAAGGAGCCCTTTTGATCAAATCAAAAGGAAGAACCCGAAGAAGAGGTAATGATTTCACCACCCTTTTCCAAGTTCCTTTCTTCTTCCACTTCTTCTTCCTTTGTTGTTACCATTCTAAAATAATAACTCCAGTATCATATATATACTGTAATGTTATTATAAATATGGTACAACCATATTCAGTATTCTATCCACCCTTTGAATAACATGTCACCATACGTGCGTACGTACGGCTTACCGTCTCCACGTCGTGGTGTAATTGTTATTCAATATAATATTATTTGGATGGGTATAATAATGATGTGTAACTCATGTAAATAATAAATATAAAATGTTAATGATTCTTTATATATGATATACCATCCATTTATATATTATTTTAATATCAAAAGAATGATATTATCGCTCGTGCGTACGTACGGACTACCGTCTCCACGAACGCGATGAGATTCATTCTCCATCGTATCCATTCAAGTATAATTATCATTTGATGATTTAAAAAATGATGTTTAAGGACTTGATATCATTCTGGATATGAATAATATACAACCTATCATTTACATACATGTCTTACGTAACAAAACATACAAAAGAAAACAAGTAAGTTAACACCCGAAACAACGATAATACTAAGATATTATTATCAAATCAATATTAAAAGATCATATATGATATCATATTAATGTATATGATTATTGTATAATTTAATAACAATTATTTCACCATTATAAAGGAGGTTAACCTACCCCAACCAAGGAAAAGTACAAGGTAAGGGTTATTTCACAATCTCTTCATTATCTGAGGTTGTTTATACGTAATAATCTACTGGGATCTCGTTATCATCCACATCCATGTTTCTTCAAAATGTATTTCAAAACATTTTTACAAGAATATGGGTTAAAGTCATTTATACCCTTGTTTTACTTTTTATAAGAGGAATCTTTCCATCATTTTCAAAACAAGGACCCTTTTAACCTTTTCAACAGAATTAAGGTAAGAATGTTTTTTTCAACTTATACGGCGGGTGCTTTATTTTCCGCAATTATAAAATCTTCAAAGCTTTCCTTACAAGCTTATAAGAATATTTTCAAGAAAATGTTTTATTTTATATGCCGCTTAAATGATTTCAGAAATAGAAAGAGATATTTCTCTAAAAAGTGTTTTGATTTCATCTATGTCAACATCCTTTGATGGATTTTACGCTTATTTGAAGTTGATTTATTATTATACAAAACTTCTATATTGTATTGAAGGTTTTGTGATATGTTTGACTGTGGTTGTGCTTTTTTTATACCATTCGTAGTTTATGGTAAAATTATTAACATTTTGTATGCTAGTTTTAATACGAATGTTTATGTTATGTTTAAACCTTTTCATATGGGAATGCATAGGCATTAATATGTGACGGGTGGAGCCCGCTATAGCTCCTCGATGCATCGGTAGGTCTCAGGAGACAAACTAGTGTCTTGGCACAAGGCCTTGACAAAATCTTATTTGTAGTCTTGGCACGAGGCCTTGGCTATGTGGTTATGATAGTCTGGCATTATGTATTCTAACATTATGAAAGTGGTTAGTGATTTTGCATGTGATTATTCGATTAGTAGAATATACATGTGAATGAGTAAATGGAATTATTTCATTTTATTTATGCCATACAATGTTGAAAGTTCAGTTTTAAAGGCTTTTGTTTTAGTTATACATTGCCTTAAATGTTTATTCTTATTTATGAAAGTTTCCGCTATATTGTTATCCTTACTGGGAATTTGATCTCACCCCGTTTCTATGTTTTATTTTTCCCAGGAAGTGAAGAAGTAAATTATGAATGAACTGCAGGGATATTATGTGGGGATATGAGTGTGGATTATGGAGACATTATGTTGTTGTAGTAGTTTTTCATTTTATGATGTAATGTAAAACTTATGAATATATCTAGTGTTTCCAAGGCTACTAAATCAATCGGTCTTTCGAGATTTGATCTTTCTTGTGATCATGCCAATGTTATGTAATAATGCACCACCTCTGGGTAACTAGGGTCGGGGCGTTACAGTTGGTATCAGAGGAAGTTTAGTACAAACCTTGGAAGCTAGATTTAGATAAACTCTGTTTAGAGCACGTAGACCTAAGAGGAACTTTGAGGATTAGTATAGAAGAACTTCCTAGAATTTTGGTATTGTAGAGATTTTGTGAGTTTTCCGAGCAATACATCCCTGTCTGGATACGAGCAGGTAGAGGCGGCTCTGGCACAGATGTACCTAGGGGTAAAACCTGAAAACACCGCTTTGAGCTAGACTTGAACGGGAACTGGTGCACGACAACGGGCCGTGCTGCACTCTTGGTTACGACACTCCCGGAGGATATTCTTAGGATAACTCTCATTTTCATTACAAATCATTATGAAAGGTTTATGAGTATATAATTTCTCAAAGAAAACATTTTTATGATTATGGATTATATCCATAAATAGTTCAATTTATGTTAAGTGTTTTATAAGTATGGGATTATGTATTTTGATTCAAAAACTGATCTAGTTTATGCCATAGTTTAGAAATGGCGCCTAGTGGAAGAAATGGAAACTGTTTCAATGCACGCACTCCATGTAGGGATTTCCCTTCTGCTCAAGATAATTATAGTGGGGCTGGTGATGCAATTGGTGCCGATCAGCTAATCACCATATTAGGAAAACTTACTCAGGTTATGAATAATAACCTTACCCGTATGGAGCACCCTGATCCACAGCGTGGAGGATCAATGTTAGATCGATTCATGAGGAAACAAACACCAATGTTCAATGGGAGTAAAAATCCCTTAGTAGCTGAGCAATGGATAAATTCCCTAGAGAAAATATTTCAGGCTTTGGGAAGGAGTGAAAGGGAAAAAGTTATCATGGCAGTTTACCGCCTCACTGGAGATGCTGATCAATGGTGGTCATTGATTCAAAACATGAAGGAAGATGATGAAGTATCAAATATGGAATGGAGGGAGTTCAAAGATCTGTTTTTAGAAAAATACTTTCTTCGCGACCATCGAGCAGATATGGAAAGGCAATTTATGATTCTGAGACAAAAGGAGGATGAAAATGTCACAAAGTATGAGGCTAACTTTATAAGGTTAGCAAGGTATGCTGGAGATTATATACGTAACCCAAGAAGTAAGATTGATCATTTCTTTGACGGGTTAAAACCATTTCTTCGTCGAGAATTAGTCTCACAATCTTTTTCATCGTATGAAGACATTGTCTCATGTGCTATCAAGACCGAAAAGGAATTCTCTAAGTCTTATGACTTTAAAGCAAAGCAAGAGAAGAAGAGACCTACTGATCAATCTGGGAATGGAAATAAGGGGAAGAAGGGAAAGGTTTAATATACATCCTATGGTAAATGCGGGAAGAAACATCCTGGTACTTTCTTGAAGGTAATGGGAGTCTATTACAAGTGTGGTGAAAAAGGCCACCAAGCTCGTGATTGCAAGGGGAAGAAGGAAGCTACCAACGTTCAGTGATACAATTGCAAGGAGATGGGGAATTATGCAAATGAATGTCCTAAGCGTCAGGAGAACTTACCTCAAAAAAATCCAAGGGATCAAGGCCAGGCTTAGGCTATCACTACTGCTGAGATAGAAGCTCCGAAAGACGTGGTGGCAGGTAATTTAATGGTTTCCTCAAATTAAGAAATGCATTATTTGATTCTGGATCATCGCATTATTTGATATCTTCCCAGTTTTCTAAGAAAATTAGATATTTTCAATTTGATTTAATAAGGGAGTTGTCAGTTAAAACTCCTAAGGGAAGTATCATTGCAACAAAGTTTTGTGAATCAGTCCCCATTAGAGCACATAAATGTTCTTTATCTGCTGATCTCATCGTCATACCTATGATTGAGTTTGATATAATCCTCGGAATGGACTGGCTTTCGGACTATGATGCGATGATTTATTGTAAGAAGAAAGAGGTTACGATTCTTGATGATAATGATAAGGAACAACTTATCTTTAGAGCAGAATCGTCACCACCTAATTCTTATTTAGATCCACCCCCAGTAGCTCAACTTAATTCAATTATTGGGGAGGAAGAGAATGAAATAACTGTCGGTGTGGAAAGGAATGATCAAATAGAGGATGTACCTGTTGTGAAAGAATTTGTAGATGTATTTCCGGAAGATTTACCTTGACATCCTCCAGAATGAGATGTTGAGTTTTCCATTGATTTGATTCCTGGATCAAGGCCTATATCGAAGACCCCTTATAGAATGGCCACTGTAGAATTAGTTTAACTAAAGAAACAACTAGAGGAATTGAGTAATAAGGGATTTATTCTCCCTAGTGTTTCTCCATGGGGAGCCCCTATTCTTTTTGTTAAAAAGAAAGATGGATCTATGAGGTTATGTATCGACTATAGGGAGATCAATGTTATAACAATATAGAACAAGTATCCCCTACCTCGCATTGATGATTTATTTGACCAACTGCATGGAGCTCAATACTTTTCAAAGATTGACCTTTGATCTGGATACCATCAGTTTTGTGTAAAGAAGGAATACATTCTGAAGACAGCATTTCGAACCAGGTACGGGCATTACGAGTTTACTGTAATGCCATTTGGATTGACTAATGCACCCTCTGTATTCATGGATCTGATGAATAGAGTTTTCAAGGAGTATCTCGATGAATTTGTGGTGGTATTTATTGATGATATCTTGGTATACTCCAAAACCTAAGAAGATCATGAAAATCACTTGCGCATTATCTTGAAGACTCTAAGGAGACATGAATTATATGGTAAGTTTAGCAAGTGTGAATTCTGGCTTCATGAGATTTCTTTTCTTGTCCATATTGTCTCTAAATATGGAATCACTGTTGATCCTTCTAAGACCAAGGAAATCCAAGAATGTCCAGCACCTACGAGTATAACTGAGGTACGTAGTTTTATTGGTTTGGCAGGTTATTATCGACGTTTTGTCCAGAATTTTGCCCGATTTGCTAACCCATTAACGAAGCTCACACATAAAGGGGTTAAATTTGTTTGGACAAAAGAGTGTGAAGAATGTTTCGAAAAACTGAAGAGAAGATTAGTCAATGCTCCTATATTGACTCTAGCATTGGGGAATGATGGGTTCGTTATTTATAGTGATGCATCAAAGAAAGGACTTGGTTGTGTCCTTATGCAGAATGATAGAGTTATTGCCTATGCATCATGACAGTTGAAAATTCATGAACAAAACTATCCTACTCATGATCTCGAGTTAGAAGATGTGATCTTTTCTTTAAAGATATAGAGGCACTACCTCTATGGTAAAAAATGTGAGATTTATACTGATCACAAGAGTTTGAAGTATATTTTCTCACAAAAAGAACTCAACATGAGGCAAAGGATATGGCTTGAATTACTCAAGGATTATGATTGCACGATACACTACCACCCGGGGAAAGCAAACAAGGTGGAAGATGCTTTGAGTAGAAAAGACCATGGAGTTTTGAACATGATAAGAATTGAATGGGATCCAATTTTCATGGATCTAGTAAATATGGACATGGGTATAACCAGGGAAGGTGAAAAATCAATGCTTTTTCAAATGGTTTCCAAACCTTCTTTACTAGAAAGGATTAAGAGTTCTCAGACCGATGATGAAGAATTTCAAAAGAAGATTAAAGCTGTGAATGATGGGAGATTGAGAGACTTTGTGTATGAAGATGGAATTTTGAAATTCAGGAAGAGACTTTGTGTTCCCGATATACCTGATCTAAAAAGGGAATTTCTGGATGATGCTCATAGTTCTAATTTCTCTATACACCCTGGGAGCACTAAAATGTATAGAGATTTGAAGGAACATTTTTGGTGGGACAACATGAAGAGGGAGATTGCTGATTTTTTGTCAAGATGTATGGTTTGTCAATAAGTGAAAGCTAGAAGGCAACAACCTGGATGAGTCATGCAACCTCTTCCCATACCGGAGTGGAAATGGGACAATATTACGATGGACTTTGTCATGGGGCTACCAAAGACTCCTAGAACGAACGATGCAATATGGGTTATTATTGATCGTCTTACCAAGTCAGCACATTTTCTTGCTATAAGAGAAGATCTACCCCTAGAACGTCTAGCAAGACTATATATTAATGAAGTTGTGAGACTTCATGGAGTACCCCTATCGATCGTTTCTGATCGTGATCCCCGTTTTACTTCAAGATTTTGGAAAAGTCTTTAGAAATCCTTGGATACTGAACTTCATTTGAGCACTGCATACCACCCTTAGACATACGGACAATCAGAAAGGACTATTCAGACCTTAGAAGACATGTTGAGATCTTTCTCACTTGACTTTTAGGGTATGTGGGATCAATATTTACCACTGGTAGAATTTTCCTATAACAATAGCTTCCATTCGAGTATTCAGATGGCACCATATGAAGCGTTATACGGAAAGAGATGTCGTACACCAACCTGTTGGGATGTCGTTGGTGAAAGAAAACTTGTAGGCCCAGAACTGGTGGAGGAAATGGTGGAAAAGGTGAAGGTAATCCAAAATCACATCAAAGAAGCTCAAAGTAGGCAAAAGAGCTATGCCGATAATCGAAGGAAGGATTTGGAATTTCAAGTTGGTGGTCATGTTTTCCTAAAGGTATCTCCATGGAAGGGAGTCATACGTTTTGGTAAGAAAGTTAAATTGAGTCCCAGGTACATCGGACCTTTCGAAATTCTAGAACGAATTGGGGCTGTAGCTTACCGATTGGCAATGCCGCCAAGTCTCTCCAAAGTTCACGATGTGTTCCACGTATCTCTGTTGAGGAAATACATGCCTGACCCAACGCATGTACTCACCTATGAGGAATTAGAACGGGAACCCAATCTTTCATATTGTGAAGATCCCGTCAGGATTCTTGATACGAGAGAACAAGTACTGAGAAACCAGACGAAGCGTCTGGTAAAAGTTTTGTGGAGAAACCATAAGATGGAAGAGGCAACGTGGGAACCCGAGGAACTTATGATGAAGAACCACCCGAGTCTTTTCATGTGAAGTATTATAGAAATTTTGAGGACAAAATTATTTGAAGGAGGGGAGAATGTAACACCCCAAGCTTCAACGGTACGCTTCTCTTTGAATAATGTGATAGTGTGTGTTGTACGCAACACCAAGTTCTAACACACCGTAACCAATCAAACTAGCCGTTATGAATAGTAATACCTACTTTTTGAAATTATATATATCTTATATTTCAAAATGGACATCATTTTTGGATTCGGAATATCTAATTTAGCCTATGATGAAATTTTGGTACTTTTTGGATAACTTTAATATTTTGATGAATAGTGAAAATTACTAAATTTTAATTAAAAACAACTTTTTTAATCAAAATAATTAATAATGATAAATTACGAATTTTAGTGGTTTTAAAGTATATTTAGAATATATTTTTACCATTTAATATAATGTTGGTCATTGGACATAATTTTACAATTAAACCGAACATAAACAGGTGTCAATCTTTTGATAGTTAATTTCTCATAAAAACACGCTTTTTGTTTTGACAGTAGGAATTAATATTAAATTAATTTCTGCCACTTATAAGTTTTGAATTTAGAAAAATGGATTCCATATTTGGAATCAGGATTTCCAAATTTTGTAAATAGGTAACTTTTATTTTTAGACATTTTGAATAATTACTGTGGTAAATATTTTATTTACCATGGTTAAGGGTAAATCTGGTAAATAAGGGTTAAAAAATAATATTATAATAATACTAAATTACCCTAAAACGTTTCCTAACCTTATTTGTTGATACATGTTCGACCATAGGCATCTTTGGGTCGATTTTGGGACCCCATGGTGCCACTTGTAGGTGATATGGACACTTTTTTTAATTAAGTTAAAATGAATACAAAAATAACACAAGCATATATCTTTTAGAAAAACAATTTTTACATAGGGTTATATATGTTGGATATTAAATTATAAATATTCATTAGAAAGGTAAAAAATATTTCCTACATAATGATATTTTATTTATAATTTTTAGACATTGAATAATTTAATTTATTTATGACACAATGATGATGTAGTAATTACTATAATAGTGAAAAATTAAAATAGTTGATATTATAAATACCCAAATAAATATAATATAAAACTTTTAATGAATTAAACTAATTTTATAGGATAATATGATATTGTAGGATTGATTTAATTGACTTTGTTCGAAGTAATCAATCTGTTATGAGTTTCACAAAAATCAACTATAGAATAGTGTCAAAATTGACATAAAAGAGTTCTTAAAACAAATATTATATTATTAATTGATATTAAATTCCTAAAAATATAATGTTCGTCCAAGAGACTTATATCATGATAGGTTCGTCATTAATGGACCACTTGGGGGTCTCTTGAATGTATATAGTAAGTTTATTGACCATATTATATAAAAATACAAAGAGACATTGTAAAAGTGAAACTAATTAACTTAGAGTTAATACTTAAAGATAAGGTTAATATAAGTACCCAAACCTGTATAAATTCTATTGGTTGAGTAGTTTTCGACATATCCCCACATTAAAATTTAAATAATTAACTTTGGAGCCATTAGAAACCTAATATGAATTTATTATAAATTAATATTTCTAGCTTTTCCAAAGGTGCCCCTCACCCCTCTTATAAAAGGGCACTCCTCATTCTCATTTCTACACACCTTCAATGCTTTTTGGTTCGGATAAACTCTACCCAAATATTGTCCCAACTTCCCTCACTACAACCTAGAGGCCTTAGTTTGACCAGAAAGCCAACCTAAGAAGCCCTTTTGATCAAATCAAAAGGAAGAACCCGAAGAAGAGGTAATGATTTCACCACCCTTTTCCAAGTTCCTTTCTTCTTCCACTTCTTCTTCCATTGTTGTTACCATTCTAAAATAATAACTCCAGTATCATATACATACTGTAATGTTATTATAAATATGGTACAACCATATTCAGTATTCTATCCACCCTTTGAATAACATGTCACCATACGTGCGTACGTACGGCTTACCGTCTCCACGTCGTGGTGTAATTGTTATTCAATATAATATTATTTGGATGGGTATAATAATGATGTGTAACTCATGTAAATAATAAATATAACATGTTAATGATTCTGTATATATGATATATCATCCATTTATATATTATTTTAATATCAAAAGAATGATATTGTCGCTCGTGCGTACGTACGGACTACCGTCTCCACGAACGCAATGAGATTCATTCTCCATCGTATCCATTCAAGTATAATTATCATTTGATGATTTAAAAAATGATGTTTAAGGTCTAGATATCATTCTGGATATGAATAATATACAACCTATCCTTTACATACATGTCTTACGTAACAAAACATACAAAAGAAAACAAGTAATTTAACACCCGAAACAACGATAATACTAAGATATTATTATCAAATCAATATTAAAAGATCATATATGATATCATATTAATGTATATGATTATTCTATAATTTAATAACAATTATTTCACCATTATACAGGAGGTTAAACTATCCCAACCAAGGAAAAGTACAAAGTAAGGGTTATTTCACAACCTCTTCATTATCCGAGGTTGTTTATACGTAATAACCTACTGGGATCTCGTTATCATCCACATCCATGTTTCTTCAAAATGTATTTCAAAACATTTTTACAAGAATATTGGTTAAAGTCATTTATACCCTTGTTTTACTTTTTATAAGAGTAATCTTTCCATCGTTTTCAAAACAAGGTCCTTTTTAACCTTTTCGACATAATTAAGTTAAGAATGTTTTTTTAACTTATACAACGGGTGCGGTTATTTTCTGCCGTTATAAAATATTCAAAGCTTTACTTACAAGCTTATAAGAATATTTTCAAGAAAATGTTTTATTTTATATGGCTCTTAAATGATTTCAAAAATAAGAAATAGATATTTCTCTAAAAAGTGTTTTGATTTCATCTATGCCAACATCCTTTGATGGATTTTATGATTATTTGAAGTTGATTTATTATTATACAAAACTTCTATATTGTATTGAAGGTTTTGTGATATGTTTGACTGTGGATGTGCTATTTTTATACTATTCGTAGTTTATGGTGAAATTATTGACATTTCGTATGCTAGTTTTAATACGAATGTTTATGTTATGTTTAAACCTTTTCATATGGGAATGCATTGGACTTAATATGTGACGGGTGGAGCCCGCTATAGCTCCTCGATGCATCGGTAGGTCTCATGAGACAAACTAGTGTCTTGGCACAAGGCCTTGACAAAATATTATTTGTAGTCTTGGAACGAGGCCTTGGCTATGTGGTTATGATAGTCTTGAATTATGCATTCCAACATTATGAAAGTGGTTAGTGATATTTGCATTTGATTATTCGATTAGTAGAATATCCATGTGAATGAGTAAATGGAATTATTTCATTTTATTTATGCCATACAATGTTGAAAGTTCAAGTTTGAAAGGCTGTTGTTTTATTTATACATTGCCTTAAATGTTTATTCTTATTTATGAAAGTTTCCGCTATATTGTTATCCTTACTGGGCATTTGAGCTCACCCCATTTCTATGTTTTATTTTTCCCAGGAAGTGAAGAAGTAAATTATGAATGAATTGCAGGGATATTATGTGGGTATATGAGTGTGGATTATGGAGACATTATATTGTTGTAGTAGTTTTTCATTTTATGATGTAATGTAAAACTTATGAATATATCTAGTGTTTCCAAGGCTACTAAACCAATCGGTCTTTTGAGATTTGATCTTTCTTGTGATCATTCCAATGTTATGTAATAATGCACCAACTCTGGGTAACTAGGGTTGGGGCGTTACACATGCAGATGTGATGTAACCAGATAGAGCAGTCTAATTTTTTGACACTCCGAGGGGATGGGTTACCTAATAGTGGTTAGATGATTTTTCATGTGATTCATTAATTATGTATGTGAGACATATTATCAAGTATTTTTGCATGTTTCATTCCATGTTAAATTAGGAATGGGAGTGTGGTTGGAACTATTCAGTTTATAGTTTATAAGAAATCCAACTTTTGGACTGTTTGGGATTCCTATAGACTATTGGTTTTTACCGAGACATTACTGAGTTGGTTTTAATATTTTTATAAAGGTTACCAATGAGAGGGGATTGCATAGTAATTTGAACACCCATAGTGGATTTTGATAAAGGGGGTTTGTTTTATTCCTTCGGTTGTCATGGTAAAAATTTCATGAGTGTTGGATATATGGTTTGAGGATGATGTCAAAAGGAAACATCATTTTGGTCCCTGACCCTATTGTTTTCAAATTCATTCTATATATGGTGATAAAATGGATGTATACTCATGGTTTTTTGGAAAGTAATTGGATGAAGGATCAATGGTGCTGAATCATGGCATCGTTGATGTGCCTAATTTAGAGGAGGATTTCCTAGCGAAATCTGGTTAGATAGAATTTGTCTTCTACAAAGCATCATCAAAAAAGATGAATGGTGTGAGACTCGTAGAGTTTTGACTTATGATGTGTTTTTCATATGTTATTTTTTAAAAACAAATGTTTCATTCAGATCTATGTAACGTAGTTTTTTATGTTTGTGATCAGTTGAAATGGAAATTAGTGTTGGTTGTGTGTGAGGTGAGTACTGATAAAATTTAATGTAATTCATGTAGACATTGTGACCCAAAGAATATATGAAATGGGTAATGTACCTACATGGTATATGAGACAACAAAAATTGATATGGTTTAGTGGTGTGTCCCATCTGTGTTAAACCTTGATTGAAGAAAAAAAGGGTTGACATATAAGGAAATCTTAACTTTGTAGGAGTGACACATGTACTTTGATGATGAAACCTGTTGAGTTGGAACTAAAAATAAGTACAAGGTGAGCCATATGGTGGGGAGTACACCATTTTTCATTTAAATTCACGACCCTTACTATGATTTATGACTCAAAGAATGACTAGGGTGATTTTATAGTAATCTGAGAATTGGTGGTGAATCAAATTTTTTTAAATTATCATTATAATATTAGATTTTTCCATGCATAACCATTTTTTTATGATAGATGAGATACGAACCATGGATATTAGGGTTTTTGATATAGTGATGTGACAAAAAGAAAACTCATATGATGAAGAGTGAGATATCTATCTTGGTGGTATAACCATCATATCATAGTGTTTGAGGATTCATGAAACTATCCATTATATTACCGTTATCGCATTTTGATGCTGATGAGAAAATAGATTTGAATTCATCTCGATTACTTAGTGAATACCAGATGTAACAATAGGAATGATTTTGGATGAAGATTAAGAATTGGATTTGGGCATGTTATTACCATGTGTGATAGAATGATGATCTCTTTGGGATGAATTATTAGTTGTGATGTAGTATGCATGATGATGAGTTTTGGTACAATTTTGACAAAAAACCATTGAAATTTAACCAAAAGTAAGATACAAAATTCGAGGAGAATTTGGGAAACATTTTATAATTCTTACAAGTAAAAACACATCATGATTATTTTATTTAAAATTGCATCAGTATCTAAACCTGCTAACCCTTAAAGGGATCAACCATAAGAGAGAATATTTTTTCCATGTAATCATTTCTGGTGACCAGGAAACTACATCAGATGATTTTTTTGGATACTATGGGTATGTTTGAATAATTGGATGGTTATTTCTGAATATAAGTTGAAATGATCTTATTAAGATTCCATATTTTAATAAAATACACTTTAGGAATGAAGTTTTGAAGCAGGGGTTGGTACTGGTATTCTATTGGTGATGTTATTTATGTTTGGGTGAAGTGATTTTAGAACCACACTGAGCAGGTAAGTGGACCACTATAATGGTGTTTCACTTAGGTAATTCCAATGGTAAAAAGAACCCTAATAAGGAATTTTAAATTATGATGTTTGATCAATATTAAGGAGTAACATCTCCCCAATGATAAACCAGATAGATAAATTTTTTTATCTTTATATGTATGGGTTCTATAAAGCACTGTATTGGTGTTTCTGTAATAAATTTGAGTGATAGAACGTGTTTTGATGGGAAAAGTAACTCATGTTGTAAATTTTCTATATAAGAACATTTTTTATATAGAGAAGGAATAAGGCCATTGATTTTAATGGATGAATTATGCAGATCAAGAGATACAGTTGGATAATCAAAGGGACTTCTTGGGGATGAAAAGTGTTAAGGTGGAGAGTATGTAAATCCTCTTGTCAGTATGGGTCTAGAATTTGAATCTAAATTTTAATTTTTTTATATTTTTGGGTAACAATTCTATTTTTATATTTTTAAAATAATTAGTTTTAACATCCAAAAAGATATATTTGGTACATGGTTTAATGATTTAAAGGGTGATGGAGAACATAGGGGAGTGGCAAAGTTTGCATAGGGTGGCCAAGGCTACAACATGAACACTATTATAGCCTACATATTTATAGTGGTATTAAAGGGGTTGGAATGTCAATTTTACAACTCAAATTTTTATAGGGTCAGTATCCCCTTCCCCTATTTCATGTCCATTCTTGAAGGGATTTCATCCCATCATACCACCTTCAAACACTTGTGGTTTTGGGGTGTTAATGTTAGGTTTCACACTATTGGGATCTTCAATTTTCCTTCCCTCTATTTATTATATTTTTTATTGTTCTCTATATAGGGGTTTCGAACTATTTACACTAGAGTATGGTGTAATTATATGAGAATTATGGGGCTTATGGTCTTCATGGTAGGAGTATGTCCAATAACACCATTCACACATAAAGATTCATATGTTTGGTTTGGGTAAATCTTTCAATGATTTTGTTAATATATTACCATTAAATTAAATCATATTTAATATTTAAATCATGGTGTGTGTAGGTTATTTTTAATGTTGTAGGTTATGAGGTGTTTTGGTGATGGTCTGCATTCCATTTCTAAAAAAATAGTCAATCGTTGGATTCTTGGTCATTTTATAAGAAATAATGTTTTTTGGTTTTGAGTTATTTAGATAATTTTAAATGTAAAAATTGTACAATTTAGGTTATTTGGTTAGAGTAAAGAGCTCAGATAATGTGTTGGTCTTTTGGTTCACCATTGAAGAGTCATGGAGATCCTAGGTTAATCTAACAACTCAGATAATTAAATTGAAAAAGAATAAATTGAGTTTGGTGGTCCTTGGTACCAAAACCTCCGGTGTTATGCCTTTTTTATGATTCATATGTAATGTTTCCATTTTATTATAGTGGTAAAAATTATTAAAAATTATGTATAATAGTATAATTAAAATCAATTGCATTTTAAATCATGATTCTTATGAAATGAATTAATGAAGATATGAGGCCACTAAATGACTAGTGCACTAGCTCAAATGTCTCCACCACTGATAGACAAAAAATTATTATTAATATATTACCTATTTATATTAAACCATTTAGGTGTTTAGTTGTGTGAATAAAAATATATTGAGCACATCCAAGCTAGTGTGGGAATCCCAGGGACACCTCCATGTGGGTGGTGTGTGATGGAATATATCTTTTGTCCTTGTTTTTCTATTGAAAAATTGTGTAAGTTCCTTTATAATTTATTTATTGAGGGGTAAAATTGGTTAGACTGATTAAACCATATAAGTCATGGTTAAATTACTAAACACTTATTAAACATTTCTCTACATGAGATAACCTTGATATTCCTGATCATTGGTGACAATGAGAGGTGGAAAAATGGATTCCACTTCTGGTGTCCATGTTTGTTGATATTTTGTGACCCTAGTGGGTGCCTGGTGACTGATGGACCATGTGAAGAAATGTTTGGTTGTAGGAATCAACTTAGAACACAAAACTAACCTATAATTCCTTGGTGAAATAATATAATTATTTTAAATTTGATAATAAAAGAATAATTTTTAAAATTTTAATTTGGATATTTGGTAGATGTACATTTAAAAGTGATTGGAGGATCCATGGATGGTGGATTCTCCTAGGTGATCATTGATATTTTTATAGAGAATAGATGGAATTTCTTATGTAATCTTTCTTGTTTATTTATTAATCCTTCATATTATTTATGAAAATGAAAATTTCCTTAGGCTAGTCTTTTATATTTTATATAAAACATCATTTGGTGTGTTTTGTGATACACATAAAGAAAATCCCAATTCTAGGGAGTTCTGTTATACTAAATACAAATCAATTTGATGGGAGGTCTATGATACTAAAGAAAACTCTTATTTTAGGGGGTCTATGATACTAAATAAAACATTTCTTTTAAGGTGTTATGTGATATTCCTAAAGAAAAGTACACTAATATGGATGTATATGAAACTCATAAAGAAAACTCCACTTGTAGGTAGGTTTGTGATACTAAAGAAAACAACCCTATTGGGGTGGCCAATGGTAAAAAATAAAACACCCTTTTGGGAGGTATGTGATACTAAAAAAAACCCCCTAGTAGGGGGGTATGTGATCCTCATAAAGAAGTCTCCACTTATAGAGAGGTATGTAATACAAAAGAAAACTCATATTATATGGAGGTCTATAATACTAAAGAAAACAATATTTAGTGAGCTCTATGATATTATGGTTGGAATGATCATTGTGATGTCTCCAGACACACTCTAGCATTTTCTGAAGCAGGGATCCTCAATTATGGTAACATAAATGAGGATACACTATGTTTTTTTTCTTCAGAAACTATTTATTTAATAATATCATGCCAAATTAAATATCACTACATTTAATATCTATTTATAGGACTATATTAGTGGTTCCTTATTGATTTATACACTCATAGCCTTATTTTGATACCATTGAACATGTGTACCTAATAAGTCCTCCCATTCTCAATGCATATGATGGGATGAGACTAGGATAATATTATTATTGAGCTATATAGATTTGATTTTGTGGAAGATTAGGGAGATTTGTGGCTCAAAGTTATAGAAGATCATTTATACATTATTTTAGTTTTTTGAATATTTGGTCATCCTGGAGGTATATTTACTCTATAAAACTATATGCATTCTTCCATATTTAATATTATAATTTTTAGATGTTTTATTTATCTCTATACTCTATTGTTTATGGATTGTAAATAATTATTTCTTACTATCTCTTATAACTTTGAACTATATAATATGATTATAATATTTCTAAAGTAACTCCATAGAACACTACTATTAGTAAAATTCCTCTAGTATATGGGGATATGTGTCTCAGGTAATATGGAACCATTGATCCAATTACTATTAATATTTATCCAGGTCATAATGTTACAATGAAAACAACCTCAGTGTAAAGGCAACTCAGTGGCCCTACCTCCTAAAATCCTCCATAGCATAGACCCTGAAAAATAGTATGGTGGTTCTTACGAAGTTTTATTTTAGTGTTACTGCTAGGATATATAAAAAACTAGACCCCAAAAGGTAGGGTATTATCTCCCATAAGACACCTCCTTGGAATATTACCTCAACAATGGCGAAACCATATTCATCCCACTAAAAACATACCCCTAAGGCACTCATCATGCTGCAAATAACCACTGATTGTGGTGTGATCTTTCCCCTATAGTAAAATTCATCACTCGGTCATTTGAACCCTTCATTGACATATTAATGATCAACCAAAATACCTCTATGAAGTTGATCCATGTCCAAAACATGTCCTCAATAGTTCCAACCCTCAAAATACTTCTTTTGACCTAATTTTCAATACATCCCCTAATCCATCGAATTTTTCTAAATTCCCTTAGAAAAATTACCAATAAATGTTTTGATTGTTTATAAACCTACCACAATAAGTATTCCCATTCCTAATAAGTTGTTTTGGTCCCCCAACTATCATTCTAGTCCCACCATGGTTATAAATATATTGATGTCTCTATGAATTATATCTTGGAATGTTGAATGTGATTCCCCTGTGAAAATCCAAACAAAATTATGCACCATCTATTAGAATCCAATTACATTCTCATCATCTTTATTGACACAGATATGATTCTTAACCATAGTTTTCTATCTCAAGACACCATGATTTCTTCAACCAGTTTATTCCAAGTCTTATATTTCTAACCACCGAAAGACTCTATTCACAATGAATGATTTCAAACTATAATTCTCCACAACATAATAATTTCCTTCAAAAATAGCACTTCTAATTTCCAAGAGACATGCTCAATATGGATTCCACCTAATCTAGAAAATTCTATAAAAATTAACAAATTTATCCTCCCCTCCAAACCTCTCCCAAAAATTCCCATCCACAACCAATAACATTCCATCACACCCTTGAAATCTGATGCATTCACATTTAGAGGCATCACATCCTTTCTCAAAACACCAACATTGAAGATTAAACCTAAAATTTATTATAATTCCATTATTGGATTACAGACCACTGCACCATCCATTATTGACTTTCCCCAAGAACCAACACACCTACTATCTAACACAATCACTAATATCAGGAAATATATCCCAAGACCAAATCCAACACCTAGACCACGTCCAACACAATTTCAAAATCCATTCCTTGGAACAAAATATCATGAATCTCCTTACACACCAGTATCCTAGTGGAACCAAATCAAACAATAACTTGCCTCATCACATCCAAAACCCATCCAATATATGATTATAGTGATACAATTGATTTGACCCTCATCATTATAATATTTTCCTCATTATAACTCTCCCAAATGAAACCCAATCTATAAATCCCATACCCTATCTATCACTGAATTTAATGAATAGACATGACTTCCTCAATTATTTCTAATATTATAAAAAAACATTAATTGCTACCTATTCTCATCCCACAAGGAATTTCTACATAGACATCCAACAAAAATCATCCCCAAACAAGGGTTTCTGCCTCTAAAAAAAGATTATCTCCCCTCCATATGGATTCCCTTATACTTACCCTAGAGCAGTGACCCATATATAACCCAACATCTTAAGCATTTTTCTCCTCCTAAGCCA
This sequence comes from Viscum album, assembly GCA_963277665.1. Classification (NCBI taxonomy): domain Eukaryota; kingdom Viridiplantae; phylum Streptophyta; class Magnoliopsida; order Santalales; family Viscaceae; genus Viscum; species Viscum album. The sequence goes on from OY728162.1 coordinate 1,209,473,255, forward strand.
TGATCACCCATCTTTTCAAACACCAAAACCATCCATCAATTATGTTTCCATATTTTTATAGATGAAACATCCCCAAAATCAATAAAACTCACTGATTCCTATCTCACAAATGATTATTGTTTATTTATAACTCAATTGGAATTGTACATATCAAGAACATTCCATCTCTCATACAAATATAATTATCCCCAAAATCCTTTCCAACACCACAATCCTTTTTATAATGCATCAAAATTCTTCAAACAACACTCTAATAAGGTATTTCCCATGATCCTACTCAATATCATCGAATCCCAACTAATGTACACAACCATTCAACCTAACCACACACCCCAACTCATGATTCAGGGGTTCACTTCGCAATTAACATTGTCTCTTGAACCTAATACACTAACCTTTGACCACTTCATGTTAGCTCAGTTCACATGCTTGAGGCATCATACTCATTCCAAGGATAACTAAATGATCCCATCGCACTATTCATTCATTATAGAACAATCAGCATTGAAATTTTCTCCCACTATGTCACCTAAAATGCATATAGAATCTACCTAGATTTGAATCTAATAGATATTTCCATCAAAACGCACCTTAATACCAAAATAAGTTGGAGTGATTTATATCTCAAAAACCCATGTAATTTCCACATACCTTTCCTCAAACTACTTAGGGATATCAGTATAAACTTATGGATCAGTTAGGTAGAGTTACACCAAAGCCATATATGGTAAAAACCATTTAGGTTAGTATTGATAATTTAACTAACCCAACCCCATCATTGTCACATCAAGGGGTCCATCCCTAAGGCATTCAATGTCTAAATTGACCCCCATAGGGTAACTATATATCAATTTCATAAGGTTAATTTATAGAAATCACTATATACCCACCCACCATAAGATCCATATGGCCTTCCATCATGAAAATATTATAGTTTTACTGAGTAGAATGTAAAAAAAAGTTATATAGGAAATCACCATATATTTTGTTGTTGAAACATTAAATAATTGAACAACACATCAGTAAAGAAATCAAACTTATAAACATATATTCAATGTTAATACAATATTCTATCCATGACTCTTGTTTGTGGTCCCCTATCCAATAGGTAAATAGTGATAAAACAAATAAAAAAAATATCTAATAAGCACGTTTAATTTGAATAAACATGTTAACTACAACATGGAAAATTAATAAAAATAATCCTATAACCCTAGAAACCTAAACATTCATTCTAAAAGGTGTTCATGACTCATGAGTTTGTGGAACATCATGAGCTCTGATACATATTTATGTTCATTATACCATACACAAAAAATTAATATAATAAAAACATGATCTAAATCCAATTTCTAATGCCCCATCCTGATATTACTCGTTACTGTTTGAACAAATGATTTTGCATGACATCAGGGGTGACTCCTATCTGCATGAGGCTACAAACTAGCAGTGAGGGTCTACAGTGTTACCATGAGGAGATTAAAATGTGTATAAAAGTAAGAAAAATTAAATAAATAGCCATAAAACCATCCCTAAAACATTAGACTATGAAAAATAAAATAAATACAATTCCATAAAACATGAAGTTAGAATCATTTGATCATAAATCACTAAATATACCACTATGTTGATCATATATAAAAATTAAAAAATGTAAATTATATAAAAAATTGGCTCTAATTCCATCCCTAATATTGACCGCATTTCTATCTCCAATATCATCGAGTTGATGCATCCAAATATAATACACAATTTCTACTAAAACTGAAAATAGATACATGGTATTCACATGCACCAAATTTACCATATTGTGTGTGAGAAATACATATAAAAATGGTCTCTCCATGTTTTATGAATACATGTCATAAATTATGTGTATTAAAAATTAAAAACAATAAACAAAAAACAAAAAATAAATATGCACACACGTGCAACTCTATCCATCTTGTGCTAACTAGGCCACCATGAATCCATGCATACTAGTTTATCATGTGATAAGTTGGACACCACAACACCAAACCATACATACTTTTCCCTATACTATAATCTCATCACCTCATTCCATCATTCAAAAAACCCATCACACACATAAATAATTGGGGTAGGGAATCTCACTGAATCCAAACCCTTTACTAAAAGTAAAGGGAATATTGTCCACCTAGTCCTCAACTATTTCTCCAAGAATGTAGGGTATCATATTTCATCCATGTCTTGGACCATCCATTACCACTAAAGATATTTTATACAAAATTTCAATGAAACCGAATTATTACTCAAGGTAGTTCCTTGAGTTCATGTTATAAGATCCCGTTTTATCCCACTCAAGGTGTGGTCACTCATACCTTCTCAGTCAAGAAAAGATACATTTAATAAAAAATACCTTGTCCCTAATGATATGGAATAAAATCATATCTGCACCACTACCATATCAATCAAGGTAGGGTCTTACTCATAACCAATACCTTAATCTCAAAAGGTTGGTATCGATATCACCTTTCCACCACTATGTTATCACTCAATGTGGGGTCAAACAAGTAACAATTACCTTATCAATAAAGGTGGGGCTCAGTATAGTATCACAATCTCTTCCTTATCACCCTATGTAGGGTTAATACAACTACTTTTAAGTCATCTCATGTATATCCCTTGAGATATTAATTTTTCCATGTAGATATACATCACAAATCACAAACATTAAATAAAAATTTAGTCATATAGAATATCACATAAGCTCACCATCGTGTCACTCGAGTTATAGTCACTTAAGACCTAACCTAACACCTATATGTATCTCTAGATCCAGCCATAATTACATGAAAAACTCTTTGGGACCCTTTCAGTCACAAAATAATTTCATTTTATAGACTATATAATTTTCACCTCTCACATTAGGGACTCCACTAGGGTCCCCCAGACTTTCAGAAATCCATAATCATTATCCCCAAGCCACATTTGATACTTGAAAGTGTTCTCAAGACCCGTAGGTTCAATCCAATCCTATCCTTATGATGATAATATATATCCTTTATTATGTTCCACTTAGAAGACCTCACCCAGATCTCACATTACATTTCTCTTTGAAGAACTCCCATTCCCACTACCCAATGAAAAACCCTACTTATTGCACCTCATAAATTCCCATAGAGCGTAACCCACTCAGAGTTCTCACCTATTCTCTATCCACCCTATGTATGTTACTCATCACTATGTGTGAGATGTATGACTACATAACCCATAAAACTAGGGATAAACCACTCATTCCAACCCAAATATGCCTAAGAAACACACTTAGACTTTGAATTATTCATCAATGAACCCTGAGACTTACCCATGGTTTCTCTTCAACTCAATTAACTCCTTCAACCATAGGCAGCATGATCATCAAGTTATCCCAAATACTCATAAACTAAAAATAAATTAACCCAATCATATAGGGACTAAAATTTATATATCTCCATATCTAAGGAACACATGATCCTTATACCTCTACCATGTCCAATGAAATATTCATATAGGAAATAAATTAGGAATAAGTTTGAATATGGGTTTGTATTATTGGGAGAACCTTATTCCAGCATTGATTTATTATCCCTGCTAAGTCCTAAAACACCCCGGACAAGACCATCCATAACTTATCCCAATATTTATGGACAGCCAATATCATATCCCACACCAAAACCTGAAAAAATAAATATAAAAATTTATAGTTTAATGCTCAATTAAAAAAAATGAGGAATAATTTTTGATTAACACATTGGACATCATTATAATTTTGAAACCAAAATCAACCACAACAAGAAGGTATATGGTATACCCCCAAAACAATAATAGAAAAATACATATAAAATATGGACAATTTCACTATTATTTAGTGAAATCAAAACATAAACCTGAGATGAAATCACAATTAAATCAATAGAAACCAATGAGGAAAAAAATAGAGTATCGAATGGAAGAACACACCTTCAATCACTATGAAAACACCACAAAATCTACTACTTTCTAGTAAGGAATCAATAGAAGGGGAGATGGAGAAGATCTAGAATAAATTTCCCTACTCACAGACCTCATTGTATTTAAATATAAATGTGATACCAGTAAATTACCAGTCTTACTTTTCTAAATTAAAATACAAGGGGCCTATAAAAATGTATCCCCTAGAGTTCTGTGGAAAATTTTCAATTAGGGGGTAGGTTACAGTGAAAATAGAAGGGTTGTGATTTAATGCCCACTTCATAGCCTATGGATGCATAATTTAGTAGGTGTACACATCAGAACCCACCTCTAGGGGGGAAACATGATATACCTACCTCTTAGAGACACTCCATGAAAGAGTCTCTGGGTTACAGTGGCAGATTCCCACTAGGTGACATTGTGGTGTGGTCAACCTAGTTGTGATGAATCTAGCCCCCCAAAGGAAGGGGTTGATTTCATATAATCATTATCCATGGTGTATACCCACCTCTATGGCTCAGACATCTTCTTCCCTCAAAAAATAAACATTCACACCACTATAAATATCATAATACCCACATATTATGATGTGGATGGTTTCCTATAGAAAACATCAGCATCTGAGTCACACACACCCTTCTATAACATTCACATGAGAACCAAAAACACATATAAGTATTTTATTCTTGTCAGAAAAAAACATATCATTGTGATGCTTCAACACTCATAATCCTAATTCAGGATTGAATTATCAACAGTTTCCTCTCTTCAAGAATAAAAATTAAAATTTTCTTATAAAAACTGGCTCATAATTTTTTTGGGTTATTACACATAGTTTTCATCACCTAAATATTCATCATCAATTAAATATTTCATATAAATTCCTTGTGTTTATATTAAATAATTCGCATCATGTGGTATGGTTGATTCTAAAAGATTCAATACCTAAAACGTATGTTATCCATTAAAGTTTTCCATCCATTTACATATACTAAAATGTTTGGTATACTCTATGTTTCATGATTGATTACATGTGGTTTATAACCTACATCATGTCCATGTCATTAGTTTCCTTTACACTCTACCAAAAAAGTTAGTAAATGTTGATATATTATGGTATTTTTTTATTTTCTATAAATATGAAACCATTTTTCTTTTATAATATTTTCAAAATCCAACCTCTGTATGATGAGATAATATCAAAACACATCATCCATTTTATTAAATTTTTAGTCTTCATCTTTTTTCAACATATATTTAATTTTCTATAACTCTTATAAAAACACTTGGACAAATTTTTTAGATAAATATATGAGTGACGTATGACTATAAAAACACATCAATATAGTTGATGAGAATTTTGATATCAAGAGGATATCCCAAAATTTATATATAGGTTTCCAAAAATTCTGGAAGATTGATATTATTGAATTGTTATCATTATGATGATCTAATTATTATAAAAAATAAGTAACTATAACTCCAAATTTAGTATACTACAAGATTTATTCATTATTTTGTATTTAAATTAATTAAATATAATTTAATAAATTTATAATAACAATTACAATGTTAAAAGACATAAATGAATTTTGATATTATGAATATTATGTGATATGATTGAATGTGTGGAGATATTTTCATTTAGGATATTTTTTTAAAATATATGTTTCTATGTAACTAATTAATGAAATTAAATTCATGATAGAAATTGGAAATAAAATTTTATTGTTTATGCACTAAAAATACACTTTATCAATTATAGATATTAAATATATATTTGTTAGATTTAAAATTTTATGTTATAAAAGAAATTATATATGTTAAAAGTGTGTTAGATTTTTTTTATTAATAAAACAAAATAGTGGGGGAATGAATTTTTAAATGTTTATATTGTGGTTTATTTGTTCTTCATCATTATCATATTATATCATGAATGTGTGGTTTCCTATAGTGATATATTTATAAATTTTAAATATTAATGTTTAAATTGATGTTTGTATGATTTGAATTTCATAAAAAAATTAATCGATATACATGATTATACATAGGACATGAGGATGTTTAATGGTTGTGTTAAATAATTTTAACTATTATTTATATTATTGAAAAACTAAGAGTTAATATGAAATGTGGTGAAGGGTTATTGATTTTTTTATATTTAAACATACATGAATAAAATGATAAATTAATATTACAATAAGTAGTTAAATTGATATGGGTGTATCAATAATTTCTTGATATCTTGAACTAAATACTTTTATTGCCTTACATCAGAAATTTTATGTCAGATGGTAATATTAGGTTTTGGATTGTTAAAGTTTTTATATTAAATTTTTTTATTTGATGTGGATTAAGATATCATTATATTATATAACTACCACTTATAGATGGTTTTCTTATGTATAACTAAACATTTAATTACTGATTATGGAAACTCTATAGAATGATTAGTATAACCTCTTGGTTATTGCATATTCCACCTATTGATAATTATTTATCTATATGGATATGATGTGGATATGATAGTAGTTTAGTGGTAGATATAAGAGATATAGATATTAACTTGTTCAAGTTAATATTTTGGGTCATTTTTGATATATATACAGTGATTTGAGTTATATTATTATATATGATAAATTTTGGGACCATTTTAATTGAAGTGATTTGTTTGGTAGATATGGTTAATTGGATTGGTTCCCAAGTCGTTGATGATAATTTTATATTATATAAGTCATTCAAAATTTCATTGGTATGTATTTTTCACAGAGACAAATTAGGGATTAAACTATGATCCTATTGATTATATTTATATTTCCACCCTTATTTTAGATAATATTTTTTAATATTCATTATTGTGTTAGTTAAGGTATACAGAGATGCTAACTAGAGCATGTGGAGATTATGTTAGAGTATAAGTTTCATATATTTCATTTATTTATTATTATTGTTATATTTATTCTTTTATATATTGTTTTTTATATTTACATTTTATGGAATCATTTTTTATGTTGTGACATTGTAAAAATATATACCTTTATTAAGAATGATCCATTAGCTATATAATATTATATTCATTTGTTAATTTTTATGGCGATGTAGAGTTTTTAGTTTAGTGGGATTCCATGAAATTTTATTTCATCCCAATAATATGATTTTTTATCCTTTGTACTAATGTCCAACACATGGGCTATGAGAGACAAGATTCAAGGGTAACAATAAATTTTATCATCATATTAGGGTAGGGTTCTAGATTAATTGGTTCATGACAACTTTAGGTTAATAATATACTATTTATGTGAAACATTATGATTTTATAGTTTCTTATTTCATCCTTAAATCTTACAATTGGTTTGAAATATTGATGACAATTTAATGGTTTTTTATTATTCATTGCAGTAATTATTATATTGTATGATTGATATGATATATGGTCTCAATATCGAGAATGACTAAAACATTTTATGATCATACCTAGTTGAGATAAATGATATCACCTACTCCCCTTATGAAACATGTGTTGTAGAAAATATTTTCACTTATGTTGATCAAATATCAATATTTTTACAATTATTATAATATTTTATTGATTCCATTCTTTCAGTGATTCTCCCACTAGATTCATAGTTGAGTCTCTCACATTGGCCCTCCAATGGTTGTGTTTTCTGTTATTGGGTTTTATTTATTATATATTAATTTTTATTATAGTTTAATAGTTATTACTCATTTGTTTATTAATTTTTTATCCTCACATTGAAAATTCCGTTGATGTTCGTTTGGTTTATCTCAGATTATTCTTTCCCTGGATGGTTTTTTTCCTTTCCCTCGAACCTTTTTTCGATATTTACCTACCAAGTCATACTAGAGGTGGATCGAAAACCTTATAGTCGAATCATCTATGGGGGATTCATCTATTTCATGTTATTTTATATTTTATGTTTTATAAATAAGACATCCCCTATTGATTGATATTTCCCCTTCACAGTTCACTGCAATATTTTTTTTCCAAAATCAGTATGTGTTAGTGTTGTTTCGTAGCTATTTGAAATGTGTGTTCTAGTTTTAAGAATTACTTCTTCTAGGTAGTTTCCATTGTATTAATTTATGGAACTAGAAAATTCCAACAATTCTTTTTCTGAAAGGGACCTGCTTCCCAAAAGCTGGCGTTCGTTATGTTTAAATTTTACAATACTTAGAAACATACATTGGTTGAGGGGATGGGAGGCCGGAATCATTGCACCCTTTTTTTGGGGGAATTATTTTCTACTCTAGGAATCTATTTATAAATTTAATATGTTTTCATGAATTCTTAATAATTCACCAAGTATGACATATTTTTCCCTTGGAATTTGAAATCACTTATTAACATGTGTAAAATTTTGATTCATCAGTAAGTATTCAAGGTTCTTCATCAATGAAGATATCCATATGTATTAGAGGTTCTCCATCAATTTTATCCTCTAATATACTATTTCAAGATTCTTTTAATAATCATTTTCATGATTTCGTCTTTTAAGCCACTCAGCGGGGCACTCTTGAATTTGTTGTCATCCAAGGAGACGAATGTTTGTTTTTATCATGGGATCGTGCCAAAAAAATGGACTACCTATGCATCCTTATGAAAGGAATCAAAACCCTCATATATTGGTGTCACTTAATATAACATATAATTCCTTTTAAGGTCATGTGATAAGGATCCCTATACAAAAGGTGCTTAGTCAAAGTTTGGTATGGGACTTATGACAAAGTATCCTAGTGAAGTTGTAAAGGATATGAGTTTCCAAGTAAGATTAAACCCTATTTGGAATATGATCCAAGGAGAATAGGTTTTATTTTAAGTGTTTTGTTTTAACCATAATGATGATTCCTACGTATCCCATATGGACGGGAATCAAAGCCCACGTAGTTTAATAAGTCTCAGAGGAGAGTATAGTATTTTGAGAAAAAAATGAGTTTGGACTTACTTCTTGAAAAGGATGCCTCAGTGATTTTGGGGTTTAATTTGGGGCTTATTCCTAAGGAGGATTCTTATATTTAAGGGAATTAGGGTTGAATTGTTGAAGAGGATATTTAGTGAGATCAAGCCCTGATAAGGCTTCCTACACATCCTAGTTTGAATAGGAATTAGAGTTCTCATTATTCATTCAGTCATCAGTGTTTGTGCACATGTTGAAATAATCATGAATCTCTAAGCCCACATCAGTCATGTTTGGTGTGAGAAACAAGAGGATGTGAAAGATTCAAAAATGAAACATACAATTTTCCTCCTCTTTTGGTGGAAGAGGGTGGACCTATAGTGGCGAGAGTGGACAAGGCCGAGTTGACCCGAGAAGAGTATGAGGTGGAGAGCCTTTCCTATATTCACTTTACATTGGATAGGGGTCCAAAGAAAGGAGTAAGGGATTAAGGTAAGGGGATTACAACAGGATGGGTGCCCATGGTGACAAAGCTCAGTGGGGGAGGGAAAGGGTAACGAAAGTCCTTGTGCCCATCTCCCCTCTGATCTTTGGTACTGAAGAAAGGATGAGAAGAAATGATGATACCTCCTACAAGAAAATATAGGGGCTTACACCATGATGGTTGCCCTAAAATTTATCCTGGTAGGGGAGGAATAATTCTCCTATTCTTGTGTGTAAAAGAAAGTGTGAACCATACCTTTCCTACCAGAGAGCTGAGGTTCCGAGTCGTCTCATTGAGAAAGGAGAGGTTAGGACCGAAACCATACTCCAAACCGGGAACTTACCATCATGGTTCCTGGGAGAAAGGTCCATGTGACTGTGGATATACAAACCCATAGACACTCCAAGAATCCTAACTACCTTATAAAACAAACGTGGGAAACCTCTAACTATGGAAATACAAACCCAAATAGGAGACACTCTAATGTGCCTTTCAAAAAGTTTTGATAATTCCAGAGGTTTTGGTGGAGGCTTCAACATAGTCCCTTTTCAGATAAGGGAACCAAATAGGGAGATACCCTTACAAGAATGGATTAAGAGGGGGTACATGAGTTTATATAAAGGTTTAATACCAATATTTTTCACATAGGTACCTCATAAAAGTGTGCCGCGTAAATACCCCAAGTTGCTGCATGGCGCAGTTGTAGCACGTAGGTGTGTCACGCAGGTGTGTCGCATAGGTGTGTCACAGAGGTGCATTGCGTAGGTGTGTTGCACATATATATATGAGTATTTAAGAAGAATATTCAAACAGGGGAGAAAAAACTATGTGAAAAATTGAAAAATACTTTCAAAACATGATTATCCCATTTTAATTATCTATTCTCTCATGTTTTAGAGATCTGCATGATACAATTTGATGGATCTAGGCGAAATAACTACACAATGAGATCATCATAGAGTCTTTCAATTTTTTAAGTCATCAAATGGGAAACCCAAGGTTCATATTTAGAAACATGTATGAGCCTGGTCAAAGGAAAATTCATCCATTCAGGTGTTCCATGCAATTCCTCCACACATATCCTCCGAGTAGTGGTCCATGAATTTTGTTGTCTAGTGGATATGCCATGTAGGTCTGTCATGTAGCTCTACCACATAGGTCTTCCATGTAGCTCTGCTACGTATATCTGGCTTGCAAGACTTTTGGATAATTTGGATTTCTTTTGAATTATTTGAACCTCATCTATGGGATTTTTGAATATCCAGGGCGATCATCAAGGTATTTTTTCACTTTTAAGTACTGTCAACAAAATCCTGCCCCCTCTGGATTGGATGCGATTAGAAGTAGGGTCGAGTCCTGAGTTAAATTTGTGGAGAAACGACTACGGGTTGATTACTGAACATTGCATGTTTTCCATGTAGGTAATTCGCATAAGTGCATCGTGCATTGTTACCACACAAGCATGTTGCACAAGGTCTCGACTGGCTATAAATAGGTTCGACCATTTGAAATTTTCTTCACTTGGACTCCAATTGTTTCTAGCTCTCATTGTGTAGCTTATTCCACTAGTCTCAATGCATTGTGATCTCACATAGATTCGTTGAAATTTTCTCAAGGTGGAAGTAGTTGATTGATGGATCTATGTAGAAGGACATCGTTGAAGGAGTTGCACTAAGACCCTTGTCAAGGGACCTACTTGAGGGGCCTCATTGAAGTACCGACACGACAGACCTCATCGACGAACCTACGCAAACAATACCCTTTTCCAATTTATTTATTTCACGTTTTTCATTAAGTTGAATGTTATGTTAAAATTACAACCTAATAGGGGAAGTTTGGTAATTGTTTTTCAGGAAAAATAGCTCATTTAATTACCCATACTGAATAAGCTAAGGCTCGTCAAAATAAAATGATGAAGATCGTCAAAACATACTACTATGAAATTGTTGAAAGTAATCTTACATGACTATGGAATGGATTAATTCTACATCAACGTGACTATCCACAAAGTCATTACTTACCCCTATACGAGCATGGGCTTTTTCAAGATTACCATGTTCTATCTGTTAAGAAGTAATTCCCAAAGAATTGGTTTCATCAATACTCCAACTGCTACTGCATGAATATCTGTGAAAGGGGGGTTCCGGTACATGAAGGAACAATACCTATTGGTTGAGTTTTGCATCATATTAGTTGTACTTCTGATATAAAGGATCATGTTGTAGATCTAAGGCCACATTTCTATGATTCAACTTTTCAAGATTCTCAGACAGATCAGTCTAATGGTTAGAAGGATGACTGGCATCTTCATTCTAGAGGAGGTGTGAAACCTAAATGGATGTGGGCATTTTGGGTGCATCGAACTTGTGCAAAATTCAAGAAAGAGTTATCAGATGTTTATATTTATGAAGCTATCTAGATGAGACAAAATTATTTTTATAAAAATGATCTAATTCTTGAATTACTAAGCCAATAGGGTCCATAAACTTATACTTTCCACTTGATTCATATTGAATTTGGAATTAGTTTGTGGGATATCTACCAAATAGCTGGGGCTCCCATACTTATGGAAATTTATGATGAATTTATTCCACTGAATACAACATGGGGTGATGCTACTAGAACACCACCATTGGATCATAAAATATTCAAAATAGCAAAGAAATTACCCAAATACAAGAAAGATATTCATGCCAGGGTGTGGATGGAAACCTTTTTGGAATCAACAATAGAAGAATGTCCCAATTGAGGACGTCCTACTGTTTGTCCTTCTACCAATAATCGATGCAGTACAGGAACATATTGTCCTATGTTGGAGAGATGTGACTATAAGAGATGGGGATACAAAGTCAAGTCTGATATTGATGCAATGACACACTTAGCTGCCTTCCTAGCCATGTGTCTAAGCATTTACTTGCTTTCAGTTTGTGAGTTTAATGGTGGTGTAAGGCTAAGGACTTTGGTCATTCTAGTTAAATTGGTAAAAAGGAAGTATATTGGGTTAGAAACCCTAGTATTGGTAAAAATGTACCATCTCCTGCTGCATTTATACAATGGGAAGGCTCCATTTAGAATTGTAGGGTCATTCCACGTGTTGTGTGGATTGATTTCTGCACACATTCCATCCTACTTGGCGTTGAATTCAGTTAGAGTTCCAAATGGTCAATTCACCCTATTTTTACAGAAATTTTTTGGTATTCATCATCTAAATTTGAGTCCTGATGTGGTGCTAAATGCATTGAATGTGTCAGGATAATTCAGATTATTTATTTTTGGTAACCCACCAACTGGAACATTTATTGATGATGGTAAAGAAGAGAATTGTGAGCTAAGATCTTATATGATGGCATTCACAGATGGTGTATTATCGACGAGGATTGATGGTGAAATTATATGTGGGGATTATGTACCTTATAGGTTTTATTGTTAGTTTATATGTCTTCTACAATCATACACTTTTCCACCTACGTACATTAGAAATTAGAAGCAACCAATGGTAGCAAGACAATTATACATTATAACAGCTTTAGAGGCGTCCAGATTGTCGATTACATTTCCTCCATTATATGTATCAATTGGGTTGGAATATGGATATGCCAAAGCTTGGGATTCTTTATATCCTGAAGGGGCTTTGACAAATGGAATATATCGAGTGGAAGCTATAAAAACTATTCAACATGGAAATATTGGTAAGAAGTCCAAGGCCATAGATGATGTAGATGTTTCAGAGGTTTTAAATCCATTGAAACATACTTGTAGGTGGTACACCAGGAAGGCCAAGAATATGGAAGCAATACCTCAAATGCCAAGGCGATCCAGTCGCCGACATCCAAAATAGATTTTAGTTCCATATGTTGAACATTTTGAAGAGGAAGGGAGACCTGAAGAGCCTCACCAGTCAGAAAGTGTTGAATCACCTCCACAATCATCCATATCGAGATTGAATTATGAGCTAATTTTAGCCATTCACTTTTGGGGGAGCATGACTCAAGAACTTATGGATGCATGGGTATTAATTCATCAAGACCTTCGAATACCGAATGTGGGAGACATTAAATCACCTTCTGATTACAATCTGGATGATAACTTAGCTGAAGTACAACAGTATATTACGGATCTAGATGCCTTCATATATGCAACTAATGAACAAATTCCATTCTCTAAACAAGTATCCCACATGATGGAGTTAGGAAAACACAAAGGGGTAATTATTGACCCTAAGGAGGAATGGGATATATATGTTAATACTAAGAATGTATTTTCATCTTCTTTTGTCTCAATTCTACTTTACCATTAATCATCATTAATCTTGATGAAAATGAATATGTGAATCTTTAATATTGAGAAGGAAACTCATATCCAATTCATTAATCACCAAAATATGGGCTTGTAGGCTCTCCTATCAACATATCAAATGATCCTCCTAGGTCTCTAGAACTTCCTCCAGGAGAAAGAATCATGACTGGGGTAATGGAGATAGATTATCCTAATCTATTACCTCAAGTTTCTCTTACAAAGAGGAATATTTTTATTTCTCTTCAAGATAATGAAAATAAATGTAAGAGAAAAATGATATTGGCCTGAAGTATGCACTAAAGGAGTAAGAATTTGTACTTTCCTAAGGTCATTTATAATTTTATCAATATACTCTGGTAATCACATTTATCTTCTTATAGGATCTACAACTCTCTGCTCTCTCAATAGATTAATAGCTGATTCATTGAGACCAGAGAATGAAACTCCAAGAGAAACCCATGTTCATGTTGATAAATTTAATATCTTAGAATATAAATCATTAAAATATTTAGCTAAATCTTCTCTTAGATATACTGAGAGAGAGAAAATCCATGGTAAGATTAAATACATTCCTCAGTTGGCTTTTCCAGCGGATCCTAAAATAACCAATGCTGATATTACTATTGCTCCAAATGAAAGGAATGAGGACCCAGAGAAATCTTAGATAAATAATGATGTTGGTCCAAACCTGGATAGACCAAATGCTACTATACCAATTGAAGATCCAATGGAACAGAATGTCAATAGAGCCAATTTTGGAATCAACCAATGTTTTTTAGATAACTTAAATAGTGAGGATTCTATAACATTCAAAGACACATACACTGTAATGATGGAAAACCTTAATCAAAATATCAATATTCCAGGTTCCATCAAGGATTTTGGGAATTTTCATGAGGCATTTCAAGGATATAAGTCCTTATTCATGAATTTTCCATACATAATTGTTCTTTTTTACCTAATTATTTACATAAAAATTCATACTATATATCTTGATCTATAGAAAATGTTTCTATGTCTCTTTAGGAGTGGGGTATTCCACTCTATCCTTTTGTTGGAGCTAGAGAAATACCTATATAGGATCCTCCATCAGGATATTCTCTACAGCCTTCAAATATGATAAATGGGTAAACTCAGGGGAGTGACCCTTCTCAAGAAACATCTGCTCAAATCACTGAAGCTGAGAATACTGGTGATAAATCCAATCAAGTAGATGAATTATTATTGGGTAAATATAATCAGTTAACGGAATCATATTTTTTTTCTTTTATTTGAAACAGATAATGACCATGATTTATCTTTTAGGGTTATTAGATCCCAGATTAGAAAGTGAAGCTTCTACTATTCTGAGAGAAGTAGAACACAACAGATCTTTAAGTGATATGTGTCCAGAGTACATTTTACCTCATGGTAATGACTCAAATTCATACTTAGAGATGCAATATGCTCATGTAATGTCATGTAAGAATACATGGTAGAATATCTATAGCATAATTTCTTAGAAGCCATTATAAATACTACTATATCATTTTTCCAAACTCCCAACATTATTATGCATATTGGGATTTGGTGGATTTAATTATCAATTAGTCTATGATACTATAAAATAGACCATTCTTCACATGGAGCAGAAGAAAAAGCTGTGAAAATATTATGAAAAGCATAATTTCCTTATCAACGTTGAGGGATTTCAATATATAGTAGCTAAGTTAAAGGTAGATCATAATAAGAAATCAATCAAAATTATCCCTAAAATCAAAGAATCCACAAATGATTTGTTATATCTTAAACAATAACTAGATTTTGTTCATATAAACTTGAGAAATTAAACCAAACATTGGGAGAAACCTAGTTAGAGGGGATAAATTCCATTTCAAATGCTACGGAAGCACTTCGTCAGATAGAGGAGGCCAGAGTTTCCCAACTATATCAACATCAATAGGTAGCTGATAGGGCTTATGAAGCTATTAAACAAATGAAAAGTCATGTTGAGAGTTTGTTTTGAAACATGATAGAGAGGCTCCATTTGGTGGATGGCCCTATAATTTCATAGGAATGAAAGAAATTTTTTCTTCAATAATTAATTTCTTCACTCCTATTTTCCATGATTGCAATATTAAAGGTAATGTTGATAATGGCCTTTTTTTAAATCATCAAACCGTCATGTTAGAAAATCATTATAACAATGAAAAGAATGGAGTTCTCAAAATTTTATATTAAGTCGATGGGCCTAATGAGCATAATTTTATTTCTTCTAGGGTTATATGCAAAAACCGAAAAATTTTGTATCTTTTGACTTTTTTGTTGATCAATATTACCTAAATAAAAAAAAGTACTTTTAGTGAGTTGGGACTCAAATTTTGTTCAGAGTTCCCTTTGAGGGTTCTCAATCTAGTGAGTTCCATGTCTTTTATTGTTCGAAGTTTTAGATTCATGTATGTTGGACCATAAAATGTGTAATATTTAGGGTCAAATATCATTGACCATAAATTTGAAATTAGTTCCTAAACAAGACTATTCTGCTAAGAATTTCATTATTATTATTTAAATATTTCCAAGTGGAATCTTGATCCATGATTTTTATGGACACCAAATTTGAATCATATATCAACATAAGTGAGTCTCTTCCACAAATGAAGTTACAATAATTTGACAAACCTGTTATGGGGGTTGTGTTATGCAGGGTGAACTGGGACATATGATGTATAGCCAAATAGTGACATCTTTTTATTGACAGACCTGTTATGTAGGAATCTTATGCAAGGACAACTAAGGGTTTGTAATGCATAGTCAAACAAAAGAGCTATTATGAATTTAACATTTTACTGTTGATATATAGGAGAAATAAGATTTGGGTGATTGAAGACCACCGTGGGTGGGTTTTCCAAGGAAATGAATTTTAAAAATGACAGCGATACTTTATGGCGACACATGTCTTGTATAATAAAACCATTTCTATAAAAATTTGGGGGATGGGGAATGGTTAAAATTAATCATAAAGAGGAATTTTTCATATCATATTGGGCTATTTTAAGTCATGCAGTGAGGACATTAGTACTGTGATGTTTTAAATCATACAGTGATGACATTTGTACTGTGTAGTTTTAAGTCATACAATGAGAACATTTGTACTCTACAGTTATAAGTCATGTAGTGAGGAAATTTGTACTATGTAGTTTTATGTCATACAATGAGAACATTTGTAATGTTCAGTTTTAACTCATGCATTGAAGAAATTTTGTGTATTTAATTTAAGTCTTTAGCTCTGACCAAAGTTATGAGACTCTCCTAATTTCTTGATATTTATTTTATAAATATACTACCATATCCATATATGGAATGGAAAATCATAAACTATAATTTAAGAATTTCTGAATCCAAAGGATGATATAGAAAAAAAGGCTAAAAGCATTAGAGGAAGTCTTTTCCAAGAACGAAGTTACCATTATTTGACAAACCCATTATGGGGGTTGTGTTATGAAGGGAAAATTATGGCATATGCTATATATCCAAATAGTGTCATCTTTTGGAAGACATGACTGTTATGTAGGCAACTTATAAAAGGCCACCTAAGGGCACGTACTGCATATTCAAGCAAAAGATAACTTTAAATATTGAAATTCTATTGCTAAAAGCTAAAGAAAGCTTATAGAGATTCATATTTTCTAAAGCACAGAGTTTGGTTTATGGAGAAAGCTACCTGAATATGGAAAGGGCATTTACAACCAATATTTCTAAAGAATCAGTGGAACAGAACTCCTACAAAGGTTTGACACAAACATAGTGGTTATTGTGTCTATAGTATTAGGTCATATAACTAGGACCATAAATGGAAATAGTATATGACATGTGGCCAAGTGATTACAAGGTTACTTCATATTGCATTGAACACATGGTACGGGAAATGTGTAAACTATGGTCTTGAAGACCTTCAGATTGGGAAAAATATAATGGGACAAGTATACTTGAATGACTATTTCAAAATACAGATTCTTGTATATTTTCATCAATGTTTGAAGTGGAAAAGGATATTATAACCAATAATGAAGTCACCATTATTTAACAAACCCGTTATGGGGGCTGTGTTATGCTGGGCCAAATGGGGAATATGCTGCATAGCCAAATAGTGTCATCTTTTGGCTGACATGTCCATTATGTATGCAACTTATACAAGGCCACCTAAGGGAACATACTGCATAGTCATGAAAAAGATCTCCCACGTATTTAAAACTATGTCACTACAAACCATTAGAAAGATTATGAAGATCTAGAAGCATTGAAGATTAAGAGTGTGAAATATGTAAGGGGGTAGTTGTCAATGCACCTGAAAAATATTCAAATCAAAATAGGCCATGAGTTTAAATTTCCTTAAATAGATCTGACTCATATGTAAAATGAAGATTTTATTTGTTTCCTCAGAATTAATATTGTGATGTGCAGTTTAATGTCTTGCAACCAAGACTTTGTACTTATGCAGTTTTAATTCATGTAGTGAGGACATTATACTATGCGATTTTAAGTCATGCTGTGAGGACATTATAATATGTAGTTTTAAGCCATGCAGTGAGGACATGGTGTACCGATGTGAAAATAAAGACTTGTTGTAACTGGACTAAGGGATAAAACCCAAGTGTCACTATATGTATTACTGAGGGCAAGATTCAAGTCATAAATAATTCATAAAACATTTCTTATGCAGGTTTGATTCTTATATAAGGAATAAAGTGGTTTTTTATTGTATATATTCCTAATATTGGAGATCTAGGCCTCTTTATGTATCTCAAATCGATGATAATCAAGCCATAGATAGTTCTCTTAACAATCATTCCTTACTCTAATCGAGTTTTACATGAAGAATGGGAGTTTTTGTCATGTTATGAGAGAACGGTTAATTATAACACATAAAATTGTATAAAGAACAAATCATATATCTTAAAGAAACAATTTGTATAGATCTGATTCATATATATGAGGATAAAGGAAAATAAGAAGATTTTGTGACTACTGTTAGGCCCAAAATTGTAGATTTAGGCATCTCTACATATCTCATTGAAAATGAGATTCAAGCCATACGTAGTTCTTGAGATAAGTTCCCTATGTATATTTGGCTCAGGCATAAGGAAGAGAGGGACTCATGGGGAGTAGGAATGATGTTGATGATGTTTTCTTATGGAAGCTCCTAATGTAAATTATAGAAGATATTAATTGTACAATTTAATTTCATGTAACAGGGACAAATGGTGTCATGCAGTTTAACGTCGTGCGATAAGAACAAAGATTCTACGCATTTTAATGTCTTGCAGTAAGGACATAAATGGTTTTTATGAATTTTAATGTCATGAAAATAGGAATTTGCACTATACAATTTTTAGTCTTGCAGCTAGAACCATGTTTTAGGACTATATAGAGTATTTATTCAAGATTCTCACATTCGTTGGAGTTTTAATAAGCTCTCCATCCATTGAGATTAAGGTATAAACTCCATTTTAATAGATTTTATGTATCAAATAAGTTCCTTCCCACTTTATCTCTTGCTTTGGAGGTTTCATTCTTGGTATCATTGGAGTTTTGAGGACCAATACCAATTCTACTTGAAGAATTGAATGGAGGAAAACGTTCTTGTTAAAAGCTTACGCTATTATATTTTGGCAGACTTCCATGTGATGCAAAGTATGAAATCTTTTTTTGTCTAATAGTTCTATCTCATCAAACTATTTCTGAGACCTCTCATCTATAGATAACAACTCACATATTTCAACTTTGACTAAAGGAAATTTCATTTCAAGTGGAAAAACAACTTCAGTTCCATATACCAATGAATAAGGAGTTGCTGGGGTGGTAGTACGAGTAGTGGTCCGATAAGCCCATAAAGCATTCAAAAGTTTATCAGTCCATGATTTATTATCTTTATCCACTATTTTCTAGATTGTATTTGATATGTTCTTATTGAAGGCCTCTATATTTCCATTTTCTACTGCATGATAGTGAGATGAATGGTTGAATTTAATATTATGTTCCTGATATAACTTTTTTACATCATCAGAACAAAAATTGGTACCACTGTCCGTCAAAATTGTATGAGGGACACCAAATCTAGTAATGATACTATTTTTGAAAAAATTAATAATGATTTTGTATTTCACTTCTTTGAGAGGTATTGCCACAACCCATTTAGAGAATAAGTCAGTAGAAGTAAGAATTTAATTTAATTGTTTAGTCATATATATAGGATAAGACCCTACTATATCCATTCCACATGTGGAAAATGGCCAAGAGTATTTAGCTGTATATAGAAACTCTGGGGGTTCATGAATGAAGTTGGAATGCACTTGGTTGGGATAAAATTCCTTAGTGAAATCTGTGCAATCCTATGTCATTGAAGGCCAAAAGTATCCAAGTCTTCAGATCTGATCAGAGAGTCTTTGCTCAGACTATTGGGAAACACAGGATCTTGAATGTACTTATTTCATGACAACTGTAGTCACGTTTCCATCAACACATCTAAGGATAATTCAATTTAATCGTCATTTATAAAGAATCTTTTGATGGTTTCGACTATCAAAAAGTGTCAAATTGGCCGCTCTTCTTCAGATATGTTGTTTTTCAGCCCTATTCAGTGGAAGTACTCCATTTTGAAGATATTCCATGATGGGTGTTCTCCATCCCATGGTATGAACATATGAATCAGAAATATGGATAATTTCATTAATTTCCACTATTTTTGTTTGAAAAAAAATGTAAGACCACAGGAAGATGAGCTATGATGATGACTATCTCATCTATATCTGGATCTACAAAAGCTGTAGCTAGATTATCCAGTGCATCATGTTAGGCATTTTGTGATCGCCGGACATATGACAGTGTCGGCTCTGAAGAAAATTCAGCCATTAACCCTCTGGAATAATCACACAATGGGATTAAATCTTATTTTCTGATAGAATATTAACCATTGATTTGCTTGATTACCAATTATAAATCAACTTTTACTTTCAAGGGATTCATTGGAACCTGAAGGTCCAATTCCAAACCTGCGATGAGAGCATGATATTCTGCCTCATTTTTGGTACCACCTTCCAAAAACATTAAGAAATAAGGAAAAACTGCCTTTTCTGGGGAAATAAGGACAATTCCTAACCCAAACATGTTGAGTTTATGGTTCTCCATTTTCTTCCATGTTGGACTTATAGAAGCACCATCAAATCACATTTCCCATGTTTGGAAATTATCCTGAATAAAAAAGACCTCTTTATTAGGTAGTTCAATATTTAATGATGTATCTTCTGCAGATGGATGCTCAATAAGGAATTCAGCCAGAGCATGGCCTTTTATTGTATTATGAGGTAAAAACTGGATATCAAACTGCTACAGAATAACAACCCACTATGCCAAATGCCCTGTAATCATAGGATGACTGGAGATAAATTTGAGTGGGTTACTACAAGATACCAATTAAATCTCATGATGTTGCAAGTAGTGCCTCAATTTTTTATCATCAAATATTAATTCCAAGAAGCACTATTCAATACTTGAATACTAAGTTTCTGCCTCATGAATGGTTCAGATGAGATAATAATGACAATTTTAATTCCCAGCATTGTTCTTTTGGGCAAATAAGGAACCTAGTGATCGCTCTAAAGCTGTCACATAGAGGATAAGTGGTCTTCCTTCAACATGTGGCATTAATACCGGTGGACTAAATAGATATTTATTGAGGGTATCAAATGATTCTTCTAAGTATTCACTCTATGGATTGGTTTCTCCCTTCTTCATTAATATTATGAATGGAAAACACGTACCTTCCAAATTGGCGATAAAGTGATGAATGTTGTCCAAGTGTCCTTGTAGTCCTCTTAATTATTTAAAAATTTGAGGAGGTGACATACCAAGGATTTATTTTTTTTCTCAAGATTAACTTTTATTCCATGATGGTGTACAATGAAGCCAAGGAACATTCCTGAGGTTACTCTAAAATCACATTTCAAGGGGTTTATATTGAAACTATGTTGATGAAGTTTATTGAATGTAATCTATATATTGTCCAAGTGATTGGAAAATTGTCAATATTTTACCACCAAATAATCCATATCACATTCAAAAAATTTCCCTAATAAGTGTTTGAAGATATTATGCATGGCACGTTGATATGTTCCACCTGCATTCTTTAAGCCAAATTAAATTAACCTATATAAAAAACACCTTGAGGGGATTTGAAGGCTATAGATTATTTTTTTTGAGGCCATACATATTTTATTATACCTAGAGTAACCATCTATGAAGGAAAGATCTTCATAACCAGTTGTTGCATCAATTAGAAGCTCTCTAATCAGAACTGGAAAATCATCTTTAGGAATCTTCCAGTTAAGATCTCTAAATTCAAACAAAAATCTGATTTATCCATTCTTCTATTTCACTGGGACAATATTTTATTTCCATTTGGGATATTGATCTTCTCTAACAAAGTTATCCTTTATAAGATTATCAACTTCAGCTTTAATTTTAGAGTCATAAGTTGGGTGTGTTCTTCTTGCTGCCTGCTTGAATCCATGATGTTCTTCTGGAAGACCCAAATGAAGAGTGGCTACATCAGGATTAAGACCTGGAATTTTTGTATAATCCAATCAAATATATCTTGATGTTTGATAAAAAATGAAGTATACACCTTTTTCTATTCAGAATTCACTGCCTCACTAATTAGAGTGGGGTGTTGATCTTTTTATGTACTTATATTTATTTCTATGAGTTCATCCACAGTGGTAGAGACACCTTCCTCAAATTATGGAAGAGCATCCTTGAGATATTCCTCATATTCTTCATTATGTGTTACCTCTTCTGTTTCTATTTTCATAGTAAATTATAAAGAAAAACATCCAGAATTAAGGGAGGAGTCTGTATTTGATCATCCTGAAGAAGAGGCCACCATATCTGACCCTACTAATGATGAAGGGTCTTCTTATGGTAGTAATGATGAGATGGTAGATTGGGAATCTACATCTTTGTCTTTCTCTAACAATAGTATAATTTCTTCTATGCATATTGACAAAGTAAAGGCTTGTTTTAGTTCAGTGGATGAAATGAAAAAATCTCCATTTAAACATCCATCAGTGCTTGGTGAATCAAACATTTCTCTTATGTTGCCAGGTTTAGTTTCTGCAATTCACATTATGGGAGTTACTATATGAGCTCTTAGATTTTTATTTACCCTATCAATTTGGATGATGGGTAGCACATAACCTATGCTCAAATGTATGAATGGATTTTTCAAGATCTTTTCCATTCCTTTCGGAACATTAACTCTGGTTATCTCTTTTGTTATGGACTTCATTCTTTTTGTGTGATAAAACTATGCCTCAATGTATTGAGATTCACATGTTTTTAATAGAGCCTTGTCACCATACGACGTACCAATTTGACCTTTGAAATAGTACATAAGACGCTACTAGTAAGACAAAGGTATGGACATATGTTGATTCAACCAATGCCTTCCCAGTAGAATGTTGAAGGTTCTGTCCAGACTAACAACCATAAAATCTGAATTAGACAAAAGATCTCTAAATTTATTTCTGAGTGTAATCTCACCCAGAGGTTCTTGATCATTCTTATAACACCCTAGAAACATTAAAGTGGAAGGAGATAAGTTAGATTCAGTCAGGCCCAATCGAAGAAGTGTACAATCAGGAATGAGGTTTACTCCGAAGCCATTATCAATTAAGGCTTGTTGGATATCTATGTCATTGACGATGCAATATAAATAAAAGGTCCTGATATCTCCATATAAAACATCATATTAATCTTTATCTATAAAATATATGACTTCATGACATTCTGTAGGATCATTCTCTATATGGTAAACCTCAACAGCAAAAACTTCAGTTTCAAACTCTTGAGGACTTGAAAGATCCACAATAATGCTTCTTGAAGGTATTTTGACAAACATAAGGCATCCAAAATTGATAACTTATCTAGTAATTGGGACAATTGTTTCAAGACATCATACTTTTGTTCCAAATGTCTGTGTTTCCCAGCATGGATATACAGTTTTGCAGGTGCTTTGGAAGATGATTCATCTGATATAGATGTAACATATGTTGGAGCAGAAGCTGAAATTTCTACTGGATTTGGTAGATTAGACTAAATAGGTTTATTCATTTTCTGAGAGGAAGAGGGTGTGACTTCTAATAGGTCCTCTAAAATAACTGTATTAGAACTGAACCTATCTTGTATGGAAGAAACTCCTTGTTCCTGTTGATCCTTTTAAAGGGATCTTCCACACGTTTCTGCCATATACATAGTTCAAATAGGAGTAGAGTTAAAATGGTCATTTCTAGAATTCCCATGTCTTCACCTGTATCCTCAACCTTGGCCTCTTCTTTGGTTCCCAAGTTAGGTAAAAGGAATTCAAACTCATTATAATCAGAATCAATATCAGTATAAGGATCTATTAAATGGATAACATTGAAGGAACTAAAGATCAACTATTCATCTGATAAACATTACTATTGACAGGTTATTTCTAGTTGTGCTATTTTGTGGGGTGGTGCCCGTGCTTTTGAAACAGATGGCATGAAATCTACCAGGGTTAATGGAAACTTTTTCCTTAACTTGAGATCATCTTCTTGTGACTACCCTTTTTCTTTCTGATTATATTTTTTCTTTGAGGAATGACCTTTTGATGAAGGTGGTTTTTCTATGGTAGAAGTGGAAAAAGAAACAATTGATTGTTTCTAATGTGTTCGTAAAATTGCATGAGTTTAGTTGATTGTTTTTTTGATCATACAATCATCATATTTCTGCACATTTTCACCATCATTCTCTGGATCAGTGGTAATAAGACATGCTACTTGAGATGACAAAATGTTTAGTTTCACTTATCAAGAGTCTACCATCTTTTTCCGGAGGTCTTTGAAAACAAAACAATTGTGGATGGGATGTCCTAATATCTGGTGAAAGGGACAATAATTTGGAAGATCTTCATCTCATTATTTATTTAGTTTCTTCAACCATGACAACTAAATCAAATTTTTCTATAGAGTTGAGATGAATTTATCAGGAAGTTTTTTATTATAGAAGTAATAAACATTGTTTTTTAAATCATCAAATTGTTTCTACCTTTGATCTATTTGGTCATCTTGACGAGGCGGTCATTGCTGCTGATGCTCAAGAGGTGGAGCTCTTTAATATGATGAAGGTTTTGAAATAGAGGTAGGTACATGTGATTGATTGAGTGTAACTATATCAACCTCTGCTTTACCTATTCTCCTCCCTAGAGATAATGGAATTATACATGTTTTAGCCTTAGTTTCTATAATATAATCTACTATCTATTGAGTGATTGAATTAAGGTCTTGACCCTCTTGTGTATTTAACAGGAATCAGTGATGTGCGTAACTCATCACACATATTGTCCACACAAATTGGAAGAAACGCTTCTTGAGGGAGTGCCAGACATAAAGAATATGTTAATTTTTTCCATCTTACAATGAAATTTGAAACGTATTCATTCTCCATTTGTTTACAATTGGTAAGATCAAAAACCATTTTCATCAGTAGCATTGAGCTAAATTGAATAAGTAATTTATGTCTATGTTCTTCCCATCAAGTATTTTATCAAGATTGTAAACTTGTATACTAGACAAAATCTGGTCCCTGCAATGACTACACAAAACACCTAAGCTTAAGTGCTTCTTATTGTTGAGGATTTCCCATCAAGGGATCACAATAAGAACCAAAATGTGTTAACTATTGTTCCAGATCTCCCGAACCATTAATTATTAGTAATATGGTATTCACAAAATTTGGTGGGGGGGGGGGGAATTGTATCCACCCATTCAAGGTAATATTTCTTTTCTAGATGAACTAGTGAATGTCATCCTCCATAGATTCCAATCGAGTCCTTAATGCCTAAATTGTATTCATAAGAATTTGGGGAATATTCGAATGAGGTGGAACCTGTGTAGGTACAGAAAGTAGAGCTTGATTTGGTACAATGACCGACAAAACCACTAATGGTGGTGTTGATAATTTCCTTGGATAACCCATGAGAACATGCCTATCACGACATGTTTGATCCTACCTTGATTGTGTACCAAGTGGGGGTAATTAATTAACTGAATTTGTAGTTACTACAAATCCTATTAGCTGAGGAGGTCCTAAAGGATGTGCAAGTTGAGGACCTTCCAAGGGAGTATGATTAATAGAAATACTGCTTTGAAGTAACTCTGTATTGAGTCTTATCAACTCCTTCATCTCCTCTTCTTACTATTCATATCTCTCTTCAAGCATTAGAGATTGATCTTCTCCAGTGGAAAAGTGATATGCAATCTCACCTTTTTCTTCCCCCTTGTTAGATGCCTTAAAGAGAGGGGGAGTTGGTTATTTAAAGGCAAACCTAGATTCTGGGTAAGCCACTGATTTTGGGTTTGGACACCTTCTTCATTATCCTCGGTGTGTACCATATTATGAATATGAACTTTGTCTTTTGATTCCTGTGAACTTGACTCATTTTCTAGAAGATATTCTATAAAGATGTTAATGAAAATTACTGATGAATAATGCATTGATGGAATTCTGTCAGTATCATTGTAAGATTTTCTCCTTTTGTAACTCCCATGACACTATGTTCACACATATGATGAATTCCTAGGAACTTTCTGGCTGACATTAACTCAAAGATAATCCTAAGATTGTTCAGTTGTGCGCTCTCTTTGTGACTATTTTCCTAATCGGGAGAAAATAAACATCTGTTGAAGAGAGTATTGAAGATATGAAAAATACCTTAGCCTTGTAGGTTAGGTATGTTCCTATTCTTCTTATTCAAACTTTTTAACTTCTTTTAATGAACTTGAAGATTGGATTAAATTAGCCTCTAGCCTTACAAGCTGTGTGGATTCTTGAACTACTATGGATGAAATTATTGCAACTTCTATTCTGATTTTCCAAATTTCTATTTGTACATTAGCTGGGTGCATTATCTGAAAACCACTCAAATATCCTTTTACAGAATATTTCTGTGCTATTTCAAGAATTTTCATTCTCTGACCACTGACATCCTCCAAGCAGGACTCCTACTGAAGATTCTCAGATGCTTGATGTAAAAGTAACTCAACAACTTATTTTCATTGGGCCTAACTCCGATGAGAGCTGGATGAGGCCGGTTCTTGAGTGTACTTTCAATTACATACAAAATTTATTTATAATGGCTAAATGTGGGCAATAACATTGAATGAAACCACTTTAGATGGACTTTTCTGATTTTGGAGTCCATTTAAATGAAATGTTCAATGTGCACACCATCCTCTAATATGAACACTAGATGTGCAATTAGAAATTAACTAGTTTATCCTCTTTAGATAATTGAGGAATGCACACTGAAGGGTTCTATACTGTTTTTTAGGATTTGGATGTTGGAAAACTGAGAGATATGCCAAGTCAATTTGACATTTAAACCATTCTATTACCATTACATGATTTTGATATTCATGACATGGTAATACTTTAGTTTTCAAATGACAAAGTGTCTTCCATAATTTGAGGAGGACATCATGAATTCAATATTATGTCATCAATTATGGAATGTTATACTTAGAAATTTCTAAAGTCCAGAACATGACCGGTATTTCTTCTTTAGATAATTATTTTCTCATGTTTGACATATCTTAATCTTTTTTGACTAGAGGTGTTTCTACTTGGTCTGACCAAAGTGGATGCTCTGTATTAGATGAAAAATGAACCAAAGGAGGATCGGAGAATGAATGTTCCCTTAATATGTCTTTTGATTGATAAAGTGTTTCACCTGTCAATGACAAGGAATAGGACATGATTGACTTTGTGTTTACAGGAGGCTCGATATAGGGGGGCTTTCTCATCACTACATTGTCAATTATAGAATTATCATGGCAATGTGAAATAATAACAAGGAGCAGACTTTCACAGTGAATGCCATCATAGGGAGGATCACCATGGTGGATTACAGTGAGGGATGAATCCTCTTGCTCCTTCGTCTTATGGCCACAATGATTGTTGTCATGGCTATCATTCAAGGATAGGTGCTCTGGAGTTATTTAATGTTCATGAAGCAAGCCATCTTAATGATGGGTATGATGGGTAACTTCAGAATTATTATTACCACTCTAATAATTTCTTATTGAGAGGTTAAGATTCGAGATGCAATAGATAAATGTTTGAGGGATTCAAGAACTCCAGCATTAAGAGGAGAGAAATCGCAGCTTGACACTTGATTTTCTAACAGTGTTTAGCGACAATTCTTCTTGGATGTCCCCTTATACTTAGTTGGGGCCACTTGATGGGAAAAGATGTTATCATGGGTAGGTGTATTTGCCTGCCTTGGATTGGTTACTGGAATGGACGAATTACCTCTAATTGGAAAGGGTTTATGTTCCTGATCCTGTTGTCTGTATGATATGGGGGAGTATGCCCCATGACCCTCCGGGGCTAGAACAAAGGTGTGTATCTGCTTCAAGATTACATGCTGATGTGTCATCCCATGTGTGGAGACAAATTTATGTTTCTATTCCCCTATTACTACTGAAGTAGTTGTTATAATATCCTGACATGCTTCCAGAATATGGGCAAGGATTTGGGTCTGCCCTTTCACCATTGATAAGATATGTTTGGTGAATTCAGCGGCTGTAATAGGAATATACATCTATTCCTTATCTAGATTAGGTGTTTTTTCCTACTCCTATACTCATTTTCTTATAAATGGGTATTGAAAGTACTCAAGCATGGGGGCAGAGAGTTGGGTCTGCCCTAGATTTGTCATCGGAACTTTTCGACTAACTTCTCCAGGTGTTTCCAAATGAGAATGTTGGTAGGATTGATGAACACTGGAAGGTGTGTGTGCCTACTGGCTGTTTCCCATCAAGTATGGTTGACGGACATTGTGGGTTGTAAGCAGGTGTGTGTTCCTATTTTCCAATTTCCACCACATTAGATTGGTAGGATTCATTAAATGCAGCTAGATGAGCCTACTGACTGATGGATAACTTATAAGCATGTGTATGTGCCTATTCACAGTACTCCAACAGATTTATCTAGTGAGATATGTGGGTTGCTTCCAAAATATTATGCTAGATAAAAAATTAGGAAAAACAAGTGTATGTGATTCCTTGTTGTTTTCCATCAAGTTATGTTGATGGACTTCTCCGGAGGGGGTAGAGGTAAGAACATAATCCCTGTTGACCAGACATTATCCTCTGTGGTTCGTCTTTCATGCTCAGGTCTATGATACCTAGTCCAAATGTACAGAGGAAACAACCCCATCATGTCAGTGGTTCAATACCACGCGATTCTACTGGCGACGATTGTTGGTGGGAGTCCTCAAGAAAGATCCATGTATCTTTGAATTGAGGCCCTAAGTGACCTCTTGATCCACCTCCCTGTAGTACGAGATAGACTGGTTGTTGCATTTTGAGGAAAAGGACTCAAAACTGTTGAAGATGGTCTTTGGAACCGTCTGATTCTTGATCATCATTTTTCGTTGGCCAAATGATGGATGATAGTTATTGATCTGGAGGGCCTTCCAAGCAGCCTCTAATGTTAGGATTGTACGGTGCTAGCAATATTCTTTTACTAAAATATAAGAGTTCGAACGTTGAAGATACTGGGTTGGTGATGACTTCCCTTCCATGGATGGGGATCTAACTTGTGCAACATTCAAGAAGTTCACAGATGGTGTCTTGAAGAAATAAATTTTGGAGTGAAGGGAATTTTGATATAAACTCAAAAACAAAAAAAAACATTAAGGAAACTTTTTTTAGATGGATAAATGTCTGATGGATTCCTTTGTCTGGACTTCCTTTATCAATTTGATAAGGGCCTAATAAGTGGGTAACATTATTTACGTGGTTAAGGATTCACACCAGGTTCAACATTTTTGTTTCATAGCTCCTTGAAACGTGTGTTCTAGTTTTAAGAATCACTGCTTCCCAGTAGTTTCCATTGGATTTATTAATGGAATATGAAACTTCCAACAGTTCTTTATTTAAAAGGGACCCACCATCCAAAGGCATGAGTTTGATAAGGTTAAACTTTAAGATACTTAAGATTGTACATTGGTCGAGATGATTGGAGTTCAAACTCATCACACTCTTTTCTAGGGAGAATTATTGTCTACTCTAGGACTCTCTTTATAAATTTAAGATATTTTCATGAATCTTTATTAATTAACCAATTATGAAATAATTTTCGCTTAGAATTTTCAATCACTTATTAATATGTGTAAACTTTATAATCATCAGTATATATTCAAGGCTCTTTATAAACAGAGATATCTGTATGTATTTGAGGATCTACATCAATGGTATCCTCTAATATACTATTTTAAAATTATTTTAATCATCATTATGATAATACTAGTTTTTAAGCCACTCAGCGGGGCACTCTGGAATTTATTGTCATCCAGGGAGACGAATGATTGTTTTGATATTTAGATCGTGCCCACAAAATGGACTACCAACATATCCTTTTGAAAGGAATAAAAACCCTCTTTGTTTTGTGTCACTTAATGGGACACATCATACCTTTTAAGGTCATGTGATAAGGAACCCTATGAAAAATGTGCTTAGTCAATGTTTGGTACGGGAATTATTCCGAAGCATCCCAGTGAAGTTGGAAAGGATATGAGTCTCCAAGTAAGATTAGACCCTTATTGAGAATATGACCCAAGGGGAAAATGGTTGATTTAATTTGGTGGTTTTGAAACTCAAGGAGTCTTCCTACATATCCCATATGGATGGGAATCAAAGCCCACATTGTTCAATAAGTCTCACACGAGAGTATAGTCCTTTGAGAGAAAAATGATTTTGGTCTTACTTTCTTAAAAGGATAACTTGGTGATTTCGGGGTTTAATTTGCGGCTTATTCATAAGGAGGATACCATGATTTAATGTAATTAAGGATTGATCTATAAATGGGATTTCCAGTGAGCTCGGGCCCTGAGAAGGATTCCTACATATCCTGGTTTGAAGAAGAATCAGAGTTCTCATAGTTCATTCAATAATCTATGTTTGTGCACATGTTGTAATCATCACAAATCTATAAGCCCAGGTGACTCATGCTCGGTGTGAGATACTTGAAGATATGAAAGATTCAACAATGAAACACACACTTTTCCTCATCTACTAGTGGAAGAGGGCACACCTATAGCAGTGAGAGTGGATGAGGCCGAGGTGACCCGGAATAGGGTGAGGCGAAGAGCCTTCCCTCTATTCACTTTACATTTGACAAGGGTCCAATGAAATGAGGTAGGGATGAAGGTTAAGGTATTACACTAGGATGGATGACCATGGTGAAAATTCTCAATGAGAGAGGGAAAGGGTAATGAAAGTCCCTCTTCCCATTTTCCCTATGATCTTTGGTACCAAAGAAATGAGGAGGAGCAATGATGCTACCTCCTGAAAGAAAATCTAGGGAATTACACCTGGGTAAATTCCCAAAAATTCATCCTAGTTGGGTAGGGAGAATTATCATATGCATTAGTGGAAAAGAAAGTGTGAACTGTACCTTCCATACTAGATACTTGAGGTTCTAGGTCATCTTTTTGAGAAAATAGAGGTTAGGACCCAAACCCTCATTCAAACCGGGAACTTCCCATCACCGTTCCTAGGAGAAAGGTCCATGCCATTGTGGATATACAAAACCAAAAATACTCCATGAATACTAACTCCCTTATAGAAAAAATGATGGAATCCTCTAACTGTGGAAATAAATACCCAAATAAGAGACACACTAATGTTCCTTTTCCAAATGTTTGATAAGTCAAGAGGTTTTGGTGGAGGATTAAACTTAGTCCCTCTCAGATAAGGGATCCAAGGAAGGAGACACCCAACCATGAATGGATTTAAAGAGTGTACTTGAGTTGGTATGAAGGTTTTATACCAAGCTCTGTCATATAGGTACCTCGCACAGGTGTGTCGTGCAGATATCGCATGTTACTACACCACACTACTGTAGCGTGCAACTGTGTCGCACAAGTGTGTCATACAAGTGGATTGCACAGGTTTTCCATGGAAAACTATATGTTTATTGAAGAGGAATATTCAAATAGGGGATCCATAAAAAATGTAAAAATTTGTTTTCATTATCACTTCTCTTGTCTTTTAGATAACTACTTGAGAAAATTTGACAGATCTTGGACAAAGAACTACACAATGGGAGCTTCAGAGAGGCTTTTAATTTTTTTTAGTTCTCAAATGGGGAACCCAAGGGTCATATTTATATGCATGGATGGTCTTGGTCAAAGGAATGTTCATCTGCACAGGTGTGCCACGTTGGTCTTCCATGGAGATCCTCCACGCAGGGGTCCAGGATTTTTGCTATCACATAGATCTACCATGCAGGTCTATTGCGTAGCTGTTCCATGCAGGTCTGCCACGTAGCTCTGCCGTGCATATCTACTGCATAGATCTACCATGTAGGTCTTTGGAGAAATTTCCTTTCCTTTGATTTCATTGAACCTCATCTTTGGGATTTTGGAATATCCAGGGTGATCTTCATGGTATTTTTTTTCCACTTTTAAGTAGTGTCAACAAGCATGTTTCCCATTATCATATGTATATTCCTCTATCATACACCTTTTTTAATTTTATCTTTATGGAAGAATATTCCCCTTACTCATTAGTATATTTCCTAGTTTTTCTCCATATTATAAATTTTCCCCTCACTCTATTCGCTGTTGATGGAATTCCAATATTCCACTTTCGACATCAGTGCTTCTCTTTGACATTGGAAGTGTTATGTAGAGATTTTTATCAATTTTAGTTTTCATTTATTAATTTATCCATATAAAGAAGTTTGTTTTTCTTATATAATTATTTTCCATTGTACGTTTCTTAAAAACATTATTTAAATATGAATATGTATATATATATGATGCATTATTATATATTAGTCTATTTTAACATGGAGAACTGATGTATGAGTAATCCGAAAGGATATTAAACACATATTAAGTCCCACCAAGACATACAAATCCTCATAATAACATCAAGGATATATTCTTAAACTAAATCCATGATATCAATTTTTAACGAACCAACCCAGATACCATTGTACCCTAATAATTGAGTTTGAAATGTCATGTCCCGAAGGGCGTTCTAGATCCCCATGGGTTAGTGAATAGAACTTGGCTTCACACATGATCAAAGAGGGAATTAATTTTGTATAAAAAAGTGGGGTATAAAATATTTCAAGTGAGTATACACAACATTCCAAGAAGAAAAAAGTACCATAAAGAAACTTGAAAAATTGAACCCAATAACAATAAAACTATCCCAAATGAAACATCATCCCAATAAGACAATATCAAACTATATAGAATAATTTATTGAATATCCTATGTAAAAAGTGAATAAAAACTCCACCAGTCATCATCATCACTCATGGATCCAAAAGTTCAAGAATATCCACCACCTCAATGTGGTTCTTTCCCTTTACTCAAACCTGGTATAATAAATTCTACCAATTCATGAAGTTATAGGTAGGGTGTGAGATATAAATTTACGTAGGGTTTCACCAAGTGTTCCATAATCAATACCATACCAATTAACCATTTATGCTATCAATTTAAATAAAAACCATGCATGAAATGAGATTTGAATATATTAGATGAAAACATTATTTCATTAATACATATTGACGATATATCAAAATAGATTTAAAATATTCTTATATGAGAATTTTATATAAAATAGTTTATAAATATCAGTTGTCGTGAATAAAAAAGTTCAATAAATAAATGGAACATATAATAAAATCAATTAAATCAAGAACCATGAAAAATGTCCATGTGGTATGTTAATTTTTTTGTAATTGGTCAATCAAAATTCCCACCGATTAATGTAGCTTTAGATATGTGTAAAAACTAAAATCAACACCCCATTTGGGAATCTGTTACGGGAAATAAAACTACACCCCATCAGGGAAGCCACTCTGGGTAATCAAAGTGATATTGGTTCAGTTAGTGTTGCCAACATAAATCCATTTTCTGGAGGATCAAGACCCTAGAGTGATTTCAATCATTACATAATAACTACCCAGGCTTACACGTTCTTAAATCCATCTACCAACCAATCAAATTAGAAACCAATCATTTTAAATCATTTCAAGATATAATATCTAAATTTTAGTTTTCAACAATCCATTATCATTTCAAAACCAGATAATAGCTTTTTATCATTTCATGTCATTTGAAAATATCTTTAAATTTAATCCACTTTCACATGATAAACATCTAATCATTTAATTAAAACTATTTCCTAATCATTGCATCATTTTTTACAATTCTACTAACAATTTAAATTCCATTAAAATTGGTGTTTTTCTCAATTCCCATGCCATATTCAAATAAAAGATCAAATCACCTCAAATCCATGTTTATGAGTCATTTAAGTACTATTTAAAAATAAATCATGAAATAGATTGTTTTAATTGAATGAAAAGACCTATGGAACCGCCTATCTTTAATGAAAGGGATCAAAATGAAGAACACTTGCAATAAGAAATTCCAATGAAGAATGTGGGAATTAAAGGTCATGGAACAAAACCTAGAATCAAGATCCAAAAAAGGTGTTTAGATCCAAAAAATTACATGATGATATATGTAAATAAAATTATGTTATAAATAGTGATCTAGAGAAACCACAGGAGAGGAGATCCACATACCCATAAATGATAAAAAAAGATCAACTACACTTTGGTCCTCCATGAAATGTGCTTGGAGGAGTCAATTTCACCTATTGAGAGACTCTAAGATCCAAATAAATGTTTTAGGGTGATTAAAAACATAAATCAGGGGTTCAAGATTTTTTTTCATAATTTCCAATAAATTTCAAACATGCATGTAATGTTTTCTAGGTAGGTCCACATAGTTAGTAGTAACTGTTCACCCTAATTGTGAACCCCTATAGGTATTCTGTTTAGGGTCAATGGATTGGATGAACTATTAAACTAAACATGTTCCAACCATGGGTTATACATTTTCCATGGGGTGATAAATTTGGAGGGCTGGCCGCATGTTTTGTAAAAACCATGTGAACCCTTCTAGTGGATTTTAATAGGGCGCATGATTTTCTAGGTCAAACTGCATGATTTTCCGTAATCATTCCCCAACCATACATAGACATTTTGGATTCCAAACACTTCTAATATCTCATAAAATGACCCAAAAAACAAGTCCTAAATTAAATTATATCAAAACAAGGGTCAATACATAGCTAAAAATATGTTATAGGATTTCACAAACTCACCACCATACAATTTTTTTGTCCCCTGAAAGCCTATAAGGATGTTTCAATATCAAAGGTATGATTACATGGCTCTATCATTAGCACCTCATGCTCTCAAGAAACATTAGAAACATAACCATACATATATATCATATATTTTAGAGGTATATTCAACCCACATAGTACATTTTTATTCAAATCAACAATCGTTACTAGATGCTTAGTCATGGATAAATCAGGCTTTACATAAAGATCACTCCAGCTAAAAACAAGAGATGGTTCATAAATATAATTTTGAAGCTGAGATATATGAAATAAATTTTGGATCGTAGTTAACTTCAATATAATTTCTAAATGATAATCCACATTTCCCACCCACTCGAAAATCTTAAACGGAGCCATAAATAAATGGAAAAATTTTCCTGCCTCCTAATATGTTGGTGAACCCACTGAGGAGAAACCCTAAAAATCCTTTGGTATCCAATAAATAATTAACAGTACATGATGAATATCATCATCTAATTTATAATGGATCTTTTCTATCATCATTCTCTAATGGATCAACTAAATCCTCGATGTGATATCCTGTACCAAACTCAGTCTGATTAAGGAAGTATCACTGATATCTGATGAGCACAACAAATATTTACATGACCTAAAATTAAATTCCCCAAAGTGGACCATCATAATTTCAAGCCAGTATGTTTTATAATAAGAAAGTTGAAACATTCATAATTGGATGTCTCAAGCTCCCCCTAATTCGTGAACTGAAGCCTATAAAATATTCTCAAGAAGCTGTATAGCCCTTTTTATCAAAACATCCATCTATGGATGGTATTACTTGGTCAAAAGAACTTAAGATACCATCAAATCTTAAATGCCTCACTAAAAATAAAAGGTAAAACATGGATCCATATTAGAGACTATAGAATATTGAACTCTATGAAAATGAAAATTCACATTCATATAGAGATTTCATGACTCCTTAAATTTGGTTATATCATGAATGGGTATAATGTGAGTTGATTTTGTCATCCTATAAATAAAAAATCATATCACATAATATACTAAAGGGGTACAAGTAAACCCTACCAAAATTTCCATATAAATCTCATCCTACTACTATGTCGTCATTGGAGCTGGCTGAATTAAAACTGATGGTTACTAGTGATCAACATTGACCTGTTGGAAAGTATAACAATGATAATAATAAAAAGTAATATTATGTATCATAACTAGACACTAGAATCATTTTCACTATAATATAACATCTTCATAGTTTGTGGGTTCACCTACCACTTTGAATTTTGGTAACCCCCATCACAACCTTTCTCAATGATATATAAAAAACTGTTTTTGAAAAAGTAGGATACCATTAGAATAGAACTGCCACTCATCAACAGTATCCCCATCATAAAGAGAGTCCCTAATCCCATATAATTCAACTTCAACATGTTACTCATAAAAATTATATTAGAAAGAGAAGAGTTCAACTAAACACCTACTAGATAAACTATGGATCCTTCTTCCTAGACTCCAAAATAGAACTGTGAAAAAATATCCATCATGTTCCACTCTTATGATGATTCTTTAAAATCCTCGTTCAAATGTTTCATACTCAATAATAAATAATGAAATTATCCTTTCATGGAGAGTAGGAAATGTAAAAATCAAAATAATTAAAGTTCTATATCCAACACCTCTACCAAAGGTTTAAATATATTCATAAGAAGATATAAGTAATGCTCTTATGGTTAAAAAAACCTTTAATCCTTTCTCCAAAATGGTAATGCAGCCAAATTTTTAGTGCATATGCCACAGATGGAAATTCATGGTAATCATTATAATATTTTTTTCTCTTGTGTCCTAGGTTTTCAAAAACCATATTCTACCATGTGATATCCCTATATAAAAACACATCTCAATCCTAAACATGATGCATCAGAAAAGACCACATATCCCTTATTAGTCTCTGAAGAGTCAACACCAACATATAAGTCAAATGATTTTTTATATCAACAAAATAAAACTAAAATTTATCATCCCAAATGAACCTCATCCACTTATAAGTGAGAGTATTCATCATAGTATCCAACTACAAGAAATAATTTATAAAATAGTTATAATTATTTTATAAAGTTAACAAATTCTAAATCTTGAAAACATTCTGTGGTTCCTCCCTTGTGAAAACATCTTTATCTTACTGAATATCAATTGACATACCATGATTCAATTAAACATGTACCAAAAAAATAACTTAAAAATGATTAAATCACATTTTAATAACTTTTAAAAGAGTCAGTGATTCCCCAATATTTGTAGAACTTCTCTCAGATGATGTGCATGATCCTCCTCATACTGAGAGTAAAACAAGATTTCATCCATAAAGACCACCATGAAGGTATCAAGATAATCATGGATGATTCTATTAATCAACACCATAACGACTGTATGATAATTTTTTAGACTTTATGGAATGATAATATTCTCATAATGTACATAACTACTCTACAAGGTTGTATTTAGGATGTTTGAATCTTTTATTATGAACTGGTGAAAACCATATCAAAGATTAATGTTCCAAAAAAACTTATATTCCTTAAAATAGTCAAATAGATCATCAATTTATGGTAATGGATAATTTTTATTCATCATAAAATGATTGTGTTTCGGGTAATCAACCAGTAGGTGAAGTGTCCCCTCAGAATTCTTTGAAAAGGGGGCGTGCACCACCCAAGGTGACAAACGTATCCAAATGAATCCTTTCCCTAAAAGATCATAAAACTCAGTCATAATCTAACTAATTTTATCTAGTTTTATATGGTAATACAGAATACACAATGGTTGAGTAATAGTATTTAAATTAATAGAAAAATATACCACTCTTACTTGTTGAAGACAAGAGAAATCAAAATGAAACATGCTTAGATACTCGATGAAAACATGAGGGAGATCATCACTAAGATTTTTAATCCTGATCAATATATAACAATAAAATTACTCTCCCTAAATCCAGATAATAATTTCTAGATCTAATCAACCTCGAGTTCAATTATCCCTAAAAAACAACACACCCCATCATGCATAGTAAAGGAGACCCACCAAATATAGATTTCATTTTGGGAATTATTAGAATTGATACAATCAATCCATAGAATGAATTCAGTAGTTTTCATTTCATGAACTAGAAAATTTTATCAAGATTAATCTTTGATAAATAGAAGATACGAACAAGACAATGATGACCTTAATATATCATCATTCTATGGGAAGAAGTAATATCTATCACATAAGATAAAATCCCCATTAAATGTCTTATAAGGTTCAAAATACAAGTCAATGTAGATGATTAAAACATACCAATATAAAATAAATAAGTTACTATAGATAAATCTATAGTGGTGATACCTCTCATAATCATTGGACCGATATCCGCTTCTTCTGTAGAATCTTCTACAATTTGAAGAAGATTTATTATAGATGCTTGTGGCTGGAACCCATTATTCGTAAAGCATCTTATTTTTTCATAGTTATTTTAGGAACTACCGAGAATATTTGATTTTATATATCATGAATCATATGGAAGAACTTCTATAGGTGCCCTGGGCAACCACTTGGACTATATATCAATGGTTCTTTAGAAAAAAACCTTTTATAATGCCCAAAATAACCACACATAAAGATAATGAAAGGGAATATTATAGTAACTATAGGAGTTCTAGAGGAAACCTAATATAAATTACCACTATGAATCTCATGAACCTTTCTCTTTCCTTTAATGGAACTCAAAAAACAATGTCTGGGAGAAAAAGGAGCTCCCATCAACCCTAAAAAACTAGACATATCAAGCTCAATAATAAACTCCATATTCATTACTTCATCATATATGTTAATATTTAATAAGTAAACTTGTGAATGGATATTATTCTATAGACCCATCTCAAACCATTAACCCTCCATTTTCTCTTTTTACTAAATAAGAGATGATAACTGTCATGAACCGAATCAAAGTTCCCGAGTATCAATTTAAACATTGGGAACAATTTACCAGAGTAAAAAAATATAAAGCAGCCAACCAAAGTAAACCAAACAAAAGTAAGAGTTACAGTCAAAAATGTATTTAACCAAAACAGGTTTTTGAGTCACAAGTATTCAAAATCCAAATAACACTAAAAACAAGGTGACTAAAAACCATCCTAAGAACTATCGCCCAGTGTGAGGAAACCACCCCTAAGCCACCACCAAAACGCCACGTCGATAGGCTTGCTAACAACCTGAACCACTGCTCCCAAAAGCTGGACCCTTACCTGTATCAGAAGTAAACAAATCTACTTACACCCAAGGGTGTAAGTAGGGTGTGAGCGATCTCCCATCATGATATCACCAAGAAAAGATTCCATTCAAAAATATCAAAAGACAAACCATTTTCAATGATAAATAATGAAAGAAAGAGGTGAAAAAAGAAATGGTTTTCATAAAATGACTTAAAAGAAAGACAGTTCAAGATAAACACATTAGGGTAGTAATTCAAGTGATATATCACGTTCCATTTTGCATGCAAAGTAACCTGTAGCACCAAAGGATGTGAGAGGCCCAATGGGTACCAGAGCATATGGGACCCTAGAACTTCGTGTCTCAGTGAAACGTGGATTAGGTGGCCACGACCCTCAGATAACATGGATTAGAAGGCCGTGACCCTCAGAACATGTGGCTTAGAAGGCCACGACCCTCAGATATCATATGTTTAGATAGTGTTGCAATCGTCAAACCTGCCAGTGAAACCGGGTCGGGTCATCTCTAGAACACTAGCTCACTTGTCCTAGTCTCCCCACCTAATACCCCGGCTTCCCTCCTTGTGCTCACCTAAATTCAAAGTTCACATAAAATGTCACTCGCACACTAATATCTTTTTTGAAAAACCACACGCACACCAAAGAGTTTTAAAACAAATCCTGCACCACTTGCACATTAAATTAAATTGGCTGCATAGTTTAAAAAAACACTTTTTATATCCAGTCAAACCATTAAAATAATTAAGCAGTTTCGAAACATGTTGCAAAATATTCAAGGGAAAAAGCCACTCAAGATATTTTCCAAGACAACCACATTTCCCTAACACACGTTGCATAGTTTGCAACAATAATAAACAGCCCAAAGGGAGTTTTCAAAATAAAATTAACTAGAATCACCTGAACATAGCTCCAACTAAATAAACACACAATAACTCTAAGTCAAAGGAAAAATTTCACAACATGTAAACAAATGGATAAAGCATTAAATTAATTAAATAAGAAAGAAAATGATTGTAAACTAATACTTCTGTGTGGAACCACCTAACTCAAATAGAAACGGAAGAAGACACGGCGCAAAACTCCCATTGCGCAACAGTCGCACCGTATTGAGCCATCAAATAGGTCCTAAAACTACAGACCATTAAACAGGTTCAATAATAATAAAAACATAAAAATAATAATAGTAATAACAATAATAATAATAATAATAGCGTAAAAATAATAATAGTAATAACAATAACATAATAATAATAATAATAATAACATAATATTAATCACAATAATAACATAATAATAATAATAATAACATAATAATAATAATAATATAATAATAATAATAGCAATAATAATATAATAACATTAACATAATAATAATAATAATAGCATAATAATGATCACAATAATAACATAATAATAAACAAAATGAAAACATTAATAACTTAATAACTTAAACGTAAATTTAAATCAATCCAAATAATTAAATAAAATAAAATAATAAAATAAATAAAAATAAAATAAAAAAACCTTGTCCGGTGAGGGGAATGGACGGGATCCGTCCGGTGCGGCTTCGGAGGGAGGAAGTCTGGTGGAGCAGAGGAGGAGGGGGGGGGGGGTCTGCTGGAGGAGGGCGGCTGAACAATGACAGCGGAGGTGCGGCGGTCTGCTGGTGGAGGGTGGCCGAACAGGAAGGGGAGCAGCTCTAAGGTGAAGGGGGAGGGGAGAGCGGGTTTGGCGCAGCTTCGAAGGACCGGTGAGAGGAGGGCGTGGCAGCGTCGTGGCCCTGAGGGGAGGTAGCAGGGAGGGCGGCCGAGCGGGGAGGCATGGGAGCGGGGAGGTGCGGGAGCGGGGAGGCCTGGTCGAGCAGGAGGCGCAACCGAGCAAGAGGCGTGGCCGAGCTGGGGAAGGGCGGCGGCCTGTTGGAGGAGAGAAGGGAGGTGCAGTGCAGCAGAAGAGAAGATAAGGAAGGAGAGGAAGAAAAGAAGAAGAAGAAGAAGGAGAAGAAGTAGGAGAGAAGGAGAAGGGAGTGTATTGAAAAAAAAGATCTGGGGAAGGAGGGTGCAGTGGGTAAGGGAGGAGAAAAAGGAGAGAATAGGGAGAAAGAGAGAGAGGAAATGTGTGGGGAGGAAGGAAAAAAATAAAGAAAGAAAAAAAAAATTGGTGGTGGTGGGGGCGGCGGCTAGGGTTAGGGTTAGCAAGGTGGGGTAAATAAATAAATAAATAAAGATGAAAGGTTTTAATAATAATAATAATAATAATAATAATAATAATAATAATAATAATAATAATAATAAGAAAACTGATGTTAATCATCCGTTTTTTGAAACTTCCATGCAATAGACACCGCACGTTAAGATAGCAAAGCCACACGGCTTTGCCCATGCCCTGCCCGTGCGCCGAGTGGCGCAAGGCCCGCGCGGGCGCACCGTTGCCACAACGAGAAACCCACACCAGGTTCAGCCCATGCTACAACCAAATAATTTGAATAAACAGTTCATTAATTTATGAAATAAAAATTTAAAATTAAACTTGTACCTCAACGAAGTCCGGGCGTGACAATTCTCCCCACCATGAAAATTTTCCACCCTCAGAAAGATAGCTCGATGCCTGATCAGAGAATAGAAATCGGTATTCCTTCTCATCCCATGACTTCTGTTCCAAGATTTCATGCTCATCATTCCCATGCGGCCAGAGAACGTGGACTAGAGGAATGGAATTTCCACACAGCACCTTCTCCTGAGAATCCACTATCCGTACTGGTCACTTAAACACAGATAAATTGGACTCTATCTCCAACTCCTCCCAATTCAGCACATGGAACAGATCGGGCTTGTACTTATTTAGCTGGGAGACATGAAATATGTCGTGAATCGACGTCAACTGTGCGGGCAAAGCTAACCTGTATGCCACCGTTCCAATCCGCTCAAGGATCTCGAAAGGTCCGACATACCTCGGTGTTAGTTTCCCCTGCTTCCCCAAATGACGGTGACCCAAGCGAGTGGACACTTTCAGGAACACTCTACCCCCACTGAAAACTCAAGATCCGGCCGACTTTGATCTGTATAAGACTTGTGGCGACTCTGAGCTGTTAACAATCGCTGCCTAACCAGCTTGATCTTCTCAGATGTCTCCTGAACAAGGCTCGATCCCAAGAGTGAGGCCTCTCCTACCTCATCCCAACTTAGAGGATACTGACAAGGCCGGCCATAGAGCACCTCAAAGGGTGCCATTCTGATGGAAGACTGGTAACTGTTATTATAGGAAAAATCGACCAATTCCAAATGGCTATCCCAGGAGCCTCCAAAATCTGACACACAGGCTCGCAGAATGTCTTCCAGAATCCGATTTTCCCACTCCGCCTGGCCATCGGTCTGGGGATGGTATGCCATGCTCATCTTAATCTGCGACCCCAAAGTCGTCTGGAGACCTCCCCAAGACCAAGATGTAAAACGGTGGTCCTTTTTAGAAACAACTTACGATGGAACACCATGAAGTATGCCCACCACCTGAACATACAAGCGGCCCATATCCTCTACCTTCGCTGTATCTCTGATCGGAATAAAGTGAGCTGACTTGGCCAAGCGGTCAATCACTACCCAGATAGCATTAATCCCCCGAGGTGTATGAGGAAAACCAATAATTAAGTCCATGGCGACCTCATCCCACTTCCAGGTAGGAATGGGTAATGGCAGGAGTAGGCCAGATGGTCTTTGATGCTATTCTTTCACTTGCTGGCAAGTGTAGCATCTGGATACAAAGTTGGTTGTGTCCCGTCTCATACCTGGCCACCAGAACTGACAACGAACATCATAATACATCTTGGTGGTACCAGGATGGACGACCCACTGAGATTGGTGGCTATCCTACATCACCACCTTCCGCAGAGACAACGACACCACAGCATGTCCCTTGAAGCATAAGACCCTCTGGGAAGAAAAAGACCAATCAGAAGTAGTCTCCCCACCATGAAGAAACTACATAGATCACTGACATAGCTCATCGCCAAGATTCTCCCGCTGAATCAACTCTAGAAGAGCAGGAGTCAACTAGATGGTAGCCAAGAAGGTACCTCCACTGTGCTCCCTGTTCTCCAAGTGCATCTGGGTGAAGAGCCCCATCAAAGTCCACTCATCGCGGGACTTCCTCAACGCCTGCACTGGTACTTTTCTGCTCAAAGCGTCATCTACCACATTACCCTTTCCAGGGGTATAGAAAATGTCAAAATCGAAACCCTGCAGGTACTCGACCCAGCGGCGCTGCCTCAAATTGAGATCCTTCTGAG
The DNA here is from genome assembly GCA_963277665.1 of Viscum album. Taxonomy (NCBI): domain Eukaryota; kingdom Viridiplantae; phylum Streptophyta; class Magnoliopsida; order Santalales; family Viscaceae; genus Viscum; species Viscum album. The sequence goes on from OY728162.1 coordinate 1,209,516,718, forward strand.
AGAAAATGTAGGCCAGGATCTTATGGTTAGAATAGACCAAAAACTTATCCCCAAAAAGATAGTGGCACCACGTCTTCAAAGCATGCATCACCGCTGCCAACTCAAAGTCGTGATTCGGATAATTCTTCTCATGTGGCCGGAGCTGGGGAGAACCATAAGGGACAACATGGTCATCCTGTATGAGCATACATTGAAGGCCCGTACATGAAGAATCACAGTAAACCACAAAACCCTTTCCCGACTCTGGTAAGGTCAGCATAGGGGCGGTGGTCAACCACTGCTTCAACTCCTCAAAGGATGCCTGGAACTGAGGGATCCACTCAAACTTCACCCCTTTCTGGGTGAGTGTGGTCATGGGGGAGGCAAGTCGCGAGAAGTCCTGGAAAAAACATTTGTAATAACTAGACAAGCCCAGAAAACTCCTGATCTCAAACACATTTCTCGGCTGCTCCCATGATATAACTGCCCTGATCTTCTCAGGATCCACTAAAACCCCTTGTTCTGAGACGACATGCCCCAGAAACTTCACTTCCATGATATAGAAAGTGAACTTCGAGAGTTTGGCATACATGCGATGATCCTACAAAGTGCCGAAAACAACGCGCAGGTGATGCTCATGCTCCTCCTCAGATCCAGAATAAACCAGGATGTCATCCATGAATACCACAACAAATGAGTTGAGATATTGGTGGAACACCCTATTCATGAGCGCCATGAAAACTGCAGGAGCATTCGTCAGTCCGAAAGGCATGACCAAGTACTCGAAGTGACTGTACCTGCTTCGGTAAGCCGTCTTCGGGATATCTGCTTCTCTCACCCTGAGCTGGTGGTATCCCGAACGCAAATCAATCTTGGAGAACCAATTTTCCCCCTTGATCTAGTCGAAAAAATTGTCAATCCAAGGCAAATGGTATTTATTCTTGATGGTTACCTTGTTCAATTTCCGGTAATCAATGCACAACCCAAGGGTTCCATTGGCCTTCTTCGCAAATAAAATCAGTGCGGCCCAAGGAGAGACGCTCGGGCGAATGAATCCTTTGGATTCCAATTCGTCCAGCTGTATCTTTAATTCCCTAAATTTGGTGGGGGCCATGCGATATGAGGGAAGAGATCTAGGCTATGTTCCCAGCGCCAACTCAATCGAGAACTCCACGTCCCGCTCTGGGGGTAAGCCAGAAAAATCATCTGGGAAGACCTCCGAGAACTCATCCACTACGCGAGGTAACCCGCCCAGAGAAACGCCCCCATCATCCTCTAGTGAAAGCGACGATAGCTGATAAGAAAGATTTCACAACTTAGGGAGTGGAGGTCCCGCACCTCCTGACCGAGGATCCCATTCTCCATGAAATAACTGAGGAGTTCCATCTGGTGCCGTAAAACTGACTCGGTGCTGATAGCAATCAATGTGCACCTGAAAACACACCAGCCAGTCCATACCGAGGATCATCAAATAGGTCCATATCAAGGACCAAGAAATACCATTCCATCTCGACTCCCAACACAGAGAGTGCGCACGATCGACACTTAAGGCCTTGCTCCCTCTTTTTCCCCAACGGTGTAACTAACTCCATAGAAAACGATAACATCTCGGTTGGTAGGTTCAACAGATTCACAAGACGAGTAGATATGAAAGAAAATGAATCACCAATATCAAATAAAACTGCAGCTATAGAAGATGCATTCAGAATGGTACCTCGAACAGTCAAAGGTCCTGCATCAGATCCCGTCGGTGCCTGATCCACAGCATGATGAAGTCTGGTCCCTGCCTGAGAATGACTGCTCACCTGAGGCTCTTCCCTGCTATGGCTCTGCCCTGAAGATGATCTGGTCCTACCACAATGGACACCGAACCGAGATCATGTCATTCTGGTCAGCTCTAACTGAACTGATACCCCTCTGGAAGCCACATAACCAGCCCCACTCTGGTAAGGGCGTGTAGTCCTGCAGAAGCACTGTAGATGTCCCACAACTCCACATCCATGACATGGTCTGGGAGGGTATGGACAAACAGGTCGGATGTGCCCTACCCTTCCACACTGATGGCACACTATAGACCCTGCACCAGAAGCCCCAGATGAAAACTGCCCAGGAGGATGACCTGAGCTGCCATCACTCTTCTTCCATTTCTCATCATGCTTCCTCTTCTTCTCAGATGAACTGCCACTACCAAGCCCTGACACTGATCCAGAAAACCCCGACATTCCCTTCTGGTCAATCTCGGCCATACAAGAACGATCGACCACCTCAGCATAAGTCTTCAGCTTCAATAAGAAAACCTGGGAGTGGATTTCTGGTCGAAGGCCCTTCTGAAACTTCCAAGCTTTCAAGAATTCGCTCGATACTATCTCAGGTGCATACCGTACCAGTTCAGCAAAGCGATTCACATACTCCATCACTGTCAGATTTCCTTGCGAAAGGTACATGAACTCCTGAGATCTAGCGTAGTCTAGGAACTATGGACAATATTTCTCGTTGAAGATCACCTTGAAATCTTTCGAACTCATGTTCTCATGCCTCCCAGCCTGGATCACAGATTCCCACCATTTACGACTGGAACCCTCTAGATGGAACAAGGAACACTTCACCCTATCTTCCTCAGGCATGTCAAGGAATTCAAACATATGTTCTATCTTTTCAAGCCATTCCTCTGCCTCCTGAGGTTTTGAAATACCTCAGAATAAAGGAGGTTTTTTCTTCAGAAACTCCTGAGCTCTATCCTTCCTGGAGCCAAATTCTTTTCCTCTAGCTGGAAAAGGGGCGGGGGAGGAAGTTTTCCCTTGTCCCAAAGCCTGAATGGCTTGTTCCATAGCCTCTTCCAATCTATGATCAAGAGGTGTGGGAGAACTCTCTCCGGCATCCTCCCGTGGGTGCATGGGAGCTCTCTGGGGAGGCATCTTACTGCAAAAGGGAAACAATCAAGAAGGAATACCATCAATATCACATATCTCAAAAGGAACTAATTTTTTTTCAAAAAGTTAAATAATCATCAATAAACCAAACATGCAAAAACTCTACTTTCTTTCCTGGTGTCCACGTACAGTCTGCAGCCTGCATGTCCCACCTAGTAAATAAGTGAAAAATGCACCCTGACATCCCATGGTGACTCAGTATCTGTCACGAGGCGTGCTGGCCAGGCACCCTACTCGCAACATGAATTCTGAGCCCCGACAGACCCAACTCTTGTGTAATCCAACTCATCTCAAATAACATAAACCAAGACCTAACCTCGCTCTGATACCATTTTTTCACGAACGGAATCGGGTCGCCATCAACTCGACGCCTGACTCGACCCGCAGCAAGGCCCGAAGGGCGTCCCCGATCCTCATGGGCAGGCACAAGAGCCCGGGTATCAATTTAAACATTGGGAAAGATTTACCCAAGTAAACAAATATAAATCATCCAACCGAAGTAAACCAAACAAAAGTAAGAGTTGCAGTCAAACATGTATTTAACCAAAATAGGTTTTTGTGTCACATGTATTCCAAATCCCAATAACACTAAAAACAAGGTGACCAAAAAACAACCTAAGAACTATCACCCGGTGTGAGAACACCGCCCCTAAGCCACCACCAAAATGCCACGTAGATAGGCCTGCTAACAACCTGAACCACTGCTCCCAAAAGCTGGACCCTTACCTGTATCAGAAGTAAACAAATCTACTTACACCCAAGGGTACAAGTAGGGTATGAGAGATCTCCAAGTAGGATATCACAAAGAAAAGATTCCACGTACAAATATAAAAACACTAACCATTTTCAAAGCAAAAGAAAGAAAGAAAGTGGTGAAAAAAGAAATGGTTTTCATAAAACGGCTTAAAAGAAATACAGTTCAAGATAAACACATTAGGGTAGTAACTCAAGTGACATATCACGTATCATTGTGCGAGCAAACTAATCGGTATCACCAAGGGATGGGAGAGGCACAATGGGTACTAGAGCATGTGGGACTCTAGAATGTCGTGTCTCGGTGAAACGTGGCTTAGGTGGCCACAACCCACAGATAACATGGATTAGAAGGCCACGACCCTCAGAACATGTGGCTTAGAAGTCCAGGACCCTGATATATCATATGTTTAGTTAGTGTTGCAATTGTCAAACCTGCCAGTGAAACCGGGTCAGATCATCTCCAGAACACTAGCTCACTAGTCCTAGTCTCCCCACCTAATACCCCAACATTCCTCCTTGTGCTCACCTAAATTCAAAGTTCACATAACACTTCACTCGCACACTGATAGCTTTTTTGAAAAACCACACACACACCAAAGCGTTTTAGATCTTAGCCTGCACCGCTAGCACATTAAATTAAACCTGTTGCATAGTTTTTAAAAAAACACTTTTTAAAACCAGGTAAACCATTAAAATAATTAAGCAGTTTCAAAACATGTTGAAAAATATTCAAAGATCAAAAGTCACTCAAGATATTTTCCAAGAAAACCAAATTTCCCTAATGCACGTTGCATTGTTTGCAATAATAATAAATGGACCAAAGGGATTTTTCACAATAAAATTAACTAGAATCACCTGAACATAGCTCCAAATAAAGAAACACACAATAACTCTAAGTCAGAGGAAACATTTCACAGCATGTAAACAAATGGATAAAGAATTAAATAAATTAAATAAGCAAGAAAATGATTATAAAATAATACTTGTGTGCGGAACCACCTACCTCAAATAGGAACGGGAAAAGACATGGCGTAAAACACCCGTTGTGCAACGGTCGCACCGTATTGAGTCGTCAAATAGGTCCTAAAACAGCAGACCATTAAACAGGTTCAATAATAATAATAACATAATAATAATAGTAATAACAATAATAATAATAGCGTAAAAATAATAATATTAATAAAAATAACATAATAATAATCATAATAATAACGTAATAATAATCACAATAATAACATAATAATAATAATAATAATAATAACATAATAATAATAATAAATATATAATAATAATAGCAATAATAATATAATAACAATAAAATAATAATAATAATAATAATAGCATAATAATGATCACAATAATAACATAATAATAAAAAAAATAAAAACGTTAATAACTTAATAACTTAAACGTAGATTTAAATCAATCCAAATAAATAAATAAAAAAAATAATAAAAAAAATTAAAATAAAATAAACAAACCTTGTCCGGCGAGGGGAAAGGAGGGGATCCGTCCGGTGTGGCTTCGGAGGGAGGAAGTCTGGCGCTGTCCGGCGGAACAGAGGAGGAGGGGGGGGGGGGGGCGGCGGTCTGTTAGAGGAGGGCGGCTGAATAGGGACAGTGGGGGTGCGACGATCTGCTGGTGGAGGGAAGCCAAATAGGAAGGGGAGAAGCTCTAAGGTGAAGGGGGAGGGGAGAGCGGGTCTGGCGCAGCTTCGAAGGTCTGGTGAGAGGAGGGCGTGGCGGTGTCGCGACCCTGAGTGGAGGTAGTAGGGAGGGCGGCCAAGTGGGGAGGCGCAGGAGCAGGGAGGCGTGGGAGCGGGGTGGTGTGACCGAGAAGGAGGTGTGGCCGAGCGGGTGGCCGAGCAGAAGGTGTGGCCGAGCAGGTGGCCGAGCAAGAGGTGTGGCCGATCTGGGGAAGGGCGGCGGCCTGTTGGAGGAGAGAAGGGAGGTGGAGTGGAGCAGAAGAGAAGAGAAGGAAGGAGAGGAAGAAATGAAGAAGAAGGAGGAGAAGAAGAAGGAGAGAAGGAGAAGGGAGCGTGTAGGGAAAAAAGATACAGGGAAGGAGGGTGCAGCGGGTGAGGGAGGAGAAAAAGGGGAGAAGAGGGAGAAAGAGAGAGATGAAATGTGTGGGGATGAAGGAAAAAGAAAAAAATGAAATAAAGAAAAAAAATAGGTGGGGGGTGGCTAGGGTTAGGGTTAGCATGGTGGGGTAAAAAATAAATAAATAAATAAAGATGAAAGGTTTCAATAATAATAATAATAATATTATTATTATTATTATTAAGAAAACTGAAGTTAATCATTCAGTGTTTGAAACGTCCGCGCAACAGACACCGCACGTTAAGATGGAAAAGCCGCACGGCTTCGCCCATGCCCTGCCCATTCGTCGAGCGGCACAAGGCCCGCGCGCACACACCCTTGCCTCAACGGGCAACCCGCACCGGGTTCATCCCATGATACAACCAAATAATTTGAATAAACAGGCCATTAATTTACAAAATAAAAATTTAAAATTAATCTTGTACCTCAACGAAGTCCGGGCGTGACAATAACTACACGATCTTGATAAATCACTTTTCATACCGTGTCATAGTTCATATCAGCCTGCTAGAGGTTGAAAGTCCCTATAACCATATCATGTACCTTTAAATATGGATAGATCTGATAAGTGAAAGTAACACTAAATTAATTCCATTATAAGACCTTATTCATCTTTGTTGAAAAACATCAAATCCCATTATCTCTTATAAGGACCTTCTATCATAAAGGCAACACATTTCACTTGAATATCTTTATGTGTTTTTAGGAACTTAGATTGAAGATCTATCATTATCAACCAGTCCTCATCCTTATGAGGATCATTAGAACCATCTAAATTAGGTGGATTATAAAAAGGAAACTTTTAATAATCATCAAAATAATTATCACATTGGGGTTTCACTATGTGATATTGAATGAGTATGAGTGTTTGTATTTCTCCTAGATCTTAGACAACCTACACCACTATCTTGAAAACATTCTATTCCAATAGAGTATATTGTCAATATAGTTCACCAAAAGCTTCCTCTTGTGACGTATTCGAATGAAATTTCATAGGCATGATGCTAGATGACATCTGCAAAAAACACTGAAACATTATAAGATTACTCAAATAAAAAAAATCAAATAATAGAAATAGTAATATCAATCTAATCAGATAACATTTCATGATTTAGATTTCAGCATACCCAAATATAATGTTGGGAAATCATTTAAATCAGATTAAGAAATTCCTTAAATAATTTTTTCCCAAACATCCATGATGAATTAAGAATCATTACGGTGAGAGATTTATAGGAACTCACTCCCAAATAACTCAAAAGTCCCATCAAGGCACACCAAGTTGCATATTTACAACAAGGAAAGATGATTAACTTTCTCCTATAATACCACTTTGTCATGGAGTAGTCCAGATACCTTGCTACCCTAATACCTAAGATGACTATGACATAGGCTAAAGGGAGTTCTCGACCACCACGGGTTAGATACTATAACATGTCATCATATATGAGCAGATAGGGAATGAATTTACCAAAAAATTAAAGAAGATAAAAGATTAAAAGTCAATATTATATACACTCCAAGATGATAATGTTCCCGAAAAATAGTAAAATAGAACCCAACAGTAAAAAAACATTCCCAAAAGAAATATTATCCAATAATGAAAACATCAATCCTGACACGAAAAGTTCTAAAATCCCTTTTGTAACAAGTGAAGAATACCTCCATTGGTCACCCTCATCACTCCATGTACTAAAAATCAAGAGCATCCACCACCTCAATTTTTTAGTTTCTCTTTAGATAGACTTATAATAAGAAATTCTATAATTTTTTAATGTAAAATATATGGAGAGATATATGAATCGTAGTAGTGTCTCACCAATTGTTTCATACTCAATACCATAACAATAAACCATTTAAGATATCAATTTAAATAAAAATAGGGCATGTCACTACATTTTCATATTTTACTCTCAAACATAATTTCATTAAAATATATGGATGATATATCAATATAGAATTCAAATAGTTTTAAAAGAAAATATTATATAAAATACATTATTTAAATCTATTTCCATAAATAAAAAATTCCAAAAAAATCCATGTAATGTATAATAAAATCATGTAAATCAAGAACCATGAAAAAGATCCATGTGGTACTTTAGTTTCTTGGAGATAGGTTCCTTAAACTTCACAATTATTTACATATCTCTAGATACATATAAACACTCATATCAATGGCCCATTCAGGGAGCCACTATGTAAAATCAAACTACACCCACTAGGGGCTCTAGTATGGAAAATCATGACTATCTTGGATCAGTTAGTGTTGTCATCATAAATCTATTTTCTAGGGGATTAATATACATTAATTATTTTCCTCATTACGTATTAACTACCTAGGTTTACATGTACTTCAAATAATCAGTCAATCATTAAAAATTCATTCAATATATTATTGACCAAATTTATTTTTCAACATTTCTTTCACATTTCAAGAAAAAATCATATGTTTTCATTATTTCATGTCATTTCAAAACATCTTTCTATTTAAGAATCATTCTCAAGATCATAATCAAATCATTTATTTTAAATTATTTCCAAATCAAGACATAATTTCTTTAAAATTATATCTACACTTTCAATTACATTGAATCTTGGGATTTTCTCAATTCACATGCCTTTTTCAAATAAAGAAAAAATCATCTCAAACCAATTTTTTTAAATCATTTCAACACTATTTTCAAATCCATCAAGAAATATAGTGTTTTAATTGAATGTAAGTCACTTATGGAACCACATACATTTAAATCAAGGTATAAAAACACCTAACACCAACAATAAAGAAATATAACAAAGAATGAGGTCATGGAAAACGTAGGAACGCATCCTAGAGTCATGATCCAAAAAACAGTGTTTAACACCATAAATTACATGATGATCTATCAAACAATAAGGATGATATAATGAGAGATTAGTAGAAACCATATGAGATGATATCCACTTACCTAGAGGAGATAAAACAAGATAAATTCTACTTTTATCCACCATGAAAAGGGTTTAAAGAAGTAAATTTAACCAATTTAGTCCTTCCATGATCCAAGAATAAGTGTTAAGATTTAATAGGGAAAAATTGAAACTAAAACCAGGGGTTCATTAATGTTAATTTAATTTTTAGAGGAATTAAAACCTGTGTGAATGGTTTTTTGGGTTGGGCCACACAGTTAGCAGTAACTATGATCCCCAATATTGTACTCATACTGGTCTTCTATTTAGGGTGCATTTTTTGATAAATTGATAAACAAACTTTCTACTATGAATGAATTCAACATACTCTATGTGATGTATGATTAGAGAGCGGTATTCTTATAGTGTTGAAAATTCATGCACCCCCTAGTAGTGGATTTTAACAGGGCTTATTGTTTTTTGTAACAAACTAAAAGGTTTTCCATTGACATGTTCCAAACATTCAAATAACTTTGGGATTCCAAAACAATTCCAAATTCTTCTGTAACGTCCCAAAATAATACTTGACTAAAAAGAGAAAAAAATATGGTCAATAAATACCTAAAAATGAGTAAGGGTCCATTATAACATATGTCTATCATCCTATCATAATTAAATATAAAATTGTTGAATTATTATTTATATATAAAAAATTTACACTCCATGTTTTCTATCTGCCTATTAATATTAAATGAGATAATAATATCATAAAATCTAAGGTCTCAACATAGAAAAAATTTATCATATAGTACACTTCAACTACACCATATTTTAATTTCACATTATCAATTTAACAAATACGAATTCATCAAAATCATTAGTCAATATAATTTCTTTGAGAGGTTCAAAACAACTTTTTATCAAATAGAATACAAATATCTCACTATTAATGGTCATGAAAAATCATATTGACTATATGAGATTCCCCACAATCAATTCTCATCACCACATACTCTAAAAATATTCATCACATCATTTTATTACTAATAACATCATGAAACCTTTTTTTTTTGTTCAAACACTAATTTATATGATTGATTCTATGTAGATTCGTTATTGGGGATCATACTATTGTCTTATCATGTATCATAATATACAAAAAAATTCAAACTTCCAACATGATTACTGATGTTCAAATAAACCTTTTCAAATTAAATCATCTAAGGAGCTCTAAATCACTCAACAAAAGTAAATATTACAATCTACTCAAAAAAAGGACTAAAGTAGTAGTCTTAGTATTTTTTATGTTTTGATATCAAATACAGAGTACTAGATTTTTCTAGTCCTCAACATTATGTTTTTTTAGATTTGGATTCAGAATAAGTGAGTTTGGTTGTGGGATGGAAATTAATATAAATGTATTTGGTTTTTTGGGAAACTAAATCAAGGGTATTGTTCCTTCACCATGTTTTCATTTAGCTTGGTTAGTCATCGTTATTGTTGTTGTAATTGTGGTGTCAAATTTTTTCTAGGGAAGGTGAGTCTGGTCAATGGCCATTTTGGATGGATTGCGTCACGGTTTTAAAAATGTTATTTGATTTGGGTGATTTTCCCAACTTTTTTAGATATTATTTGTAAAAAATATCTATCTAAATCAAGGATGTGGAGAAAAATTTGTTATTATGTTATAAAATGAATTTTTTTGGGAATGGAATCAAGGGAATATAGTGGTTTATAAAGAGGAATGATGAACTATTTCTAGTAAAATATAACTATATTATGGATTAGTCCTAGAACGTTCAAGTGTGAAAAATGATAGGTGATATTCAAAGAGGATCATCATTTAAAATAATGTGGTTTTCAGATCATGATTGTGAAAGATAAGTATTTATGTGATTTAGTCTAAACATCTAAAGGTTTTCCCTTTAGAGATTTTTGTTATATATTAAACCATTCATCATATACCATGTAATTATCATGTTTTCTTTAAAACTCAATGTCATTAATGGTAATTTTCTTGATTATTTTTTATTCTATTTGAAGATATTCCTTCCTTAGATTCAAATGATTCATTTTTTAGGAATTATGTGTCTTATATCCTTCATTACATCATTTAAAGCCCTTTTAAATCTTTATAGAGGTCATAATAGTGTATGGTGTTCTGTTTAGATAGACTATATTTGATGTTTTGAGGGGATATTTATGTTCAAATGTTATTTAATTATCAGTATTAGGTTCTTATTATTCACTGTTTAGTTCTCTCTCATCTTTGTTTTGAGTTGTTCGATCATTATTTTAGGTAGTTGATTCAGATTTTATCTTATTTCTTTATTTTGCTGATGTAGAATTATGATTATGTAGTTTTAAATTGGGTAAGGAGTGGAAATCATTATTATTAATATAATAAATTCGGATAAAAAAGGGAAACATGGATCAAATATTTTTTATGTGATATCCATATTATTATTTATGTTTTTATTAACAGCTGTGTTGATCATGTTGTTGTGTTTGAAATGGATATTAATATGGTAAATTAGTTTATAAATTGAATAATTAAATTTCATGTGTTAAAAAGATAAATAAATTCAGAATATAGAAATATTGATTGATTTTTATTTTCATTATGAGTGTGAAATGAAAAATTAATTACGAATTATGAAAGAATTTCATTTTTTATTTTAATGCAACATTTTATTAAAGCATGAAATGAAGGATGTATGTTCACAATGGGTGAAAATATGTGATCTCATAATTTTTCAAATTGATTAAAAAATTTACACCCGTATGAAAGGAATATAAGGTCCATGAATATCTTTATTTTATCCTGGTATTGACTATCCTAGGTAAAGGAATCTACCACATTGTTATGTTGTCTCAATGTGTTCTTAAAGGAAGTGTTGGGGAAGAGAATTGAGAAATACTATTTTATGATGTAATTAAAACTCTATATGGATGAATAATGCCCATTAAGACTTTTCTCCATTCTGTTGGAGTCTAATTACACACATAACAAAATCATTTTACCCAATATACAAATGGAGATGCAAAAAATGGAAGATCTATATTTTCCTAGTAATAGTGTTCCTAGATCAAAGGATGTCACAAAGTTGAAGAACATGGATCTATACTGGTTATGAACAACCCATCCACCTACCCTTAATCTATTGGGGTCAAATATATTGGTGTTTTTTTATTATGTATTATGTAAGTAGTCATCTAGTCCAAACAAACATTCATATTATGGTATAGTGCATTGATATATTTAGGGAAATCATTAAATCATTATCCATTGTTGTGTTTTGATAGATTTGTATTAATATGGTGATGAAATTTGATTTGGTGATAATGTTTGGGTTTTTTATAGTAAAGGGTGTTTATATGGTTTATTTATTCCATAGTTGGAAATAATAAGTATAGTTTTCATGGATTTTGGTGAGGAGGGGGGAAATGATGATACATCTTGTTAGGTTGGTAGTATAGTAATGTTTATGTGGTTAATATGTGGTAGTTTCTTTGAATATGGGGTTTATGAATTGATGGAAGAATTAAATATTGGTATTGAGAATGTGTTAATTAATATAACTATAATTAAATGGGTTTATTGATTATTTGGTAAAATAAAATTAATGATGAAATGTGTTTAAAATTGAAAGTGGTCTATTTGATATCACAAGTGATAGAATTAATGAATTTAAATAATTCAACTTGGTTGGTAGACAATTAAATTTGATTTCACAATTATATGAAGTGGTAATGATTTGTGTGGTTATTATGAAGTCATTTTTTGGTTGTGATGTTTTGTTATAATATGTTTAGTGGTGGAAGTAATTTTTTTTGAGGAAAAAAGATGGGATTATATTGGATTTTTGAAAGGTATTTAAACCCAGGATGTGTTTGTGTGATTATTATATATCTATTTAACTATATATTATTTCTTACACACTATCACCTTAGCGAGGTAATCATATGGATTCCTACAATAGGTTTTATGTTTTCGTTATACCCTCAGTATCTAAGATGTGGGTGATATGGATGGTTGAATACTCCCCCCCCCTCTCTATCTTCAAGATGTAGTATGGGATGTGGTATATTATATTATGTGGTTATTATATATGGAACTGTTATAACATTGTGGAAATGGTTATACATATATGGTTATAGTTATGTGTTTATGGTTATGATTTGATATTCATTGATAAATACAATATATTTATATGGCTTTTCTAAATGGAAATGGAATGGAAAAGAGAAGAGACACATTTTCCATTGGGAAGTTAGGGAAACAAGATCGTCGGTAAATTATGTTTGAGGTACCATATCTTTGAAATATTTTCATGATTACTATATATTATACCAATATATATATTTATTAGGTGAGTAATCCTTTTATGATTTGGTATATAAATTTTCCTCAGATATGTAATGAGTCTGTTTCACTAGTTATTTCTTAAGGATTTTGGGTACTTTTCTACTAGAATGAGAGTTTCAAGGAACAAACCTAGTTTGTACACTTGTATACTCAGTATAGGTTATGGTGTGGTAAATAATTTTAGTTAGGTTCACTATCATAAGCATTATTTATTTATTATATTTTTATTAGATATATTTGCATTTTTTATATATGATATTAAATTCATATTATTGAAATTATGGTTATATTTTATATATTTAGAGTTTTTATTATTTAGTTGTTATTTCATTGTTCTTGGGTACATAAAAAGAAATGAATCCCAAGTTCTTTGATTTATACCATTTTTTTAGTCACCAAAAAATATGATTTCCAAAATGGGATTCATGGGTTATCATTTCATCACTACCTGCCCAGAAGGGGTTTTAGTGGGAATGGTTCATGATAGTGTAGCATAATATATTTTTTTATATTTAGGATGGAGTTTTTAATTTTAAACTTCTATTAAATTTAATTGGGTTGGAAGGTAAATAGTATTATTCATGCTTCACATGCAATGTTGGAAAGGGATACCATCTAGAATGAAGATAGGGTCCCTAATATCCAATTTAAGGATCATAATCCTATAAAACAAAGTAATTATATATTATACTGATTATGGGGTGAATAACTTATTATATTATATTAATCATTCTTGTTTGTGATTTTGTTTGAATTGGTGAGATTATAAGATAATTTTAAAATTAATTTAATTATAAGGCATTAAATTAATTTCATATCCTACTCCTCAATGTATAGTTTTTGTTTGTATATATGGCTTGTGTTCATTAACCATATGTGGTTGATGTTGGTGTGCTGTATTAGAATATTTATGAAGATAATATGTAGGTTAATCCATATAGTAATTAATCCTAGAGGAATGATTTTCATGATTTTCAATGCCATATTTTATAAAAGAATGAGGGGACTATATTTGGTTACAAGAAAGATTTATATAGAATATTAATATATCGATTAGTTTGATTTGTAAAAATAAATATAAATTTGATTATTTTGGAAGTTATATTTTATATATGTAAAACTTAGTAGTGTTTGATCCTTTATATTGGTGTTCATAATGAGTTTAAGGAGTTATGGGAGAATTTGATGAGTAAATTTTTAGTTAAGTTCTTATCCTTAGCATTGATGGAAGTATAATGACACAAGTTTCAAACCCTTAAAAATGGGTTATCCAATTTTAGAGAGTCTGAATTATGATTCTTGAACAAAATTAATTATCATATAAATCATTCTCATAATGACTATCCAAGGACATGTCATTTTTATAAGGATTTTCGTCTAGAGATTCAGAATTAGGTTAGTCCCTTTATAATTCTATAATATTTTAAGCTACTAATAAATAATGGGTGATTTATAATTCATTAGATTTCATAATTTCATAAAAATAAGGGAAGTCATAATCACAATCTTACATGTTGGGATATGAAAAATATTTCCCACTTGTAAGGGATGTTTAGATTTTATTCAGTAAGGAGTCTATTAGATCCCACTTATTCCTATTTATATTGAGTTATATACTCTCATGCTTCTTCCAAGGACTCTAGTGTGGTTTTATTTTTGTAGTGGAAATGAACACCAGAATCTTTAGAATTTGACCATTCTTAACATTCATAATGGAGTGGTTGATAATTTTTACATCTAGACATATTAGTAGTTTCCCCAAGGTTCTTACCAATGTCTTCAGATTCCTGATGATTTTATATTGTTTATGGGTGATTAAGTATGTATAGAATTTAACTTTGTTTTTACCCATCCTTAGGGACTTTGGGATAGTCATGGATAAGGTGATGTATTTAATTAAGAATATTGAGGCAATGGAGTAGGAAATGAATAGTTTTATGATTTGTAAATTTTTGGGACAGGAGGGATTGAAATCATTTAAAGTGCCCTTTGTATCCATTCTATACAATGTTATACATTGATTTATTAAAGTTTTTTTTAACATCCATTGGAATTTATTATCCTTGTACATTGGAACTCATGTTAGACATGTATCCACTTACATGGGTGAAATTAACAATAGTTGTAGGACAATCTCATTTATCTGAGGTGTGTCATGGGTGTGAGATCATAAGTGGGATATATCAAATAAATATATGGTTTTACTTTTTATACATACATACATATTATGTCATCATTCACATTGGTTGGTTTTGTTCTATATATTCCTCCATGTAATACTATCAGATTATGGTGGTTTTCTTTGATCTAAAAAGTTTTAATGCAACGGTTTTTTTGATTAGAGTGTTTATCAAATGAATCAACAATGTTTTTAGTCACATTGATCATAGTGTATCAAATTGATGTTTGGGTTAGTGGAATAATAAGACAAAGTGTTTCAGAGATTGTTTGAAATATTTTGGATTTTGTTTCCTTATGAGGTTGTGAAACCACATGTAATTACCATGACAGTGTTTGTTATGTTTATTAAGAAACTTAGTTATTATAGTTTAATGTAATTTGACGTATTTATAATTAAGGGGATTGTTTTCATTCAAGGAATCATATCATACCCCAAGTGCTTGAGCTTATATTATTGGGTGATATTTGAGATGGTGTGATATTCATAAGGGGGTTCAAAAGTTCAGGTTTCCATGGGGTGGAACCACCAGATATCCAAGGATTTCATGTTATGTTGGGTAACCATCATATAGGGAAGAACCCTAGGTGTTTTCTTGGTTCTAACCAAGTAATCAGTCCAAGAACCAGTACCCAGTGTCCGATGATAATTTTTTCTTCAAAAAAGGGGCACATTAGTTTTTCTATCCATCCTTTTACACCCACTATGGTTACCTTTGAATTCACTTATTTCTAAGACAATTATATTTTCCTTTAACGTGCTCTTAATTATTTATTTATCCCCATTATTTCCACTTAAATAAACCTTGATTATTTTTTATTTTTCATGATGAATCTATGGGTTGTTTCATTTTTTTAATAATAGTGCATTCATCCAAATCAAGTTTTTATTTTATGGATTCATATTGATCATATTTTAATAAGTAATATTATTTTATTTCTTCAATCCAAAAAGGAATAGTTTTATTTAACTAATTTTTTAAACATATATTACATTGTTTTATTTTAAATTTAAATTTCATATTTTTATAAATTGATATTGATAAATTGTACTTTATCTTTAACATCATCATTTAAAAATAAACATACGATAATTTTCTAGGATTTTTCAGAAATAATATTTTTTTAGGTGAATAGTGAAAAATACTTATATTATAAATACATGAATTTTTATCATATTATCAATGATTTCATTAAATAGAAGTTTATGAAACCATTTTATTCTATAATATATATATATATATTATGAAATATATTTAATTTAAAAATATAATTTTGAACTTATAAATACATGTTTTCATTTTTTTAAATCTATTTAATGTTTTAATTCAAATAAAAAAACATTTATAGTTCTTCTTTATAAATCAAGTTTTAATATGGATAATTTCGGTTTTTTATTGGTTTCAAATTTAAATAAGTCTAATTTTTTTTAATATTGACTAATTATTTCCATTTAAATCAATAGTATATTTTTTTGTGACATCATTTATATGCTTAAAAGGTATTTTTTTCTTCTAAAAAATGGGGTTTCTTTGCATTTTTTAAACATATATTAAATGTGATTTTCCACTACCAAAAATTGAATCTTATAAAATATACTATACAATTGTAAATATAATATTAAAATTATTTCCAAGGTTTAATTGATTTTTATCATAATAAATATCTATCATGGTTAAAGTTTATCCCCATTATAAGGGTTAAAATAGTTGAAGAGGGGAGCTAAATTAAGAAACGAGGCTTCAAATATCCTTGAAACAAATCTAAATTTGATTATTTGAGTGAATGTTTGCATTAAAATACTCAATATTTTATATTTTACTAATTTAATGACACTTTCTTTAAAAAATATATTTATTATGATTTAAATTTTTTAATATTTACTTTTGTACAACTACTCTGTCTAATAATACTATCCTCAATTATTTACACATATTAAGTGTCATAGATTAACCAATAGATTCTATAATACATCGAATGATCTATTCCATATATTATGGAGATCCTAGTATCACCAAAATACCAATCCTATAAGTCATAAAGTGTAATCAGAAGAAAGATATCCATGGAGGATGTATAAGTCTTAACCGATCTATTTCATATTTATTTCATCGTTTGCCTATTAAAATATATTATTACCATCATAATATAATTAAATAAATAGTTTCACTATTCTAAAATGTAAATATGTACGTTTTAAAACTATTTTCTACCATATTTTCGTCTTATGTAAATTGAAAATGCTTCTTGTGTGTGCATAAAAAATGCCTCCCCCATGAAGCAGTGTGTTTTAGTTTTCATCACTACCTCACACAGTTATAAAGATTAATTTAATATATATATATATATATATTTATATCATAATTAAAAATATTTAAAAATAAAATATTATCTACCTTATTACCCTCTAATCCATTAATAACGGAATCATTACTCATGTGTATATATAGAATACTACCTCCATGAGGCGATGTAATTCATTTTAATTAATACCTCAGACAAATTGAAATAATTATTAATTTAATGAATAAATATGTGATTTATAATACGATTATGATTACTTTAAGGGTAAAATTTTATCTTCTTCATTTACTTTTGATCTTTTGGAAAAATTAAAATTTCACTCACGCTTACATGCAGACAATCAGATTTGTGAATAACATATCTCATTTTTCAATAATTCCATACATGGTTGGTTATAAAATTACAACCAAAATAAAAAATTGAAAATTATGACATGTTTAAAATTATATATATGATTAAACCAGGACCCCCTTACCATGATCAACATATCGAATCTGTTTTGGACAAAACAACACTCAAAACAAAAAATGTAAAATTAGGTGATTTAATAACTAGATAAATTTTTCTAATAAATAAAATAAAATAAATAAAAATAATGGAATTAATATGAAATAGGTTTATAATATAGAAATTATTACTATAATTTTGATATCTGGGAGTTATAGAAAGAATGAAGAAAGATAACAATCATGGTATAAGATTTTTTTTAATTTTTTTCATGTTTTTCTTTCCAACTCTTTTTACTCCTGATCCGTGTTATTAATAATGTTTAAATAATATTATTCTAGATACTTAAACGATATTATAAATTCATTTTTATCTATACCTTTGTTTTTAAAGAGTTTTTAAAAATTAATATTTATATGATTTTTTGCATGATTCAATTTTCACTCTTTTACCAAAGTGAATAGGTTTTATAAATGTTTTTCAGATTATTTCATCTTACCACCATTATTCACGTCATTAAATATAATTTTCCACTAAATGAAATAATATTTTTTCAAATAAGACCCTATTACAATTCTTCTTGGAATTTATTTGTGTTTTAAAAATAAAAATATATTTCTCCATATTTTTTTTTTGAAAATGGAAAGTACTTTTTCTTATGGTTTCGAATTAGTTTTTAAAATTTTTTATGATGGAAAACTAATGTGTTATAATTTTTTTTCTCATGATATGGTAATTAAGAATTATTCATGATAATGGGTGATATCGAGATATATAACCTTAAGGCATTGGGTAATGATTTACTCTGCAATGAAAAAATGTTGAAAATAACATATTAGGATACTCTTACTTAAGGGATTCTATGAAATGGTTTAACACATGATTGAATATGATTACTCAAGATTATTTCTTGGTTTTTATTTATATTATTTGAGTTTTAATGGTTTTATTCATATAAAGTTTTATTTTCAAATGTGGATATGATTTATTTTATTTTCTCACAGTCTATTATGAAAAATGTAACCATATTCATGTTTTCCTATGAATTTTTCTAAACTAAAGGGTTTACATTTTTTTATATCCCTTACTAGGAGTTTTTTCTCACCCCACCTTATCAAATGTTTTTCATATTATTTAAGGATTTGTGGGAAACATGTAATGGAAAATATTTCCCTTATGGTGTCTTGTCTTATATAAAGACAAATTATCTTGAATTAAATAGGAATGCAATTATCGAAACTAGTTTTGGGGGGAATGTACACTATGTTGAAATGTAAATTTTTTTATGTAATAGATTTACTAGTTCTCAAATACTCAAAAAAAACAAGATAATTTTCAAATATGAAATCATATTTATTAAAATCATCAATAATAGTATTTTATGTTATGGTTTGTTATGTCTAGTATTAATGAAAGATCGTATATAGATTTAGAGTTTAGGATATTGTTATGAAAATACGCTTTTGAGAGATTATAATTTATGATTACCATAGAAAACATTTTAAGTATATACATTTTGAATTATTTCAACCTATATCTATTCTAGAATGGTTTTCCCTAAAGTAAATAGTGTGAATGAGGTAGGAAAGCATCAAGAGGATACTAATCTTCCGAATAAATGGCCCTAAATTGTTAGATTCAAAGGTGATATTTTTTTGTTCTAATAAATTAATTAATGTAGCTGTCAAATGGAGTAACCCATACTAGATATAAATGAAACTCTATATAGATGAATGTTCTATGTTTAGATAATTTTAGGAAAAATCACAATCTTGATTTTTCTTGATCTTCAATCCTAGTGAAAATATAAGGATGTATATATGAATCAGATAATATAATTAATGTTTTGGGATGTATTGAGCATTATAGTGTGACTCTTTTTATTTAATGTTTTAAAGGGTAATTTGATCATTGTTTTTCTATAATTAATAATACGATAGAGAAAATTGAATTTATTACCATTGAGTTAATGGTATTTAAAAAAACTTTTCTTTATAAATATTTCCATAATGCTCTTTGATATAGAATGGATGTGAAATTTATAGAATTAACAAAAAGGTAAGAGGAATCCATGGTTTCTTAATAATAAAATTTAACTTTATTTTCTATTTAATCACTAAATACCATTCCATTACATAAAAGTAAAGTTGATTGATTTTATAAAGTTCTAAAACCATATTTATGAAGAGATTAGGCCTCTTATTAATTTTTAGTATATTAGGAAGTAATTAGATATGATGAGATATTTGAGATGGAGTTTTTTTGAAAATTATACATGTCATGAAAATAATTATAATAATCTATAAATGTGGAAAATAGTGTAGAACCAGATAATAAAAAAATCTACAGGTAATCCACAAACATGTTTCAAATGTGGTAAAAATAAATTTAATGAATATTTGATAGTATATGAAATGTGGTACGAGTGTGGTATTTTTGGATATTTAATCATTATTAAATGAAAAATAGTTCTGATTAGAATAAAAATGAAAACCCAGATATTTAGTCGAAAGTGCTATGTTTTAGATGCAATTAGTTGGGCCATTATGAAAACACATGTATGAAGTTAATTAAAACAGTCTGAATCATCAAGATAAAAATTAGAAATTTTTGTAAAAGTATTTTGATACTAACAATTCCAATATTATACCCTTAAATGAATTGGTTTCAAGTACATTACTTATTTACTAATATTATTTGAATGCATTTTTTAATTCAAGATTTATGAATTATTTTATTTTTTGAAAATTTTACTGTAAACTGGATATAACATCTCATGGGATGAAGATAACTTTTTTTGGTAAAAATTTATGGGGTATGTATTAATGTAAAAATGATATATATACATCTACTAATTATCGTAAATAGAATAAATTTTAATGAAAACCTTATTACCATAACCATAATAGAGGTGAAATTATTATGGTTATCGATTGGATTTTTTTAATAATGCTATTACTTCCTAAACAGATAAGAAATTTAAAATTAATTTTTAGAATGAGTATCAGTATATATATAAGAGTGATTTAATACCATTGAAAATATATTAAGAAGATAAAAAACAAATTAAAGATAAAAGTGATATTTTTAATGTTCATATAGTTGAAATCAGGGAACTGTTTAAATTAGGGATTTTCCTAAAGCAAATGAATTTTTATATTTATTTATTTATGATCATCTAGGTTTTGTTATTGATTAAGAAATTTAATTCACCATTGATTCAGTTCTTGATTCTAATGTAATTTTAGACCTCCTTATTTGATTGATCTACTAGAGCTAGAAACATTGAAAATGTTATTAAAATAGAAACATGATAAGGGTTTCCTTCTCTCTATCACTTCATCTTGGAGTGACTCTCTTTTTTTTAAATAAAATTTATTATGGTTTTATTATTCTTTATGTTGATTTTAGAAAATTCATTAGCATTTTTTTATGAATAAGTATCAATTTCCTATTATCAATGATTTGTTTGATAATATCTTGGGTGATCAGTATATTCAAAATATTGACCTTTGTTGAAGACACTATCATCTGAGAGTGAAGGAAGAGTATATTCTGATTATAGTGTTTTTTTCTATTTATGGCCATTATTTGTTTTTGTTTACGCATTTTGAGTTAGAAAATTTAGAAACTATATTGATGGGTCTAGTTAATTGATTTTTCTATAAGTATTTGTATAATTTTTTGTGGTATTCAATGATTACATTTTGGTTTATTCAATAAATAATAAAGATCATGAGAAACATATAAGGATTTTTATTTATAATCTAAAAGAAAATAAAAATTATGGAAAATTAAATAAATTTAAATATTGGTTGCAATATATTTCTTTCTTTTGGTATATTATTTCTAAACATGGAATAACCTATGATCATATTAAAACTAATTTCATAGAATTGATTCCATGACAAAAAAATGTCATTTATATTTGATTTTTTCCTAGATTAGTGGGTTATTATTGATTTTTTTTAAAACATTTCTCAGTTAGGAAAACCAGTAACCTGTTTAACTTAAAATGGAGTGAATTAATTTTTATAAATATGTGTGAAGAATATTTACTAGAATTAAAAATATGAATGGTTAATGATCGCATGTTATCTTTTCAATCGGGAAATGAGGATTTTTTTTCATTAATAGTGATTCTTAATTGAATGGACTTAGTTTTTTTGATGTAAAATGATTAGGTAGTTATACATTAATCATTATAATTGAAACCCCATGAGTATAGTTATCATACTCATGTACTTGAGATGGATATAAGTATTTATTTTCATTAAATTTATAGAGACATCATCTGTATGAAAGGAATGTCAAATATGTATTGATAATAAATTATGAAATTATTTATTCTCTATAAAAGAGTGAAAAAATATCTATGGATGGTGGTTGGAACTAAAAAATTATTTTAATTTCATAATTAACTATCATATAGTAAAATTCAAAATAGTAGTTGATGCATTGATTCAAAAAGGTAATGTATCTTAAACTATATTATGTTCGTAATATTATACTTTAGTCAATGATTAAAAAACTTTAGATTGTATATATATAAACTCCTTCTCTATTGGTTTATGTGTATGGTTAGTCACCTTTGTTAGAAAAAATTAAGCATGATAAAAATTAGGATTGTGGATTGTAAGAATATATTGAAGTGGTTAAATAAGTTAGGTTTAATGAGTTTAATTTTGATAAATCAAAATGTGTTTTTTAACTTCGAAATATGTTATATATGCTGTATTATATTCATTTTAGGAAGGATTTATGCAGTGATGATCATAATGCAACATTTTTGGTTCATCCTAGTAGTACTAAGATATACATATTCCATCAAGAATATTATTGGTGGAATGGAATGAGAAAATATATTAATAATTTTACCATGAAATGATTTAAATTTCAAATGGATAAAGATAAACAACAAATATTTAAGATAACTCTTCAAACTTTTTTAGTTTCTAAATAGAGATATAATAATATTTCCATATATTTTTTGTAGGATTAAAAAATAAATATCAATTTAATAACATTTTTTTGGCTATTATTGATTTATTTACTAAATCTTCACATTTTCTTTGTATTCGAGATAATATATATTTAGATAAAATTGAAATATTTAATGTTAGAGTGATATTCAAGATACTTGGAGTGAATAAATATATTTAATTTTATTTTGATCTTATATTCACATCTAATTTTTATAATGGACATCAAAAGTTTTTAGGTACTAAGTTAAATTTTACTAAATATTTTTATCCTCTATTTGATCGACTATTGGAGCACACAATTTAGCCTATAAAAGATACGATTCAACAATTCTAATTGAAGTATTAGAAAAATTTTGATCACTAAATTTTATTAATTCAATGTTCTTATAATATATTTTAATTATAGTAAATATATTTTACCATTTAAGTCCTTATATAGAAAGTGGTGTCAAACTCTCACATGTTGGGAGGAAGTCAGTGGAAAAAATTAGTTTGGAGTAGCATTGGTGAAAGATATTGCTGAGAAGGTAATGATGATTTGACACTATATTATGGTTTCTCAATGTAGTAAGGATATTTATAAAGATAACTTAAGGATATATCTTTCGTTTGAGGTCATGGACCATGTTTTTCATGAAGTATCTCCTCGGAATTTTTATGAATTTTCAAAGGAATAGAAAATTAAGTACATAATATTTTGGTTCATATGAAATTCTAGTGAATGTGGGATTTTTTTATTATATATTATACTTAACTCCAAAATTATCTTTGGTAGATGATGTATTTCATGTTTCTTTGTTGAGGAAAAATATTTTTAATGAATTCCAAGATTTGAGCAATGAATTGATATATTTAGAGAAGAATATATCATATGAGAAAAAGTCAATTCGAATTTTTTATCATAGAGATAATGTATTTATAAACAAGGAAAATCATGTAGTTAATGTTTTATAAAATAATAATATGATTGAATAAGAAACTTGGGAATTATGAAAACATGTTATGAAAAAGTATTCTCACTTGTTTAAGTAATTAATAAAATTGTGAGCCCAGAATTTATTTTGGAGGGGATGAATATGACAACTAAGGTATTACTAGAAATAAATCTATTTTAGTATTTATAATTATTCATTTTATTGAATCATATGTATCATAGTTTTAAATATAATTTTATATAATTTTTGCAATCAAAAATGGAATAATTATATTTAACTAAATTGTTTTTCCATATATCACATTGTTTTATTTATATATTTAATTTTATAATTTTAGATATTTAAATACATAAAATTAACTTCTATTATGAAATAATCATTTCAAACTAATGAAACGTTAATTATTTTTTATTTTACAAATGTAATACATATTTTTGGTGAATAGTGAAAAATATCGATTTCAAAAATACTATAATTTTTTTACTATGATATAATAATAACATAAAATTTTATAACTTGTTTTATATGAAAAAGGTGTATTTAATATATAATATGATTTATTTAAAAATATAATGTTAAACTTATGAATTTATGTTCGACATTTTATAAATCAATATAATGTTTTTATTCAAATAAAAACATATTTTCTAATCTTTTTTTAATCAAGATTTCAAAATAGTAATTTGGGTTTTAGTTTAGTTTTAAATAAAATTAAGTATAATTTTTTAATATAATCTCATTATTTAAATGGGAATAAACATTATAATTTATTTATCCTTAAAATCATTTTTTTACATGAAAAATCATTTTTACAAAAACCGTTCTTATTGCATTTTGTGAACATATATTAAAAATGACCTTTAACACCATATTAAATTGAATATAATAAAATTAATTTTATATTTGGAATCATCAAATTCATTTTATTCAATAATATAAATTTCATTCTAATTCATATATAATAGTTACAAGGGGGAAAATTTTCATCATGTTAAGGGTTAAAAGGGATAAAGATGAGGTTAAGCTAAGAGAAATGGTTTTAAATAACATAAAAAATGTTTAACTTAATCATATAATTTTACGCTGACCATAAAATATTATATATTAATAAAAATTATAAATTATAACTACTTTACTTGAGAAATACATTTATTACATTATAAATTTTTTAATATTTATATCAGTGATAGTCCTCTAACTTATAAAATAGAAGCTCCCTCATCAATTAACCTCACACTTTGAGTACACATTATTTACCAATATTTTATAAAATAACTCCTCAACTCTTTTAACCACATACTAGAGTTCCTAGTCCCACCAACAAATTAATATTGGAAGGCTTAATGTGTAATCCAAAGGAAGAATTCAACAAGTAGGTAGAATTCTTAATTGATCACTTTTGTGTCTATTTTTTATTATACCAACGTAAAATATATTATAACCATAATAATATAATATTTACTATATTTAAATATTATTATGTTAATGTAATATCTATTTTCACCCTCTTTTTCATCTTATAGGAGATGAACATTCTATTCATGCATGCGTGCAGAGAACTGTCTCCACAATCAATGTGTTCCATTTTTCACCACCATCGCACATGGTTGGTGTTAAAGATATATTTAATAGATATATATTTTCTATTAAAATATTATTATTATTTAAATATAAAATATAATCTACATTCTTACCCTCTCATCCATTATAAAGTTGACACATTGCTCTTTTTTACATGTCCAATATCGCCTCCACAAAGTAATGTAGTTCCTTTTTTCACAACCAAATCACACAGATGGACATAAGAATAGATTTAAATAATAAATATCATAAATATAATATTATTGTGATTTTTTAATGTTAAAACATTATATTAATTATTAAATTTTCATACAAATGAAAAATCAAAACGACTCTCTTGTATACATGTGGACTACGACCTCCCTAAATGAGAAATCTCATTCTAATTAATGCCTCATATAAATGGTTTTAAAATTATATTTAATGTAAAAATAATAGTTATAAGATTTTTATGATTCTATATGTTATTAAACTATAAACTCGTTGAACATGTTAAACAAACCGAAGCTATTTTATACTGAAAAACCTCAAAATGTCTATCATAAGCTTAACTGATTTTTTTAACTAAATAGAACACGGTAATAAATGAAATAAAAGGAATAATAATAATGGAATGAACATAAAAAGATATAAATAAATTAAATGTTTTTTATTATTCATTAGTTAATGTATATAAAATTTTATGAGACTCAAGATAAGGTATTTTTCATTAAATGTAAGTTTTCAGTTTTTCCTTTTAATTATTTTTCCTCCATATCCATGTTCTTAGAAATGTTTCAATAATTTTATAATTTAAAATAAAATAATTTCATAAAGTTATATTCAATGATCCTTTAATTTTTTTAATGGTGTTATAAGGGAATCATTTTAACCAATTTTATATTGTTCATATTTGACTCTTTTTAACAATGTACCAAATAATGTTTTTTACGTTTACCATGTGACTTACATTTCCCACCATCATAAACATTTTTAATTATAAATTTTACTATATATATATTCACAGTTTTTAAATAATGTATTTTTCCTATTATTCTTGTAATTATTCTTTTTATCATTGGGTTTTAAAAATAAAGAGATAATTTTTATTATTTTTATATGAAAATGGAATGTAATTTTTCTTATTGGTTTAAATGGGTGTTTTAGGATTTTTATATGGAAATGAGAATGATTATAATTTTTCATGATATAGTTTTTGGGACTTATATATATTGGGTGATTCCATCATATATATCTCTAATTCATTGGGAAATGTTTTATCCTTCAATGGAAAGATGTTGAAGACAACTTATTAGTTTATTCCTATTTAAAAGATTATAGTAATGAATTTAACATGGGTTTAAATATGATGTCTCAAAATACCTTCATTTGTTTTTGGATTGTAAGGGGTTTTAAAGGTTTTTTAAAGAACAGGTTAATTTTCACATGTGAATATGATATATTTTTTATGATCAATTTTTTAAAAGGGTTAAAAATTTATGGATTTCTATGGATTTCGCTGGAATAATGGGTTTCCTTTATTTTTATATCATATGCTATGATTTTGGTTCTCATTGAGAATTTTTAAATATTTTTTATTCATTTTTAGGATGTGTATAAACCATATTAAGGTAAATATTTATGCTATGGTAACTCATATAAAATGATAGAAAAATGTTTTCATTGAAATAGGGGTGTGAATTTAATAACTTGTTTCTGTAAAAAAGAGATAAATTATGTTGAAATTCCTACTTTGTTATGTAATGGTCTTCATAATTCTATAAAAATATTTAATTAAATAATCATGGCAATTTAATAAGGTGAAATAATTTCTATTAAAGTCTTAATTGTGGGGTGTTTAATTTTTTAAATGTTATAATTTCATTCCATATTTTTTAAATTCTAGTTTGAAGGATTTTTGATAAATTGTTTAATTTCAATATGTGATTCATTTTTTTTGAAATTTGTTGATGTTGATAACATATCTTGTAATATTATATTTATTATGTATATTCCATATATTTTAAATTTTATCCCTAAATTATCTAATTCGTTGCATCTTAAGAGGTTAGGTAGAGAATATGTTCCACGGTTGAACAAACTATTAACATATAACAAAGAGATTATTTGTTATTAAATGGAACAAGTAAAGAAGATATTTTTACTTAAGTTCTAAATATGTTTTAATTTCATTTTAGAACTTCTATAAACTTATACAAGGTTTTAAATAAGATATTTTTGTATCTATAATGATACATTATCTACATATGTGAGTTAACAATTGATCCATGAGAGTAGATAGACACCTTCATATAACTTCATGACTATCACCTTGAACTCTTGTATCCCTTTATGATTAATAAAATTTTCTCCTTGGTGGATTATGTAATAAAAAAATCATTCATGTGACTGCATTTAAATAGAGTCATCACTTCTTGTAACTCAAACATTCATTATTATTGAGAAAATTACTTCTGTCTTTTACTGAAAGAGTAACAAGTCATGGTCCAAACATAACATTTGTTAATGGATAAATTAGTCGATATACAATAACAAGGTTAAATATAGTTGTGAATAGAATTTGTGGTTTCAAGAAAAAAATATTTTTATCTGATATGTTTTATATCAAACTACAATGTCTTATTTTGATAATCATGAATTATTCATTTTCCTAAAAATTCAAATGGTGTCTTTGATTTTAGAAAACACCATTCATTAAAACATACATTTTTAAAACCACCTATGCCTTGATAAATGTTTAATAATTTTTACCAAATTTATAAAATTTGAAGTAAATATTTAATAATTTTAAGACCCATATATTTATTTCATTAAAAAATATATTATAATCATAAAATACTAATTTTTGGGAAGAATTGCATTTTAAAACATATATTTTATGTATGGTACTTACAACTAATATAATTTTCAATATATATATGATTATATAATATTATAAAAATGACCATCACAATTAAATTATCTTTCACTTAGTAATAAAATATTACACATTAGTTAATACCCATTTTGAGTAATTCCTCGATTGCAAAATATGGTAATGATCCCTAAACTTCTTCTTACATTATATTTTATTATTGGTATATTATTAATATATAATAACGAGAAATGAATGTAATTTAATAAATTTTTTCTTGTTTGAATTAATTTTTTATACTCGTTGATATCCCATAATGTGTTATTGAGGGTTTACCCATGTTATGTTTAAATGAAATTAAATGGGATATTATATATTGTTAAAATGATAACTTTTGTAGTTTATGAATGAAAAATTATTGTTTTTATGTTAATAATTACATTAATCATGATGTAATTATTCTATTATAATAACCATTAATTTTATATAAATTTAATTATTACTACTTTTCTTATTGAGAATGTTGATTTGTAACTTGTAATAGTCTTGGAGAATTGATAAATATTTGATTTATAATAACTTATAGTTTTTTTACTACATATGGGTTTGTAAATTATTTATATAAAATGTGTGTAGGTATATAATATATTAGTATTTTTGGTATATAAATGAAATTAAATTACATATTTTATTGTGCTCGAATTCAATACCTGGGTCTGGTTATCATCATGGAACTATTTATTATTCATTTCCACCTTTATACAAATGTATTGAACTAATTTTTTATATTAATTTATAAAAATAATAATGAATATAACTACTATTTTAATTCAACTAATTAATGTTACACACTATTAAAATTTAAAATTTAATGTGTTTTTCTTCCAAGGCGGAGGTTACTTGGAGAGACCAAGATGATGTTGATGAAAAATATGTAAAATAGAATCGAAGCCAAAGAACACATGTGAACTAATTATTATATTAAAAAATATATATTTAATTAATTGGGATCATATTGCCTATTAATATATCTATCCATGTGGGATAAATGTTTTTATAATATCTTTAAGCCTAGTTCATCTAACTATTGTCCCAAGTGTAGAAATATGTCCACAAAATTGAAACTGCTCAATATTATAAGTACATCAGAATATTTGGATAATATATTTTTTTTGAGAACTCCTTTATCCATAAAATGTTTTATATACACATTAAATAATCCATTTGAAACTCTTCGAATTTTTCAAAGTCAATATACTTCATTTTACTCAGATAGAACAGACATTCATGTACCTTTGGGAGATAAATGTGAAAAACAACAATTTTATCTATTTCTATTAAATTGGAAGTTGATGTCCCAAATGATCTAATAACAACAGAGAGGGGGGGGGGGGTTGAATAACTTGTTCAATTTTTATAAGTTTCTATAATTTTAGAAACATTACCCTTATAAACTATTAATATTTCATTACTCATCATCTTTTTGTAAATATGCATTCATAAAAAAGTAAGAAATAAATTAAAAGACATTTGATTTACAAGATTCATTCATATTGTGTGAACCTACATCCTTTCCATATCCAAATTCATATTTCTATAGAAACCCACGGGCACAGTGTGAGAACCAACATCCTTTCCATATCCATAACCATGAGTCTATAGAAATCTACTATTATGAAGAAGTGAATACAACTTGTTCCAACTCCCATTAGAAACCATCCATCTCTTGATAAGAAATATTATACTGAATCCCATTAGTTTTCAATTTTTTTTAAAAAAATATACCCAAAATTATAATAATAAATACTTTGTTGAAAATTCCCCATAATTAATCAGTCTGTATCCTCGATCTGATTTAGATGGATCTGATTTTCTCAATCCAATTAGTCTAGATCTGATTCCCTCAATATAATGGATCAAGATATGCTTCTCTTAATACAATGAGTTTGGATCTATTTCTCCCAATAAGATATACTCAATAAAATGAATCTAGATCTAATTCTCACAATATGATGGACTCAATACAAAGAACCCATTATCAATATGAAAAAACATAATCTAATAAAATTATCAATATGATCTTATTCAGTTGTATTAACTCAATTTTATTGACTAAATCGAATCTTCTCAATATTATCTTGGTAAATTTAATGAAAAAACAATTAGCTGTTTGGTCATCCTCATGATATATCTAGATGGAAATGACTTTCACTTGATTTCATCAGAACTCCACCTTTTCCACTTGTGTGAAAAGTCGATGATGAATGAATGATCTAAGATATTATTTACAGATAACTTCAAAAACATGAGTGGGAAATTTTAAAACCTTCCTTGATTCATAAAAATTCAAAATCTCTAAAGATATATTGTATTTAAACTTCAAATTTGTATTCGTAAATACTCCTTATATTTCTCCCAGATTTATGAAAAATTTAATTTCAATTTTGAAAACTTCATATCTATATAAAAATATAGAATTTTTATTTATTTTCTTATTTTTAATCAACTAATTACAAATTTATTTTCTTATCATCTTATTATGAATCTGTTTTCTTCTCAGATCATTAAAAATTCTATTTCCTTGTCCATGATTATGAATTATATATTTTTCTCATTGATTACAAATTTTGTATCCTTATGAGTTTTTAAGGATTATATATTGTTATTAGTGATTATGAATTATATATCCTTCTCATATCATTATGATTTATTTTTCTTTCTTAGATCATTATGATTTCTGCTATATTCTTAGCTCATTACGATTTCTGTTTCTTTATAACCTCATTACGATTTCCGTTTCTTTATGACCTCATTACGATTTATGTTTTCATCTCATATTAATACAATATGTGTTTCTTTCTCATATAATTGTGATATTCCTTTATTTTTCATCTCATTATGTTATAATTTAGCATCACCCAGATGGAATCCTCAAAATTATAGAATTATCATTATGACGGATTTTACCATTATATTGGAATTCATCACTCTGCAATTTTGAATTTCATCAAACCTCTCAACCCTTTATTTAAAATCATTTATCATGATATTTTTCATATCTTTTGAGAAATAATTGATTATAAAATCATCATCTGATCTCTTTAGAAATTATGAAAACATTCTAACTCCTTACTTCATAGTCTTCTTTTGAAAGTCTTTAGCAACATTACAACTTCTTCACTCAGAAAATAAATTCATTCTCTAATTACAAAAAATGAAAATTAACAAAAACAATTTTTTTTCCTTTCATTATATTGGATCTAATTATCTAAATCCAATGTATATGGATCCCATTATTTCAAAAACATTCTACATTTTTAAAAATATCATTATAATAGAATGTGTTTGATTCCTAAATTCAAAAACATTCTTTTACGAAGAATGTTAGTTATCAAAAAATAAAAAACATTATTTAAAATAAAAAACCACAAAGGGCCTTTAATATACCCCTTTATATTTTTTGATAACACTTTGTAAAAACTTTCCCAACTATTGGATTTTTTTAGAACTCAACTTTAGTAAACAAATACTGTTTTTTTACTTTTATCAAAATATATGCAATATCAAAAGAGAGTGTCCTGAGACCACACTATTAGATAAATTAAGGATTTTGAAATAATTATATCCCTCGATGTCAATAGATTTTTGCGACCATATATTTATAACCACCATAACTTTTATCTATTTATCTCCCATATTATATGATAACCACAACATTAGATTCATTTAATAAACAAAAGTAAAAACTTTTTACAATGGAGAAAGTATTATTCTCTCTCCCCATTTGTCAACATCATCCAAATAAAGGTGGGGGACTTTATTCATGAGTTTTAGGGAGACATAGGATGAGGATGAAAATTATGGTGTATCCATAATTCCACAAAACCATTTTTTGGTATTTCTATTGTAAGGATTTCAACAATTGGATACTTTTTTAAAACATATTCCAACAAAACATCTCCAATAGAATCCTTCTCTTTTATAGATTTTGACATTATACCAGCGTGTTTTGATCTTGAATGGGGGATATGATTCATATAAAGATCAAGTGTACCATTATTATCATAAAGTATCTTCAATGGTTTAGAAAATTTTACTTTCCAATCTTCCAGATGAACCTTAATCCAAATTATTTGATTACAATTCTGAGTAGCTGCAATATATTTTTATTCACCTATGCTCAATGTTAGAATTTTTTTTATTACAATATAACCTCAAAAAAATCTCAAATAAAAAAATGTTCCTCCTCAGGTTTATCTTCTATCATTACAGTCTCTAGCTAAATCAGTAACAATATAACCATGAAATGTCATCACACTATTTATTTTTTATAATAACCCATGTGAAGTTGTTCCTATTACATATACAAAAATCCTATTTTCAACCATCATATGTGATTATTTTGGATTAATTTGATATCTAGAACACAAAATCACAACATAAAAAATATTATGACATGGGTTTGTAGGACGGAGAAGACTTCATATCATCTTCTGAAAGTATTTCTGATTCACTCTTATTCCTTATTCATCATTACTAAACTTTGTGATCGCTAAAATAAGATTAAAAACAAATTTGGATTCTTTCATACCAAAATTAATTAAAAATTCCTTATAATACATTCATTTAGATAAAAAATGTTTTTTTATGGAACATGTAATCCATGGAAGAAATTTAATTATCCAATAATTAATATTTTCAATTTATTATTCATTTTTTCATATTTTTTTAAAAACATCTTCTTTATCCCCAAGAAAAATTATATTATCTGCATATAAAATTTTAATT
Source organism: Viscum album (assembly GCA_963277665.1). NCBI lineage: Eukaryota > Viridiplantae > Streptophyta > Magnoliopsida > Santalales > Viscaceae > Viscum > Viscum album. Next base: position 1,209,549,812 of record OY728162.1, read on the forward strand.
AGAGTTTTATAGTCTAAATATTTCATATATAAGATACTATCAACATTTACATTAGAATGTAAAAAATTCTAAAACTATTTCATGTTTAAAATACTAACCATTTGGATCTTGTTTTAGTGCATAAAAATCATTCTTTAATTTACAAAATGTTTTCATCATCATCAAGTAGCAACCCACAAGGCCATTTATTTGAAACTTCTTCCTAAATATCACCATTTAATAGATATTAATTTACATGAATCTAATAATCATTGTAATTATGACATGATTCCACTGAAATAAGCATTTATACAGTTTCTAATAATGTATCTGGGGAAAATGTTTCATCAAAATTCACATCTTCCAGATGTGAATATCCTTTACAAACATGCCTTTCTTTGTTTCTTGAAACTTATCCATGTTCATTTATCTTTCTTTGGTAAGCTCACTTGGTTTTGATAATATTTGTATTTCATATATGTAAAACAAGTTACCACGTTTCATTATTCTCAATTTGATGCAACATTTTATTAATAGCATACACCCTTTCTTTGTGTTGAATAGATTCTCAAACTAATTATTTTCAAGTTTTTATATAATTGATGTTAGATTACCTAATATCAACTTTATTTTTATCTGAACTGGATCCTTCTAATTTAAAATAATGATTTCGGACTCAAAATGTCTTTTTTAAAGTAATAAATTTAAATTTTTATTTCCTAATTTAAATTTTCTCATCACATGATTTTTTTGAATCTTGATAATAATGTTTTAAAAAACATTAATTTTTTTTTGGAAATATTTAGTTTATCATCATCACCATCATCAAAGAATTTTGCAGGAACATTAATTTTGTATTACCTTTATATCATATGAGTCCACAAACTTTTTTAAACATTTATTCACACATTTGTAGCTTCTTTAATTTGTTAAACAACCCAAAAAATTTCATTCCTCGGACTTATCATCAAATATTCCCAAATTTGGATTTTTATTTTTATAAAAAATGGAATTAAAAAAAACATTGATGTATTTTAATAATAAGTTTTTATTATACCACATTTAATATTGATTCATGTTAGTTTCCAGTCTCAACAAGCATCTATTTTTATTAAGTTCAACAGTACCAACAGCTTCTCTCCACTAGAACATTGAAAGATTGTTGTTTGTTAACATAGTTCATCTCGTTTCCATAAACCTTATATTATTTTTTTCTTATAATTCATTTTTTTATATATTATAGGTGTCACTATACCGGTTTTTGATATCATGATTTCTTAGAAAATTTTTAAAAGTATTACTTGGGAACTCATTACCATTATCTATTGACAACCTTCTTATGGAAAACCCCATTTTTCTTAACATCTTTTATAAAGAATTTGAACATCTCAAAAGCCTCAGACTTGTTATTCACAAACATGATGTTTTTAATCCGAGTTAAATAATCAATAAAAGTGATAAACTACAAATCTCATTTTTTTTAATTGTGGTCTTATTGGACAACATAACTCAGAATTAATATTCTCATGTGGTCTTGTATACTGAATATCAACTCCTTTATGAATTTTGTTAGTCATATTTCCTTTTTGAAAAGTCACAAATACATTTTCTACACTTCTTTTTAATTATGGAAAATTTTGAATGAAATCAAATTTAGAAATTTTGTTTATAATTTTCTTTCCAAGGTGCAATAATTTATTTTAATCTTTCACACTCAAGTAACAAGAGTTATTGAATTCCTTTATTTGGAATATTTTCCCATTGGTTATTTCTTATTTTTCAATGACTTTTCCATATTCATAAATTTGGATGATAACAAAATATTTTCTAAAAAAAATATTTTTTATCATAAAAAATTTTATTTACAATAAGTATGATTTGTTTTAGCCCATAAAAAATAAAACTTTCTTCAATTTCCACCTTTTTCGATTCAATCTTATCTATTCTGATTCCTCTAACTTTTAAAGAACTATAACTACCAATGGTAACTTATCTTCCATCATGAATTTCAACATTTATCAATATTTTTATATCACCTATCATATGTGACCAAAAAACATTATCTAGTATCCATGGTTTGATCCTTTTAATTGCGTTCAAAGATGTCTATGCAACAAAATCCCTTTCCTCAGATTTATTCTTTTCAGCTTTCTTTAAATTTATATCATAAGAAACTTTCCATTTAAGGAGTTCCATACATATTTTGGCATGATGATTGACCTGATCACATATTCCATAAACTTCTTACCAACATTAAAAATAGTATTTTTCAGAAAGCTTCTAGCATCTTAAGAATTCACTTTTTCAACATTCTATAAACTAAGAAAGTTTCTCATTTTACTTAAAATATTTCTTCCACTTTTCTAAAATATTATTCTAGGTAGAGGTAATTTGTGCCAATAATTATAATTCATAATCCCATAGATTCCACAACACCATGAATAACCATTGAATCTTGATTTTTTATTGAAATATGATCTTTTTATATTAAAAATGTGTTGATGTTGGTAACTTCATTCAGCTCTAACATACTTAGGACATTAACCATATTTTTTATAGTGGTTATTACTTATTTATAGATGTTATAGGGTTTGTACATACTTGTTTTACCAAATATTTCAAAATACTCTTCCAAAACCTAAAATATTAAAAGTATTAGATGAAACATTATTTTTGGTAAGATAATATTTCACTAAATTCTCATATTGATCCTTCTCATCAACTTTTTAAGTATCAAAATTTACTTCAAAATCTTTATTGAATTTTTCATTCATATTCCCTAATGTACGTTTGGAATAAAGATATTTTTATTGAAACTTGTTAACTTATTATTCTTTAATTTAAAAATTCATGACAATATCTTCAATAATCATTCAATGTTCATCAATTCTACTTTTATAACTCAAATTATCTTCAATGTACTCTTCCTCCGTCTTCATGAAAACTTTTCAAACATCAATAACTTCTTTACAATCCTTAGTCATAACTCTAATTTATTTTTTTAGATTTTTATTTTTCTGAAGACATGCAATAATTTTTTTTTCTAATTCGATACTATATATTGGAATTTTCACCACATTCTTCACTATATGATAACTCTTTTGTTTTATCAACTTTTTTCAATGAAGGTTCTTAATTTTTCTAAAATTTTATTTTTATAAGAAGTATTATCAATTGAGTCTGATTAGACGTTATAAATCAATATACTTAATTTTTCCCATTAATCTTATTCTTTTATTTATTATGAAACATTTATTAGTTATCATTTTTATTCTCATTATTCAATAGATGGTTTTAATCAGAATAATATTGATATTCTCCAAATTCTTCTTAGATAAATTCATATAATAGTGTCTAATTCAACACACTCAAAACATGTGAGAGGAATTTTACCTCCATATTTTTACCTTAATATTCGATTTTTCTTGGAAATAAGAGACATGATTTTTTCATTCAACTCATCATCCTCTTTATCATCCAACTTACAAGGTCCAACTTTTTAAAAATCATGGATTTTCATCATTATCACAGATTAAAAATCAATTTCATCTTTCATATTCTTTTTAAGAATTTGATATTTCCTCTTTTAATAAGAAAAAATAAATTTATGAAATTCCTCAAGAGATCAATCATTATTATCTTATAATGAATAAATTTTATAATCAAACATGTTTTGAATGTTTCTCATAAGTTTCTACACAATTTTAAAACATTACAGAAAATCTATGAATCCTCTAATGCTTCAAACAATTTAATTTACTCTAGTGAAGTACTCATCAATTGTTTCTTCATCTTTCATTTTGATTTCTTTATAGATACAATTCCAAATTTTTAACTTTTCTTCCATAAAATTTTTATTCCCTTTGATAACACTTTTTATCTTGTCCAACATAATTTTTGATGTTTTGAGACACATCACCTTCTGATAAAGTTTTTGATAAATACAAGAGAATAAAATTTCAAGAATTTCCAACAACTTCAATATGTCTCTCATCAATAAAGTTCAATAGTTCATATTTCTTAATAGGTGGAATTCCCATAGTAATAGCATCAAAAACTTCTAGGCCAAGAGATATGGGTTAATGAATCATCCTGTTTTTCCATCAATAAAATGTTTTTAATTAAATGTAGGAATTCCACTGTTGTTTATAGAATTGATATTATCCATGATAAGAATTAAATAAGGTAACCTTACCTCTAATACCAATTTAAGTTTCAAAGGATAAAAAAACAACTGATAAGGGGTGGTTGAATTAGGTATTAACTTTTTGTAAGTTTCAAAACATTTATAATATTAACCCATGAAACTTATGAATAATTATTTCCTTACAAACTTTTAATAAATACTAAATAATTAAAATGTAGTAAATAAATAAAGAATAAAATATTTATGAGGTTTAGCCTCAATGTGATAACCTACATAATTTCCATAACCAGTACCATGGGTCTATGTAAATCCACTATTATGAAGAAGTGAATAAAAAATTATGCCAACTCCCACTAGACTATTTCTGTCTCTCAATAGAAAATATTATACTAAATATGATAATTTTAAAATGTTTTCTTATAAAATAATTTATCCAAACAAAATAATAAAGAGTTTTCTGAAACTACTCTATGATTTCTTATTTAGAATCCCTAGTCTGATTTGGATGGATCTGATTTTCTAAAACCAATGATTCTGAATCTAATTATATCAATATGATGGATTTTTATCTGATTCTAACAATATTTTGACTTCGGATCTAATTATCTCAATACAATGGTCTTAATACTATGAATCTAGAACTAATTCTCAAAATATGTTTTACTTAAAAAGATGAAACCATTCTCAAATGAAAGACTAAAACTCGGCTCAAATTATCAATATGATATTCTTCAGTGTGATTAATAAATCTAATTGAATGAATACGATCTTATCATTATGATCATACTCCATCCGAAAAATATAAATTTAGTTGTTTCACACTCATTACGATATCTTTAACCGATAATTACTTTCACTTGAATTATTCAGCGATGCACCCATTCCTATGGGACAAAAAGTCAACAATGAATGAATTATCTGAGAAAGTATATAATGGAAACTCATAAAACAAAAATCAGAAACATAAAATAATTCCCCACTTCCAAAAATACCAAAATATTTGAACATCTCTCAAAATTAAAATTTACCTTTTTTATCATTAATCCTTCTTATATTTCTCCAAGATTTACACAATGTTGAATTTTTAGTTTCACCACTTCAAATCATTATAAAACTTATAAAATATTATTCTTGAGTTGTCTTCATAATCCAATCATTAAAATCTATTTCTTTATCATATCATTATAAATTCTATTTCCTTCTCATCAGATTATGAATTATTTTTCCTTCAGTGTGATGACAAATTCTATATCTTTCTAAGTGATTAATAATTATCTATCTTTCTCAGTTATTTCAAATTTTGTATCCTTCTCCGGGATTATCAATTCTATATCCTTCTGAACTCATTATTATTTCTATTAATTTCTTAATACATTACGATTTTTATTTCTTTCTCAGCCCGTTATTATTTCTATTTCTTTCTTATCTCATTACAAATTCTATTTATTTCTCAAATCATTACAATTTCATTTTCTAAATTTTATTATTATGATCCTACATTATTTCTCATATCATTATGATATGACTTCTTTATCTACTCATTTTGATCTTACTTTAGCCATAGATTGGTGGAATCCCCAAAATTGTTGAATTCTCATTATGATTTATTTTACCATTATGATGGAATTATTTACTCAACAATTTTGAATTTATTCAAACCACTATGTCATTTATTCAACATATTTTTTCATAAAATCTTTTAGTATTTATGAAGACTTCTTGATAAGAAAAGAATCATATGATTTGTTTATAAAGTAATAAAAAATTAAAACTACTGAATTGAGAATATTCTTTTAAAACTCTTCATAAACAATCTAAATTATTTACTCAACAACTTCTTTCTTTACCTGACTACAACTAAGTAAAACTGCATCAATCAACAATTTCATCCTCTAATTATATGGGATCTATTTATATGAATCTGATGAATATAGATTTGATTCTTTCAGAAACATTGATTTTCATAAAAATACCATTATGATAGGCTGGGTCTGATCCCTAAATAAAAAAACATTCTTTTACCAAGAAAGTTAGTTATCTAAAATAAAAAACTTTGTAAAAATGAAACACCACAAATCTTATTCAGAATATTATCTTACCCATTTTTATGTTTGACTAGGAATAAATATAATAAAAATTTTGTGATATTTTTGGTTATTATCATAACCTTTTAGTGTCTGGATATCCCTATCTGAATACGAATAACTGAAATGAATAAGGATATACCTTTGTGCCTCCTCACCATCTTAATGAATATATTAATAGTTTGAAGTCATTAAGATGAATATACACAATTGTAAATGATGTTAAAGAATAACTATGACCTATTTTTTCAGTTTTAAAACATTTCATTTAGTTTTAACCTATTTATAATAATATTTAAATGCTTTATTTTAGAGAAATTTATTGAAATGATCTTTGTTTCTACCTATTTAGTGAGTGATTTTTCACATATGACTATTATTATTTTAATTACTCAATATAATAATCCATTTCATTCCCAAATATTTTACTTTTGAAATTTATATATAATCTATTATACATTTTATAATGTTTTAACCTTGTCTACATGATTATTATATCAAGGTTCGGTCCTAAATGCATCAATATTAAGGATTAGAGTGTATTGATAAATTTATGATAACCTCAAGTGAAGACATAATCCAAGCATAAATGATCTTCTATGAACAATAAATGTGAAATTTTATGTATTAAAATTTAAATTAAAACCTTCTTCTATTTCTCCCAAATCCCACTTCATTTAATAAAACTAATAAATTGATTCCTTTAATTAATTTACTTTAAACTGTGTTTCAAAATCCTAGATTATTTAATATTATTTAGTAAATAATACAAAAAAAATCACACTTTAAAAATTTAAATGGTATTTTATAGATGACCTGGAGCCATCCTTGTGATATAAATTGCATTTAATAACATAATTATCTTTATTTTTCATGATAGCGCTTTAATGTTTTGGAATCATTTTTGGGGAGTAAATAGTGGGGTAGTTTTTTTATTTCTCTTATATTGATTTTATATTATGTAAATGAATCATTTATTTTCTTTTTAATTTGGAATGATTTTTTTCAACCCCGTCTCATATTAATAAATTTAAATCACTTTTTGGAGAAGGATAACTACCTAATCCCAACCATAAATCACCACTTTCACCCTACCCTCTCTCTCTCAACCATATTCTATCTCTCTCTATTAATCTTCCATCATTATCCTTACAATTTTTCATTCATTAATTACCATATTAATAAATTAAAATATAAATAAATTATATAAACAATAATAATGAAATTAATGTTTATTAGTTGATACTTTTATAAATTCTTTGGATTGGTTAATTATTGATGATTCTGCTCTAATTAAAAAATTAAAATACTCACATTTAGATGATTCCCTTAAGCATAAAGGTGATTTTATAAGCCTATATATTTCATTTATGCATTCATATTTGTGAGTGTGAACATGAAACATGGTGGTAACTCATTTTGATTCTCAGTATTTGCGTAACAAATCATATACCATTTATATTAATTATTAAAGTTAAACTAGAGTGGCAGGAACACCAAAATAAATGAAATATCATTTTTTATTAAATAATAAAATAATTATACTTTGTGTACAAGGATTAAACAATGCCGTGTAGTACTATATACAAATTATAATATATAATAATCAATATTTCTGTCATAATAATGTGATTTTATCACACATAGTTATATGATTTTTTTATGAAAATTTAAATAAAGAAAAATTTAATAAAATATATATATTACATTAATATAAATGGGTCATGTGATAGTGGAACGATAGATTGAGGACATTTGAGTCATTTATATTTTAAATCCCTTTGTGATAACGACAGTGTATGGGTAGTTCATTTTCATTACAATTATTATAACAAGACTTATGACATTTACACAAATATTCATATAATATAAAAAATATATAAAACCAATGGTGGGGTTGGATATTTTGTTAGGGTCTCTACCCCAATCATGTATACCTAGGTTTGAGTCCTCCCAACAGACTCAATGATATATATTTTCTCTAAATAAAAATGAAATGTCATATGTATTCATCTATATAAATACATTAAACAAATAACATGGTATGGGATTGAATTGGGATTCACTAGTTATGAGAAATACATGGAATTGAACCAATCACATATTTCAATACCCCCAACCACAAAACACACATATCTTCCACTTATTTCATTAAAACTAATACTCATAATGTTTCTGATTTTAAATCATGAATTGTCTATATTTATATATGAAAATTACTTGAAGATAAATAATCACTTATAAAATCATCACTATATGGTTTTGGAAATCATTAGGATTAAACTGGTCATCATTTCAGATCCCACCATAATTACTAGATAATAGATTTGTTCTCGTATTTTCATTTATAAAAGTATGTGTTTCTTACTTCAGTACAAATCATGTAAGTTGTTCATATAAATATTAATTTTATATTCTAACTTTTATGTAGGTAAAATAAGAATAAGATGAAACAATGAAATAATATGCATCATTAATTAAGGTTGTACCAATTCTTGTTTTTCGGTTTCCATTTCTTGTTTAAGTAAATAATAATAAATAAAAAAATATAAATATCATAGTTTATTCAATCATCACCATTTAATTTGTTTTAAATTATTTTTTAGTTTATTTATTTAATGTTTTTAACCTTTAAATAAATTGATTTTTTTGATGTAATGTGAGTATGAGTTGGGATTTAACATTGAGGAGTGATTTTTATTAAAAAAAATTCAATAATATAAATGGTTGTATCTTTAAAAGACTATCGATATGTTTTTTACCTCTATGTTTTTTAGAACATTTTTTCATATAACATATCTACACATTATTTGATAGAAAAAAATAAGAAACGAACCTTTTGAATTTAATTTTAAGTATATATAAGTTATGATAATGTTAGCCATCTTTTCAAAATTATTTTTCCATATATTCATTTCTTTTCACATAATTGCCTTTACTATACTTGATTAACCAAAAGTTGATACGTAATTTTGTTATTAAAATAAAATCAATAAAATTATTAAAAAATAATAATATGAGATAAATATTTGATGAATCCAAAAAGGATTAAATTATAGTAATTATTAATTGAGTGGTTTTATTAATTTTATTACAAAGGTGTGTAGGTTATCTGGAATGAATTAAAAAATCTAAAAAAATTAATGACTTATATGTATAGGATAGATATTGGAAATATTAGAATGAAATAGTTTTCACACACCCATGAGGAGATTTAGTATTAGGTTTACCTCATAGATTTCCATTCATGGGGTAATATCATGCATATCCCTGAGTTTTTTCTTATATAATTTATGTCAAAATCATTTCAAGGCTTACTGATATTGACTCCATAGTGTGGTAACTTCTTTATTCAAACTAATACATTAAATTCAATTTATATGAATGGAAAATATTTATAAACTAGGAAATATCTTCATTTATTTATCATTTTAGGGAATTGGTTACATTTTAGTTTTCTCAAGAGTGTGAATGTTTTTGTAATAGAGTGTGATCACACAATAATTCACTATTCATTTTCACCCTTATACCACTGTGTTTAAATATTTTTTATTGTAATTTATTAATATAATAATCAATACAACATATAATTTGACTCGAATAATTAATTTTATATTCTTTTAAAAAAGTAAATATCACTTTTTTGATGTTTTCATCATACATGTAAGAGATTTTGAGAGACCAATATGATGTTGATGAAAAATGGGGGAAACTACATAGAATATTTAGAACACATGTACATTAATGTTTAAATATGAAAATATTTTTCTAATAAATTTGAATAAAATTATAATAAACATTCCAAACCATTTTTCAATAATTATATAGAAGGAACATAAACATATTTCATTGATCTGGTGGCCCAAATAAAGTGACATGTTTAAAAAAAGAACTACTTGACGTCACTTGAGTATTTTGATTGTATATCCCATTATATAACTCCAGTAAGTGTCAAATTTTATAGAGATACATTAAAGAATTTAGGGAACAAAGAAATTGTTTATTTAAAGTTTATTTTAGTCTATTTACTATAAAAAAAATTTCTTCAAGTGATTTTATGAAATATTTTTGAAAAACCCATTACCTCACATTGTATATAAATTGGGAACTTGGGTTCCAAATGTTAATTTTTTACTAAGAGGAAATTACCTACCAATTTAAGGGAATTTAGGTTTCTTCCCATGCACATTGAGTTTCTAGATCTCTCTATTCTCACGGGGATATATAAAATTAGGAAGGAGATCTATTCAAGCCTCTACCTCTTCTCAATGGTGAGCTAAACAAAATGTGATTATTTAGAGGGATATTTACACTTTTAAAGGGAGTTATGGAACTCCCCTTAGATACTAAGGTTTTGTATTTTATTTTTTTTAAAAATAGTTGTATCGTACTTTTATTTATATTTTAATTCTTTTTTAATGTAAGTGAATGAAGTTATCATTATTTATAACAAATTGGAGTGAGGTTCTTGAGTGTGAAACATGTGTTGTTCAAATTGGACAAAAACATCATCGTCTTCATTCGCAAAAATTTGAGATATAAATATTATTTTTAATATGTTATACCATGCATATGTTTTGGACATTGTCTACACAATTATCATGTCATAGTTTTTTACATGAATTGATATTAAGGTTTAGAGGGTTTTTATTATTTTAGTTAAACTAAATCAATGACTTACTACAATCCTGAAGGAAATAATATAAATTATGAACATGAATGGTTTTGTAGTGAAATTTCAATTATCACCATATTATATTTCATCCAAAAGAAAATTTATTTCATAAAATCCAAAACATGTTTTGTTTGATTATTTTACTTTAAACAAATTTTCAAAATCCACCAACTTTGGTTTTGTTTTGTAAAACTTATTGAACATTCTCACTCTAAAACCTTAATATATCCATGATATATTACCTAGGGCCTTATATATAATATATTTCATCTATGAAAAATAATCAATTTTACATATCAGGGTATAATGTTTATGTCACATGATTTTTCTTTATACTAAACTCATTCCTCTACTCCTGATGGGATAGACTGAAAGATCACCCTAACTGAAGTATACATGATCCTTTATACACTATAGAATAGGTATTTAAACCATATTACATTAGGTTTATTTGTTTTGAATGACTATAATATTTCATAGTCTAACTGATCTTAGATATAGATCTAAATCTCAAATAAGGTATGGCATTTATAGATCCTCTTATTATATCAATTCATCATTCACACTTAATTCTAGACATTAGAATATATTATTGACAATTATTTCAATAAATTTATTGATAAATAAACATAATCATTTTCTATTTTAAATTTTTATAAATGATTTGGTTGATAAAAATCACACACCTCGGTCAATTTTATATAAGTTATAACTAAGTGGTTTCCTCGTGAGTATATCTTTCTCGCACCCTACATGTATACCTTGATGGACATAAATCATTGTGGACTATTTAATATGTATCCATAAGTATTGGTATATGTTTGGAATCTTTTATTTACTTTATAAATTGTAATTGTTAGTATGGTTTGAGATTCACATGGTTTTGGATTTTGAGACTAAATTTTATATTTGTCACTAATACCTGTGAGCCTAAGACTTATTTTATATTATTTATCTCACATATGATGTTTTTTTATATAATTCAATCATTTTGATAGTAATTTATGTATTTACCTTAATTTATTTTTATTAAAGTTAAAAACCTACATTTAACCAGTTTTTCTTATTGTCCCCATGCTAGTCACCAACTTTAGGAGGTTGGAAGGTGTGGTTGAGGTCATGTGGAGGCCTCATCCTTTTTAGTACCCAACATTAAATACTATGAAAAATTATTTATTTATAAAATAATTCATTTTATTTCATTCCTAAATATATTTTATGTTTAGTGTTTTATAGAATTTATTCATCACCCTGATGACAAAAATTAAAAATTAATAATCTGTAAAATTCTACTCAGTTCCCATTTATTCCACAATTAAAAACATTTAAGATATAAAAATATTCCTTTACATGAAATATATTTAAAATTTTCTTCTTGACCTCATACCTGTCCCTAGTAATCGTTAATACCCTATGAAAACTATTTTAAAATTTGGGATGATCACAAATAGATCTATAATTGAAATATAAAAAGGAAGAACAAAACTCGTTAGTCTATGAATACTTATCAATTTATCCTTTTTCAAAATAAAATTTTACCTCAAAAGAAACATTTTTTACCAAATAAATCAACTTCTCTATTAAATTTTTTTCATTTTAAAAAAATTCATAATTCATAAATAAAAAAATTCCTAATAGTTTCTTTTCAATCATAAGAAACTCAGTAAAATTATTTCACAAAGCTATAAATTTCTACATTGAGAAGTATAATAATATTACCTTTAAAAATAATCTCATTATATTACCATTCTATTAAAACCCATATAATGAATATATAAATTGTATAGGTAAATTTTGAAATCAATTTTATATCACTCTTGTAGTCACTTTGATAAATAGAGTAACCATCTTGGTTAATTCCAATATTATTTTAGGAGAAACCTAACTAATTACCTCTATCCCTTTACCCATGGTATTGGAGTGATATATTTGGGTTACCCGTCAGCTTGAAGGATCACTTATAATAATGAGCTATATTGTTCCCAAAGTTCATCTTTAATGATGAACAAGAACAATAACATAAAAATAACACATGAAATCATTAATTTCTATCACCATACTTAAAAATATACCGTGTAAGCATAATAAAAACATTTATGGATATTGTAATATTCATTCAATTTTAAAGCCATTTCAAAATAATAAAAATAGATTTAGGGTTTTTCTATGAAGAAAAAATGAAATATTATATAGGAACACAATTATCATATAATGGTTATAGTTTTGAGAAACTCCATTAACACTGTATATGTTAATACAGAATATTCATTTTTCTAAATTCTCAAAAACATTTTTATAAAATATGTAAATGATTCCATTTGAAATTCATTAAAATAAATTAAAATGAGACATGAAGTGAAATTTATAGTTAATTTATTTTCATATAAATACAATCATAAAATAATTTTAGGATTTTGTAAATTAAATACAAATTTTTTTAAAATAAACCTTAAAAAATTGAAAACAACCTTTTTTAGTTAATGTGTCCCTTGCCACAAGTTTGACTTGTAACAAACATTATTTATCTTATAGAATAATAAAATTTTGTGTGTTATTTAATTCATTAATAATATTTTTATATTTTATTCTTAAATTTATTTAATTTAATACAATGTTGTATTTAGTTAGTTAATTAATTAAATTCACATAAGATGTTTTGACGATATTTGGCTAATAAGACACAAATGAATTTTGTTGGTTGAATACTATATAAGTGAAAATTACTCCATAATATCATGAATAATAAAAACAAAATAATTATATTTTTTATAAATTAATTATACTTTAAAATTATCCATGAAATTTGGTTACATAAAATAAATTATGTTACAATCATGAAGATGGTAGGTCATGCGTACAAATGAGTAATTATTTCATTTTAAAATGCTCATGAGGGAAAGAAGGTTGGTATTATTTTAAATTTCAAATTTTTTGATTATATATAATATATAATAATATTTATTTTAAAATACTTATATATACCATATATATGATGTAGTGATTAAAATTGAATAACATCACTTCATAGAAGTTTTAATTCATAAATATGCATAAATTATGTGATAAGTTTTCTATGGATGGAAGGGTAAGAATATATATGAAATATTATATTTCAATAATTATGATTATGTTATTGTTATAATATTTACAGAATAAACCAATATGTTTATTGATACATGGGATATGGTGATGGAAATCAAATTATATCTATTCATGAGGTTGTAGTCCGCCGTAGACAAAAATGATGACTCTATTTCCCATTTGATCGAAAAAGAAAGATATATAGGTTATTATATTTGAAATAATATAATCATAGTTTATATAATATTTTTATTTTATAATTTCACCATCGTTGAATAATATTTTTTTGTGGTGGAATAAAAATTATAATGAGCACGTTCAGTTAAGAACTGTATTAGTTCCTCTAAAAACCAATTTTGGTATATACGTAGACCCTTATAGGGTTGTTTTTATGATCAACTCAAGGATTATAGGAAATTTTTATGGATGTTATTAATGTATTTTGGTAGATATTAGATTTATAAAAGGCTCTTTATGTGTTGATAGGATAGGATATGGTGTACCCTTTAGTATGTGGGGGAGAGGACGCACTTGGAATTTCCAAAAAGATTAAAATATATTTATGTATTACATAATAAAAATCAATCCAAAAAGGACTGTTTCAAAATATTAATTGATTTTGGGATAATATATGTCTATAAATATAATTTATATAAGTTTTTATGTTATTTTAACACTTTCATTTTTAATTTAACCCTCGGTAAACTTGTTTTAACCTTAACTGTGGTAAAAGATTTTAGCGGTTTCTCTTATTCATTAAGACCAAAAATTAAGTTTAACATATTACATGATATTAATTATGTTAATTAAAAAATAGTTAATCACTATTATCAAAATAAATTAATATAATTTCAGGAATTTAATTTAAAATTAAACCTAAAAATCATGATGAAAATTTTTTTTTCAAAAAAAATTCATTTTAGGTATAAATATGTTTTTATAAAAAATTAATGTATGGTGTTCATTACAATAATATTCAATGGAATTTTTTAATGAAAAATATATAATTAATTTTTAAATAAATCAAAAATAGATCATGACATTATAAATTCATGAAAATAAAATAAATACAATAAAAATAATTAATTTTCAAAATTAATTAAAAATTAAAAGTTTTCATGAAATTATCAAAAACATCAACCTATGATAATTTTGAATTGATGAATTAAAAAAATGAAATTAATTATTTCAAAGTAAAATTCTATAATTTTGAAATCAATTTTTTAAACAAAACCGTCTAATACATATAGATGAAATTTGTTTCAAGAAAATAATTTCCATTTTGTTAGAAAATTACAGAATATTATTATAGTGAATAAGAATATAAATATATAATTCATAAAAACTAATAAAGAATTAATTTATTTACCCTTTTCATTACCGGGTCTCTTATATTTTTCCCATATTTATTAAATTGTTTTTTTGAAATTTAATTTGTATCTCAGCAATCAAGGGTTTAATATTTGAAAATAACATACTCAAAAACCCACATTAAAAAAAGGTTTTAAAACATCATTTTGAAAATATTGAAATAGAAATAAGAAGTTTATAGAGAATAAAACATATCTAATTTTCTACACAATGATAATAATGGCGAGATTTAAAAATATATACTTTGAATGATGGACTACTTAGGTGTAAAATTTTCATTTTATAATAAGAGGAGATACCATAACATCAATAGAAAAAAATGAAAAATGATAAAAAAATTATTTCATGATAAATTTTATAGAGTTGGGGGATTGTTTTACTATTGGGATAGAAAACTTGACTAAATATAGTTACATAGTTTATTTCCATTTTATAAGAACAAGTTCATAATTTGGTTGTCCTTCAATCGATTTCTACTTCTATCACATCTCTTACTAGAAGAGAAGATTTTTCAAGATTAGTTTTTCATTCCTAAATAAATAAAGGCATCTTATAACCAATTAAAATATATAAAAAAGGATAATAATTTATTCCATTTATATTTATAAATTAACTAAAATAAAGGTCTTATACTAGATATGATAATGTTCTATAGTAAAAAACCTTTACATATCAATCTCCAAAATCTCATCAGTGACACAAAAAGTTCAACTTAAATAATTTCATTAATATATAAATTTAAAAAACGTCAAAATATGTTTGAACAGTATTGAAACTCAAATATTATAGTTATTTTATCTTATATTCTACCAGGATTAAAATAAAATTTATCTTCAAATAATAAAAACCACTAATACATTCAAATACCCCAAATAAATAAATTTTTATATGAAATAATAATCTAAATGAAAATAATATGACAAGATAAAAATAATTTACTCCACAAATAAATGAACTCCAAAAATTCTCATATCATTGTTGACCATATTTTAAAACAAAAAAATTCTAAAATATTAGATCACATAATATGTTTCACATTAAAAAAATA
Source organism: Viscum album (assembly GCA_963277665.1). Taxonomy (NCBI): domain Eukaryota; kingdom Viridiplantae; phylum Streptophyta; class Magnoliopsida; order Santalales; family Viscaceae; genus Viscum; species Viscum album. The sequence goes on from OY728162.1 coordinate 1,209,566,197, forward strand.
AAATATACCTTACTCATATATTCTCCAAGAATATGAAAATCTTTTATCTAAAATAATATAACTACCAATTTTTTTTATTATTACAAACATTACCTTAATATTTATTAATAAAATCCCAAATAAAAAAAATTTAAAAATGATCTAGACAATATCTCGGTCAATGGTATGTTTTACACCCTTTTCACAATTCATCTATGGGTTTAGGCCATTCAGCATTGTCAGATGCGACAGGTTGTTACTCGGCATATTGATTGTCATTTTTATAAGACTATAGTAATATAATTGAATTATAAATGTAAAAACATATTGGATACAAATATTCATAAGTTAACTTTATAATACAACATTCATAAAATATATGATGAACATCCTCAAAAGTAAAATTAGTCATCAAATCACTTTTTAACCAGTCACATTTTCTATACAAATATTTTTTTCTATAAAATTAAATAATTTTAATTTACTATTATTACATTAACATGAAGAACATATTAACCCAAATGATTATTTAGCCCTTAATCATATATCCTTAAATTATTTCCTCTAAAAATGATCACATATTCACTATACCAATTTTATAATGTATCTATTCCACCAAACATATGTTTCTAAATTTTGAAAAACAATATACTACAGAATAATATATTTGTGTTTCTTAATTATAATAATATTTATAAGATATTTTAATCTTATTTATAAAATACCAATATTTAATAATTATAAAAACATGATACATAAATACATCGTTTATTCAACTTTTTTCATAAACCATTAACCATGATTTATAAATCTTTTCTTAGTAATTTATTCCTATAAATCATATATATAAATTATATCCTTAGGATTCATCAATATCAATCCTATATTTTTTATTTAATTTAACAATATGTGAATAATTCATACCTTAAATTCATATATCACGATATTCATGATATTCCCTTTACCCATTGTCATGTTTCCCAACTTACAAAAAATAAATGTTTATGTCTTTTATGGTATTTACCATTTTGTGAGATATAGAAGAGTTGAGATATTGAAATAAAATTATAAACATAACATGGACCCCATCTTTTTGTATAAATGAAAAGGTGTAGGATAAGTAAAAAAGTTACATGTATGTGATTTGAATACATAATAAGATATCAATATTATCTGAAAAATCTTTTGAAATAATATAGATTATCAAATCATCTCGAAGGGATAAGAAGTTTTTTCAAGATCTCATTCCTTATATATTGATAAATGATCCTTAATATGTTTCAAATATCATCATTTAAAAATAAAATAAATTATGAATTATTTAAAGGAAAAAATATATAAGGTTAAATACAAAGTAATGTAAATTTTATAATACATCAATCCTTCAAGAACCATTATATCTGAGTTGATTTATGTTTTTATCCAATCTCAAATATATTTATAATTATCCATATGAAAATAACCATAAATATCTATAAATTAATAAAAATTGTGGTTATAAAGGACTTTTATGTTATTCTCAAACAATATCTTAACCAATATAGATATCTAAATCTTTCCTCTGATACGAAATATAAATACACAAACATAAACAATTTGTAAAATTATTCATTAAAATGAATTAATTTGTTCTCATTCCTAGAGATCATTTAGTTTTAGGTGCTTGGATAATTAGTTCATATCCTTTATATAAAAAAATATTACATCATAATAAAATATGTTTAAGATATAACAAGTTTTCATTTCTTGACATATCTTCAAAATTTCCATCTTCACATCATCTTTGTCTCTATTCATCATTAAAATTCTATGAAATACATTCTCAAACATTGTATTATCACAAAAATCATAGAAAGGGGAATATAAAAAGTAAGAAAAAACATGTTAGACCAAAAATAGTCATAAATATTTTCTTCTTAAAAAATAAAATTTATACTCAAAATAAACATTTTCTTAACCAATATATCAACTTATATACCTAAATATTTTCATAAAACATTTCATAATAAATTTTAATGGAAAATTAATACCCATTAAGGTTTCTTTTAAATCATTAAAAAATATTGAAAACCTTTTCACAAAGTTTTAGATTTCACCCTCAACATGTAGAATAAAATTCCCTTTTAAAATTAATTATATTAGCTTACCTTGAGAAATCAAAAGTTTCCTATTGAAACTAATCGAAAAAAGATAAATCATATATGTAATTTTGGAAATTATTTTTATATCAATCTTAAAATCACTCTTATAAATGTAATAACCAACCCACTATATTCTAAAAACTTATTGTTAGAACCCAAACAGATTTACTTTATCCCTTTATCTAATGAATTTGAGAGTAATATCAATCTCACCCATCATCATGAGCTACAACAGGATCATCGATAATCAGGATTTATATCGGGAAACCCCAACATTATAAAAAAATTCACACAAAAACTTCTTTCAAATACATTTTCCATTACCCATACATTTGGAAAATTCCATTTTTATGAAATAGAAGAAGAGCATAAAGTTAATAAACAAACTTCATGAGTTGACCCCCCTTTAAAAAATAAAACATAAACCAAGAATAATTTCAAAATATACCTTTCATTATTTGAGAAACATACAACTCATATTTAAAAATTCACAAAAACCCAAACATGCGAAATTGTTATGTTTCCTTTTTAAAACCTACACCAAACCTATTCGCACCACTAGTGCCTTTGGAAACGTATTTTAGACCTTTTAAACAACCCTTAATACCCTTTCCTAGAAGTATTAAGTTACAACACACTAAAAAAACCATTTCATTTATTAAAATTCATTTCAAACACATAGGAAAGAAAAATAATATAACCAACAACACCTAAATAGGTCAACTATCCAACCCAAAACTCACATTCACAAAATAATGCATACCAAGTAATATAATATGAATATAAGAATATTGATAAATGGTACCCCATACAACTTTCCTACTGATATGACACTCACACCCAAATGTCAAATATCCTGGTGCTATCATCTATTTCATATACCACATCGACCCACAAGCATGCTAACATCACGTATCGCTCATAGACACCAGGGACATCAAATCATAATCACTATCATAACCAGAGTAGTAGGGTATTGTGAACATGTATGACATAAAATTTTTCCCTCCTCTTACCATGCATGGACCCTACCTAAAGACACTCTATAAGAACGATCATATCACACCTTGCCCAAGAAAACATGGGCCACCGCCCCACAAGTATGATCACATCTAACCGAAAAACACATGGGCCACCACCCTAAAATCATTGTCACATGTACCCTGAAGAAACATGGGCTACCAAAAATACCATCTAATGAACTAACAAACCATTACCATCACAACCTGTGAAATAACTACCTCACCTAGAAGAGAGAGCGGGAAAGAGAGGGTTCCAAAACATATGTCCTCCTCATTAGAAGTTAGGAAAAACATCGGTCACGTGACTATTTGTGTTTCAAAACAGATTTCCTGATGTGGGAAGGGTGCATACATAAATCATGAATAATATTCAAGTATATACATATAGTCGTACACACAAGCCCAACCTATGGGATTACAACCAAACACTAACCAACTCACAACATTTATATTATTGTTTCCACCTCTAAATTCATAACACTACAAAATAATCCACAATCCTCATTTCTCATTTCCAAAAAATTCACATTATCCAACCAATTAATTACATTATTTAGCGTCGACCGCATTTTACCACACAACTAACTATTAAATTAATTATTAGTTGATTCCATCCCATTAACCAAAGCATCCAATACAATTTAAATAATTATTAAAAAAATATTAATTATATTATTACCAAATCATTTATCACAAAGAAACCACAATCTGACCACCTCAAAAATCACAACAAAAAAACCACCTCAATAGCCAAAAAGCACACTAAAAACCACCTCATTACCCCAAAATCACAGCCAACAACCATCATCCACACATTTCCTAACCACACATTTCCACCCCAAAAGAATGGCCACACATCACAACAAATCAATATCATTTTACAGATTTAAAAAGGCTTTTAGATCACCTTCCACTTTATTTTTTATTGGCTTTATTTAAAAACCATAATCCAAGGGAAACCATTTTAGTATCCAAGTGTAAGTGGTTAGATAATTTCCATATTAGGGTGATATCACAATAAATACAACAAAAGCAGCAATCACATAGCATATCATTGAGTGTAAATAAATCCCCCAATGGCCAAAATTTTTAGTAGAGTATCTATCTTGTAAAATCATAATACCATAAATAATAATAAGGCTATAAAAACATGAAAATATAACCCATTTACCCTTAAATTTAAATCTGTAAATTCCTTATCTTTTATTAAGCATCACAACCATATTTTATAGATTAACATGAGAATTACCCCCTCCTTCATGATACACAATAAAGATAAATGATGGATTCCATACCTCAATGAATCTTTATAACTCATTTCACACCGCAAGGTGAAGAAGAAATTTCATCCAACTATAACCACACCATGAGAACCCACTAATCAACCTACTAAACCAAAAAATATTCAAAATGTAGACCAAATAGATAACACAACCCAAAACAAAATAAACCACCATAGTGAATATTAGAATAAGAACAAAACGAAATGGATGAGGATGAGCGGAAAAATCACCAAAGATCAAAGTTGGGAAGCTGAGAATCAAACATCACCAAAATGAATCCCAAAAAAACTTAATTATGGCTTATGGGGAGTAGGGTCCAACACGGAGGAGGATCCATAGAAGGGGTTCGTGGGGGAGGATAAGGAGTAGGGTTCGCGGCGGACTAGGGATAGCGGCTGAGTGGGGCTAGCAGGGATGGAGGTCTGTCAAAGTGAAGATCGGGGGGGAGTTATCGTAGGGGTGCAGTACCGTGAGAGCTTAAGGGAATAATAAACAGAGGACAATGTGCACCCAATTTTATAAAATGGGACTACAATTTTATCAGTGCTAAAATTTTATCATTGGTAAAGGGTTCTCTTTATCAGCACTAGAAAAGCGTAGATAATGATCTCCCTTTATCAGTGCTTTACTAGCACTGATAATGAATCCCTTTATTAGTGCTAAAATTTTATCACTGATAAAGGTTATTCTTTATTAGAACTATAAAATTTCTGATAAAGGGATCCTTAATCATCACTTTTAATTAGCACTAATAATGAATTACCTTTATTAGCGTGTTTTTTCAAGTGTTGGTAAAAGGTGGCACTTCCCTTGCCCGTTTTGTAGTAGTAATTATTTTATTCAAACTCCATTCATTTTCAATCCTATAGAAATTATGTTTCATGGTGAATATTTTATCTACCCCCAAGTAATGGTATATGCATTAATGCTTTTCTTTCTTTACTAGATAATTATTCTGGGATTGATTTGAGTTCTACATGGGGTTATAGTTTGAGACTAGGGTTTCTTTTGTTTCACTTGTCTATGAGTGTCTTAGATCTATATTATATTTCTATATATCAAATGTTGTGTCCTCGTTAAATATATTGTATTCATATAATTTTGATATAAATATTATTCTTTAATTTTTTACTAATAGTTAAAACCTCCATACATTATTTTTCTTAAAACCCTATAGTTATTTTCTAACCTATGGTGGTTGATGTATCACCTTAGGTCATGTGGTGTCCTTATCCAAATAACATTCAGGTGATTAAAGTCATGATTGAAACATTACCCCCTCACATGATATTAATTTTGTTTATATAATTATAGTTATTTTCCTATCCTATTCATTTTATCACTATAGTATTGAGGATTTAAATATTTGTATGTTGTTAATTTTGGTTTATGTTCTATTAAAAATGGTTAAACCAAGGATATAATTTCACATTGGGACCTATGAAGTATTTTATAAATATATTTAATGGTATCTTGTATATTTTAATATATTATTATCAATTGAACCAGTTGATTGGAAATAACTAATATCCAATCATTAGGATTAATGACTTATTTTACTAGTTTAAGGGTGGTAACAAGTTCATCAAATTTTATTTTCATTCTTGGTATTAACAAATAATGGTGAAGGGGAAATATATTTCAATACAATTTTCATGTTTCTTTAATTAACATCGATTTTATGGTGATTCTATTCTGAGTCATAAATTCCCACGTTATTTTCAAAGGATTAATGAACATGGTGATTCTTATGTTCCTAGATTCACTTATAGTAATGTTCATCAATGATATCTCATTGTAATCATGATCAAAGGGGGTTATTTTCATAATTTTAGGTTTGATTAGAGATTTTTTAGATGTATCATTTATATGTAAAGAGACCAAAGTGAAATATAAATATACATGATGTTGATTTCCTTGAGCATTACATTTATCATCATGGTATAGTGTTTGATCGTCCAATGATTATGGTAGTTGTTTATTGGGTATCACCCTGAAATGTTGTTGAGGTGTGTAGTTTTCATGGTCCTATATTCTATTATAATAAATATGTAAGAGATTTATCTTAGATCATGGTAACATTTATTGGATTGATTGGGAAGTCCTATTATTTTATGTTATTCAATCAGTGAAAACTGTCATTTTAGTATATAAAGGAGAAGGTAATTACTATTTATATACTTCCAATGTAGGATTAAGGAGTTATGTTAGGGTATGATTAATGATTCTAATCTTGATTAAGGTTATTTTTTAGAGGTTACTAGGAATATATTAATGATTAATATAAATAGTGGAACCACTAAGTAACCATAAATACAAAAACTCATTGAATTTAAAATGAAAATCATATGAAATCACAAATCCAAAGACCTATATTCATCCAAAAAAATAATATGAATCTATAAATGAATTATTTACAACTTATAATTTTATAATCTTTTCAATTTCTATTAACCATTTTATTTATGATCACCAGCGAACCACCTAAAGGTTTTTTGCACTAAGTTGCATCCATGGTTTGTTATAGATCATCAAAACATTTTGAGTGGGATCTCCTAATTAATTCTTGATGTGATAATATCTTGAAATAAAGAATGAATGAATTGTGATATTTTTGGATGGAATAGTATTGTCTATTATATATCAAGGGTATTATAAAAAACCTTCCTAGGGTCTGTCATCCTTTATATAGGATAAATAGGTTTTATTTAATAGATACATTAATATCATGCATTTACTCATAAATGTAAAAAATAATGGATTCAGTTAAATCACATGTAACACTCATCTAGGAATCTCCTATGGAAAATTAATGAATTTTCATAATGTAGGGAGTTTCACTAGCATATAGTTAATTATGGTAGTTCGAAATGAATCATACCCTATTATTCTTAGCACCACTCTCAATTATAAAATATGATTATCCAATGTAGTGCATATGATATCATTATACTAACAAATATTATATTCCCATAGACTAAAATATAGACATTATTCACATTTTTTCATATAATAGAACACAAAAAATCATATTATATGATGTAAATAGTATGTTAGTTAATTTTCCATTCAATCTCAATAAATCAAACAAGTCTTTTATACTATTTCACTATATATCATATCATAAACAATAACTTATGAAATCAACCCCAAAAAACTTATAGATATCTTGTGAACACTTTTATAAAATATATTATTAACATTACCATATATTATAACATATTCAATTCCTTGTGAATGTCTTATCAAAAACCATTTTGGGTAAAATTATAGAACAATTTTATAGAAGGATTTAAACTCTACCCCAATTCGGTAAACCACAAAAAGTGATCCCACAAGATTTAGTATCATTGAATATAAATATTAATCAATAGATCCATAAATGTATGAAAAGAGTTTCCTCTAGTGGATCATTAATGCTACTCATTCTATAAATGGATCTATATTTATTACAATCAAACCAATTTATTTTAATACCTATGTCTACCAACTGCATCACATGCTAGAATGCATGTTCATATGTTACCTTTATCTAAGATAATGAGTTGCATTGGTATTTGAGTTGGTTCCCTATAACCAAATTCTATATACCATAGAATGATTTTATTCAAATATGTTAATATTAAAAAATTTCTTGTGACATATTGATCATTCAATTGTATGACTACAATTCGATAATGTCCAAGGGTATTTTTTAAATTGAAATGTTTATTGTAGTTCCCCATTATGTTGAGAACCTTTATATGATATGACTATATTCTTAAACTATACATCATATATTCATATAACATTATATGGTGGGAATTGATTTGGTAGACATTTAGGTGAGAGAAATCATAAGAATGTGACACTTTATCATAGGAATTCCCCACATGGAAATCTAGAAGAGTATATATTTTGAGGATAAACCTACCATTATAAATTCGTCATGTTTTGTGTCATTGGATATTCCAATCTATTGTTGTGTGTAATGATCCTAATAATTTAATAATATTATTAATTCATGTTATGGCTCATATATATTGATGTATTTTTTAAACCCATGATATCATATGTTTACGCTATGTAAGATTCATTTCCTTCATTACAATTGATATTTTTATAACAAATAAGTCATGGTAGGATTTTATTTTTATATAGTTATGGAAGTTTATATATTGATAATTTAATTAGAATGAAACCTTCAATTTAAATTCCATATCCATGTTGTATTGATGAGTTCATTATAATAAGTTAAAGGAATAAGTATCAAGAACATAGGATGATGAATTGAACATGAAACCTAGTTTGGTAAATATTGAGATAACGGTATTATATTACACACTGAGTGCACATATGTGGTTGACAGTGATACAACATTAACTTTATCATCTTGGGTGACATTATGTGTTGTTATATGTTGATATTGGATGTTAGGAGAAACTAATTAACTCAAATGAGGAACAATCCTATAGGTTCACACATTTATTGTTTTTATTGGTCTCAGTTAAAATATATTTTAATTTGACTATTAGAATAAATATTATTCTCCATGTTGAGGAATAATATTTATTATTAATCATTTCTATTAAAATAAATATTAATTCACATGAATGTGAATATTATAAATATTTATTTATTTTTTGAATTAGTTACATTTATTTAAAATATTTCTTCAAGAATTCAACAAATGTTGAGGAGTATGAGAAGAACATTTTTTTAGTGAGGTAATAAATATTTATTTACTATAATTTAAAATAATACTTTTCATTACATGAGTTAGTTCATGTAATGAGATAAAATAATAATATAATTATTTTTAATAGTATGGGTAATATTATGGGAATAATATATGATTAATGAAAATATTAATTTAATTTATATTAAATCCTAGATTTGGATCTATATATACCTCTTCATGTCATTTATGAATGGGTTGTAATTTTATTCTAAACTACACTTCTCCTATACTATTTAGATATGTATCTCCACCATGAACACCTCTAGGGATTATCTCAAGAAAGAGATAAGTGGAATTACTCCTCCTTATTCTCAAGATTAATAGAATAAGAGATGATACTTTTAAATGAATGGTGTCAGGGTGGTGATCAAAGTGAGTTATTTAAAATGATTGGTATTATTATTCTTTCACCCAGAGTACAACTAGTGATGATTTACAATCAAATTAGCACATGTTGATTGCCACTATAGGGATATTTTTTTCATACTCATAGATCAATGATGGTGTGACCTAATAACATTTTGAGCATCAACCATTATTATGAATAGAAAATCGAAATACTAGTGTAAATAGTCATTAATTAATTAATTATAAATTTAACATGAAAAATATCTTCTCATCTTGGTTCCAGCGCCTTGGCCAGATAATCTATGAATAAATTCATTGGTCACATTTTTCTCATATTCATATCAGCTTATACATTGATTAAAAAATAAATACAAGTTATTCATCCCCTAATAGGTGTATATACTATGTCTGGAAACATCATGTTGTATTAAATTAGTCACATTAAAATATAAAATTATATACTAATAGTTGATCATTATATGAATTTGATGTTATTCGTCATTTCTTGTTTAACTATTCCTTAAATATAATTATAAAAATATATTATTTTTATTTTTATTTCTCATATAATGAATAATGTATAAAAACATACAATGGAAAATCTATGAACCCATTTATATGGGCTAAGAATTTTTTCAACATACCATGGCATTACACAATGTGTAGCACAAAGGCACACGTCATGTAGAATTGTTTAATTAACTAGTATAAATCATGATATTAATTTATAGAATCAATAAATGTATCATATTTGGTTCCATGAAAAACTATTTATTGACTATTCTTGGGTGGTACATGGTTTTCAGACTATACATCATATAATCCACTTTTATATTCTGATATTCCATTAATTTTTCTATTGAAAAACACATATTAAAAGGTACATCATGTATTAATACATAAGGTGTGTGACTTGATCTTATAGATATTAGAGTATACATTTTGTGTATATAGCTCATAAATGACATGAATCTCATAACATTGTTTGACCTAGTTACACTACTATTCCCAAATAATGTGTTATGGATAGATAAGAAATGATTAAAAGGTGCGACGTCGGAATGTAAACATCATGTATCCTAGCTATTTTCAAATAAATAGTAAAATTAATTCATTATCCCCTTAAACCTTATTAACATTTTATGTGTCATTTATTGATAGGACATACCTTATGATAGGTAATATATATATATATATAATAATTATTTATGATTTGTCTCTTAGATCTATTTATTATATATAGTTATTATACAAAATATAATCGATATTAATTATAATCATACATGTGTTGTTTTAATAAATGTGTATGTGTGTCATTTATTGAAAAAATATGATTTGAAAATACAATATACAAAAATTAAGCTACGTGCCATGTGAGTTTGTAATCCACAAAAAGGACTACGCTAAGTGGTTTGGACCAGTTCATGTCATATATACCCAATATATGTAATATGTTCTTAATTATTTGTAAATAAAATTAATTTATTTAAATTTGTTAAAATTATAGTGGATGATAATATAAGGATTGTATGGATGGAAATTAAGACAAAGGAATTTATTAATAAATAAATATAATTAATTAATTTAATTATATTTTATCTTCATTAATAAAAATTGAAATGATATATAGTTTATTTAATGTGTATTAATTATATTCATGGGTGATCTTGATAATAACATGTCTGTGTATGGTTTCGATTTCTTTTAGATTAATTATTTCATGGTTTCTTGTAATTATTATCATCACATTAAAATGATTTCGTGTGTGTCATCCCGAACCCTTATTATGTAAGTACCTATGTTTCCATGGTTTATTTATATAATTAAGAAAACCATGTATTTGGTTCACATCACTTGTGTGTATCACTTGGACCTGGGGGGCACTTTACCAGTTCTCCAGGACAGTAGGCCACTAGGCATCAGGTGCACCTCCCCATACACCAAAGGTTGTAGACTAACAGTAATGGTCTAATTACATGATAGTGGGGAGACTTAACCTCTTCTAATGATAATACTAATAATGGTCATATGATGGAATAATTTAGAGGAATTAATTTACCATAAATAATGTAAACATGAATATCAACTTAGTGGAAGTAATAATAAGAAATGTAAATAACGATCCAAAACCCACATTGACATAAATATATGATAATTTATACACATAACACATCAGTCATACAATACATGAAAAATAATACAGGATCGGTCATGTTCTGATATTATACGAACTTACTCAAAATCTCAAAAGATACTCTAGAACAGTGCGGTCAGATCCCATGGTCCATCATCTATCATTACATGAACTTCTGAATCCCTAATCACTATGGATCTGTGCACAATCCTACTCCATTACCTAATTTCATAGCTATAAATTCTAAACATGTTCTGATGGTCCTGTGTAGGGTGTCAGTTTGAACATAGTAGGCCACCACCAATGTGTTCCTATATTACATCCATATTTATAAAATTTTATGCATACACAAATAAATATCAACAAAACTAATTAATAATTTATGTAAATTTATTTACTCATGATCAATATCTATTAGGACGTGTTTACATTCTTCATCTAATTATAGAGTGAAACACTATATCCACAATAATTCATACCAAATGAACATATGTATCCAACCATAACATGTCACATGGATCCTCATGCCAAACATCATCTAATAAATAAATATATATTCACCATAATAGATAAACTGGTGTCCCAATAAAATTCTCAACAATCATGTCACAAGTCCCTCAAACATAAGCTTTCTAAAATCACTATTAGCTCAATATCCTGACAACCTGAGGCACAGTGGCATCCATGCATACATATATAGGGAACCACCATCACCTCAAAATACTGAATTCCAAAGTCATGGTGAGATCCATACTCTAATAATCCTTTCCCATTAGACCATAAAATTAAGGTGAGCCTCATCCCCCAATCAATGGCCTCTTGTACTATTAGTTGTGACTTTATATGGTGAGAACATCCTCTATAATATATATGTTCAACACTGTATCGTAAGACACTAAATCTATAGAGGCCTCCACCCACAATGAGTGTTCAACACCACCTCAACGGAGTACTTATGTGTTTATACATGACTCCAACAGTTCTATTGGCTAATCATGGTGAGAAAAAATAATTAATAATACATAACACACACCGATTGGAAACCTCATTTCCACATGCGAACCTCGTCTACCATCAGTGGCATGGTCAAAAATATTTTCCTCATCCTGACAATCAGAATTCTTAAAACCGATGATCAACACCATCCCCCACATATCATTCCTTGCCCTCATCCTGATAAAACTCATCATATTAATCATAATGATCAAAATCACCTCAATACCTCAGGCCATTCACATCATGTTCCAATGTAACTCATGTAGTCGTATTGTAATTTAGTCACCTAAACAATTTAAAAAATCGGCAAAACATTCCCAACCGACCACAAGTCCATTTCCAATCATAGTATATTGAATGTGATAAGATCATACCATCAACATCTCATAACATAAATTAAATAATTTAAATAAATACATTAAATTATCAAGGGATTCACTAGGACAACTCACACATGCTTATTTAGGTACACATCCAATAACATGTGTATAAAAGTTTAGAAAGCAAGGAACAAACTACCGTAGAATTATAGGTTCTCACTCATCGAAATCAGCCTTTAATATAATACAAAATTACATTAATCGGTATTATTAAAAAAAATGAATTTTTAGGAAAAGATATATCATTGAATTAGCATTCAAATGGTGATAGAAAATAAGATAAGAATAAACAAGAATAAATTACTTAACTCTATGCTTCCAACACACCACAAAAAACTCAAATTCAAGTTCACAAAAAAGATAAGGAAACATAATAGAGGAGGAGGAAGTAGAAACTGGCTATTGGAGGAGGATAATGAAATGTGAGAGAAAAAAATGAGAATAAAAATTCAATAAGGGAAGGGTAAAAATGTACTTTTACCCACTTTAATTAGTCACATGGTTTGTCCATATGGTTTGGCTAACCATGTGGAGAAGCTGTCTAAATAGAAACCCCGTTAAAAAAGGTCCCTAAGTTTGGATACATTGTTTATCCAAAGCGTGCACCAACTATGCATACTCACTACTTAGATGGCATTAATTGTGTGAGATAGTCCACACAGTTCTTCAAATCTTGTACTACCCATGTCTATCCTCTATTAAAAACTATATAAATATTACATGACTGTCTGTCCCACTACAGATAGTTTGTATAACCATTCAAATATTTACATATATGCCACATGGATTCCATTTAATATCAATGTGCTATAAAAAATTGTGAAACTATTTCCACACAATTTGAGAAATTATTTTTGAGGGGTCGATGCTCTTGTAACACATCTAAACCCATGATACACCCACTAGAACTTAAACACCATCAAAAAAATTACTAAAAAATTTTAATTCTTAATATTTCACATCAAATATTAATGTTAATGTAATCTCATCCATCTAATCAAAAATTATAATTTACCTAATAAATTAGACCAATTCAAAAAACTGGGATGTAAAAAACATCCCCAACTTTAGATTGATCATCCTTGAGCTATCTATTCTCATCTGAAGATTTTAAAAAAGATATGCATATTATAGACATCACCTAGCTTATTTAGTCATAGTTAACTCCTCTCATAGATCCCCACCATTGGTATATCATACTCGATCACTTCCTAGCCCAACCAGATATTCTAATAGGTCTGCTGACCATCCTCCAAACATGCATGTCACATCATGATATAAGGTCATTAATACACCTCATCTGATGCTAAATCCATATCCAAGTCATACGTGACATTATCTTTCATAGAAGATGATGTTGAAATGCTCGAACATCACATATAATGCTCAAAACCTTCCTCCATCACCCATTAAACCACAAGGTCTGACAACAAAACCAATGCTCAAAATTCATAAATCACACTGATATGGAAAAGTGATTATATATCATAAATATATATATATGTATGTGAATAAACAAAAAAATCCTTATGCCTACCCATATCAGTTATATCCAAAAACATCTTAAGTGTGTATACAATCATGGAATACCTCTAACCATATTTGGGTACATCAAAATCTCTAACCCTGCTAGCTCAACAGCATGCCCCTAGACTGAAGCATGACAGCTTGAGGCTTGAACTCCCTATAGAGCTATACAAGTTACTGGGTTCTGATCCTACTATTGGATCTCTCCCTCCCTTCCATGAGATGAACCCATAGTATAATCCCAACTACCATCTCCTGATACTACACATGATCCAACCTCAAAAACCTATATCTGACCTAGTTCATAACTCCCAAATTCTTAACAAGTATTCCAACTAAACCTATCCATGTACCCCATTATACCAAATTCCATGAACTCATTCAGAGGTCACTCACATTAGGTAAAAACATGAAATGGCTTCACACAAAGGAAGCACGCCATAAAAAACTCACTCCTCATTGGTCTACCTCGAATCTATATTTTGAATTCCCATCAAGGATTCCTCATAGTCTCATTTCCAATTACTCAATGCATAACTTCGAGCCACAACTAATGATATCATCTGGATTGAATAATTTTGGTCTATCAGATTCCCTGGAGCTATAAAATCATTGTTCACCACTTCTGAGAAAATGTTCAACTAGATGATATTTACCCTCACCCTAATGGAATGTCATAAACCATCCTCATATCATGTAACTATGGTTATGACATCTCCTACCATAGATTTTGTTTAATAAGATGTGTCAGTAAACCTATCCACATAATACATAATGATTTTATACCCCTGTTGCAGGTTTAAACCTCCCTGGCTTGGTTCTCCCTCAAAATCGTCTTGAATAAATACTCAAATTCCCTATTCTAAAAATATTTTTATGGTTGTACCTCATGTCCACCATCCTTTACCTGTATGTCCCATAAACATTTTGTTGGTCCTCTTAGTTTAAAGGTAACCAACTTCACCCTCTAGCCTGAACGTTTAACTTGATGGTCTAAAATTATCTTCAAATAATCGATCTAGTTCTCTACTTTTGCAGTCCACCCTAACCATGATACAATGGTGGGTACAAAGACTATAACTCTGACATTAAATAACCCATAGATGGATCAACACCTTGAACTCCCTTTTCACTAGTCTATATTACTTACTCCAATCTTTTCATAAGTTGGTCATCTAAAAATGGATGAAAATCATCCATCTTTTATGGATTCTGCACCTAACTTGGAGCCTCAATATGCATCTCATGATCATCCTAACCTTCATGATCCTCATCCCATGTAGGATGTATTTCCACCACATTTTTTCCTTCTAAAACTAAATTTGATCCCATCTAGGTGGAATCATACTGAATACCAAAAAACATGTTCAATACAACAAATACGATCATATATATGCAACAAATAGTGAAATCTTTAACAATTAGTGCATCTCACCACCCATACACTTCCCCATCACACCCATATCACATTCCATCAAGCCACAGGGCCCTTTACAAACCAATATTAGATATAGGTATCACATATCATTTAGCCTCATAGGTACTTACCTACCAATATTAGATTCAATTGTCACATACCATCCAAACTCATGGCCCCTTACCTAGCCATATCATAGTTAGGTGTCACATATCTTCTAGCATCATTTCCCCTTACCTACCCATAACATATTCAAGTAGCACATATCTTGTATATCAAATATCACCATCCTATGGTGACTAACTAGAAGTACTCAAAGACTCTATATAGGAAAATGAGGTATATTTTTTTGAAATTATAAATGGATAAACTTAATTCATTATTCCTACCAACCCATATCATATTCAGGTGCATTTATAGAATATAAGAAATACATAGAATATTGATCTCATCAGAAACCACATAACTTGGTTGGATGAGTATAATGAAACCAAAAGGTTATGTAGTAAAACATTGTACATATTTTTGTTGAAAATATAAATATCTCAACCCCCTCTTAGTATATTCTAGATTCCAAATGGAAAAAAAGAAAATAAAAACATCATATGAGTTTATGTTCTTATCATGATTCATAAAAAATCCTTCTTTCCATACCTGTATACGGGTCAAGATCTCACAATATAATAAAAATAGACCCATTTTCACCACTTGAGGTGGAAATCAATAAAATGAAAAACAAATAGGCATAACATCAATTTCCCACCCCATGAATCTTAGTCGATTACCCAATGCATGGGGCTCTGGGGATCCAAAACATGATCTGAATATACATTTCTAACTAGACCCTAGTCATTGGTCTACCATAGTAAAAATAATAAGACAAAGAAAAACATTGATATACTTTGTAAATAGATGAACCTAATTACTATTTCTACATCAGTACTTGTGATCCTTCAAGGAAACACCAAAAAATAACCTTCTCTAATACAATTTGTAGCACCCTGACCCGAGACACACTTAATCAGTGCTCTGGGTTAGTGGTCTACTATCCTTAGGTGCACCTACCCATACACCAAAGGCTACCATCTAGTAGTGAGGGTCTAATTAGGTGATAGTGTGGAGACTATATCTTCTTGTGATGATAACAATAATGGTCATATAATTCCATAATTCAGATAAAGAAATTTTTTAAAAAACTACAGAAACATGATTATCAACTCTGTTGAGGTAATAATAAGAAATGGAAATAAAAAACCAAAAGACACATGGTTATATATATCAGATAGAGTATACACATTTCAAATCAGTCATACAATACATCGAAGATAATTTAAGATTGGCCATGGGTTGATTAAAAAAGGATGAACTCAAAATCCCAAAAGACACTACAACTTGATGGAGAAAACCACCATGTTTCATCTCACATTCAACCCATTCACCTTTTAATTCCTTCTCATAATGGTCTATAACATGATCATGGACCCTTATCTGATATCACAACTATAATGTGTAAACACATATTGAGGGGGCCATTTAGGTTTGAATATAAATTTATTAGGACACCATAAAAATGTTCTTATCTTAAATCCATATTAATAAAAGTGTAGGAATATGAAAATAAATAGAAACATAACTCAAGTATAAAATACACAACTTTATTAACTTGGGATCAGTATCCATGAGTAATTCCATACCTACTTTATCCCATGTCGGAGTGGAAAGAATTTTCCAATGTATTTCATGAAGAAATAACCTCTTAATCCCCCCATACCATGTCTAATGAATCCTTCTTCCAACCATCATATCATATATATATATATATATATTCGAAGAGGTAAACCAGGGTTCCAACAATCTGACCAAAAATCATGTCATAAGTCCCACAAACTTCTACTTTCACAAATCAGCATCAGCTCAACATCCCATCATCCTAAGTATGTCCATCCTTCCATATATAAGGAATATCCTTTGGCACGATAACACAACTTACCAAGACTTGGTGAGATCCACCCTTCAATAATTTGGGACCATTATACAAAACATATATAGTGATCCTTAGCATTCAACAGATGGTCTCTCATACCATCAACCGTGGATTTCTATAGTGGTGACATCATCCATCACTGATGATCAAAACCATCCCATAAGACGCTAAATCCTTGGAGGCATCCACCACAATGAGTGGTCAGCACCGTATCAAATGAGTCCTTATCTATGTTTACACTGCTCCAACAAAACCATTGGATGATCCTGATGAGAAAAAATCACAATCAATTCCTAAGACACACTAATAAAAAAACTCAATGCCTCATGCATACCTCGTTTCCCATATCCAACATGGTCATAACCATCCACCACTTCTCAATGATAACATCACAAAAAACCCAATGTTTAACATCATACGACACATCTCATTAAATCCCCTCATCATAACAAACCTATTCATCTCAATATTGGTGATCAACATCACCTCAAGACATCATTACTTGTACGTCGTCTTCCCATAAAAATGATGTGGTTGTATCAAAATTTAGTTAATGAGATAATTTAAATAATCAGTATAACCTCCTGGACCATCCAAAACCCTTATACATAGCATAGAATATTGAAACAAATAAGATCATTCTCATCATAATATCAGATGATAAATAAATTTATTTAAAGAAACACATTAGTTTAATATGGGTTTCACCCAGAAACCCCACAAATGAATATTTAGTGACACATCTTATTGAATTCATATAAAAGTGGAGAAATATAGGAACCACTGACATTAGGCTTGTAGATGATCACTTACTGAAACCAAGCCTCTAATACAAGAAAAAATGAGAGCAATCAGTATTTTAGATAAATTGCCTGAAAATAGGCAAAAACAGCTCATAATGAATTATTGGTCAAAAGGTGAGATAAGAGAAGAAAGGAAACAAGATGTGTTAAGGAAATACAACTACAAATATAATTCACTAGAGGACACTTTAATCAATGTTTTTATGGAATAGATATTCCAATTTATAGATGAAGAAGATTTTCACATGGCTACTGGAAGAGGTACATGAAATGGGAGATAAAAAAGGAGAATAAAACTTAAAGGGAGGGTAGAAAGGAAAATAACTCTATTAATGAACCACATGGTTTTCTATCATACTTTGGATAACCATTTCCCAACCATGAGGTTCCATTCTTCAAATGGAACCCCCATTAAAAGGGGTCACATTTTTTGGTCACCGGTTTGGTGGTACTGGTCGCCATCCATGCACACTCACTATATAAGTGGCATTATGTGTTCAGGCTTGGCCAAAAAGTTTATAAAACCATGGGACCACTCAATTAAAAACAAAAAAATATCACACAGTCATGTGACTCACATATCATAGATTTTATAACCATTCCCTACATCAAATATGAGAATCATTGTTTCTCCTTATGTGCTACATACTTTAAATAGAATGTGTGCCATTACCTGCACATTTTAGAAAATTATTTTTATGTCCTGATATTCCCCAAACTCACATGAACCCCTGAGACACACACATGTCCTTTAAAATGCCTATAAAAAATATAGTAACATGTTATAATTATCAAAATAATGATTTTAATCCCCATTTTAATATTTTCTAGTCCACTAAACATAAGATTCAATTTTACCTAGGAAATTTAACCCATTCAAAAAATAGGGAGGTTACTTCATCCCCACCTTAAGATTGCTTATACCCAAGATATTTGGTCTCAAATGGATATGGTACTGAACATACCCATCTCATAATCATCACCCATATTACTTTTTTATAGGGATATTCCTCTTGTGTATCCCTAGCTTGGGAATTACATAATAGGTCACTTCCTGACCCAACCTGATATTCTGATGGTCCCACTGACCTTCCCACAGACATACACATCCCATCATGACATATGATTATTAATAAACCTCATAATATGATCAATATATACCCATGAAATTCATGAAAAATATATGATCTGGCATCGTAGTCGATGCCCCAAAGCTCTCTTATCACATATAATGCTCAAATCCTTTCTATGTAATTAACGACACAAACTTAGTCCTACATTGTAACTGATTCTAAAAATTCATGCATCACATTTATGACCATTATTTATTCCAAATCATGTATATATATACGTATTTATTCATGCCCAAAAAATTATTAATTCATACGCATCTCATACAAGTCAGGCATCAAACATAATTCTCATAGACTATCCAACAAATGGTCAGTTCAATTACAACATGTGCACCATGTGCATCCATATCAGTCATATAAAAACACATAATATTTTTCATGTGATCAAGATGTTCATATAACTGTCACCATCTAACTGAAATTTTCCATCATTTCCATATCAACATCAAGTACCTAGCCTGAAGCCAAACTTCTAAAGGCCCAACCCACCTAGAAAGTTCCCCCAGCTACTATCCATTGAACCCACTTTTTAGTATCTCTATCTCTAAAAAAACCAATGTGCATAGTATAATCCAAAATCCAAATACCACTCCTATTCTTACCTTGGATTCCTGATTCTGACTGATCCCTGATTACCAGCTACATGAGAAGCGTTCAAACACAAACACTCTAAATAACCCACCTAACCACATTCCCATCACTTATTCAAGGTTTCTCACATTGGGTCTGAACAAAACCATGTTATCCACACTAGAATAAAAATATTTACAACCCATGCCTTGATGGTCTTCAAGAATCTCTCTTATGACTTCCTTGATGGGACACCTCGCAATCTCACTTTAAGATACTTAAAGAAAAATCCCAATTCTGACATGGTTTTATCACATATATCAAATAAGTCTAGTCCATCATATTACCCTTGGATATCCTATATTTTTTCACCTATTATGATAATGAGGATAGCATAAAGATATTTACCTTCACCTTAATTGCAACCTATAATCCACCCACAAACCATCTCACCCTGGCGATGTCATCACCTACCAGAAATCAAGTGACATGGGAATGGTCTGTTAACCTCAACACATAATCCATAACAATTATATACCCTTAATACAAGTTCATAAAATCATGGGCTTAGTCTATCCACAACGCCTTCAAGAAGATTCAATCCCTCTTATACCATATACCCATATCATTAGATATCGATCTCATCAGAAACCATAGACATAGTCTGTCTAATTAAAATTCAACCAAAAGTCTATATAGAGAGACATTTTTTTATCTTTTTGTTGACATATTTAACAACCCAACCCCACTTATCATATTCCATGTTCCAAATGACAATCAAAAGAAAATGCACACATCATATGAGTCTAATTGTCTACCATGATGCATAAATACTCCACCCTTTCCATATCGGGTCAAGGTTCAATGTCTCATAATCCAATAAAATTACACCCAAGTGAACCACTAGAAGTGTAAATTAATAAACTATAAAAACAAAATGAAACAAAAAACAACTTACCACCTCTAGAAACATGCTCAATCCCTTACTCATAGGGATATACCAATAAAAAAAAGAGTAATTTACCCAGTTCTGACTATACCCTAGACAAAGGTCTACCATATCCCAAATAATAGTATAATAGAAAATATTAATATGATTTGTAACCATAAAAATTTGATTACAATGTTTTTAAAATTTCATTTGGTTTTAAAAGGTAACACCATCAAAGAAACTCCTCTAATACCATTTTTAATGACCTTACCCTAGATCCACTTAACTAGTTCTCTGAGTCGGTAGGCCACTAGGCTGTAGGTGCACCTCCCCATACACCAAAGGATATTTACTTCAAGTGAGGGGTCTAATTAGGTAATAATGGGGTGGAAAAACCTTTTAATTAAGATAATAATAATAATTTATATATAATTTCATAATTAAAATGAAACAATTTATAAAACATTATAAAAACATTAATATAAAATTAGTAGAAGAAATAATAAGCAATGATATTAATGAGCCAACCAAAACATGGTTAAACATATCAGATAGAGTATAGACATTCCACATCAGTCATACAAGACATGTAATGGAAGACCAGATCACGCATGGGATGATCATTTTTGGACTAATCGAAATCCAAATAGAGACTTTAGATCGATGAAAAAACCCCTAAAATCCATCTTCAATCCATCATAGGAATGTGTGTGTCCCTACTCATAATGTTCTAGTGAATTATCTAGTTAACTTACTTGATCATAGACCCATAATGTCTACATGCATCCCAATGGCCCCATGTAGGGTGTGAGTATGATCTCTTAAGGACACCACCCACTTCTATCAATAGAACATCCTTATTTACAAATGTTTATTAATATGTAAAAAATAGAAACTAGACACATGAATAAAATACATAACATTATTTATTCATGTTCATTAGTCATGATGAAGAGTTTACCCGGTTCGGCTGATGTCGGGGGTGGAATGGGTTGTCCATGGTCTTTCATATGAGAAGAACCTCAATATCCACCAATAATAAGTTTCATGCCACCTTGTTACAAAAATCACACACACACACACATGAATATATATATATATACCATAATAGGTAAATTATTATCCAAATGACCCACTATAAAATCATGTCACATGTTTTTCATACTTCCTCATTCATAAATAACCCTTGGATAAATAACTCGACATCCCGAGGAATAGTGATATATGTCATTCCATATATAGGAAACAACTATGAGTTTGATAAAACAATTTCCCATTGAATGATGAGATATATACTTCAGTAATCCTAGAACATTGTCCCAAACATATAAAGAGAGCACCATCCCCTAATGGATACTATCTTACACCATCAATAGTGTAAATATATAGTGACCACCTTATCAATCACCGATGGTCAACACCATCCCCAACACCATCCCCTAAAATAAAAAATCCATGAAAGCTTCCACCAATAATGAGTGGTAAAACCCACCACAAATGAGTCCATATCTCATTGCACACATCTTCATACACACTATTGGATAATCACAGTGGGAAGTAATCACCAAAAATACCTAATAAACACTAACTAATAACCTCATTTCCATATGTAGGATTCATCACCCATCCATGGCATGGTCATCACTGTCTACCTCTTCTCAATGATAACATCACCTCAAACCAAATTTTCAACACCATTGGACATATATCATACCACACTGTCATCTTATATAAACTCATCATCTCAACATATGTGATCAAAATCACCTCAATACCTTGGGTTATTCGCATCACTTTCTCCAAGAGATATTGTGTTCGTATTATATTTTACTTAATTAAACTATTTAAATAGCCAAAATATCCATCCCAAACAACCAAAAGCCACAAAAATAACATGGAATATTGAAAGGGACCATATCATGCCCATCAACATCTCATGAAATCAATTAAATAATTTTATGAAAGGAATTAATTTATTAAAGGTTTCACCCATACAACCCATTGATGCATATTTAGTTATTTATTCCATAGAATTTGTATTAAGGTGGAGAAATCTAGGCAATAAAAACCTTAGTTGTAGAGCTAATCACTGATCTTGTAACAACCTATAATCAAAGAAAAAATGAGAGAAATTTGTATTTTAGGAAAACCCCCTTAAAATAGGGAAAAAGATCACACATGGAATTAGTTTTCCAATCATTGATAGATTAGAGGAAATAAATAAACGGGAATCTAGGACTTACCGATATGAATCCAAGGCACTAGATGACACTCGAATTTCAGTTCAGATGGAAGATATTGGCCAAATCCTAGAAAAGGAGGAATGCGATATCATGACTACTAGAAGAGGCACATGAATGTAAAGAGAATAAAAAGAGAATAAATCATAACAAATAAAGTTATAGAAAGTTAATTTAAACCTCTTTAATGAATCATATTGTTTGGATGAATGATTCGGATGCACAGTATTTCTAACCATATTCCCAACCTATTATGACACTATCCAAAGGGAACACATTTAAAAAGGGTTTCATGGTTTGGTTACACATTTTTTCCAAAATAGCTACAAACCATACACACTAACTTCCTATGTAGAACTAATCATACATGCTATGATGAACGGTTTTTCAAATTCTACGTTACCCAAGTGCACCCTCTATTAAAAACTCACTACCTATTTACACTCACTAACTATGTCACATTGTTGTGTTCCCTAACACACATGGTTTGTCAAAATATTCCAAATTTCAAATATGGTCTGAATGTTTTCCCATTAAGGGTCACACTATGTAAACAATAAGTGGACCTATATGGGCACCTTTTCAAAAAAAATTCATGAGGATCAATGCTCCCAAAACTCATTTAAGCCCATGATATAGTCATTGATCCTTACCTATTTAAAAACATTGTAATAACATATTTTAAATTTTAACATTATGCTTTGAATCCAAATTTTAAATTTGTCGCATCCACTAAAAAAATTAAAATTTAACATGGAAATTAGGATCATTCAATAAACCAAGGATGTTACACTATGTGTTAATAAATCATATGTAAGGATATATCTCCCAAGGGATTCAAAGATATTCGAGTCAATGATGAGGTGAAATCAACTTATGTGATATATGTGATAAAGGTGGAATGTTACAACTCAAGAAAAGGTTGGATCATAGTTTTTTTTACCCTAAGGTCAATTGTTTTTTAATTATGAAATCAATAAACAAATAAACTGATAATTCTTATAAATCATCCACATATTTTTCATTGTTTCTAATGTTTATTAATTTTATGTAATCATTATCTTGATCATATAAATTAATGAATGAAATAAAAAACTTTCACCAATGAAATACAATAAAAGGACCATGTGTAAAATTCTTATCAAGAAATGGTTAATCAATCATTTAAATTCCAATGAATATTAACTAGACATGAAAAATAATATAATAATAAAATCTATGAGAAACATAAAAAAATATAGTATCTAAATATTAAGTCATACTATGCCTTCAAATTCCGGCTTAATAATGAATATATAAAACCTACTACAGTTATGGCCCTTATCAGGACACTAACATTAATAGGATAGTTCTTATGATAATCTTGGATCACCCTTACTATGTAGTCATCCAGAGAAGTATACCTCACTATAATTTATGTTATTTTGAGGATTTTTCTGAGGGATCTTAAATAAGTAGTTTTGGATTGTGGATTCTAGTTAATGGATCAATGAGCTACAAAATATTAGTTAGAAATACTACCTTCCTAAATACCTTCTAATAATTTACTGAGACCTCTCCTGGTTTATTAAAAAAAATATTATTTTCTATATATATTCTCCATGCATATGGATATTATAATTCCTTGTATGATGGTTATTGAAACTTGATAAAATAGTGTTAGACTAGCAAAACTAATATTATATTATCGCACATATTTTTGTAATCGTTTAAAGTGATAATGAACTAAATTTATATTGATATAATATAGTGACAATATCATCAACCACATTAGTCACATATTTTATGCTTGAGAAAGACCATATTCTAACAGCTAGTAATTTACGTGAATGTTACTAGATCATGCACTTTATATTATTCCATGAATGAAATCTATTTAACTAAAGAACATGGTTTCTTATCCATAAAATAAGGAGGACTGTAATGTATAGTTCATTTTATGTAAAAGATAATTGAATTATGTATAATATATTTAGTTTTTTGATTTTATTATTGATGTAGAATGAACTTATGAGGTCGCATGTGAACATGGATTCTTAGATAATTCTCAAGAATCATTGTGATATTTATTAGAAGAGACCTAGAGATGAATGGTTTGAAATATAATTGGCTCTATTTATGAGAACTATTGGATAATATTCCCAATATAGGACTCACTTAGTCAAGAACATTTTTAGAATTGATAATCTAGAAGAACTAATGTTTAATCTACCTAAAACATTATGCACTAATCTCATTATTCCTCTCACTTTTATAGCTTCTCAAGATTTTTTACAAATTTCAATATGAATAGAACTATAAAGTTGCTTAAAGACACCCTCACTAAAATTTTACAATTTTATAATTACATAATTAATTAAAATACTTTGATAAATGTGGTTAAACATAAGAAGGAAAAAATAAATGCCACTTAGAGTAATTACAATTCCAACGATTCTTTAAAACATTCTTCCGAGAGAAGAAATGACAATGGGAAAGAAAGGGACCACGATATTGTATCTTTCACCTATGTCAGTAAAAACCACTATAAGAAGAAATATATTAATATAAATTATTATGTTGAAGTTTAATTTGTCTCATTATAACGTGGATGTAAAACATTAAATTTTATAAAAAATCTCTTTTGAACAGATAAATTTTTATTTAGTATTGTATTTATAGAAAACACATGAAATATTTTTTTTATTTAGAATATTGTAAAGTATATAATTCCTTATATAAAAGAAAATTAAAAATTATAAAAATTAATAATATATATTGTTTACAATGACTATTATGATTACTATTGATTAAGGATTTTGGTAAAGCCAAATCATCATAGAATAAAGAAGTGATGGTTTAGACCCAATGGATCATATCATATGAAAACTATTTATCAGAGATTCACAGGAAGATGAAATCATTTCACCTTTTCCCATTACCAATCCTAATCCATGATTCAAAAAATTAATCTTGGGAAACAACTTATAGAAGAAGTTCAAGTTTATCAGGATCATGGCCTATACCAAGTTCTTTGAAACACCCCTAGAAAGTACCACCATTGCACACCTTACCCTTTAAGTGTAAATTGTTTTAATATGGTGTTATGTATCAATACCCTAGTAGTATGAATTTTTATGTTTTTTAATAAAATAATTATTATAATAATCACATTCCACTATTACATTATATATATAATAATATATTATTTAATGAAATTTAAATTTTGTTATGAAGAAACCAAATTTATATTTTAATATACGGTTTTAATTAATATTTTTTTATAATTAAAATATTTTTTAAATTAATTTCATTTGAATTTGAAAATATTTATTCATGTAAAAATGATAAGATAATCTAATGAAGTATAATATAATATTTATAAGGGTAAAAAAATTGTTGTTTTCATAAAAACCATTATTTTTTAATAAATAAGGATTTTATTTTAATAAAATTATCATATTTAAAAAAAAATTGGTAAAATAAATTTTATTTTTGATATTAGAAATTTTAAATTATACATCGGTGAATTTTTCATAATTTCTTGAGGCAGTTGATTTTTTTGCATAAAAAATAAATATGGTATAAATATACGATATATATTATGAAATCATAAAAAATAAAGGGTGATTTAATAGATTACATAAAAGGAATAAATAACCAAATATATATTTCCCCTTTAAATAATTTTTTGTTGAAGTTATTTTGTTAATTTTACAAATAATTAATAAATACTTCAAAACATGTATTGTATTTTAATATTTTAAAATCAATTATTTATGAACATGGCCCACTTCAACATCCCCAATTTTATTGTTTTAGTTTGTTTGATTCTTAACCTTATAAAATATTTAAATCCACTACTCATTGGTATAAAACATGGGAAAATCCTTGGGATTTTTTTTGTTTTTTTATTATTTTTGTATATATTACAAAACCTATGTGTTGAAGTTAATAAATAATTCCCCTCTAATTTTCTCTAAATAACCACCCAAACTCTCAAAAATATTTTTTAAAAACACACTGATCATAGTTAGGGATTCTCTTCCCTCTCTTTATTCAAGTAGTTTATTTGTATCATTCCTTTTTATTTGCAATGTTTCATTTTTTCCATATTTTTTTGTAGACCCAATTACTGTCATTATGATTCCAAAGTAATTATATACTAACTTTCACGCTCATTAAAATCTTCCATGAACATTTATGGACACCCACTGTGCTACTGAAATTTTCTCAATATTTACCATGACAACCATTTTTTTATTAATAACCTTCCCCATTTATACTCAAGGGTATTCATCTAGATGTATATATCCTTAATTTATTACAGAATTATATGTATGAAAATAACACTCCTTAATAATGGGGTTAAATGTGATGAAATATATTCTTATATTCTATGACCTAGGTGCCCACCAAATTAAGGTTCATGATATGAATGTTATAGGTTGGTCCATAATTATATAGCCCTCCAATGAATTGTGTAATGTTTTAATCTCATGAGATACCTTGAATAGTGCATGGTAGGTTATCCTAAGTACACTATGATATAATTTTCAATAGTTAATCATTACTTATTCATATGATGTTATGTTTTATGTTTAATCTGCATTCATATATTTTCATGGTGTTATCATTTTATATCATGCTTAGATGTTCATTTTTATTATTTTAATAACATTTTATCAACCTTATATGCCTCTTTACTAACCTTTATTTCTTTCATCATGTCATTCATTAATTATTCACTTACTGTAATTTAAAGACTACCTATTTCCAATGTAAATCCCAAGGTTATCTGATGTAGTATTAGAAGATCATTGTATTTCTAGGGTCATGTTATGGAATTTTAATTAATTTTTTGTATATATATTTAATGTTAATGTGATACAAATCTAATTTACTAACGTGAATAGGCCCGTCAATATTAAGTGGTTATATTTTGTGTATCTTTACTAACCTTTATGGGTTTTCATGCTTAATTTTCTAGAAAACCTTGTGATAATCCCATAAGTGGAATTCAAAATAATTAGGCTATGGATATATTTCATTGTATAGGGCCTACATAAATTGTTGAGAAAAGGAAATCAACCTCTATATCATTAGTCACCCTACGATTCTATAAAATAGGGGGATCAATATTATTTTCAATTATCATCTTAATCATTTATATAATTTCCATTTGAGAATGTAAATCTACATAAAATTATTGAGACTAAGGAAAATATCATCCTTGATAACCTACACATTTTGAGGTAATACCATGACGTGTTTCCCATATAATTGAACAGTCTTCCACCTAATAGATAGTTTGAGTTCTCAATATAGCATAGAGGTAAATCTTTTCCAATATCCAAGACTACATATAGAATGTAATATTTTTAACTTGAAGAGATGAATAAGAATCTACAAGAAAATTTGGTTAAAGGGTTTATATACCGAATTACTTTACCATGGGGTGTGTCAGTCCTATTCATTGAGAAGAAACATGAATAAAAAAACTAATGAGTTGATTATAATTAAATAATAAAGATCATGATAAAGAAAATTTGTCATCTTCCATGTATTAATGAATATTTCAATCAGCTGTGCGGATAATATTACTTCTATAAGGTGGATCTTCAGTCAGAATATTATCATGTAAAAGTGAATATGGGGGATATCACCAAGACTACTTTTTGTAAAAGGTATAGGAACTATGAGTTTATAATGTTGACTTATTAACTTAATAATTCTTTATATATCTTCATAGACATAACAAATAGATTATTTAGGGTTTAAGTTGACAAGTGTTTTGTAGCCTTTATATATGATATTCTAATTCACTCCAAAATAATAAATAAGAAGTATTTGATATCTTACTGAGGTCTATGTAAAAGTAAATGTTTTTTGTGATGTAAAATAAATGAATTTTTTAGATAGATAAAGTAACACTCTTGGGTAATTTTATCACAAAAAAAGGGATATCTATTGATGAATATTAAATATTGGAAATCTTAATATGTATTCTAATAATAAATGTGAAAAATATCTACATTTTCCTTGTATTTATTTGGGTATTATTATTGATTTGTTAGAAAATGATCATGATTTTCAAGAACAATAATATAGATAACATTTAAGGTAGGAATGTTTGTATATATTAATGAATAAAATGTTAGATTTGAGAGGTTAAATATGAATTTAATAACTAAACCTATTCTAACACTACACAATAGTGGGAAAGGATTTTCAATCTACAACGATGTGTCAAAAAAAATTATTAGGTTGTGTGCTCATGCAAGATAAAAAATTTATATCCTATTCCTCCCACAAATTAATGATCAATGAGTATAAATACCCAACTCATGATAAAAAGTTTCAATAGAGATTTTCACATTTAAGATTTAGTGAAATTATCTCTATGAGGAGAAGTGTTATCTATATACTTATAATAAAATATTCAAGTGTATATTCATTATGAATTAGTTAAATATTCAAAAATTAAGGCAGTTAGAGATGATCAATGATTTTTATTTTTCAATCCATTAACATCCTATGATGGTGACCAAAGTGGTAGTTTTTTTGAGTAGAAATGATCCCATAACCCCATTCATGATGGGGATTGAAAGGGATCCAATATTATTAGACATGAAAAGGATGTATATAATAATCCTAAAAGTGAAATCATCCAAGATTTATCATGTAACTACTCAACCATCCTTTCTGAAAATATTAATAAGGAATAAAATACTGATAAGGTGATAAAATGAAGGTTACCAAATAGTCTAGAGTGTATCTTTTATAATGACAGATTCATATTTTTTAGAACCTACATAATTTTCCCATTGAAAC
The DNA here is from genome assembly GCA_963277665.1 of Viscum album. Lineage (NCBI taxonomy): Eukaryota > Viridiplantae > Streptophyta > Magnoliopsida > Santalales > Viscaceae > Viscum > Viscum album. Next base: position 1,209,596,618 of record OY728162.1, read on the forward strand.
TAGTGTTGAAGAAATATCTTCTGAATGATCCAAATTACTAATCCTTATCTATTTATCTAGGAATAACTATCATATATCGAGATCTAAGGGAAAAACTCTGGTCAGATAACATGAAAATGGAGATTACATAATTTTTATCAAAATTATCGGTATTCTAAAAATTCATTGTAAATGATATAAGTCTAAGGGTATGATAAAACCATTTTCCATACAATTATGGAAATGTGAAAAATATGAACATCGATTTCATTATAGGATTCTATAGGATATATAAAAGAAAATAACGACCCCTGGGTGGTGGTCAATAGCCCTACAAATTCATTTCATTTCACTACTATCATGGAATATTTCTATCTTTACCAAATTTTTAAAATAAACATATGGAATGTGATGATATTATATATATTACCAGTCTCGATTGTATATAATCAATATTGTATTCTTACCACAGGGTTTTAGAGAAGCCTTTAGAAGGAACTGAATATATATTTGCGTTTTAGTATTGATTATCACTGTTATATGGATGGTTAGTATAAAATAAATAGTTAAAATCTTGAGGATATATTGAGTTCATGTTAAATAGATATCCAAGGATGTTGGGATCATGACCTTCACCTAATTTAGTTCCCATAATAGTTTCCATTATTTCATTCAAATGGCATATTATGATGCACTGTATGTAAAAAGGTATCAAACTTTAACATGTTGGGATAATGTTTGAGAGAAGAAGCTTATTGGACCTGATCTTATCTGGGATATGGAATGAATGGTTCAAACCATTAAATATAAAATTAAATATTAAAAAATTCATCATCAAATATATAAATATAGTTTTTTATACAACCTAGAGTTCTAGGACTGTGAAAAGGTATTCTTTTCTATATCATTGTAGATGAAGGTCATGTGGTTTGGGAAGAAGGTAAAGCTTAGTCAAATATACATTATCCCCTCTGATATTCTGGATCAAATAATATCTTTAGTATATTGACTAAATCAACAACATAACTTATATCATGTTCATGATTTGTTCTATGTATACCTCTAGAAGAAGTAAATACCAAACCCAACATATGTACTAAATCTATAGTTGATACCCTTTTAAAATAGCCTTTTATATGAGGATAAGTCATTTAAGATCATAGACAATAGAGATAATGTTCTACAGAAAACTCACATGATAACAGTATTGTGGTTGAATCAACATTTTAAGGAGACAACAGGTAAACTAGAAGAGGTGTTAAAAAAATTACCCTTATCAGTTCAAGTGTACAAAATAAAATTTAGAGGGAAAAGTTTATAATCGAGGTAAGAAAGAAGTGATCCAATATTTTATAAATGAAAATCCATTTTGAATAAACAAATTACTTATTAAGTAATGTAGTTGTATAAAAATACAAGAACTAATTTAGTTATTTTGTAATGTTATAAAATAGATCCTATAATATTTAAATGTCTGTTATGAAGAATAACCATTGATAATATTGTATTTATATAGTTTCCATTAGGTTTAGTATATCTTAAGGTTTAAGATAAAGACTAATTTATACCAATGGAAGAAACAATGGCTTTGAACTGTAGGACCTTACCCTATAAAACCCATTTATCAGAGCTTCTGAGGGAGATGAAATCACTTGGATTTTCTCTTGACCAATCCCAAGCTAGAATTAATATAAATACATCTTCAGAAAACCTATAAATGTATATGTTCAGGATTATTGAGATCACAGCTAATTCCATTTTCATTGGATCACCCTAAAAAAGTACCACCATCATAGACCTTACCCATAGGGAATAAACTAGTGTAATAAGGGGTCATTTATATAGACCATAGTAGTCTGAGTTTTTATTTATTATTTATAACAAGATAGTGATATTAATTATCCATTTTAAATATTACCTTATATATTAAATTATTTAAGAGTTTATGTAAATTATATATTGATATAAAGAAACTAAAATTGTTTTTTAATATATGGTTTTAATTAAAACAAAATTTTTGATAAATTCATGAATTTTGATATAAATGTTTTTTTGAATAAATAATATTTATTCGTATAAAAATGATAATATAACCTAATGAATCCCAAGTTAGTATTAATAAGTGTTTTACTGTTTTTATTCCCATAAAACTAGTATTTTTTAATAAATGATTATTGTTATTTCATAAAGGAAACTGTCATATTTTGAAAATTATTTTCATAAGAGAGATATTATTTTTGATATAAACATGATAAAATTATCCAATTGTTAATTTTTCCTAATTTTCTGAGATAAATGAATATTTGGGTAGAAATTAAATACGGTATAAAAATGTGGTTTATATTATGACATCATAATAGCCTAAAGGTGTTGTAATTAATTCCAGAAAAGAAATCCATGAATAAATATTGATTTCCTATTTAAAATAATCTATTTCTGATGTCATTTTATTAGTTTTATAAACCATTATTGAATCATCTAAAGCCTATATTATATTTTAAGTTATTAAAAGCAGTTATTCATGAACAGAAATCACTTCAAAATCACTAATGGTATTGTTTTAATATGTTTGGTTCTTGGACTTATGAAATATTGAAAACCAATCATCATTGGTAGACATCATGGGTATAAATTTTTTATTGTTTAGTGGTTTAAATTATTTTATCTTATATATACCAAAACCAAAATTTAGATATTAATAGATAAATACCCCTCTATTTTACTATAAATAATCACCAACCTCCCTATTCTCTTCACTAAAAATCCATTAATCATGAATTTAATCTTTATCTATCTCTCTCTAAATCCCTCCCAAGGTGTTCCAGATCTCTTAAAAAGCTCCACCAAATATTTTTTAAGAACTCTCTCATAATAATTAATTCAATACCACATATTTTTTTAGGTACTTTAACTATTTTATGTCTTTTTATTTTAAAATTTTCATTTTGAAATATATTTTAACACATCCCATTATATTCTTTATGATTCTCAATTAATGAGAGGCCACATTTTAGCCTCATTAAAACCTTCCCTAAACCATTATGTTTATAGTTATGTAGAGACCCATAATTTTGATACATATATATTAAATATTATTAGTTTAATATCCAATGCATAACATTATGATCCACACAAGAATTTTATTATTTTAGTTCCTTTAAAAACATTGATACATAAAAAACTTGTTCATAATAGATCTACATTATATGTGACTATGTTCATAATAACTAGAACCTTTTTAGATATATAATTCATAAAACCATTCTTTATTACCTCAGTAAATGAAATATTACAAAGTGTGAGCTAAGATGCTCAATAAGGGAAAAAAGGTGATTTTAGTGATCACATAAATATAACATGAGGTAATGGTTATAAGAACATGATATTAACATTTGAAAACCTTAACCTCTATATTTAATATAATAATAAGTTCCAAAGAAAAAATCATGGAAATATATAAGACATTAATCACAACTAAATCAAACAACACGATCTATGAGAACATAACATTATAATAAGAAATAATTTTATGGTATATAAATGATCATCGAAAGTCATTTACTTATTCAAGTATCACTACCAGGATTATAAGAGTGGATTGGGATCACTAAAAATTAAATTGTATCATTCTTCTATATTAACTCTAAATATTATCATAGTGGAAAGAGTACCTTCCTAATATGGGTTCAATCCCCATTCCTGTTCATATTATCTCATTAGATATGTATATTTTCCAAATTAATTTTAGGCATATATAATTTCAGTCCCACCCATCACATAATCATAATTCATTAATATTTGTTCCAAAATATCCTAAACCTTTCATCATATATCATAACTCATTTAATAGAAGCACGTTTCCTAAACATTTTAACATTTTACCTTAACATAACTTATGGAATATAAACATTTTTTATAAATATCTTTCCAAAATAATCCTAAACTGTCCGTATAATAAATAATTGTGGTATCATTGATTCATATACATAATAATTCATAAGTAACATCATTTTTTGTCATTTTAGATGAAAATAAATTTACAAGATCATTCAGAATATTTCATGAGGAAAATACCATTTTCACTTTGAAATCACTTCTTTAAAGTATAAAAATTAACAATATATTATGGGAAAAAATTTTCATTGAAAATAACATTGGAAAATTATAATGTATGCTACATATTATTGAGCTGTAATGATAATGGTAAATTTTAATCATATCAAGTACATTAAAACAAATATTTATTTCTTATAATCAATAAAAATTAAAAATTACATCATTTAGAAAATGACATGAATGTTCCTTTTAATATTTTTTTTAAAATTAAACATTGTTAAATATGAATTTAACCAATAATTGGATATTATTAAATTAGTTCATAGAAATATTTTATAAAACATAGATATTAGAGAAAAATGATCTCTGATCGAAGAGAGAAATAAATACATTTTCCATAGAAACATTATTTCTCCCTTTTAATCACTTAAAGTGAGAGAAATGAATGAAAAACATCTATTATAAATAACTTACCATATGATAGGTAAATTAAATTTATTCATAATATATAGTTTATAAATTTTTTTCATCCATAAAATAATCATAATTTATCTTAATAAATTGTTAGATCATAATATAATTCGCTTACCTTGAGTTCAACTTCCATTTAAAGCACTCAAATTCCATATATAATAAATTTAAATATATTATAATTATATTTAAAAGTAATTAAAATACATATAATATAATATATGATATTATATTTATATAAATATAATTATTTCATAAATATTATATAAATCCTTTAAACACAAAATAATAACCATCCATGAATTTTTTTATAGAAAATGAATTGTATCGCTACATAGAGCTGACAATCCAAATCTACGCATGAGAGATACATTCACTTCCCATTTGATTTAAAAGTGCGTGTTTAAATTTAGTTTGATAATAATATTAGAATTTAAGTATACTTATGATAATTAATTTTTTATTTTATTGAGAATGTCATATATTTATAAAATTTAGGTGAATAAATAAATTCAAGGTTGTCAGGTAGGAAGATCGCATCTTCTTCAGTAGGGCTCTTAAGATCCATTATTAATTACCATTTGGATGGTATTTTAGGAAAAAAAACCTTTAACCCATTTATATGTAATTATAAAATAAATTTTGTTGGTTTTTTCATGATATATGGATCCAATTGGTGTAAAGAAAAGAGAGATTGTTTCCCTTTTATAAGGGATGGAAAGGGAACACTCAAAATTATTAAAATGATATAAATATAATTAAGTCATTATCAATATAAATTCATAAGAATGGAATTATATTTTAAATAAAAATAGTATAAGTTCTAAATTTCATCATTCAATGAAATTTATACAGTGTTTGGGGTCGTTTTAAACCTTATCTTTTATTTCAACTCTTTATTAATAGATTTTGACCGTGATGGTGTTGTTGACACTACTGGAAAACTTAACAAAAAAGAATATGAAGAGAAGTATAGATATTTTAGATCCCAAAGAAAGGTTTGAAGAGTACAATGTAAAATCAAAATCTTCCCAAAGAGCTTCACGATAGACTAGCTTCACAGGACAATACAGCAGAGCTGTATGACTGACCTACGTGGCAGAGCTCCGCGCCAGAAGATGTTTTGTTCACCTACATGAAGTACTTACATGTTGGACCTGCAAGAAGAACCTGAGCGGGCAGCATCTCTTCAACTAGGACCCATTCATGCCTATAAATAGAGCCCTTGGGCTCCCCATTTTAAAACTGAAAAATTAAATGACTCTCTGAATCTCCCATTGAGTAAATTTTTTGCCTAGATCCCCAAAATTGTCTCAGGTAGCTCTCTAAATCATGATAGAAGAGATAATTTAGAGGTATAAGCATGGTTTGAAAGTATTTTAAAATTTTATATAGGCTTGTTTTTACTATGTAAAACATATTATTCAGTCATCATATATACCTGTGTGCCATACCTACGTGGTATACCTGTGCATCACATTAACGTGGGGGACCTATGTGGCATACATTTGTGTGGGACCTATGCAGAATACTTCCACAAAGAACCTACGTGACCAACTCATGTAACATTTTTAAAATCCATTCATGTCAAGGTATCTTTTTTCCTTGGTTCCTTTATTTTAAAGGGACTAAGCTGAAGCCTCCACCAAAACCTCTTGACTTATCAATCCATTGGGAAAGGCATATCAGGGTGTATCCTTTTTTGGGTTTGTATTTCCATAGTGATATGTTTCCTAGAGTCATATGTTTCCCACATTTTTTTCACAATGGTTTTAGGATTCATGGGGTGTTTGTGAGTTTGTATATCCACAATCACATGGAATTTTGACCCAGGAATAGTGTTGGTAATTTCCCGGTTTGGAGGAAGGGTTGGGTCTTGGCCTCTAAATTTGGAAAGAGGTGACCCGGAACCTCAAGTTTCTAGTAAGGAAGGTACACTTCACACGTTATTTTCCTCCTAAGAATAAGAGTATTCTACCTCCCCTACCAAGATCAATTATAGGGGAACCATCCTAGTATAAGCCCATCACCTTTACCCCTTCTTCCTTACATTGGACCCCTGCCCAATGTAAATAGAAAAAAGAGGGAAGGCTTGTCGCCTCACCCTCTTCCACTTTTGCCATTATAGGTGCTCCCTCTTCCATCAATGGAGCAGGAAAAATTTGAAAGTGTTAATTCCTTTGTTGAATCTTTGATATTATCTTGTTTCTCACATCGAGTATGACTCACATGGGCTTAGAGAATTGTCATAGTTACAACATTTTCAAAATATAATGAACTTTGAGAACTCTGAATCCTATTTAAACCAAGATACGTAGGAAGCCTCCTCATGGATCGAGCTCACTAGATATCCTCCTCAGGTATCCAAATATAATTCTTTTAATCCGGTCATCCTCCTTAGGAAGAATCCCCAAATTAAACCCCATACAAGGCATCTTTTTTAGGAAGTAATCCCAAACTCATCTCTCTCAAAGTACCACACTCTCCAATGATACATATTTAACTACGTAGGCTTTGATTCCCATCTATATGTTATATTTAAGAAGCCTCTTTGAGGTTCAAACCCAATAGTTCCAATCAATACTTTTCTCTTTGGGCCATATTACCAACAGGGGATAATATTACTTGGAAACCCATATCCCTCTATGTTCTTTGGCCTTCCTCAGCATAAGTCCCACACTATGTTTTGAATAAGAATACTCTACTTAAAGGTCCTTATCACATTACCTTAAAAGGTATGATTTTTTCAATTTAGTGGCACCAAACTACCAGGGTTCTGATTTCTTTTACAATGATATGTAGGTAGCCCATTTTATGGGCACAATCTCAAATTCAAACTAAACCTTCGTCTTCCTAGATGATAATAACATTCCAGAGTTCCCAACTGAGTGTATTAAAAACCATTATCATCACTATGATGATTAAAATAATCTATAAGCAGTATATTAGAGGATACAATTGATGGAAAACCTCGAATACATATGGATATTTCCATTAATGAAGAGCCTTGAATTCATACTGATGATTCTACAATTTTATACATATTAATAAGTGATTATAAATTCCAAGGGATACTTATGATATACTTGTTTAATTAATAAGGATTCATGAAAATATTTTAATTTTGCTAAGAGAGTCCCAGAGTAGAAAATAATTCCCCCCAAAAGGGTGTGATGAGTCTGACCTCCCATCCCCTTGACTAATGCACGTTCATAAGTATAGTAAAGTTAACAAATTAATGAGCGCCTGCCTTTGGAAATCATATCCTTTTTGGATAAATAATTTTTGGAAGTTTCTGGTTTCATGAATAAATCCAATGGAAACCGCCAAGAAATAGTGATTCTTAAATCCATAATGCATGTTTCAAGGAACTACATAACAAAACTGTTGAACCCAACGTGAATCCTTAACTAAGTTAATAATGTTAACCAGTTTTTAGGACCATATAATTTGTTAAAGGATGGCTAGAAAAAGGAATCAATCATGCATGTATCCATCTAAAAATATGTTACTTTAATGGAGTTTTTTTTATTCTCAGTTTTTCTTCATAGAACTCCCTTTAATCCAAAGAATGGATTTCTTCGAGACAACATCTATGAACTCCCCGAACACTATTCAAGCTAGATCTTTATCCTTGGGAAGTATTTATCACCAACCCAGCGTCTTCAATGTTGGGTCTCTAATGTGATGGTAAAGGAATATCACTAGCATGGTACTATCCCGAATTTGGAGGTCTCTCGATAGGCCATACTGGTCAACTATAATTCTCAATCATCTGGCCAACAATGACCAATGATCAAGAAGAAAATGGTTCCAAACACCGTCTCCAACCATTTCAGGTCATTATCCTAGGAACAAAACACCCAATCCCTCCCCTACTATAGTTATGTGGATCAATATGTCACTCAAGGTCTCAATTCAAGAATACATGAGTCTTCCTTGAGGAATTCCATCAGCAATAACTGCCAGCAGAATCATGTTTTTGTGTACCCCCATCATTATGGGGTGTTGCCTCTAGATGTTCGGCCCAGGTCTCTCAGACCCAGGCACTCAAGACGAACTGCCAGGGACAATGTCCAGTCAACATGGAGAAGGATATCACCTCTGACTCTACCAGAAAATCCCATCGATCTAACTTGACGACAAAGTGTGGGCACATACACCCGTTCATCCTAATTTTGTTGCTCAGTAGGATCATCTAATAGAAACCCACCAATACCACCATATAAAACCAGTGGAGTACCTTGAACTGGTACATACACCTGCTTACAATTTGTCTTCCAATCAGCAGGCTCGTCTAACAATATTAAAAGAATTCCACCAATCTAATATTGTGGTAACAGGTAAACAAGAACATACACATGTTTACAATCACCAATTCTGTCAGCAGTATCGTCTTCTAGTATTGAAGGAAATCCATTAGCCATACTTTAAAGGAAACATCTATCAGGAACATACAACTTTCATTGTTCATCAATTCTGCCAACAGTCTTATTTGGTAGCACTTGGAGAAGTCAGTCACAAAGAAATGATGAAAAATTTGGAGCAGACCCAAGTCTTTTCGCCCATGCATAAGTACTGAAAATACCCATTGATAGGAAAAGGAGTACATAAGTAATAACACAAACCTACTCTAGATAAGTAATGGATTTATATTCCCATTCAGGTCGCTGAAATCACCAAACACATTTTATCAATGGTGAAATGGATGAAGAAAATCCCTGCCCATATTCTGGAAGCAAGAGAGGATATTATAACAACTACTTCAGCAGTATCAGGGGAAGAGACACATAAATCTATCCCCACATATTGGATGAAACAGTGACATTCTATCCCAGAGCAGATACACATCTCTGTTCTAGTCTAGGAGGGTCATGTGGCATACTCCCCCATATCATATAGACAACCAGATTGTGAACATTCAACCTTTTCAATTGGAGGTAATTAGTCCGTTCCAATAATTACTCTAAGGTAGGTGCATACATCTTCCCATTATAACCACTTCTCTTAGAAGGTTCCCCTTATTAAGTATAAGATAACATATAAGAAGAAGTCTCACCAAGCATCAATGGAAAATGAAGAATCAAGATGCGATTTGGTCCCTCTTAATTCTGGAGTTCTTGAAGCCCAAAAATATTTATCTGTTGAAACTCAAGATCCTACACACTCATTACCAAATTTTGGGTGTCGAAGCTGTAATTCTGAAGTTCCTCATCTTAAACATCATCATGAAGGCTGGATTCATGAAAATTTGGTCAATCCACAGTACCTATCTCTGAATGAGAGCCACAGAAACCCTCTGTGTGGCAAGAAGACCAAGGAGTAAGTAGATTTATCCCTTGTTGTAATCCACCATGGTGATCCTCCCCATGGTGGAATTCACTAAGAAATTCCTCTCCGTGGTAGTATTTCACATTTCCAATATTGTTCCATAATTGATAATGGAGAAATGAGAAAGCCCTCCTATCTCGATAAACTTGAAAACACAAGGCCAGTCATGTCTGATGCCTTATAATTTATGGGTGAAACACTTTCTCATCTAGAAGACATCTTAAGGGAACGATCATTCTCTGAACCACCCTTGGTTCATTTGTCTTATAATATAGATAATCCAATTTGGTCAGACCAAGTGGAGAAACCTCTACTAAAATATGACGAATACGTGTTAAACATGAGGAAAAAATTAGCTAAATGAGAAATATCAATCATGTTCTAGCCATTGAAAAATTATCAGTATAATATTTCAGAATTGATAATAGAAGATTTCATTCATGACATTTGTCTCAACTTATGGAAAACTCTTCATCATTTTAAAACCAATGTATTACAATATGATGAATATCAAGATCATGTAAAGGTAATAAAAGGGTTTCAATACCAATATACTTGGCATCTCTCTCATTTTTTCAACATCCAATGGTTGAAAAACAGTAAAAAAACCCTTCAGTGCGTAAACCTCAATGCTCTAAAGAGGTTACGCTAATTAATTTATGATTCCACATCTAGTGTTCGCATTAGAAGATGGGGTGCATATGGAGAATTGCATTTCAATACACTCCAAAATCATACAATTCCTCCAAAAATGGTCTCATGCAATGTTATTGCCCATAATCGACCATAATCAATAGTTTTTGTATGTAATCAAATGTATGCTCAAGAACTGTCCTCATCTAGTTTTCATCAGAATTAGGCCCAAAGAAAAGATGTTGTTGAGTTACTTTTACATATAGACTATGAGAATCTTGAGCAGACATCCCTTTTAGAGGATGTTAGGAATCAGAGGAAAAAAATGTATGAAATAGTAAAATGATTTTCTAAAATAGATTTTTTGAGAGATTATCGAATAATGCACCCAACAAATGTTGGAACCAAAAATATGCAAAATCAAAAGATTAGTTGCATAAATTTCAGTTGTAGCCATTCAAGAATCACCCCAGATTACAAGTTTAGGGGATCATCTAATTCAATCGTCAAACTCATTAAAAAATGTTCAAAGACTTGAAAAAAAAGATCAAGCACAACCTCAACCTACAGGGCAGGGGGATTTTTCACATCAGCAATCCCCTTCTCAACAGAAGTCAGTTTTCTCCCAATTAGGGAAGAATCCACAGAGAAAGCGTATAACTAAATTATCCAATTATTCCCTTCAGGTTACTATCTGCCAACCAATTCTAGGGAATTCTTCATATAGAAGAATCGAGTCTCATGAAAGACACAAAGGAAGATGATCTAGTAGAAACCTTGACCCAATTCCATCGATGCATTATTCATCAGTAAATGTCATTAACACCATTGCAAAATATACTTCATAAAACAAGTATAGTTCAGGGAATCAGAAGATGATTGTCTGTTCCATAATACAGTACACACCAAGGAAAATGAAGAAGGTGTGTGTCCCCTAAATTAGAGACTTACCCAGAATCTAGGTATGCCTTCAAATAACTAACTTCCCCCTCTCCGAAAGGCATTTAATAAGGGTAAGGGGAAAAAGTCAAATTGCATCCCACTTTTCCACTTGGGAATGTCAATATCATTCGCTTGAAGAGAGATTTCCATAACAATAAGAGGAAATGAATGAGTTGAAATGACTTAACTATGAGTTACATTGAAACAACATTTCTACTATGCGTACTCCCCAGACAAGTGCTCAACTTTGAAATCCTATAAGAGCTCCTTTGTAAAGGGGATTTGTAGTAACTACAAATGCAGATTATGAATTCCATCCATTGGGTACACAATCAAGGCAAGACCATATAAATCTTAAAAGACATGTTCCCATGGGTTATCCAACGAAGATATTAGAACCACCATCAGTGGTTTTACCGATCGTCACACTAGATCAAGCTTCAGTTGCTATACCTGCACAGAATCTAGCTCATCCAGAAATTCTCCATATACTTATGAACACAATTGAGACATTAAGGACATGATTGGAATCTATAGAGGAACTACGTGCACCCGTTCAGCCTGAAAACAGAGCTTACCCTAAATGGGTGGATGCAATTCCTCCCCCACCAAATTTTTTGAATACTACATTCCTAATATTTAATGGTCCGGGAGATCCAAAACAACACTTAACCCATTTTGTTTCCTGTTGTGATCCTATGATAGATACTTTTCACCAACAAGAAGTAGTTAAGCTTAGGTTTTTTGTGTAGTCATTATAAGCACCATCTTTTGTCTGGTATACAAGTTTACAATCTCGATCAATTAATGGTTGGGAAGATCTTTGTCAGAAATTCCTTTTTCAATTTAGATCAATGCTACCAAAGATAATAGTTTTTGATATTAATAATTGTATACAATGTGAGAATGAAAGAGATTCATATTTTATTACACAATGGAAAGGATTAACATATCCCTTAAATCTAGAAATCCCTGAAGAAGAGTGGTTTCCAATCTGTGTGGCAAATCTACGTGTTGAATTATGAACACCATTGATCCCTGTGAAATACACAAGAGTGTTTCAGGACCTAACATCAATCGCTCAGCAGATAGAAGACTCTATTATAGAAACTAAGACTAAAACTTTTGTAATTACCTCAACTCCAGGAAGGTGGTTAGGAAAGGCCAAAGCTATTATAGTCACACTCAAAACGGTACATGCACCTACTTCTACTTCTAGAACCTCATCATACCGAAGGGCTCCACCTCCTAAGTATCAACAGCCATGAACGCCTCGTCAAGATGATCAAAGATATCAAAGGAATTTTTTTTTTTAAGAATTAATGAATAATGATTATTCTTTTATGAATGAACAAGTTCCAGTTTTCATCATCTCATTCTTAGAAAACAATTTTGTTCAGTTCCCAGGTCTAAAGAAACCAAATAAAGAAGGGGATGAAGATCTTTCAAGTTATATTCCCTTTCACTAGATATTGGGACAACCCATTCAAAAGTGTATTGTTTTTATAGGTATCCTACAAAAGATGGTAGACTCTAGAAAGTGAAATTAAAAAAATTTCCATCTAAATTAGCATGTGTTACTGCTACTGATCCAGAGGAAGAAGGTGAATGGAAAGAAGTTAAATGTAAAAATTTGTGAAAATATGATGATTGGATGACCAGGAAAGTATTCAACTAGGCACATTATATTTTACAAACATAGTTGAAATAACTGATTTTTTCTTTTGCCACTCTTGCAATATTAAAACCATCTTCATCAAAAGGTTGTTATTCTATGAAAAAAAGTGATCATAAGGACAAAGAGCTGTCAGAAGAAGATGAGATCACATCAAGTACAAAGTTATTCTTGACCTTGGTAGATTTTAGGCCATCTATTTCAAAATCATGGGCACCAACCCTCCAAATAGCACAACCAGATGTAGCCTGTCAGGCAGAATCCTCATCAGATGAAGAATTGACCTTTTTTCTTTTAATGTTATCCATCTAATAGATCCTTATTCCAATGATGATTCTGATAATAAGGATCCATAATTCCTTATACCTAATTGGATAACTAGAGGAAGAGGCCATGGTTGAGGATACAGGGGAATATGTGAGAATTATAGAAACCACCATTTTAACTCTACTCATGCTCGAACCATATATGCGGCAGAAACTCATGGAAAGGACCGTTCAATGGGCTCAACAGGAACAAATAGCTTCTTCTATGACTAGCAGGCTTGGTTCATACAAAATTATTTTGGAGGACCAATTATAAGTTACGACATCTTCCTCTCAGCAAGTGGGTAGACCTAGTTAATCTAATCTTCCAAAGTCAGGAATATCTCCCAGTTCTGCTTCAACACAGAATACGACTACATCAGACACATCATCTTCCAAATCACCTATGAAATCACTTCTCTATGCTGGGAAACATAGACGTTTGGGCCAAAAGTATGACTTCTTTAAACAATTGGCCCAAGTACCAACTAATTTTTCAATTCTGGATGCCTTAAATATCAAAAGATCTTAGAGAGGAACTCATTGAGGCTTTGTCAAGTCCTCAAGAGTTTGAAACCAAAGTTTCTACTGCTGAGGTTTACTGTATAGAGAATGATCCTGTAGAATGTCATGCAGTCATATCTTTTATAGATGAAGATGAAGATGATGTTGTACATGGACATATCAGGCCTTTTTATTTTTCTGGAAAAGTCAATGACGTAGGTGTCTGACAAACCTTCATTGATAACTGATCCAGGGTCACCCTCATTCAAATTCATAGACTTCATCACTTTGGCCTGACTGAATATTACTTATCTCCTTTGAATTTAATGTTGAAAGGATAGGACAAGAATAAGCAAGAACCTCTGGGTAAAATTACACCCAAAACTCAGTTTGGAGATCTTCTGTCTAATTCAGATTTCCTGGTTGTTCGTCAGGACACAACCTTAAATATTATTCTTAGAAGGCCTTGGTTGCATCAACATTCAACCATACCTTTATCATACCACCAATATCTAAAATACTATTTCAATGGTCAAATTGGGACATTGTATGGTGATAATTCTCCATTAAAAACATGTGAATCTCAGTACATTGAGGTAGAGTTTTATCACAAAAAAGGAACAAAGCCCATGATTAAGGACATAACTAGAGTTAACACTCCAAATGGACTCGAAAGGATCACAGAAACTCCATTCATACATTTGAGTGCAGATTATGTGTTACCCATCAATTAAATTGAAAGGGTAAAAAAATACAAACACTAATCTAGTAATTTCCATAATGTCAATTACAGTAACTGAGCCTGATAATATGGGAGAAATTTCTGATTTATCAAGAAGTTATGGAAGCTTAAATGGGATGCCTTGATTTCATCTCCTAAACTATAAAAACTCCATATGTTTTCAATCAGAGTAGAATAAATTGAATCAATTCTAGGGGAAGACAATGATGTTGATTCTCAATCCACCAATCCCTCTTTATTTCCATAGGAAGCCCCTTCTTCATCTATAGGGTAAGATATGGTGGCCTCTTCTTCGGGATGATCAAATTATGACTCCTCCCCAAACTCTGAGAGTTTTTCCTAGTCATCTACTATGAAAATGGAAATAGAGGAGGTAACACATAATGAAGAAGAAGAGTAAGTTCTCGAGGATTCTCCTCCAACATTTGAAGAAGGTACCTCTACCACCGTGGATGAACTTAGAGAAATAAATCTGTGTATATAAGAAGATCAACACCCAACTATAATTAGTGCAGCCATGACTTATGAAGAGAAATAGGTGTATACTTAATTTCTAAAGAAACATCAAGATATATTTTCTTGGAATTATATGAAAATTACAGGTCATAATCCTGATGTATCCACCCATCATTTGGGTCTTCTAGAAGAACATCATGGATTCATGCAAACAGTATGAAGAAAACACCCTACTAATTCCTATAAAATTGAAGTTAAAGTTGATAAGCTTATAACAGCTAGATTTTTTAGGGAATTCTAATAAACTAAATGGCTGTCCAACATTATCCCAGTGAAAAATAAGAATGGGTAAATTAGATTCTACATTGATTTTAGAGATCTTAACTGGTGTTTTCCTAAATTTGATTTTCCAGTTCCTATGACAGAACTTCTAATTGATGAAATGGATGGCTACGAAGCACCTTCCTACTTGGATGGATAGTCTGGGTATAATAAAATTTGAATGGACTCGGAGGATGATGAATCTACAGACTTTAGAGCCCATCTAGGTCTATTTTGCTATCGGGTAATTACATTTGGCTTAAAGAATGCAGGTTCAACATATCAACGTGCCATGCATCATATCTTCAAACCCTTCTCTGGGAAATTTGTTTTCCTTTATGTGGATGATTTGGTGGCCAAATCAATACAATGTTTTAATCACTTGGATGATTAGGAGACTATATTCCACAAATTTCGGCAACACAATTTGAAGATGAACCCCTTGAAATGTTCTTTTGGGGTAACCTCAGGAAAGTTTCTTGGCTTCTTTGTACGTCATCGTGGTATGGATGTTGATCCTGAGAAAAAAAATCAATACATGGTATGTCACCTCCTCTAAATTTGAATGAATTAAGAGAACTCTAAGGAAACATGGCCTATATTCAACACCTCATCGCTAATTTGGAAGCCAAGTGTTTTCCCTTCACTAGATTAATGAAAAAGGATGTTACCTACCAATAGAATAAATATTTCCAAGAAGCATTTGATACCCTCGAGAAATATATCTTAATTCCACCAGTATTGATTCCACCTATTGAAGGAAGACCACTTATTCTCTACTTGACAGCATTAAAGTGACCAATAGGTGCCTTTATTTCCCAAAAGAAAGATGATAAGAATGAAAAAAACCTTTAATATCTCTATCACACTATGCTTGATGCAGAATCATGGTATTCAAATATTGAAAAGTGTTTCCTAGCATTATCATTACAATTCAGAAATTGAGGCACTATCTGCAACATCATGAGATATAATTGGTATCTCATAATAACCTGGTCAAATTTTTCCTCAGTCGTCCTATTCTTACAAGACGTCTAGCACGATGGTTGTTTATTTTGCAATATTATGATATCTAGTTTGTGACTCAAAATGTAATAAAAGGGCCAAGATCTGGCTAATTTTCTTTCAAAGAATCCATCTTTGGAAGATACATCATTTCATACTGAACTTCTTGATGAACAGGTCTTCTCTATTCAAGATAATTCCCAAACATGAGAAATGTATTTTGATGGTTCTTCTAGAAGTTCAATAGGGAAGAGATCGGAAAACCCTAAACTCAATAAGGTTAGATTGGGAATTGTTCTTATTTACCCAAAAAAGGTAGTATTTCCTTATTCTTTCCCTTTATCGGAATGTGGTACCAACAATGAAGCAAAATATCAAGCTCTCATCGCAGGTTTTGAATTGAAACTTCAGGTGAAAATAGATCATTTTAAGGTAAAATGTGATTCAAAATTGGTATTCAAACAAATAAATGAGGAATATTATATAAACAAATAAGAGTAAATACCTTTGTGTGATTAAGTCAGAGAGTTAATGGAAGAATTTCCCTCAGAGCCAGCATTTTCATGTGTCCCGCAATCAAAAAACACCCAAGAAGATGCACTGGATAATCCAGCTACAACCTTGGATGATCCAAATTAGAATGAGACAGTTATCAGCATAACCCATCGCTGGGTGGTTTCACCTTTTGTTCATACTATAAGGGAGGAAATTAGTGAAATATTCCCTATTTTTGAACCATATGGTCATACCATGGGATGGAGAACATCCATCATGAAATATCATCAAAATGGGGTATTTCTACTAGATAGGGCTGAGAAAGAAAGGATCTGGCGATGAGAGGCCAATTTTACTCTTTATAATAGTACAAAAATCCAAAAGATTCTATATAAGAGATGTTTTTATGGAATCCTAATTAGTTGTATTGATGGAGAGGAGATTTCAATTGTCATAAAAAAAGTACCTTCAGGAGTTTGTGGTGCCCACCAGTCTGGGCACAGACTCCCTAATGAAACTAGAAGGCTTGGATATTTTTGGCCTTTAATGAAACATGATTCCACATATTTCACTAAGAAATTTCGTCCCTGCCAAATAAATTCCAACTTTATTCATCAAACCCCAGTTTTTCTACATACAGCTAAATACTCCTGGTCATTTTCCACAAGGGGAATGGATGTATTAATACCTCATCCCCCATCCACAGCTATGTAGTTCAAGTATATTCTCACTGCCACTGGAATCTTCTATAAATGTGCCAAGGAAAAATCTATTAAAGAAGATAGAGCCTGAAGCTTTGTTAGTTTTGTAGAAACTAATATCATCGCCTGATTTGGTGTCCCTTATACTATTTTGATGGAAAATGGCACCAATTTTTGTTCTGTTGAGGTAAAAAATCTATATCAAAAATATAATATCAAATCCAACCATTCAACTCACTATCATGCAATTACCAATGGATAGATAAGGTCCTTCAACAAAACCCTATCAAATATACTCCAGAAGATGGTGGATAAAGATTAGAAATCATGGCCTGATAAACTTTTGAATGCTTTATGAGATTGTTGGAAAACTACCCATACTGCTACCCAAACGACTCCTTATTCATTGGTATATGGAACTGAAGTGGTTTTATGAATTCAAATTCAATTTCATTCACATAGAGTTTCAATCTGTGATCAATTTTCTTCAAATGAGATGTCTCAGAAACGATTCAATGTGTTGGAACAACTGGATGGGAAAATATTGCATACTTTGCATCATCTTGAAATATATTAGAATAGAATAGTGTGTGATTTTAATAAGAAATTTCTCATTTATTAATTCCTTCAAGGAGAATTGGTATTGGACCTTAGGAATCCCATGATACCAGGAAGGAAACCTACAAAACTTGAGCCAAAGTGGGAAGGACCTTATTCGATACATAAGGTCTACTCAAATGGATCCTATGCATTAATCTCAATGGATATAGAGCTCATTAAAACTCTAACCAATGGGGGAATATTGAATAAATACTTTTTATAATTATACATACCCATCCTCACTACAATACATTAAACTGCACAGTACAATATCGTTACTGTATGACTTAAATATGCATAGCCCCCATATCCTAGTTGCAAGACATTAAACAACATAACAATCATAACCATCCTCACTGCAAGACATTAAACTGTACAATAAAATTTCCTTGCTGTGAGACATTAAACTACATAATAACCATAAGAATCCATGTTGCATGATGTTAAAGTGCATAGCATCTTCATCCTTGTCACATGACGTTAAACTACACAACATGAATTTTATAACTATTGTTTTCTTTATTTGATATTAGAAACTTTCATAAGAAAGCATCATTGACCTCATTGCTACTCCTTAGTGGCACATGAATCCCCCTCTTCCTTATTCCTAAGTCATATCTGCATAAAGACTATGTTTTAAGAACTACATATGGCTTGGTTCTCATTTTCAAATGGGATACGTAGAGATGCCTAAATTTCCAATTTTGTGTCCAACCATTATAAAAAAATGGTCTTATTTTTTCCTCCTGTATATGAATCCGAACTATAAAAAGTATTTCCTTAAGATATATGATTTGGTCCTTATACCATTTCATTTCTTGAGATTAACCATTCTCTCAGAACATGTCAAATTCCCCATTCTTCATGTCAAACACATTTTCATGAAGAATGATTGCATAAATAACTACATACGGCTTGATTCTCATCTATTTTTGAGATACGTAGATATGCCTAGATCTGTAATCTTGGGCCCATTAGCGATTAAAAAAACTTTTTATCTCTTTTATAAGAATCAAATATGCATAGATAATGTTTTAAGAACTATGTATGACTTGATTATTTCGTCAGCAAGACACATAGTGACACTTGGGGTTTATCCCTTAACCTAGTTACAATATGTCTTTCTCTACACATCAGTTCATTTTTGTCCTTACCAGATGACGTTAAACTACATGGAAATTTAACACCCATATTCTTTACTTGCATCACTTTTTCATTGTAAAAGAATCTCTTATTGCTCCATGTTTCTCACACTAAGCATAACTCACATGGGCTTAGGAATTTGGTAAAAGGTTTATTTATAAAAATAAGGTGTGTCAATTTTTTATGAGGTTATTAATGGCTTCACTATAATACGTTAAACTGTACATTACAATATTAATTCAGAGGAAATAAATACATTCTTCATTTGACATATGAGTCAGGTATATGTAAAGGACATGAAAATAACGGCCAATATCGGTCCAAGTTTTCTTATGTGCATTTAAAAAAATCCCCTTTCATATTTCACACTCATAATATTGAATATTTTCAAATCCCCATAATCTTTATTATAGATTCTGGTGACAGGGTTTCTAATATTTAATAACTCTTTTTCTTGACTATGCAATACGTGCCCTTAGGTGTCCTTTCATAAGTTTCCAACATAACAAGCCTGCCACTCAAAAGATGCCACTATTTAGCTATGCAGAATATTCTCTAGTTTCTATGCATAATATACCAACCATAATGAGTTTGTCAAATAATGGTAACTTCGTTCCTGGTTATAGTATCTTTGTACCACTTAATCATTAATGAAAATATATAAGAATCTGTATTTTCAAATAGTCATTCAAGTATACTTGTCCCATTATCTATCTCATAATATGAAATTATTCAAGACAATGGTTTGCACATTTCCCTCACCATGTGTTCGATGAACTATTATATAAACTTGAAATCACATGGCCATATATTATATATTGTTTCCATTTCTGGTTCTACTTGTATGTCAAAGACTATAGGCACCATATATTTTACGTTTGGGTCAAAACTTCGTAAAAGTACTATTCTTATGATTTATTGGATATCTTGATTGGAAATACCCTTTCCATATTCAAGTAACATTCTCTATAAACCAAACTATATGCTTCAGAAAATATGAATCTCCATAAATATTCTTCAAATTTTAGCAATATTACGTCAAACATCTGAGAGATCTTTTTCCTGACTATGCAGCATGTGTCCTTGGGTGGCCTTGAATAAGTTTCCTACATAACAATCATGTTAGTCAAAAGATTCCACTATTTGGATATGCAACATATCCCCCAGTTACCACTAAATAATACATCCCGCATAACAGGTTTTTCAAGTAATGGTAACTTCGTTCTTGGAAAAGGCATCCTCAAATGATTTTATCCCTCTTCCTATATAATTCATTAGTTTTAGAAACTCACATATCATAGTTTACAGTTTTCCCATCCATACCTGAATATTATAGTATGTTTCCAAAATAAATTATCATGAAATTGGGAGAGTTTTCTCATACATTTTGTCAAGGATAAAGACCTTAAATTAAAGCCACATAATTTCCTCACTACAAGACTTAAAACTGCACAGTATAGTGCCCTCACTACATGAATTAAAACCACACAGTACAATTTCCAATTTGCGTGACTTAAAACTGCGCCATATGATATCAGAAATTCCCCTTTCCTATAAATTCTAACAATTACTCATACACCAAATTTGTATTGGAATGGTTTTCCTATTCATGGAATATGTTGTTATAAAATATAATTTTCATTCTTAAATTTTCTTTCCATGGAAAAACCACCCATTGTGTTCATGAGTCACCCAAATCTTATTTTCCCCTATCTATCAGCATAAAAATGTTAAATATCAAAATAATTATTTTTCCTCACTATGAAGCATGTGCCCTTAGGCGGCTTTGCATAAGTTTCCTATATAACAGTCATGTCATCCAAAAGATGCCATTATTTGGCTATGCAGCATATGCCCTAGTTGTCCCTGCATAATATAGCCCCTATAATGAGTTTTTCAAATAATGGTAACTTCATTCATAGAAAAGACACTCTTTTTTTTATACAAGTTTTAAATTTAGTGATCATAAAAATCATGGTTCAAGATCCCCCTTGGAAATATTTAAAAAATATTTAATCAATTCATAGCCACAAAGTCTTGTTTGGAATTTAATTCCAAATTTATGGTCAAAGATATTCGACCTTAAAGATTATCCCTTTATAGTCCAATATGCATGACATCGAAACTAAAAAAATTACTTGGTACTCAATATATCGGGAACCTACAAATATAATAAAGAGACATATGATTAAAGACGAGAAATCCATTTTGTTTATATAAAATTAGAGAGACATCCATAGAATGGAGCCTCTCTATCATATTTCAAAATAAACTCTCAACATGAATCTTGATTTGTTGAACAACATCAAAACCTTTATCAAATTCTAGTCGAAGTTGAGATATATGAGCATCTTCAGTATTATCGTCCTAACGAAGTGCTTCCTTAGAAGTTGAAAAGTATTTATACCCTATAATTGGATTTCTATCAATGTCTGATTCAATAGCACAAGCTTGTTATGAATAGCATGCAGTTGGTGTTGAAGATATAACAACTCCTTTGTAGTCTCTTTGATTTGTTTGCTAATTTTGATTGATTTCTTGTTATGATTTTCCTCCACCACAACTAATACAGCATAGAAGCCCTCCATATTGAGTTGTCATTTAGCCTCATCAAAATCTTGTCACAGCTTATGCTCCTGCTCCCATCGGTGAATAGTCTCTTCCATCGCATCATATACTGAATGATAATTAAATCCCCCCAAGTCCCAATATGCATAATTATGACAACCCTGCTTTTTATTACAACTTAAACATGATTTATTACATAAAACTTCACTTGATACAACAAAGAAGATCGAGAGGTTTAGTGTCTTTGGGGCTTAGGATCATTACATAAAAACTTTAAACATGAAATACAACATCCTTATTGAAAACTTCCTTTACATGACCACTACAATCCTTCGTACTTAGCATTGCATGGGATAACCTGAGGACATGCATAAGAAAAGGGTGAGCTATAAAGCCCAGTAAGGGAGTACATAATGAATAACATGAGGAGTACAATACATGTTAGGCAATAGGCATATCAATAGAGCATAAGAGAGACATGAACATAAAGGCATGATAAAGCATGATAATCATAACATGGAAATGTGGCAACAACACTTAACATTGAATTAGCATGAGCCAAGGCTCATTGCACATGGAGCATGAGTAAACCCTCATTGCACTTGAAGCACGAGTAAACCCTCGTTGCACTTGAATTAGCATGAGTCAACACTCATTGCACATGACGTATCATGATACTATACTTTACCCAATGCATTGGAGCGCTATCAGGGCGCACCCTTCTTAAACATTTCATTTCATGCATAAGTGTGCCACATGGATCATAAAACATGGATTCATAAAACATAATCATTTATTCCACGATAAAGGAATGTGGAATTCATACATGAAACTTTACAATCAATAAGTAAACGTGCATAAAGGTGAATACCCTTGATGGAGAAATGGGCATGGTATTCACTACACAATGATATTGGCTTAGAAAATCGGTGTGATTTCGGCAGCGTAACGGCGTGACATAAGAATTCATAAAAAAAGGCTGATGAGAGAGAAAGGGGTTCCTCATCATATTTACATGTAATGGACAGTAATAAGGTCATATAGATACATGTCCCAACAATTGAAAAGGAATTTAGATTCATGACACAAAAGTATTGCTTGAATATAAAAGAAGAGAGAGAAGTTCCTTTCGGAATTTCGGCATAGTAACGGGTGTACATGGGAGGCATTTAATGAGAGAGAAAGGGTTCTCCCATCATTCAAACAATAAGAGGGCAGTATGGGGGAGGTTCGAAACCATACCCCAACATTCATAAATTAAATTAAAAGGGCAATACAACTTAAAGAAAATTGACAAAAATGAGAAAGGAAGAAAAAACCCTTACTTGGAAGTGTGCTTCCAAAGCCTAGAGAGAGGCTTGTGAGAGGCTTCTTGGGAGCTTGGGGCACCTTGGGAGGATTCTAGAGAGAGTAGGGCAGAGGTTGGACGAACTTCAAGGGCTTTGGGTGAGGAGGAAGTGGGAGCTTGGGTGGGTTTATATAGGAAAGGTGAGAGAATTCTTTATTATTTAGGTTTGGGACCCCTTATATTAAAATAATCCAAACCACAAACCATCCCATGGTATTTGCCCATGGTTTCTGGAAAAGGAAAGAGGAAAACAATATTTTACAAGTCCAAGGTCCGAACTTATTAAAAAATTAGGGTTGCTTATGTGGAGGTGAGTCACACTCCCATGGAAATTAATTTAAAAAGGCAAAGTGTTGAATAAGTCTTGAGGGCTCCATTAATGCTTTGAAAAGTGAGTCAAACAAACCCAAAACCTCATTATTTTAATGATAAAACATATATTGGCCGAACATATGGATTATGGTACTTTATTACATCACCATTGGGTCATTATGATGTCATAAAACACATTATATATATAAATGGTATTTAATTTTTACCCAAAAATTTGACTGTCTCAGAAAATTATGAAAAATTCACCGTTGGATAATTTCGACGTCCTGATTCAAAAAATAATATTTATTTTATCTAAATAATTTTCTAAATATGTGAATTTTCACTTTTAAAATAAAAACCGACATTTATAAAAAAATTCACGGGTTTTGACAGAAATGGCTTTCAACCCTAAATAAAAATTTTAATTGCATTCATAAAATTATAAGATCATTTATATTTAATAAAAATTAATTTAATATTAATAATAATATTTTATTAAAATATTATTTAATTCAAAAATCCTTTAATTTAATAAAATATAATTCTTAATTAAATAATAACTAAAAACATCATTTGTACTTTAAAAACTAATTACAATGCATCAAAAATGACTAGAAATTATATTCATTATTATATACAAAAATAATGTACATGAACATGGTGCTACTTATTTGTTACATAACCCCTTAAAATAGCCGCATAAGACCTAAGGGTAAGGTGTGCGATGGTGACAGACTCTTGGGGTTGCTCAGATAACATCGCTCGAGTGGTAATCTCTATCAACTTCCATTTTTCCCATAGACGATCACGTTCGAGCTTGACTTGATGAAGCTCAGCTTGGGCTTGGTCAAGGGCAAAGCCCAAAGACGCCACCTCCTTTCCGAGCTCCGACAAATGGGCTTCGTAAGGGGCAATTCTACTGGATGAGTCCATCGCTTCCTTTGTCTGAGTAGAAAATTGGTTCGTTAAAGCCTTATATTTAAACTACCCAGACGATCACTGTTCAACGGCTATAAAAGTAACGGTCACAAATCTTAACGTAAAACTAAAGAAGTTGACATCTTATAAAAACATAAAGAAACATTTAACTGGATCAAGAGGGATTTTCCATTAATGAAATTTTGGGTCGTTACAACATTCCCCCCTTAAGAAATTTCGCCCTCGAAATTTTCCTTTTCCCACACTAAAACAAATGTGGGTAACTTAGCTTCATCATATCCTCCGACTCCCAAGTTGCTTCTTCAAACTTGTGGTTTCTCCACAACACCTTGACGAGGGGCATTGTCTTATTTCGTAGAACTTTTTCTCTACGATCTAAGATCTTCACTGGTTGCTCCTCATAAGAAAGATCGTCTTCTAATTGTACCACCTCAGAAGAGAGTACATGTGAAGGGTCTGGTATGTACTTCCTTAAGAGGGATACATGGAAGACATCATGCACCTTGGCCATAGTAGGTGGAAGTGCTAGTCGATAGGCCACAGCCCCAACACGATCAAGAATCTCGAAGGGGCCGATGTACCTTGGACTTAACTTCCCTTTCTTTCCAAACCTCATGACCTTCTTCCACGGAGATATGCGTAAAAACACCATGTCTCCGACTTTAAATTCAAGGTCTCGTCGACGATTATCTGCATAACTCTTCTGTCGACTTTGGGCTGCCTTGATATGCTGCTGAATGGTTTTCACCTTCTCCACCATTTCTTCGACCATTTCTGGTCCAAGCAGCTTACGTTCACCGACCTCATCCCAACATGCCGGTGTTCTACACCTTTTCCCATACAGGGCTTCATATGGTGCCATTTGGATGCTCGAGTGGAAACTATTATTATAAGAGAACTAAACTAGGGGAAGATGTTGATCCCATCCTCCTTTAAAGTCCATTGAGCACGCTCTCAACATATCCTCAAGTGTTTGGATAGTCCGCTCGGATTGGCCATCAGTTTGAGGATGATAGGCCGTACTGAAGTTCAGTTCAGTATTCAGAGCATGTTGAAGACTCTTCCAAAACTTAGAGGTAAATCTTGGATCTCGGTCCGACACAATAGATAGTGATACTCCATGCAACCGTACCACTTCCCTGATATATATCCGTGCCAGTTGATCCAAAGAGAAATCCTCTCGAATAGCAATGAAGTGTGCAGTCTTTGTAAGACGATCCACAATAACCCAGATTGCATTGTTGCTTTTGGATGTCCTTGGAAGTCCAGTGACGAAGTCCATGGTGATGTTCTCCCATTTCCATTCTGGTATGGGCAATGGTTGCATCATCCCCTTAGACTTCTGCCTCTCTGCCTTCACTTGCTGACACACCAGGCACTTTGATGTATATTCGGCGATCTCCTTCTTCATATTATCCCACCAAAAGTTTTCTCGGAGATCTCGATACATCTTTGTGCTCCCTGGGTGAATAGAGAAATTTGAACTATGTGCATCATCCAAAAGTTCCTTCTTCAGCTCCGAACTTGATGGGACACATAGTCTTTTCCCAAACCGCACAATTCCTTCTTCATTAACATTAAACTCTGAGGATTTTCCCTTTTTGATAGCTTCCACTTTTTCTTGGATTCTCGCATCATCCTTTTGAGCATCCTTTAACCTTTCCAAAAGAGATGGTTGAGCAATCATTTGTGAAAGGATTGATGATGTTCCCTTCTTTATGATTCCCACGTCCATCTTCATCAAGTCTAAGAAGATTGGATCCTTCTCAATTCTCATCATTGATAGAATTGCTGGATCCTTTCTACTTAGGGCATCCGCCACCTTGTTCGCCTTCCCAGGGTGGTAATGTATTGAACAGTCATAATCCTTGATGAGCTCTATCCATCTTCTCTGGCGCATATTAAGCTCTTTCTGTGTGAATATATATTTAAGACTCTTGTGGTCAGTATATATCTCACATTTCTCCCCATAGAGATAATGCCGCCAGATTTTCAAGGCGAAGATCACTGCCGCCAACTCCAGATCATGCGTTGGATAGTTTCGCTCGTGGATCTTCAACTGCCTTGAGGCATAGGATATCACTTTATCATTCTGCATCAGCACACATCCTAAGCCCTTCTTCGAAGCATCACTGAATACCACAAAAAGCTCCCCACTTGTGGGTAAAGTGAGCACAGGTGCAGTGATAAGCCTCCTTTTCAACTCCTTGAAGCTTTCTTCGCATTCATCACTCCAAGAAAACTTTACTCCCTTTCGAGTTAGCTTGGTAAGAGGGTTGGACAATCGTGAGAAGTTTCTCACAAATCGTCGATAATATCCAGCTAACCCCAAGAAGCTACGGATATCAGTTACCGATGTTGGCCTCGGCCATCCCTCAATTGCATCTGTTTTGGAGGGGTCCACAGATATCCCATTGCTTGTGATGATATGGCCCAAGAATGAGACCTCCTTCAACCAGAACTCACACTTGCTGTACTTGGCATAGAGCTTCTCCTTGCGCAAGGTCTCCAGTACAGTTCTTAAATGCTCCTCATGGTCCTCCTTGGTTTTGGAGTATATTAGAATATCATCTATAAAGACTACCACAAATTTATCTAGGTAATCTCTAAAGACTCTATTCATCAAGTCCATGAATATTGCTGGAGAATTGGTGAGTCCAAAAGGCATTACTATGAATTCATAGTGCCCGTACCTTGTACGAAAAGCAGTCTTGGGGATATCTTCCTTCTTCACCCTTACTTGATAATATCTCGACCGCAAGTCGACCTTGGAGAAGTATTGAGCTCCACGCAGCTGATCAAACAAGTCATCGATTCTTGGGAGAGGATACTTGTTCTTTATCGTGATTTTGTTAAGTTCACGATAATCGATGCAAAGCCGCATTGACCCATCCTTCTTCTTGACGAAGAGGACTGGTGCACCCCATGGTGATGCACTTGGGCGTATAAACCCTTTATCCAGATTCTCCTGTAGTTGTTTCTTCAGTTCTTCAAGCTCAACCACAGCCATTCTATATGGAGTCTTGGATATTGGTAGCGCCCCAGGTATAAGTTCAATTGAGAACTCAACATCTCTTCTTGGAGGAAGACCAGGAAGTTCCTCGGGAAATACTTCAGCGAATTCCCTCACAATAGGCATTTCTTCAAGGGTGGTTTCTTCCTTGGACTCAATCATCTGAGCCAGATATGCGTGCTCATAAGGCAGTAATATCCATGCTTGAGATGATGGAGCTAAAGGAGATTCATCTTCCTCCTGACACTTGTAAAGAATCGGGGGTCGATTCTCCATATGGAGTGTGATTTCCCTCTCCCGACAATTTATGTTGGCTCTATATAAGGAAAGCCAATCCATGCCAAGAATTGCATCAAATTCCACCAAAGGGAGTATGACGAGGTTCGCCGGGAAATTCAATCCACAGATTACAACAGGGGAGGACTTATACTCATGGGATGCAATGATTGCCCCATTTGCCGTACTCACCGACATCTTTACTTCCATGGTTTGTGGTGGTGCAGGGATTGTTCTACTAAACTTTTGAGATATAAAAGAATGCGTAGAACCTGAATCAAAAAGTACGTTCGCTATTCTTGAATGAATAACTAGCGTACCTGTCACCACTTCGTTGTCGGGGTTCACTTCGGCAGAAGTGATGGCAAAAGCTCTTCCTTGCTGTCTTGGAGGTTGTTGATTGCCTCCGATAACCCTTGGATTAGGGCATTGATTCGCAAAATGACCCGGTTCTTTGCATTTGAAGCATTGAACAACACGTTGAGGTTCGAACGGAGCGTTCCTCCCCTCCGTCGCAGCCGCGGGTCCTTCTTGCTGACAGTTAACAGCTAGGTGCCCTTCTCTTCCACACTTAAAGCATTTTCTTGTCCCCCTAAGGCAATTTCCCGGGTGCTTCTTTCCACACTTTTGGCAAGTGGGGTGCTGGAATTTCTTAGCGCCGTTGGATTTATCCATCGGACCACCAGCATTGAAGTCCACCTTCCGCTTCTTGTCCCCATGATACCCCTGTGATTCTCCGATCTCCATTTCAACCTTGAGGGCACATCGGACAATTTCCTCATAGCTGTCGAAGTCACGGATCGCTAATGCTTTCCGCAAGCTAGGCTTCAGCCCACCAAGGAAGCGGTCAACCTTGCATTCGGGGGTAACGACAAAGCCAGAAGCGTATCGTGCAAGCCTTGTGAAGTTTGCCTCGTACGCTCCCACAGATTCCTCATCTTTCTGCTTGAGGGAAAGGAAGTCCCTTTCCATCTTAAGACGGAGGGTGCGTGGAAAATATTTATCGAAAAACATCTTCCGGAATACCTTCCATTCCAAAGCCTCAATCTCCTCCTCAGGCTTCGTATTTTTGATCAACGTCCACCATTGATCAGCTTCACCCTCCATACGATAAGCCGCCAGGAGAACCTTCTCTTTTTCAGAGCATTGGAGGATGGAGAATATCTTTTCAATGGAGTTGATCCATTGTTCAGCAATCGTGGGATCGGATGATCCACTAAAAGTAGGAGGCCTTTGTCTCATGAAGCTTTCAATAGCAACTTGTTCTTTCTTAGGGGGGGTTGAACGTTCCTCTTGACCAGTGTTTCTATTCAAAACTTGAGTTAGCTGAGAGAGAAGCGTGACAAAGTTCGCGATTCCCGCTCCCATCGGATTGGGCATCTCATTAGTACAATCATCACACTGATCTTCACAACGGTTGTTAGCCCGAGTTCTCCTATTACCGGCCATTGGCTGGAATAAAAGGAAAGTTAGGGGTAACACATAAAGGGTAATCCAAAGACAAAAGTTGATGACTTATAAATAAACTTTAATCTCTTCAACTCATGAGTCTATAGGATTCAATCCAGGCTTTTCATGATCTTCCTTCTAACATATATTCTTAGGGGCATTTTTCCCTTAATAAGGGTTCATACTAAGATTGTGAATTTATCAAAACATATCCCCCGGGAGTGTCGTAACCAAGAGTGCAGCAAGGCCCGTTGTCGTGCACCAGTTCCCGTTCGAGTCTAGCTCAAAGCGGTGTTTTCGGGTTTTACCCCTAGGATACATCTGTGCCAGAGCCGCCTCTACCTGCTCGTATCCAGACAGGGATGTATTTGTTTGATAAACCACTTACTTAGTATTTACCAAAACTTAGGGATGTTTTTATTATGCTTAGTCTTGTATCTAAGGCTTTACTAGGGTTTCCTAATCCCAAAAATAACTAAACCTATCCTCTGATACCAACTATGACAACCCTGCTTTTTATTACAACTTAAACATGCTTTATTACATAAAACTTCACTTGATACAACAAAGAAGATCGAGAGGTTTAGTGTCTTTGGGGCTTAGGATCATTACATAAAAACTTTAAACATGAAATACAACATCCTTATTGAAAACTTCCTTTACATGACCACTACAATCCTTCGTACTTAGCATTGCATGGGATAACCTGAGGACATGCATAAGAAAAGGGTGAGCTATAAAGCCCAGTAAGGGAGTACATAATGAATAACATGAGGAGTACAATACATGTTAGGCAATAGGCATATCAATAGAGCATAAGAGAGACATGAACATAAAGGCATGATAAAGCATGATAATCATAACATGGAAATGTGGCAACAACACTTAACATTGAATTAGCATGAGCCAAGGCTCATTGCACATGGAGCATGAGTAAACCCTCATTGCACTTGAAGCACGAGTAAACCCTCGTTGCACTTGAATTAGCATGAGTCAACACTCATTGCACATGACGTATCATGATACTATACTTTACCCAATGCATTGGAGCGCTATCAGGGCGCACCCTTCTTAAACATTTCATTTCATGCATAAGTGTGCCACATGGATCATAAAACATGGATTCATAAAACATAATCATTTATTCCACGATAAAGGAATGTGGAATTCATACATGAAACTTTACAATCAATAAGTAAACGTGCATAAAGGTGAATACCCTTGATGGAGAAATGGGCATGGTATTCACTACACAATGATATTGGCTTAGAAAATCGGTGTGATTTCGGCAGCGTAACGGCGTGACATAAGAATTCATAAAAAAAGGCTGATGAGAGAGAAAGGGGTTCCTCATCATATTTACATGTAATGGACAGTAATAAG
Organism: Viscum album; assembly: GCA_963277665.1. Classification (NCBI taxonomy): domain Eukaryota; kingdom Viridiplantae; phylum Streptophyta; class Magnoliopsida; order Santalales; family Viscaceae; genus Viscum; species Viscum album. The sequence continues at coordinate 1,209,627,268 of OY728162.1, forward strand.
GTCATATAGATACATGTCCCAACAATTGAAAAGGAATTTAGATTCATGACACAAAAGTATTGCTTGAATATAAAAGAAGAGAGAGAAGTTCCTTTCGGAATTTCGGCATAGTAACGGGTGTACATGGGAGGCATTTAATGAGAGAGAAAGGGTTCTCCCATCATTCAAACAATAAGAGGGAAGTATGGGGGAGGTGCGAAACCATACCCCAACATTCATAAATTAAATTAAAAGGGCAATACAACTTAAAGAAAATTGACAAAAATGAGAAAGGAAGAAAAAACCCTTACTTGGAAGTGTGCTTCCAAAGCCTAGAGAGAGGCTTGTGAGAGGCTTCTTGGGAGCTTGGGCACCTTGGGAGGATTCTAGAGAGAGTAGGGCAGAGGTTGGACGAACTTCAAGGGCTTTGGGTGAGGAGGAAGTGAGAGCTTGGGTGGGTTTATATAGGAAAGGTGAGAGAATTCTTTATTATTTAGGTTTGGGACCCCTTATATTAAAATAATCCAAACCACAAACCATCCCATGGTATTTGCCCATGGTTTCTGGAAAAGGAAAGAGGAAAACAATATTTTACAAGTCCAAGGTCCGAACTTATTAAAAAATTAGGGTTGCTTATGTGGAGGTGAGTCACACTCCCATGGAAATTAATTTAAAAAGGCAAAGTGTTGAATAAGTCTTGAGGGCTCCATTAATGCTTTGAAAAGTGAGTCAAACAAACCCAAAACCTCATTATTTTAATGATAAAACATATATTGGCCGAACATATGGATTATGGTATTTTATTACATCACCATTGGGTCATTATGATGTCATAAAACACATTATATATATAAATGGTATTTAATTTTTACCCAAAAATTTGACTGTCTCAGAAAATTATGAAAAATTCACCGTTGGATAATTTCGACGTCCTGATTCAAAAAATAATATTTATTTTATCTAAATAATTTTCTAAATATGTGAATTTTCACTTTTAAAATAAAAACCGACATTTATAAAAAAATTCACGGGTTTTGACAGAAATGGCTTTCAACCCTAAATAAAAATTTTAATTGCATTCATAAAATTATAAGATCATTTATATTTAATAAAAATTAATTTAATATTAATAATAATATTTTATTAAAATATTATTTAATTCAAAAATCCTTTAATTTAATAAAATATAATTCTTAATTAAATAATAACTAAAAACATCATTTGTACTTTAAAAACTAATTACAATGCATCAAAAATGACTAGAAATTATATTCATTATTATATACAAAAATAATGTACATGAACATGGTGCTACTTATTTGTTACATAACCCCTTAAAATAGCCGCATAAGACCTAAGGGTAAGGTGTGCGATGGTGACAGACTCTTGGGGTTGCTCGGATAACATCGCTCGAGTGGTAATCTCTATCAACTTCCATTTTTCCCGTAGACGATCACGTTCGAGCTTGACTTGATGAAGCTCAGCTTGGGCTTGGTCAAGGGCAAAGCCCAAAGACGCCACCTCCTTTCCGAGCTCCGACAAATGGGCTTCGTAAGGGGCAATTCTACTGGATGAGGCCATCGCTTCCTTTGTCTGAGTAGAAAATTGGTTCGTTAAAGCCTTATATTTAAACTACCCAGACGATCACTGTTCAACGGCTATAAAAGTAACGGTCACAAATCTTAACGTAAAACTAAAGAAGTTGACATCTTATAAAAACATAAAGAAACATTTAACTGGATCAAGAGGGATTTTCCATTAATGAAATTTTGGGTCGTTACAATAATAATGCTGGGAGTTTTGAAAAATGTGACAGTAATTCATCTAAAGTATTTTCAGTAGTTTTGATCCAGATATGTCGGCATGTCTTCTTATGTGCCATGCCTACAGCATATTGGATCTCTAAATCTGAATCTGAGTCATTACTATGAGTTAAAATGTACTTTGGAATTAGATCACTTAAAGAACTGCCTTGTTATACTTTTCTTGGGATAGTAGAAGCCACATCTTTTGATCTAGGAGCTGATAACCCTAAATGATAAATCATGGTCATTATTAGTTTCAAATGGAGGAAAACAAATATAATTCAGACAGCTGATTATATTTACCCAATAATAAGTCATCTACTTGATTGGATTCATCCCCAGTATTATTAGCACTAGTGTTTTGAGTAGATGTTTCTTGAAAAAGTGAATTTCCATGAGTTTGTTCAGTTTTGAAATTTCAAGGCTCTGGATCATATCTTGATGAAGGATCCTCTGTATGTGTTTGTCCAACCCCAGTCAAAGGGTAAAGTGAAACACCCCGTTCTAGAAAACCTTTGCAACATTTTTTGAAGATAAAGATGCATAAGGAGAACTTTGATGTATAAAATCAGTTTTAAGATCAATTATGTATGGAATATGGAAGAGTAAGGACTTATGTCCTTGAAATTCCTCATAAAAGTCCCCAAACTCCTTGATGATTCCTGAAATATCAATATTTGGATTAAGGGTTTCAATCATTTCAGTGTATATAGCTTAAATTGTTATTGTATACTCCCAATTTTAGGTATACAACAAACATTGGTTGATGCCCAAATTGGCTCCACTAACATTTTGTTTGGTTGGATCTTCAATTGGTATGATAGCATCAGGTATTTCTAAGTTTGAGTCAACATCATTATTTGTCTTAGATTTCCCTGGATCTTCATTCATTTCTTCTGAAGAAATAGGAATATCATTGTTGATAATTTCAGGATCCTTTGACAAAAAACTACTGAGGAATGTATTTTATCTTACCATGGATTTCCTCTATCTCAGTAGAGCCAGGAGTAGGTATAGATGATTCTTTTGACAGTTTAACTACTAAAATTGTAGATTCATCAGCATGAACCAAGGTTTCCCTTGGGGTTTCTTTTTTTGGTCTTGAACAATCAGCTCTTAATCCCTTGAGAGAAGAGAGAGACATATATCCTACAAGTTGATAAAACTTGGTTACCAGAATATATTGATCAAGTTATATGCCCTAAGGATAGTATAAATATATACTCTTTTAGCAAACACTTCGGATCAATCTCATTACTCTCTTGCATTTTTATTCAAAAGAATGAAGAGATATTGGAACATTCCTTTTAGTAGGAGAAATTTGAGGTAATGGTTGAGGATTCTCTGTTTCCATTACCCCATTCATGATTATTTCTCCTGGAGAAAGTCGTGGTGACCTAAGAGGATCATTTATTGCATCGATAGGAGAGCCTATAGGACAATACATAGGTTATTCAAGAATTGCTCTGGAGCTTCCTTCTCTACATTCAAGATGCATAAATACATTTTCATCAATATTAACGATGATAAATGATAAAACAGAGTTGATCCAAAAGAAAAAGGGAAATACATTCTTAGTATTAACATAAATATCCCACTCCTCCTCAGAGTCGATAATTACCCCTTCGTTTACTCCTAAGTCCATCATATGAGATACTCGTTTAGAGACTGTGATTTTTTCATCAGTTTCATATATAAAAGCCTCTAGATCCATAATATACTTCTGTACATCAGCCAAATTATTGTTCGGATCACAATCAAAAGGTGATTTGATGTCACCAATATCTAGTATTTGAAGGCCATGCTGGAGAAATGCCCATGATTCCCTAAGTTCGTAATTTACACCCTCCTAGTGATGAATGGCTGAGGGGTGCACATAGTTCAATCTTGGTATGGTTGATTGTGGAGGAGATTCAATACCTTCTGAATGGTGAGTTTCTTCAGACCTCCTTTCTTCAGCAAGTTCAACAGATGGGATAGGAATATCTGTTTGATAGAAGTGACAGGATCTCCTTGGTATTGGAGGTACTGCTTCTCTAGCCCTAGTCTTCCTAGTATACCTCCTTCAACGACATTTTGAGGGCTCTAAAACCTCTGAAAATTCTATATAATCTATGGACTTGGGCTTCTTACCATGATTTCCTTGTACAACAGTTGTTGTAGCCACCACTCGATATATTGATTCTGTCAAATCCCCTTGAGGATATAAAAAATCCCATGCTTTGGCAATCCCAGATTCCAATCCGATCGATGCATCTGGTGGCGGTAATGTAATATACAATTTTGATACCTCTAAATTCGTTAGAATCCATAATATTTGCACTACCATTGGGTGTTTTTCATGTACGACATTCTTAGGTGGAAATGTGTTTAATTGTTAAAGACACCGGAACTAACGAGAAAACCTATAGGGGACATAATCCTCACAGATAATCTCACCATCAATCCTAGTTTATAATACAACAACCCTAAATTAAATCATATAATATCTCAGCTCGTAATTGTTTTCATTACCATCATCAATAAATGTTACAACTCATGGGTTACTAAAAGGAAAGAAGCTGAATTCTCCTGAGACATTCAATGCCTTTAGCACTGCATTAGGTCTCAAGTTTAGATGATGAATACGAGAAATGTTTTTGTAAAAATGGGGTGAATCAACCATTGTCATCTCTGACTGAATTCGACTCTGTGTATGAATAAAAATGTGTTGCAATCCATCCCCTCAACACTTGGAATGGCCATGAAATTCTGAATGGAGCCTTCCCATTGTATAAATGCAGAAGGAGATGGTAAAATCTTGCTAATACAGAGGTGGCTAGCCCAATATACTTCCATTCTACCAATTTAGCTGTAATGATGAAAGTCCCTGATCTTACACCACCTCCAGATTCATGTACTGGAAGAAAATAAATACTTACCCACATAGAAAGGAAGGAAACTAAGTGTACTTTTACATTTATATCGATGTTGGCGCCAAAATATGGCCCGAAAGAAAAGAGAAAAAAAGGAAGGCAGGTGCGCTGCCTCGCGAAGCCCCGACGCGAAGCACCCATGCGAAGCCCCACCGTGAAGCGCCCCGACCCTCGCGGCCTCGCGAAGCTCCAGAGGCAGTGATGCTCCGAGAACGCGTTTGATGTTCGTGAGCCGCCGCGAAGCTCCAGAGGAGGTAATTCTCCGCGAACGCATTTGACGTTCGCGAGCCACCGGGCAGATCACGAGGCGGTGATACTCCGCGAACGCCTTTGAAGTTCGCGAGCCGCCGCGAAGCTCCCGAGGCGGTGATGCTCCGCGAATGCTGTGGATGTTCACGAGCGCTCCGCGAAGCACCGGAGGCGGTGCGCGAGTTCTGCTTCATGGCGCCCCTTCCCGATAAATACTGAACTCCCCCTGAGTACAACAGATGGACAATCCGACCTTTCGGCTTCTCCTCTCCCGAATAGCAAATCACTCTTTTCCCCGGGAATCATGAGCTCCGAGAGGTATTCCTACTTCACGAGATGACTCTGCTTTGTCTCGTTTTGAGCCCCTCTTCTGAGAGGGATGCCCTTCGCGAAGCTCAAGGGCTTTCGCAAAAGAAGGGGATTCCCAAGGGTACCCGGGCAGCCGCGGAGAACTTATGCTTCGCGAAACACCCAACCAATACTAGTGATCCCTATGCTATGTAAGGATCTCTACACATCGCGAAGCATACTGCTTTGCAGGACCCTACTTCGTGAGGCACCCCTTCTTCGTGACGCAGTGCTCCGCGAACACTATTCCACTTCGCGAAGCACCTTTCATTCCCACCTATGCCCCATGCTAAGGCCAAGGCACTCCACTTCGCGAAACACCCAACCCATACTAGTGATCCATTTGCTAAGGCAGGATCTCTACACATCGCGATGTATACTGCTTTGCAGGACCCTGCTTCGCGAGGCACCCCTTCTTCACGAGGCAATGCTCCACGAACACTGTTCCACTTCGCGAAGCACCTTCCATTCCAACCTATGCCCAATGCTAAGGCCATGGAACTCCACTTCGTGAAGCACACTCCTTTTCTTAGCGATTCCTCTTCCCGTGCGACCCTCCAGGTTTGCACAATGTGGCATCAAAGTCCCATGGACAATACCACCCGTAGCGTTGCTTCGCCTAATGGTTCTTCGCATAGGCACACTAACGGCTATTGCTTCTTTGCATAGCAACGCTAACATGGACCATTTGATGGTTCGTTCCACAACCCCCCTATACCATGGCCTTACTGGTACCTTCCCTTCCCCAAGGACCAGAGGGTACTGGTTATGTAAGTCCTAAGGGTGTGGAGTGAACCCACCTCATCCGAGCTGTAGGACGTTAAACTGCCAAGCACCACGTCCTCAACACATGACGTTAAACTGTGAACCGACCCTGGGCCTCCATCTTGAAGTAAGTCCCAGCACCATGGGCCGCCTAACGCGTAAGCCCCTCTTCGCTTCTCATGGACGCATCCTTCGCGACGTGGTCGTCAGGTCCTTGCAACCTCTTGTTTCTCACACCGAGCATGACTCACGTGGGCTTAGAGTGAGCACCGACCCTGACCCCCATCCTATAGAGAAATACGAGGACGTTGATCTATGCCAAGGAATGGTATGTAGGAAGCCTCCCTGAGGTTCAATCCCACCCATCATCCATTCACGTCGGGTCTCATTCTCGTCCATCACGATGTTAAACTGCATTCTAGTCCAATGGCAAGCCGTTGTGACCCATCCCGTATTCATTCACGTCGAGTTTCGCCCTCGTCCAGCATGACGTTAAACTGTATGTACTCGTCCAGCATGACGTTAAACTGTATGCCCCCTTTTGTCCCGCATGACATTAAACTGCACACCCATTTTCACCTGAACTACAAGGACTTTGATCCATGTCAAGGCATGGTACGTAGGAAACCTTCCCAAGGTTCAAGCACACCACAAGTGGACCAAGGTCCACCTTCACGTCGGTTCGCCGACAAAGCCCCATTTGAACTACGAGGTCTTTGATACATGTCTAGGCATGGTACGTAAGAAGCCCCCACAAGGTTCAAGCCCACCCATTATCCAATTCACGTCGAGTTCTACCTGCGTCCAGCACGACATTAAACTGCAATTCCAGTCCGACGGCAAGCCGTTGTGACCAATCCGAAATACGTGGACTTTGATCCACATCAAGGCGTGGTACGTAGGAAGCCTCCCTGAGGTTCAAGCCCACCCATAATTTATTCACGTCAGGGTTCACTACCATCCTGCACGACGTTACACTGTATTCCATCCAAAATATGAGGACTTTGATCCATGTTAAGGCATGGTATGTAGGAATCCTTCCCGAGGTTCAATCCCAACAATCATTGGCCCAAACTGTCTCCTTGTCGGTGTGCTAAGCCCCCATTTTCACCTGAACTATGAGGCATTTGATCCATGTCAAGGCATGGTACATAGGAAACCTTCCTGAGGTTCAAGCCCACCACCAGCGGACTCATGGGTCTACTTTCACGTCGGTTCACTGATGAAACCCTCTGAACTATGAGGCCTTTGATCCATGTCAAGGCATGGTACGTAGGAAGCCTCCCCGGGGTTCAAGCCCATATCTCATCAGACCAAGGTCCACCTTCATGTCGGTTCGCCGACAAAGCCCATCAGACCAAGGTCCACCCTAATGCCGGTTTACCGGCACCATCCCATACTATGCGGACTTGGATTCCCTACCACATGGATACGTAGGAAGCCTCTTCAAGGCTCAAGTCTAACTCCACCGTCACCCCTACGATGGTCCCATTTCACTCCCCTCCGCTCCATTCATCCACCATCCACCCCGATCCTCACCTGGACCGTCACATCCCGGTGATACCATGTCGGTACACTCTTCACAACCGCCTATGGGCTGGCCCCGGTATCAGCGTCCCTTCAAGAGAAATCCTTCAATCCGATCTATCCAAGATAATGATCTGGTTGGGTTGATCCATCTCCGCTGGACGTTAAACTCGAGGCATACCCTGTGTTAAACACGGGAAGCTGAGGAAAACCTCAGATATGTGTCTATGGCATATAATTCCCCGCGTTCGATGTGGGATGCCTCGGGCTTCCACGCCCTCGAGAAGCCATGTGACCAGGGACAACCGACAGACACGCCAGGTTCCCCAGCATCCAGACACGCTACTGATGCCTCAACGTGACTACTCCCCCAACTGAAGGTTGTTGCCCTGACTGGACCCTTTGGAATGTCCCGACAGAAGCAGTGTAATTAACTGGCGTCCATGGAAACATGGCACTGGGAAGAGTTTCACAAACTACGTATTAAATCTATGAGGGAGACCCGGACTAGGTAATGAGCTCCGAGGAGGAATCCATGGAGGGAAGAACCGACATCCCATCATCCCATTTCGATCAAGGAGCAGACGTACCTGAACAAGGAACGGATGTCGCCTGCCTTTGGAAAGCAGGAATGCGGGGCAACAAAGCCGTGCGGCCTCATCCGCGAACGGACGGATGCATGCGCGCCCCAGTGAAAGCATCGGAAATAGAAATGGTGAACCCGATGTGGAATTCGTCTCCTCGATATGGCGATTAGTAGCGTTCGAGACACCAGTAGATTGACGTGTCGCCGGATCCAGATATCTGGTGCCTGGTCCCGCTAAGAAAATAGCGGGCCTGTCGTGAAACTCACCGGAAGTCGGGGCAGTAGAACGTGGGGCACACCGTTCTACAGCGTATTGGCGTGGAACCTTCTTACAGACGTGGATAATGGAAGGACGCTGGGGCACTGGCTGTCAATCCATTTCCTCTCAGTGCTGATGAGTTGATACCTTCGTTTCTCAGGAACCAGGTTGTTGTTACAGAGACGCGATCACCGCCTGCTAGCCTACGCAGGGGCAGAGGAAACATTGCCACATCCACCCCACATGGCGCCTCTAATGCTACAACGGCTACCACATCACGGAATACGGGGCGCCCACGTCCCCTTTCCCCATTGGAGGTCATCCAGCGAAGGGTGATCAACAACCTCGTGTGCAGGTACGAGGAGGAAGGGGTCATCCCAAATAGGGATATGTCCCGCCTGGACCTGGAGGCGTCCAGGCCTCACCGTCAACGCTGCCCTAATAGGCCGCGCAGGGAGCCCCTGCTCCTCACCACAACGTTCAACCATTTCGGGAGCCTGTCCCCGGAACGCCTTGACGACTCCTCGCCTTACGCTGAAGAGGCGTGCGCCGTCCGGATCAGCCCGCTCAGGGTCCCGACCCAAGGGCTCCAGGCGAGAGCTCCCGCCCGGCCGCGTCAGCGCCGCCATCCGACTCTGCAGGAAGAGCAGGAAGGACATGCCCCTGCACCACCTGCACCAGCCTGCCTGACCCGACGTCAGCGCCGGGCCCGGGCTGAGGACGCTCGTACAAGCGCGTCGGCGTCGACAGCTACAGTGGCTCGTTCCACCGGCGACGTGCATCATGAATCCCCCGCATACACATAGAAGGGGCACCCTTTTACCCAACCAGGATCGAGACCCCAACCGCCCCACGGGTAGGCTGGGTTGACTCTCCTCGTTGCCAGCCCAAGTGGTGATCGCCGCGAGCTAACCCGTGGTGATGTCACCCCATACGGAGGTCCTCCCCGTACCACTACACCACAGAGAGTGGTCCTTCCCTGCTCTGAGGTCCGTCATGGAGGAATGCCTCGTTCTACACCCATCCCGAAGGAAGACCTGCCCCGCGGCAGTGACGCTCAGTGCGGAAATATTTCCCGCACCCACTATACAGGGTATGGAGTCCATCCTCCTGCCCCTGACCGCCGATCTGAAGGAGCCGTCCATCTGGTCCTTCTCCAATGTGGGGGACCACCCTACGTCCTCTCTGCAACCGGCGAAGGTCCTCCTCGCCCCAGCAACTCGAGGAGTGAAGGTCAGCGTCGCTCCACCCGCAGCAACCATGGAGGTCCTCCCCATGCTCCTGTCAATTCCAACAGAGGCCCCGCCTACACGGGTGCTGTTCATGGAGGTCCTCCCCATGTACCCTTCGACATTTTCCCCGGTTCCCCTCGCACCTTGGCCATCTCGAGTGGGGTCCCTCTCCGCCACGACACCAGCGCCGCCCCGGGACTCTATGATAGTGATCAACCCTGTCCCAAAGAGCCACCCCGGGGCAGGAGAGCAGGTCGTCGCCGCCACAAGAAGAGTCCTGGGAAAGCCTGGGTGGAGATCAAACCCGCCCGCTTCTCTGACTCTGAAGTGGAATGCGACCCAGCCATGGAACCTTCTCCCCGCTCCTCCGTATCAAGGACTAGGGCAGGAACTAGACGTGTTAGCCTCATTCTCCTGGAACATGAGGTCCACCGTATTCCCATCTCCCTCCGCAGGTACATCCAGGGGGAAGAGACTCTGGGAATTCCGCAAGTCTCGACCGCGCAATCGCCACCATCGTCACCAGAAGTGCCCTCTACCTCTACCAGAGATCACAAAGAGCTATTTTGGGGGCCAATGACGGTAGAGAGACAACATGACCAGGCGCCGGTAGCTGCGATTCTTGTGCCAGAAGCTATGGTTATCAGCCTATCGTACCGTGACATCGTGGCCAGGTCACCTTGCTCTTCGGAGGATGGCCCGGAGTTCGGCGGCCAGTTGGCTCATTCGTCGTATTCTCCGCCGCCAAGTCTACTATCCCAGAGGTCCGCCTCGGTACCGCTACCGGTCCCTCAGCCACCCCCGATTGACGAGTGGGGCAACACAGGGCCAGACCCCGAGTCCGAGCCCAGGAGCTTCTGGAGTATTCTTGCAGCATATTACTTCCCGGAGAAATTCTGGCCGACGGCAGCACTGAATTTTTGCGTACCGGAGTCTCTTACCCCTGAACAAGCGGGGTGCTTTTGTCAAACCCTATGGGCGACACACTTCTGCCTCCATTACGAACGTGTGGTGTACCCCAGAAGTAGGGAGCACTTCGAAGAAATCGGCGAGCAGTGCCACCTGATTGATGTGGCCGCACTCCTTGTGGCCCAGCACCCTAAGTCACCAGGCTCCCAGAGTGCCCTTCAACGGAAATGCGTTCAGCATTTTAAAGCATTCCGTAGAATCGTCAGGAAAGCCACCCCCATGTGCAAGTCTGTTGTTGGGGACACTATGCCGCCCTCCTCTTCGATCCTATCCGAAGGTAGCCCAATTCGCTATGTGACATCGAGGACATGCCCTCGAGACGCGTTGCGGTCCATATGGCCTACATCGTGGACAAGGAAGACGAGCTCGAACTCCTGGATGGAGACTTACCCCTTGAAGGCGTACCGCCACTGCCGGAACCATCAGGGAGAGTTACCCGTCAGCAGAAGAACCTGCTGGGCCTCCCCGTACCCACTGAGTCACTGGCACTCGGATGAAACACTGGCAAGGGTAAGGAGCACGTCGGGACTGTCAAGCACTTCGACCCGTCTGCCTCTGTGCAGAAGACGGACAAAGATTCCTAGAAGGCCATGTTACGCCAACAACTTGCCGAGCAGAAGAGGATGGTTGACGAACTTTTGGTTGAGCGCGCCACAGAGCGGCGACCCGACTATGGTAATCATAGGCCGGGGCAGTAGGGACAGGAATAATTCCCCCTGGTGAGATGCCTTCGAGAAACCCTAATCATGCTACTGCCGCAGATAGGGAAGAAGCCGAGACGTATGGCAAGAGGGCGCGTTATGTTTCGCCAACCCCCCCCCCCCCTAAGCAATGGGGCAATCCGAAGAATCTAGTCCGGGTTCCCCCGGTCGCCCCGCAGGTCGTCCAGCCAGTTGACCCACGAGCAGCCGAAGCCGTCTACCGTCTTGAAGAACCTGGCAATGCACTTGTGGTTAGGGATCCCCTTCAATACAGGGAACTCCGCTCGGATGATCTTATTTCGGCACTCACAGCCCGCCTTGAAGCGTTAGAAACGCGGCAGGTGGCGGTCCCACCGGATGGAAGCCTTATCCCGCGTGGGTGGATGATATGCCCGCACCTCCGGGCTTTGGGAACCCCATTTTCTCGTCCTTCAACGGGACAGGGGACCCGCCCCAGCACTTTTCTCATTTCTCTTCCAGGTGTGGCCCCATGCTGGGGACCCCGGCTCAGCAAGAAGCCGCCAAACTCCGATGTTTTGTACAGACTTTGGAAGGTCCAGCATTCGTTTGGTACAGCCAGCTCCCTATCGGATCGGTGACCGGTTGGGAGGATCTCCGCTGGGAGTTCCTGTACCAGTTCAGCTCCACCACGCGGAAGGCCAGCATCGCGGACCTCTTCAAGTGTAAGCAGAGGCCTGATGAGTGGGTTGCCGATTTCATCGCCCGGTGGAAGAGACTTACGTATTCTATCGATATGCCACTGACTCAGGAGCAATTACTGACGGTGTGTGTGGGGAACGTCAAGACGGAGCTGGTACCCTCTCTGATCACCCAAAACTACCCTGGAGGGTCCAAGGTTTTCTTAGATAAGGCTCAGCGCCTCGAGGAAGCCCTGAAACAGGTTAGTCAGGCACGTTTGTTGCCCCCCATGATCCCAGCCAGGAGGGCCTCCAGGGCTGAACCCGCCGCGGTGGCCCACATAGAAGCCCCGAGGGAGCTGGAGTTGCTGCCGGCGGCACCACCCCCGCAACCCCGAAGAGGTCCTCCACCTCAAGCAAAGGCTCCTGCCCAGCAGGAACCGCCTCAGAATCGACAGGTTCCCCCGTGCAATGTGCCACCGCCACCTAGGCGAGACAATCAGGCGCCGCCTCCTCGACAGGCCCCTCCGGCCCCTCGTCAGAGCCAGGCCCCCAGGGCCCCCTATCCGGAAAGAAGGCACCAGACTTATTCGTTTAATGAAAATCAGGTCCCTAGCTATTTCCAAAGTGCTCTAGAGCAAGGGATCGTGCGCCTTCCCGAGTGCAGAAGGCCGACAGAGACAAATCTCACTGATCACCCCAACTAATTCCCTTATCATCGGATTCTACGGCACACCCTCAAGAAATTCTATGTGTTTAAAGACTGGCTTCAAGACCAGGTCAACAACAACATAGTCAAGTTGGTCCCGGCCCCAGCACAAGTGGCAGCTGTCTTTGCAGGATTAGAGATCGGAAGCGACATCGAAAGCGAGTGGCAGCAGGTCCCCAGCCACAGATCCCGGAAATACGACGACTGGATGGCTTGAAAAACTATCGTTCGTGCCCATGGTATCATCCGGGCGCGCCACAAGCAGTCGGAGCCTTCAGAAGAAGTAGACGGTGCCTCCGCATCATCTTCGTAGTCGACCTCTTCCCAAAAGGGCAAGCAGCAGCGACGCAAGAAGAAGCAACACGCCCCGCCAGTGCCGTCGTCATCCCGCACTCTCGGCAATTTTATGCCCCCTGAAATGGGGATTCCTCCCAGAATCTTCCCAGCGGTGGATGATTCTTCGAGCGACAGTTAGGGGTACGCTTCGGTTAACACCGTGGTGCTGGTAAAGCCCTATATGACCTCCGACAAGGGGGAACGCCAGGCAGACCTCCCCAACGTTCCCAGCCGACGTCAACGTCAGCGGAATCGCAACCGCATCGGTCATCGTGGTACGTCAGCAGGCACTTTTGGCCAAGTCGTGCACACTACTGAGACCAGGCAGCAGGCTCAGTGCAGATCTCAGCACGCGCAACCCCATCTAACGCCCTCGGCTCTACCTCCACCGCTGTTCATGCTACTGGATCGGGGAGAGCTACCTCGTTCGTATCACAATCAGTCTTTCCCAGCTATAGGCCAGCCTCTGCTGTCCAATCCTAGTCTGGCGACTATCCTCCAGGCTTCTACTAGCAGGCAGCAGGATGTACCCAGCACTAGCCGGTCGCCGGTTCAACCAGTAGGACCCGCTGTGCCTCCAAGTGCCGAGCGACCTCCTGTAAGCAGAGGTTCACGTTTCGCACGAAAGTATGATGTCATGAAGCACCTGGTCGGCATTCCGGAGAGGCTCTCAATCTTTGAGGCCCTTCTCCTGTCATCCGAAATGCGTGAGGCACTTAGCGAGTCCTTAAGGAGCCCCCTCCAGTTTGAGACGGAGGTAGCAGCTGCAGATGCCTTCCATACTGAGGCGATTGAAAACACCGAGTGTCAGGCAGTTATCTCGTTCTCCAGTGAAGATGAGGACCCTCCTATACAGGGGCACATTCGCCCGCTGTACATCACTGGCCACTTTAATGGCGTGGAAATCCGCCGCTGCCTCGTTGACACGGGTTCCGGAATCAATCTAATACCCACCCGGACTTTGTGAAAGTTGGGTCTATCTGAAAGTGATTTGATTCCCTCTGACCTCAGGATCCAGGGGTACGACAGGACTGTTCAAACCCCAGTCGGCATGATCTTCCTGAAGACTCTGTTCGGTGGCCTAATTTCTAGCACCGAGTTCATGGTCATCTCTCAGGACACCGCCTACAACGCGTTGATGGGTAGGCCATGGCTCCATCTGCATGCAGCGGTCCCTTCGTCATATCACCAGTTCCTCAAGTACTCCCTCAATGGTCGAGTAGGCATACTCCAAGGAGATGCGTCCCCTTTCGCTTCTTGTGAGGCCCGCTATCTGGATGCGAGTTATTAAAAAAGTAAGGGTAAACAAATCCTAGTAAGTGAGGATGGACCCGTGATAGAGAAAATATTTTCAATTAATTTATATTGAATATCATTGTTTATACTCCCAAAAAATGTTTTATTGGATGGGTAATTGTCATGTTTTTAGGTTTTAGTGTTATTTTGAACCTAAATGTGAAAAACGACTATTTCTGGATTTTGACAGATTTTTAGGTCAGGGGTATTTCGGTCATTTCTGGAAAAATAAAATTTCAAATTTTATGATTAATTTTTTTTTATAATCCTTATTTTATTTACTTCATTTTTTTCTTCTGGACTAGGAGCTTATTCAGCCATCTAAAGGGTCTAAAAATTCATTGAAGTTGGGAATTTTTCCGGGCGGACAGCGTGGACCCACCCAACATAAAGAACAACAAACTCGGCCTAAAATTATCTAAATGATGTGTTTCAACCGGGGATATGACTAGGACATATAGTTACGACTCTACAAGAAATTTGGGGAAGTTTGGAAGTCATTAAGGAGTCCATTAAACGACTTACATTTGGAGGAACCATCTTGGAAACTTCGTCCAGAAACAGAAATCGAGAATGAAAAATTCATAACTCCTTCATCCGGTTTTCAAATGTGCTGAAATTTTGGGGCGAGACGGCCAATATAATTGTTCACAACATTCATGAAGGGTGGAACGCGTGAAGAGGTAATTAATAGGGTCTAAAATGCTCCATATTTCGGGGGTCGAATTCTGCCTATAAAAAGAGGAGAGCTCCTCCCCCTCAATCCATCCCATTCTCCACCCCATTCCTTCTGGGACAATCAGGAGAAGAACTTCTCAGCTTTTTCTTTTATTTATTTTATTTTAAAATGTCTCTCCTCTCCCGCTTTATCTCGTTTACCCCATCCATGGAGGGGTAATTTCATTTGAGTGATCAGAAAGAGGGGAGGCTGGACCTATGTGTTGTGCTTGAGTTTTTGTGCTTGAAATAAATAAATTTGTTCTTCTTTCTTCTTATGGTTCCAATTAATAATTCAATATTAAATTCTGAATGCGGTTATGTTAAGGTTTTTATTCTGAAATTATAAATTTCTTTGGTCGATGATCACATCTCCCTCCACCCAATTCTAATCTGTATACGGTGGAACATGATTAGGGTTGGGTGGTGATTGCTCGACGGTTGTCAAGCACGTATGTAGGATTGTATGTTGAAATCTTGGTTTATTAGAGAACAACAATTCCAGGTCTAGTATTGCTCTAATTAATCAAGGGATCTTCTACAACCCTAAACACATAGGAAGGAGGATAGACCAATCTATTGTTTTAGAAAGAAAAATTCTCATCACATTTATCTGACTAAGGGAGAGAGAGGACTCAGTAGATGAATCTCTCTCTTACCAGTTTAAGGAAGAAGAAGAGATAAAATTTGGAAACCATGATGTCACAACACTAAGTCTTTCCGAACCCAATCCGATCACCATCTTTATCATTTGTTAAAATAAATCAATTTCTGTTGATTGTTTCTCTCATAGTCATTCAAATTAATTAAAACCAATCTTTTTATGAAAACCAACAAAAAGTGACAACCTTGTTTTGTGTGCACTCCTCTTCGGGAGACTACCTAGGATCAACTGATATACTATACTTAGGTAAATAAAATATTGTTTTGCCACGCCCCACGACAGGCGTGCGTCAAACTTGGCACCGTTGCTGGGGAGGAAGTGCCACAACCTATTTGTAAATATTTGACTTTTTCAAATTTAAAAATAAATTAAAAAATTCTTTTTTCCATGATGTTTTCAAATTAAAATTTTTATGCATGGGAAGATTACTTGCAGGTGCAATATCAAGAGCCAGAAATTGATTATCGTGACCTAAATGACCGGGTTGAAAGGATTAGTAATAATCTGGATGATTTGGTGAGGAAAATGGAATGGGCATTGGACTATGTTCGTGAAAGGATGGAGCAACCCAACCCTGAGCCGGAGCAAGAACCTGAGATAGTGGTGGAAGAAATTTCACCACTCATCATTGAAGAACCAGAGGACGTAAATGTCGGGGTACTTGAAGACTCATTCATCCTCACTCAACCAATTATACCCGAGATAGATGAAAAGGAGGATGACTTTCCTGCTGAGCCAAATGTGGGAGATCAACAAGAATTGGATAAATTCTGGAATGAATGTGAGGAGCTGCTTGATCACCCCAAGCCTTGCAAAGAAGAAGAGCCAGCACAACTAAAAGAATACCACACACAATTGTTATAATTTGAAGTCATTATGGAGGAGACCGACTACCTACCTCCATCCAGTTATAATCAAATCCAAGAGGCACTTTCAACTGAAGAAGTGATTGAACTAGAACCAACTCAGGGAGATTATCCTTCCATGAACTCTAATTTTTCTTATTTCATTCAATCTGATTTGAGTATCACTCCTTATAACTTTGAATTTTCAGATTCGTTCAATCCTTGTATCACCTTGGAGGAAGAAGAAGAAGGAGAAATTTCACCTGTTGAGGAACACCTGGAGCTCACTAAGGACATTGATCATATGCTTGAGGAAGTCCAAGAAACGATAACAATGGCTCTGCATGATGAACCAAATCTATAATCTGACTACCTTAAAAGGGAATATATTGAAATTAATATTTCAAATTTAAATTTTGAATATCCCTTTGATTATTCTTTTCATGCAGCACATCTGGAGCAACCACTGGATTTTGAAGAAAACGTTGTACAAGTAGAAACTGAAGAGGAGGAGGATCCATTCTTCATCCTACCCCCGCCATGCAAGCTATACCACATTACGAAGGGGGTGGATCTGGTGTACTCTATACATGGAGTCCTCCTCAACAAGGATAATAAAGCACAAGCTGGGAAAAGCCACATGTGGTGGTTCAAATCAAAGAAGCTACATCCACCATCAGACTTTGGATAACAGCTGGTACTACCCACTGGAGGCAGTAAAAATTCAGGGCCCACTTGGGGGATCGTACCAATACTTATCCATTTCGTTCTAGGAATTTAGATTTCAATTTCATTTCTTAGAAGTAGTTTAGAATTAATCCCTTTCCTCCTTATCATTTTGAGCATTAATGACATGATACTTGTTCTTAATTTTGAAATTTTCTTTTTGTAGGATCATGATGGCAGAAGGAATACCCAAAATTTTGTCAAAGGGGACTGAATCTTTATTTCAAAAGGGAGTTCAATTTTAAATTTTAAATTTTAAACTCCTTAAATTTTTTGTCCAAAATATGTTCTAAGCTTTAATGATAAGAATTGCATACCCACACTTGAATTAATGTTCTACTCAACTTATCTAGGAGACATGAGTTTCTTAGCAATCTTGTGATGCCATGTTATAGATTTCAATGTTAATGAGATTGAATGATTAAAATGGATAATTGGATGATTAAAGTGAAGCAAGGATATTGAAATAAGGACTCATAATTTAAGGGAATTAATTGATTCATGTAAATGAAATTTACCTTCCATTTTTCATTCTTTGAATTTCTGAAATTCATGTAAATTAATTTGTTATTATTAATCATGCCATAAGTGATTGTACAATATCATATTCTCATTTCTGAGTGTATTTCTAGACCAAATGTTTCCTATTTTATCTTGAGCATATTTCTTGAGTGATATTGGGATGTGCCACATGCTAGAACTTGTATTGAAACTTGTCAAAGCTATGACTGTACAAAACCACATTTAAAAGGATTGAGGCATCTCTTTGGCAAGCCACATTTTATCCTAAGACCCACCTTTACATGTATCCTTCGTAATCCCTTACATGCCAGGAATTTCCTTATAGGTTTAAGCCACATTACAATCCAATTTTTCCTTACCTACACGCACTTTTAGTATTTTTGCATGGTTATTTCATGTTTGAGTGTGGGGGAAGGGCCTTTCGTGTGCGTTCCTTGGGATATGTATCATTTTTGGGTGGTGTAATGTGTGCGTCATCATTTTGGGCAATGAATTATAAGAAAATTGGGAATGAGTCATCATTTCATTATGATTCTTTCATTTCATCCGGTTTTCTAGAAAAAAAAAGAAAAATAAAGTTGTGCCTTTTTGGAGCTTTACAAAAAAAGAAAATAAAGGTGTTCCTTTCTGGAGATTTACAAAAAATAGGGAGAACTTGGATGATATCATTCTTTGTAATCATTTATTGACTCATAACCCATTTCATTGAAAGGGGAGAGGTGTTGTGATTCACATTTCAAGGGGATTTGAGTGAGGTTCATCTTGTGTTTTCACTTGATTAATCATGCATTGTACTTAAGAGTCAAACCTCCTAATTCTAGCCTTAAATTATTTCAATCATTTACCCACCAACCCTAAGCCACAGAGTCATTTGAACCTTTATTGCAAGTCCTCATGATTTTATGTGTGTTTTTTCTTTACAAAGTGGAGAAAGTAGTTACTTTACAAGCCTATGGGTAAGGAGCATGTTCTCATGATATTAGAATAACTCCACTATTAATTGTATCATGAGTGATGAGAGAAAATATTCAAAAGTCATGTAGGTCATGATTTGGCATGTTTAATAATAATAAATTGAGAAGCTTGAATGAATGAAAGGAGAAGCTTCATTATTTTTCAAAGGGGAAAAGTAAAATGCATGAATTGATTGTTTCTTTGAAAAATGGGAAATTAAATTGGTATTTTTGTGGAACTGGAAAATTTGATTGGACATTGATAATCATTTTATTTTATTCCATTTGAAATTTAAATATTGGTGACATTGGTGTCCTTTGAATTCCATGTTGAGATTTTATGCTTGAGGACAAGCATAGTTTAAGTGTGGGGGAATTGATAGAGCAAATATTTTCAATTAATTTATATTGAATATCATTGTTTATACTTCCAAAAAAAGTGTTATTGGATGGGTAATTGTCATGTTTTTATGTTTTAGTGTTATTTTGAACCCAAATGTGAAAAACAACTATTTCTGGATTTTTGACAGATTTTTAAGTCAGGGGTATTTCGGTCATTTTTGGAAAAATAAAATTTCAAATTTTCTGATTAAAATTTTGTTATAATCATTATTTTATTTAATTCATTTTTGTCCTCTGGACCAGGAGTTGATTCGGCCATCTAAAGGGCCTAAAAATTCATTGAATTTGGGAATTTTTCCGGGCGGACAGCGTGGACCCACCCAACATGAAGAACATCAAACTCGTCCTACAATTATCTATATTATGTGTTTCCACCTTTTATATGACGAGGACATATAGTGCCGACTCTACAAGAAATTTGGGGAAGTTTGGAAGTCATTAAGGAGTCCATTAAACGACATACATTTGGAGGAACCATCCTGGAAACTTCGTCCAGAAACAGAAATTGAGAATGAAAAATTCATAACTCCTTCATCCGGTTTTCAAATGAGATGAAATTTTGGGGAGAGACGGCCAAGATAATTGTTCACAACATTCATGAAGGTTGGAATGCGTGAAGATATCATTAATGGGGTCTAAAATGCTCAATCGTTCGGGGGTCGAATTCTGCCTATAAAAGGAGGAGAGCTCCTCCCCCTCAATCCATCCCATTCTCCACCCCATTCCTTCTGGGACACCCAGGAGAAGAACTTCTCAGATTTTTCTTTTATTTATTTTATTTTAAAATGTCTCTCCTCTCCCGCATTATCTCGCTTACCCCATCCATGGAGGGGTAATTTCATTTGAGTGATCGGAAAGAGGGGAGGCTAGACCTATGTGTTGTGCTTGAGTTTTTGTGCTTGAAATAAATAAAATTTGTTCTTCTTTCTTCTTATGGTTCCAATTAATAATTCAGTATTAAATTCTGAATGCGGTTGTGTTAAGGTTTTTATTCTGAAATTATAAATTCCCTTGGTCGATGATCACATCTCCCTCCACCCAATTCTAATCTGTATACGGTGGAACATGATTAGGGTTGGGTGGTGATTGCTCGACGGTTGTCAAGCACGTGTGTAGGAATATATGTCGAAATCTTGGTTTATTAGGGAACAACAATTCCAGGTCTGGGATTGCTCTAATTAATCAAGAGATCTTCTACAACCCTAAACACATTGGAAGGAGGATAGACCAATCTAAGGTTTTAGAAAGAAAAATTTCTCATCACATTTATCTGACTAAGGGAGAGAGAGGACTCGGTAGATGAATCTCTCTCTTACCAGTTTAAGGAAGAAGAAGAGATAAAATTTGGAAACCATGATGTCACAACACTAAGTCCAGCCGAACCCAATCTGATCACTGTCTTTATCATTTGTTAAAATCAATCAATTTCTGTTGTTTGTTTCTCTCATAATCATTCAAATTAAGTAAAACCAATCTTTTTATGAAAACCAACAAAAAGTGACAACCTTGTTTTGTGTGCACTCCTCTTCGGGAGACTACCTAGGATCAACTGCTATACTATACTTAGGTAAATAAAATATTTTTTTCCCACGCCCCATGACAGGCATGCGTCAGACTTGGCGTCGTTGCCGGAGAGGAAGTTCCACAACCTATTTGTAAATATTTGACTTTTTCAAATTTAAAAAAGAATTCAAAAAAAAATTCTTTTTTCCATGATGTTTTCAAATTCAAATTTTTATGCATGGGAAGATTACTCAGAGGTGCAATATCAAGAGCCAGAAATTGATTATCGTGATCTAAATGACCTAGTTGAAAGGATTAGTAATAATCTGGATGATTTGGGGTGGAAAATGGAATGGGCATTGGACTATGTTCGTGAAAGGATGGAGCAACCCAACCCTGAGCCGGAGCAATAACCTGAGATAGTGGTGGAAGAAATTTCACCACTCATCATTGAAGAACCAGAGGAGGTAAATGTCGGGGTACTTGAAGACTCATTCATCCTCACTCAACCAATTATCCCCGAGATAGATGAAAAGTAGGATGACTTTCCTGCTGAGCCAAATGTGGGAGATCAACAAGAATTGGATAAATTCTGGAGTGAATGTGAGGAGATGCTTGATCACCCCAAGCCTTGAAAAGAAGAAGATCTACACAACTAAAAAAATACCCCACACAATTGTTAGAATTTGATGTCATTATGGAGGAGACCGACTACCTACCTCCATCCAGTTATAATCAAATCCAAGAGGCACTTTCAACTGAAGACGTGATTGAACTAGAACCAACTCAGGGAGATTATCCTTCCATGAACTCTAATTTTTCTGATTTCATTCAATTTGATTTGAGTATCACTCCTTATAACTTTGAATTTTCAGATTCGTTCAATCCTTGTATCACCTTGGAGGAAGAAGAAGAAGGAGAAATTTCACCTGTTGAGGAACACCTCGAGCTCACTAAGGACATTGATCGTATGCTTGAGGAAGTCAAAGAGACGATAACAATGGCTCTGCATGATGAACCAAATCTACAAGCTGACTGCCTTAAAAGGGAAGATTTTGAAATTAATATTTCAAATTTAAATTTTGAATATCCCTTTGATTATTCTTTTTATGCAGCACATCTGGAGTAACCACTGGATTTTGAAGAAAACGATGCACAAGTAGAAACTGAAGAGGAGAAGGATCCATTCTTCATCCTACCCCCGCCATGCAAGCTATACCACATTACGAAGGGGGTGGATCTGGTGTACTCTATACATGGAGTCCTCCTCAACAAGGATAATAAAGCACAAGCTGGGAAAAGCCACATGTGGTGGTTCAAATCAAAGAAGCTACATCCACCATCAGACTTTGGATAACAGCTGGTACTGCCCACTGGAGGCAGTAAAAATTCAGGGCCCACTTGGGGGATCGTACCAA
Source organism: Viscum album (assembly GCA_963277665.1). Taxonomy (NCBI): domain Eukaryota; kingdom Viridiplantae; phylum Streptophyta; class Magnoliopsida; order Santalales; family Viscaceae; genus Viscum; species Viscum album. The sequence continues at coordinate 1,209,649,332 of OY728162.1, forward strand.
GACTTATCCATTTATTTCTAGGAATTTTGATTTGAATTTCATTTCTTAGAAGTAGTTTAGCATTAATCCCTTTCCTCCTTATCATTTTGAGCATTAATGACATGATACTTGTTCTTAATTTTGAAATTTTCTTTTGTAGGATCATAATGGCAGAAGGAAGACCCAAAACTTTGTCAAAGGGGACTGAATCTTTATTTCAAAAGGGAGTTCATTTTTAAATTTTAAATTTTAAACTCCTTAAATTTTTTGTCCAAAACTTGTTTTAAGCTTTAATGATAAGAATTTCATACCCACACTTGAATTAAAGTTTTACTCAACTTATCTAGGAGAAATGAGTTTCTTAGGAATCTTGTGATGCCATGTTTTAGATTTCAATGTTAATGAGATTGAATGATTAAAATGGATAATTGGATGATTAAAGTGAAGCAAGGATATTTAAATAAGGACTCATAATTTAAGGGAATTAATTGATTCATGTAAATGAAATTTACCTTCCATTTTTCATTCTTTGAATTTCTGAAATTCATGTGAATTAATTTGTTATTATTAATCATGCCATAAGTTACTATCCAATATCATATTCTCATTCCTGAGAGAATTTCTAGACCAAATGTTTCCTATTTTATCTTGAGCATATTTCTTGAGTGATCTTGGGATGTGCCACCTGCTAGAACTCGTATTGAAACTTGTCAAAGCTATGACTGTACAAAACCAAATTTAAAATGATTGAGGCATCTCTTTGGATAGCCACATTTTATCCTAAGACCCACCTTTACATTTATCCTCCGTAATCCCTTAGATTCCATGAATTGACTTATAGGTTTAATCCACATTACAATCCAATTTTTCCTTACCTACCCGCACTTTTAGTATTTTTTGCATGATTATTTCAAGTTTGAGTGTGGGGGAAGGGCCTTTCGTGTGCGTTCCTTGGGATATGTATCATTTTTGGGTGGTGTAATGTGTGACTCATCATTTTGGGCAATGTATTATTAGAAAATTGGGCATGAGTCATCATTTCATTATGATTCATTCATTTCATCTAGTTCTCCCGAAAAAAAAGAAAAATAAAGTTGTGCCTTTCTGGAGCTTTACAAAAAAAAAGAAAATAAAGTTGTGCCTTTCTGGAGCTTTACAAAAAACAGGGAGAACTTGGATGATATCACTCTTTGTAATCATTTATTGACTCATGACCCATGTCATTGAAAGGGGAGTGGTGTTGTGATTCACATTTCAAGGGGATTTGAGTGAGGTTCATCTTGTGTTTTCACTTGATTAATCATGCATTATACTTAAGAGTCAAACCTCCTACTTCTATCCTTAAATTATTTCAATCATTTACCCACCAACCCTAAGCCACAGAGTCATTTGAACCTTTATTGCAAGTCCTCATGATTTTATGTGTGTTTTGTCTTTACAAAGTGGAGAAAGTAGTTACTTTACAAGCCTATGGGTAAGGAGCATGTTGTCATGATATTAGCATAACTCCACTATTAATTGTATCATGAGTGAAGAGAGAAAATATTCAAAAGTGAGGTAGGTCATGATTTGGCATGTTTAATAATAATAAATTGAGAAACTTGAATGAATGAAAGGAGAAGCTTCATTATTTTTCAAAGGGGAAAAGTAAAATGCATGAATTGATTGTTTCTTTGAAAAATGGGAAATTAAATTGGTATTTTTGTGGAACTGGAAAATTTGATTGGACATTGATAATCATTTTATTTTATTCCATTTGAAATTTAAATATTGGTGACATTGGTGTCCTTTGAATTCCATGTTGAGATTTTATGCTTGAGGACAAGCATAGTTTAAGTGTAGGGGAATTGATAGAGAAAATATTTTCAATTAATTTATATTTAATATCATTGTTTATACTCCCAAAAAAGTGTTATTGGATGGGTAATTGTAATGTTTTTAGGTTTTAGTGTTATTTTGAACCCAAATGTGAAAAACGACTATTTCTGGATTTTTGAAAGATTTTTATGTCAGGGGTATTTCGCTCATTTCTGGAAAAATAAAATATCAAATTTTCTGATTAAACTTTTTTTATAATCCTTATTTTATTTACTTCATTTTTGTCTTCTGGACTCGGAGCTGATTCGGCCATCTAAATGGCCTAAAAATTCATTGAAGTTGGGAATTTTTCCGGGCGGACAGCGTGGACCCACCCAACATAAAGAACATCAACCTCGACCTATAATTATCTAAATGATGTGTTTCCACCTGGGATATGACGAGGAAATATAGTTCCAGCTCTACAAGAAATTTGGGGAAGTTTTGAAGTCATAAAGGAGTCCATTAAACAACATACATTTGGAGGAACCATCCTGGAAACTTCGTCCAGAAACAGAAATCGAGAATGAAAAATTCATAACGCCTTCATCTGGTTTTCAAATGAGCTGAAATTTTGGGGAGAGACGGACAAGATAATTTTTTACAACATTCATGAAGGGTGGAACGCGTGAAGAGGTCATTAATGGGGTCTAAAATGCTAAAACGTTCGGGGGTCGAATTCTGCCTATAAAAGGAGGAGAGCTCCTCCCCCTCAATCTGTCCCATTCTCCACCCCATTCCTTCTGGGACACCCAGGAGAAGAACTTCTCTGATTTTTCTTTTATTAATTTTTTTTTAAAATGTCTCTCCTCTCCCGCATTATCTCGCTTACCCCATCCATGGAGGGGTAATTTCATTTGAGTGATCGGAAAGAGGGGAAGCTGGACCTATGTGTTGTGCTTGAGTTTTTGTGCTTGAAATAAATAAAATTTGTTCTTCTTTCTACTTATGGTTTCAATTAATAATTCAGTATTAAATTCTGAATGCGGTTGTGTTAAGGTTTTTATTTTAAAATTATAAATTGCTTTGGTTGATGATCACATCTCCCTCCACCCAATTCTAATCTGTATACGGTAGAACATGATTAGGGTTGGGTGGTGATTGCTCGACGGTTGTCAAGCACGTGTGTAGGATTGTATGTCGAAATCTTGGTTTATTAGGGAATAAGAATTTCAGGTCTGGGATTGCTCTAATTAATCAAGAGATCTTCTACAACCCTAAACACATTGGAAGGAGGATAGACCAATCTATGGTTTTAGAAAGAAAAATTCTCATCAAATTTATCTAACTAAGGGAGAGAGAGGACTCGGTAGATGACTCTCTCTCTTACCAGTTTAAGGAAGAAGAAGAGATAAAATTTGGAAACCATGATGTCACAACACTAAGTCTTGCCGAACCCAATCCGATCACCATCTTTATCATTTGTTAAAATCAATCAATTTCTATTGTTTGTTTCTCTCCTAGTCATTCAAATTAATTAAAACCAATATTTTTATGAAAACCAACAAAAAGTGACAACCTTGTTTTGTGTGCACTCCTCTTCGGGAGACTACCTAGGATCAACTACTATACTATACTTAGGTAAATAAAATATTGTTTTTCCACGCCCCACGACAGTCGTGCGTCAACCCGCCCTGGTCACAGGTGATCCTTGGGCAAGCATGGATGATGCTTACATCCTTCCGATCCACCGGTTGGAGGCTACGACCCCCGACATGGGGCAATGTTTTGTTGTTTCGGGTACACAAGGAAGGCATGTTCCCGTGTCCAAGAGACGGCAGAAAATCACCTCATACTCCTACATCAACCAGGCTCAGGTCATCCAGGAACCTCCTACCCCTGTACGGTACCGGGACGTCAATCTTTTGACGACAGCGGTACTCCATACGTGTCTCTTCCGTCGGGCTGGAATCCACCGACTCAAGCCGACACGCCACCACTGCTTTGATATTATCCAACATGGCCCCTTAGGAAAAAGGCCAGATGGGATAGGATCAAATGCCTTCATTGCTACGGTCTCAATGGAAAGTGGGTCTCCCGATGTGATGATCGCTGCTGCCCAAGCCGGCACCAGCTGCCACTCGGATCTTGATAGCCCAGAAGTATATCCAGTCGCGGGAAGTCCCCCTACGGGTGGGGAGGAAGACCTGGAGGATTCTCCCCCCTCCTTTGAAGAGGGTGTCTCTACCACGGTTGATGAACTGGTACAGGTGAACCTTGGTAGCGAGGCAGATCCGAAACCCACATTGATTAGTGCAGCCATGTCCCTCGAGGAGCGGCAGCAGTACGTAGACTTCCTCAAACAGCACCGTGATGTGTTTACCTGGAGTTACCACGATATACCAGGACTAGATCCCCAGGTAGCCATTCACCGTCTGGGCCTCCCGGAAAAACACCGTGGGTTTAAGCAGCCCCCCCAAGAAAATGCACCCCTCTCATGGTGCTATGGTTGAGGCCAAATTTGACAAGCTTATCAAAGCCAACTTCATTAAAGAGGTCCAGTACCCCAAGTGGCTTGCCAACATTGTGCCAGTCAGGAAGAAGAATGGGCAGATCAGAGTCTACATCGACTTCCACGATCTTAATCGCCACTGCCCAAAGGATGACTTCCCACTCCCGGAGACGGAGTTATTGATTGACGCCACAGCCGGGTTCCAGGCTCTCTCTTTCATGGATTGATAATACGGGTACAACCAGATCCGGATGGCCCCCAAAGACGAGGAGTCCACTACCTTCAAGGCTCCCCAGGGCACATTCTGCTACCAGGATATGCCATTCGGTTTGAAGAATGCAGGTGCCACTTATCAGAGGGCCATGCATCGCATATTCAAACCAATCCTTGGGACATTGGTGGAATGCTACGTGGATGACCTCGTAGTCAAATCATGTCAGCGCCAAGTCTATCTCAAAGACCTCGAGAAAGTGTTCGGTTTCCTCCATTCTCGTCACCTGAAGATGAACCCGTTGAAGTGTGCCTTCAGGGTCACCTCCGGAAAGTTTCTAGGCATTGTTGTCAGATACCGAGGTATCGAGATTGACCTAGAGATGATCAAGGCCATCAGCCAAATGCCTCCCCCGAGCAACATTCGGGAGCTTCGAGGCCTTCAAGGACACTTAGCCTATATACGCCGATTCATCGCGAATCTGGCCGACAAGTGTAAGCCCTTTTCCCGGCTCATGATGAAGGGTTCCGCCTACGAATGGGATGAGGAGTGTCAGACCGCCTTCGAAGAAATCAAGTAGTATCTGCTCCAACCTCCGGTCTTGATGCCACCCATCTCCAAAAATCCGCTGGTCCTTTATATGACCGCCCTGGAGAAATCCCTCAGTGCGCTGCTTGCCTAGAAGAATAACGAGGGTACTGAGAACAGTCTCTACTATCTCAGCTGCATGCTTCTCGATACGGGGATAAGATACTCCCCTATCGAAAAGAGCTGCCTTGCGCTCGTATTCGCCGTGCAGAAGTTGAGACATTACCTACAGCACCATGAGGTGCAATTGGTCTCCCGGGTAAACCCACTGAAGTACATCCTGAACCACCCTATGCTGACTGGACGACTCGCACAATGGGTGGTGATTCTCCAGCAGTTTGATATCAGGTTCGTACCTCAGAAGGCCATTAAGGGACAGGCGTTGGAAGACTTTTTAGCTTCCCATACAACCTCCATGGATCAATCCCTGGACCTGGATTTCCCTGACGAGACGATCCTCTCGGTCGATCATGTTGTCCAGTGTTGGCAAATGCATTTCGACGGAGCCTCCCGGAGCCCCACCGGTAGGAGGCTCAACGATCCCAAGCTCAACAGAGTGGGCATGGGT